>JAWWEW010000001.1:1900901-1922719 GCA_035583185.1 Anabacerthia variegaticeps | reverse complement strand
CATTAAATTGTAACTCTGACTTATAATCTCTCTTGTGGTGGGTCCATTTCTCCTGCTGGTTTACCTTTAAACCAGTATAGGTGTGTTTCTGCAAAATAGGGTGAGGAGAAGCAGTACCCTTATGTCACAGATTTAATAAGTGAGAATTTATATTCTGAGATGAAATTTGCCCTGTAAGGTCTTCTCCATGCTGAAAGTAATTTTAATTCAAATTTACAAAATCATTTACGTGACATATGTTATTGTATAACCTCATAACAGTATAATCCCCACCATACATTTAAAATCTTTTATTTTTATGATTCAAAAGTACCATTAAAGATGCTTGGGGTTTTTGGTTATTCATTTTTTCCTAGATTATCTCCCTGTCCTACACCAAAAATCACACAAATTTGAAAGAAGTAAAACTAATTTGGGCCTGCTTTCTGATTATCCAGTATTATCCTATGTTTAGGCTATCTAATACTATACTTTTAAAAACAAACAAAGAAACCCAAAACCAAACAAAAACCCAAACGACAAAAAACAAAACAAACACAAAACAAAAACAACTAAACCCCAAACAAAACCCAAAAAAAAAACAAAACAAAAAAACCCCAAACCAAATAGAACTTTTCCTTCTGTTAACTTTTAACATGTGATGAGATTCCCATTGAATGGTGTGTTTTCATCTATGTATCTTTGTTTAGTCTCTGAATTCCTGTTTAAGTTTTGAATGTTAGCAAAAATATCTCTCAGTCTTGTTTTTGGAAGACCCTGTTAACAAAGCATAATAATTTGGACTCTGAAGCATCAACCTCACCCTTAAACCATTGTAACTGTCTTAATATTAGAAAATGTATCAAACAAATTAGCAAGTTTTTACCAACTTACCTGAGAACAGGAATTTCTAAGGTTTAAAATGTGCTGACACCTGGGACATTTGAAAACAAATGTGAGAGTATATGATGGTGTCATGACCAGTGCAAGAACTTCCTCTTAATAGTGAAGAAGTGGAGCTTTTGCATAATTTGAAAATTGGAGGTGGTGAAAGGACTGTTATTGTAGTGTTGGATCACTGACTGTAAAACTTTAATCTGAAAAGTAATTTTCACATTCATTCAGTTAAGTTCTTTTTTCTTTCTAGACCCAGTAAAACTGCAGTTCCAAAATCTTCTAAGTTTTAGATAAAGGAAGATGAAGATTATTTGAGTATTTGTAATGAAGCCACTTAGGTAAAAAGCTGTGGCTTTTGTTGGTGTTTATTAACCACAACTTATTAATAATGCATATGATTTTCTCACTTTTTCATCGTAATCCTACTTACAAGTGTTTCTCTCTATAAGTATATATTAAGGTGAACATGAGGCATTGCAGTTTTCACAGTGTAATTTCTTGTATTACATTTATTTAGGAAACAGGCAGAACAGAACTGTTCTCCCAGTTTTTTCTGTTTTGCTGGAAGGATAAAATACACTTCCTCTTTTTCAGATCTTGAGGTCTGCAACACATCTTTTGAGGGCTATAGATTCAGACACCCTCCTCCAGCTGCATTCTTTATTCAGCGAACATTTCTGTTTGACATCTGCATTTCCATGACCTGGGACATTTGCTGGCCTTGTCTCTGGATAGCAGGGTGAGATGAATGTCAAAGTGTGTTATGGAGCATACTGGCAATCTAGATGCCATCTTGAGGCTCTTCAGAGCTTTTTGAGGGTCATCACTGAGATGAACCCACACAGAAAACGCATGTTACACCAGAAGGGTGGGAGAAGAGTGGAATAAACATTTGCTCTTTTCATCCACTTGCTTTTGCAGAATGGAATACAGTGAGGAGACTGAAGCCCTTATTAGCAACCAGCCAGTGTTGTTTCCATTGGACATGGAAGATGTTTGATCTCCTTGAAGTACAATTACAGGCACAGCTTTTACTTCTAACAGTTTGCAGAAGCCTAGACCCAACCCTCCGTGTAATCTCTTTGGGATGCAAATGTGATGGGAATTTCTGAACTTCAGTAACACCTCAAAGCCATTAAGATCAGTGGTAATGCATAACTTGGGTCCACTGAGAAATACTTCATTGCTTTTGCTTGATTAAATCAAAACAGCTGTCTGGAGGCACTCATTATAATGATATCCATCAGATATTAAAGAATTTAGACCAGAAGGGAAGAGGGTGGTAACCCTAGCACTCAATGTGTCATCAGTCCAACTGGTTTGAGAACAACCACAAGTTAAACGTTATTCACACTGTTTAGGCTTTGAAGCACTTTTTGGATATGTCAAATTTTCCACTCCTTAAAAACCAATTCTTCTGCCATTTGGTTCCTGATTTACACTGGAGACAGTTTGATTCATCATTAAATTATCTTTAGGCTGTAATACTGAGGGGGTTATTAATAAATCTCTTTATAATTATTAATGCAATTATTAAAATTGCATATTGTACTATTTTGCTTTCTCAAACACATATATTTTATTGTTAAAAACATAATCAGTATAAAAATATGTATGAATGTCAAAAGAGATGTATTCTTTATTTATGGACAATTTCTGGATCTTGTAAGTGAGCGTAATTATAATTATCAGAGTAAGAACTCATTTTATTTTACTAGACAAAATACAGTTTTAGATCTGGCAGATCCATTTGAATTAGTCTTAAATTCCCCTGACACTGTAATTTGTAACTATTTCATTCTAATACAATAGAAACTCAGGAAAATGATGAAAAACTCAGGTGTTTTTAGTCTTCCTTGTTCTTCTGCAACTGTGCTAAAGTTTGATCACATCAATTGAATAAACTGTATTGCTAAAGGAAAGATAGTCTGACAGAAAATTTTTTTTTTTTTAGTTCATTGGTTTCTCAGAATCTTGCAACACCTTAGAGCTTAGACTTATTTTGTATATTGACTTGAAATTGTGCATTTTGCAGAACTCTATTTATCCAGCACTTTACACAGAGAGATTTTTACAATGCATTTGCAGGTAATTTGCCATATGAAAAAATCCTGAGACACACCTTGGCAATGTGCTGGTTTCAATCTAGAAAAACTATGAATGCTGAGTTAAAAGAAGGTAATGAACAACAGAATAAAAGACACTAATGATGATGGACTTTCAGTCTAATTACATTATTAATTTTTGATATTTTAAATAGTTTATTATTTGTATTTTTCCAACACTTCTGTATGCTGTAGTCTTGCTTCTATTTCATGAAGATTTGCATGGTAGAAAGGAGTTTATTGAACAAAATCTTTCTCTGAAGAATACACAAAATTGCACAAATTAATTAAAAGTTCCCATAACATTAAATACTACTAGGCAGCTAGATCACCTATAAGTACATCAATAAGCCATCAGTCTGGAGGAATGAAGCTTGCCCCTGGTGGTGGTGGATGATGTTGAGATGCATGTGGCTGACAAGCTGTACTTTCAAGTGCAGAGGGAGTTGCCTGATGTCACTAGGAGGTGACTCCAAACTGTCTTTGAAGGTCACAGTGATCAGGAGAGGTTCCTAAAGACTGGAAGACAGTAAATGTAACCTCTACCTTCAAGAAGGACAAGAAGGGTGGTCCAGGGAACTACAGCCTACCTGATCTGTACTCAATTCCTGAGAAGGTGATGGAGTAATATATCCTGGAACCCACTTCCAAGGACATGAAGGACAAAGATATGATCAGAAATACTCAGAATGGATTTACACTTGGGAAATCATGCTTTTCCAGTTGGGAAATCATGCTTTTCCAACCTAAAAGCCTTCTTCAATGAGCTGACTTGCTTGATGAATAAGAGGATAACATTGGATGTTGTTCATCTTGACTTTAGTAAGGTTTCTGACACTGTTTCCAGTACCATCCTTGTAGACAAGGTGACAAAATATGGGTTAGGTAAATGCATGTTTCAATGGACTCAGAACTAACTGAATGGTAGGTCCTAGAAGATTTTCATAAGTGGCACAAAACCCAACTGGAGACCAGTCATTACAGCACAT
Organism: Anabacerthia variegaticeps; assembly: GCA_035583185.1. Lineage (NCBI taxonomy): Eukaryota > Metazoa > Chordata > Aves > Passeriformes > Furnariidae > Anabacerthia > Anabacerthia variegaticeps. The sequence goes on along the minus strand of JAWWEW010000001.1, from coordinate 1,918,749 downwards.
GCTTTGGATCAATACTGCAGCCAAGCCTATTTAACATTTTCATTAATTTTCAATAATTTTCATTAATTGAGTGGTGGGAAAGAGCACACTCTCAGCAATTTTGATGAAGATATGAAAGTGGGAGAAGTGACTGATATACCAGATGGAAGTATTGTCATTTAGAGGGAACTCAGCAGCCTGGAGAACTGATTTGTTCTCATGAAACTTAGAGAAGAGAAGTGCAGAGTCTGCCCCTGGGGAAAGACTAACCCCTTGGCTCAGTACAAGCTCTGGACTCGCCCTCAGGATGGATTTATCTCTCTCTCTATAAATACCTTCTGGGGGAAAATGAAGGTAGGAGTACCAGTCTTTTATCAGCAGTGCTCCGTGGTAGGACAATACGCACAAATTAAAGCACATGAAACGTCATCTGATAAGAAGAAAACTTTTTGTTTGTTTGTTTTGGGGTTTTCATTTTGTTTTGTTTTAATTGTGAGGGTAACTAAGCACTGGAACAGGTTATGAACAGAAATTCTGGAGTCTGCAATCATGAAGATAGTTAGAGCCAGACTGAACATTGTCCTAGGCAACCTACTCTATCTCACTCTACTTGAGTAGGCAGAAATTGTACCAGTTAATCTCAGGAGATCCTTTTCAGCCTCAGAAATTCTGTGATTATGTTAAATTTTTTTTGCTGCATATTGTCAATACTCTGCTTAGACTTTTCAGTGTTTTTTAAACACCAGTTCAAATACTTGTACTGAATGTACATTTGAAAGGGAGCCAGAGGAAGAAGAAATATATAATTGAAGATATAAAATACTTTGGAAGCATAGAAGTTCATGATTGAAAAATTATGTATATTCTTATTAGATATTACACTGTCTGGGGCTAAAATCAACCTGTTGTTTAGCTGCTCAGTGTGGACAGTTACATTCTGACAAACATCAAAATTACCTAATCTTGGAATCAAATGTTTGTTTTCTGTCAGCTGTATATGTGAATCTCAGCTATAAAAAATGCTGAGAATTGAATTTTTTCCCCTCTCCACATTTTCTTAGGTAAGCTGTGGACATCTAATCTAGTATTAGCAGTTTCCTATGGGGAGTGATTATGCAATGTCTCCATTTATATGCACCAAAGACTGGACAGCTGAAATATATGACTTTGAGAAACCATCAATCCAATGTGAATAGTAGTTGAAAACTGTGTAAAAATGAATGAAATATCTAAATACATTATATGCTGGTCACAGTTAACAACAGGCATTCTTTTAATAATAAAAACAATTTGGTTTTATCAAACCTAGGTTCTTTAATTTCCCCTGTATGTAATTTTCTTTGATCATGCACTGTCATTGGTTTTGTCAACATTAACTCTGGATTTTATGTTAGTTTGATGCAACTGATGTAAATAGTTAATTTGATTCATTTATTTTAATCAGAATTGTTATCACAGGGAATGTCTCATTGAAACCAACTATTCTACTTTACAAAAGAAAAAAACCAGAAAAATATAATTAGATACAAAAAGTTCATGAATGCTCTATCTCTTTTCCTGTCAAATTTCAGAAGCTGAGTTCTGGCTTTTTAACTCTCTCCATGCAGTTGTCACTGTTTTCAAAGAACAAAACAGCCCCTGTTTTCTATGTGCTTCACCAATAACAGTCTAATTCATAAAGTCTTGCTCTTATTCTGTCTGTATTAGACACTGATGGAGTGTCTACCAGCACTGTGTATTTTATTTCATTCTCCAAATACATACACTTCATCCTCTTAGCTATCCCTTATGGGTCTCAGCTGCTTCTCCATAGGGCAGAGATTTTCTCCTTGTCCTGTGCTTGGAGCACTTCTCCTGTGAGAAGAGGCTGAGAAAATTGGGATTGTTCAGTTCTGTAAAAGAGAAGGCTTTGGGGTGACCTAATTGTGGGCTTTCAGTACCTAAAGGGAGCCTACAAAAAGATGGAGAGGGATAATTTACAAGGGCATGTGTAGACAGGACAAAGAGGAATGATCCAAACTAAAAGAGAGTAGGTTTAAATTAGAAAACAGGATGAAGTTCTTTACTGTGAGGGTGGTGAGGCAGTGGCACAGGTTGCCCAGAGAAGCTGTGGCTACCCCAATCCTGAAAATGTTCAAGGCCAGGCTGGATGGAGCTCTGAACAACCTGGTCTGGTGGAAAGTGTTCCTGCCTATGGCAGAGGACTTGGAACGAGTTACTATTTAAGGTCTCTTCTGAGCCAAACCATTCTATGAATCTATGGTCTGGCAGCTCCAGCTTGCTTTAGGCAGCCCAGAGCACATCAGAGAGAGTTAATACTTATGTTTAGGGAACGAACTGATTCCGTGGATACTTGTTCCTTCTTTTTGTAATATCCCTGCAGTTACCACCAATCTTCAGAAAACAGTGCTGATTAATATAGGCAAGACCTAGAAAAAAGCTAGTTCAACTGAACTGTGAAACCCTGAAGAAATTAGTTCCTCTTAAAATTTACTAGGACAAGCAAACTTTGCATTTCACATATGTCCTCAACTGTCTGGACTGGCAGACTTAGAGAAACGTACCATGACTCTTTCCTTGCAGATGAAGCACAGGCCATGGACAAGAAAGTGTACCACTCCATCTCCTCCAGACATGGCCAGTGTGAGACTGGGGACCTGAGCCTTGGAGTATACCAGGAAGCACATCTATTCTGCCCTGTAAATACAAATTACAGGCTTTCTCATAGATAAACAAACAAAAAAAACCTAAAAAAATAATCCAGTATTCTTTTAAATCTTCAACACTTACAGAGTTTTGTCAAACAGCACAAAAAACTTGTCACTTCAGTCTGGCTTAATCTGTGCAATTGCACAGAAATGCCCTGTAAATCTGGTTAGGATTGATGATGGGGTTCAAAAAAGCTGTATTGTGGGCTGGAGAGAACAAGTGCAAAAGTGCAGAGATATTGTATCTTTTGTAAAGGTTCTCAGGTAATCTTTTAAAACAACTTAGTCCTGTGATGTTCATACCGCCTGGTTTTGAAACCTGTGAAAAATAGATTTCCACATGAAATCACAGGGCTATTGTTCCACAAAGGGAAACAGACTAAACTCAACAGGAGTTAGGAGAGAACTGAAAGAAACAGTTCAAGGGAAGAGAAATTATTGATAAGAAGAGTTTGGCAGAGCAATAGTAAAATAGTAGTAACTTCAGCAGTATCCTTAGAATAGATGATGAAGTTTCAAATTCCCTTTCATAATAATCTAAACTTATCTGTGAAGCAGGGAAGAAAACGTAGAGAGCAATATCAAAAATAGTAATGAAAATAGTAACAGTGTAAATCATTTTACAAGCTGATCAATTCCAAATGTTAAAAAAGCTTTTTATATACTTAAGTACAACTTCTACTACTCCAAACACAATGTTTGAATTCATACAGTTTTTTTGAACTATTGCCTATTTCTGAAAGTGCAAATATAGGTCACATTATTCTGCCTCCTGACCAACTTTCTTTGCTGTTGTGTTGGCAGGATGTCTTATGGCTGAGTCACGAGACTGAAAATTGATAAATAAATGAGTTTTTTTTCAGTTTGACAAAGCTTTTCTCTCTGGCTTTGCTCATTCATTTGCCCTGAGAATACCAGCAGATTATATGAGCTGTTTGCAGAATATTTTGGCCCAGATATGGAAAAACCTGCAAGTGTACAATGCAACTCTGTAAATAACACCAAAACTGAGATCTCTTACCTAGAAAAATACACAGTAGTTAAAGACGGGTTGTGCAATTTTTGAGTCCTACTTTGCATCACAGGTAGATAGCAATTTCAATTTATGTGTGCAAGTGATTTGAGAAGTAAAACAATTTTTTGAATATTGCATGAATTTTGTTAGCAAAATGATCATTGATAAGCAAATTAAAAAGAAGAGCTGAGTCACTGAAAATAGAGGAAATAATTTTGCCAGCAAAGAACAATTTCATCAGGTCTCCTAATTTACACATGCATAACTAACTTTGAATTGTCTGAACAAGTGCTGGTGCTTTCTACTGATATTTCACAGAATCACAGGATGGGTGAGATTAGAAGGGATCACAGTGGATCATCTGGTTCTACCTCTCTGCTCAAGAACGGTTGTACCAGGGCACATGACACAAGATTCTGTCCAGATTGTTCTGGAATATCTCTAGGAAGTGAGACTCCAAAAGTTCTTCCATTTTTGGGGGTGAGCTAGGATTTCAGTCATTGAAAGTATCTAGTTGCATAGGCTTCTACTTTGCAATCTGAAATGTTATAAATGAAAGTTTCATCTCCAGGTATCATCTCAGTATACAGTCAGAATATTTAAAAATTTTTGAGTGTACACATTCTGTAACATACCAAATGATTCACTCCTTCCTTCATCAAATGAATAATTTATCATCATTCAAAAGATAAATTCACAGATGAAGTAATTTACTAACTGTTTCATACTGATGAGATAGGTTTGGGGGTTTTTGAGTATTTCATGGTATTGAGTTGTTAATAACAGGAAAAATAAACAGTGGAAGTAACATTGCCCTTTAATTCGGGGGTAAGTCATTCCAGTAATTAAATCTGAATCAGACAGTGGATGAATGGCATTATTATTCCCTGCTCCTAGTGAGGAACTTTCAATGTGAAAATTGCATAGAGTTTTGGGAGGGTTGGTTGGGGTGAAGTGTTATTCAATGAGACAAAGCATACCCTGTTGGGTCTAGCTGACATAATCTGCTCTCTTAAACAACCATGAAATGGTTACCTTTCTGATTGAAGGAAAGAGTAGTTTGTGATTATTGAGTAAGACATTCTCAAAGTGTTCTGCTCCAAAAGATTAACAATAATTCTTGGGTTTATAAGAACTACAGAATATTCATAGATGAGGCTAATTACCAAACAATAGATTAAATCATGCCTGTCACAAAGCTCAGTGTTGCCACATTGGTGCATTGATTAATGGTATTTGACAACTCTCGGAATGGCCATTTGCCATTCATTCATGGGTACCCCCTGGAGTATAATATGGGAGTGACCTGTTGTGAAAAGGATTTTTTTTTTCATCTATTCATTGTTTCTACTGTAGTAACAGAGAAACTATGAGGGTGGGTGAAGTCAAGACCTTGAGCTAGCTTTGTCTTAGTGAATATAAATTGAGAAGGGACAAAACTAAGGGAAAATCAGTTGCAATCAAGACACTACAATGTGATCATTTAAATCGTTATTCTGGATGGCCTAATTGTTTCTTCAACAGCAATGTAAATATCATAAGATTAAAAATAATTTGAGCTTTGATATTTTCTTTTTCTACAGATATGTAAATTTAGGATGGAAATTTTTTCACAATTTGATCTTCTATTTCAGTCTTTCATGCAGAACCCTAGAGGTTCTATAGAAAAGATTATATCAGGTCCTGTCACAGCTTAGAGTGGTAGGGAGAAACACTCTTTCCTCCCACTCCTCTCAGCAGCAAGTATGGCCATATTTTAGACATGGTTTGTATGAGGCACAGAGGTTTCCTTTGCCCTCAGGTCTCTGCCTTAATGGGTATTGAAATATGGAGCAGAGGCAACTTCAGGTGGTTTGGTTCAAATGAGAAGCTTGACTCCATTTGGTTTTCATCCTATAACACCTTCTGAGTTTGGATGAATTCTTATGAGCAGAGAATTGGTTCAGTGATATATCAAGTTTTAAAGAAAAATTGATATATCTTGACCTGAAAAAACATATCCCTGAATAAAACACAACTCATTTTGCATTTATTAATTGTTTCAAGCTCATGCAAGCTTCTGCCTTAAATCAAAAATTGCAATCTAGATGAGATCTGACATTTAACATCACTTATTAGCTTTGGAACAGACTGCCTGGGGAAGTGGTGGAGTCACCATCCCCAGAAGTGTTCAAGAAATGACTGATCGTGGCACTTTATGCTATGGTTTAGTTGACATGGTGGTTTTTGGTCAAAGGTTGGACTTGTTGGCCTTGGGGGTCTTTTCCAACATTAAGGATTCTGTGATTCTGTGATTATCTGGGCTACGTTAAGCTGACTTTCAGGTGACATTTCACACACTTCTAGGTTTTTCAAGGAGCTGGAGATAAACACCCAAGCCAGTTGGAATTACAATTCCTTAGAAACCAATATCAAACTCTGAAGAATCTTGTTATTCTATTGGCCCTTTGAATGAGAAGAAAGGAGAACTATTTAACAATATTATTTCTTTTCCACTTCAATTCTTCTGCAATCTTTTTTTTCTGGTCTTATTATTGCTCCATTCATTTAATAACACTCTCCATAGAGATTTTACTATTAATTCTCACTTTCTGTAGTTTTCTGTGTTAGTTATCATTTTTCCAAGGCATGCTTAAGCCAACATAAATTGACAATTTGGGTCACACAACTGAGATACTGAAGCACAGAAGTAACTCTTACTCTGGATCTCCAATGTTGAAGTCTAATGGAGGGTTAATTTTCAGTAACTTAATGAAGTTTGGAAAGTTCATTTGCATGTTATCACCAGCGACTTTCCATATAATCTACCTTTTGTAGGAAATTCCATAGTTATGTAAAGTTGATTTAGACTTCATGGATTCTAAGTGGTCATGATACAACTGTCTCTGCTTTTGAAGGGCAACAAGATCTGTGCCACCTTGGTCATAATGTATTTAAGAAGGGGTAAAAAAATCCTGAAAAAAACATCAGCAGAGAGAGGAATGAGACCATGTGAGAGCAGCAGACACCGAGGTCAGTGCAGTAGGAGGGACAGGAGGCACTCCAGGTGCCAGAGCACAGATTCCCTGGCAGCCCATGGTGCAGACCATGGTGAGGCATCTGTGCTCCTGCAGACTGTGTGGGCTCATGAGGGAGCAGAGATTCCCCTGCAGCCCCTGGTGGACTACATGCTGAAGCAGGTGCATGCCCAAAAGAAGTCTATGACACCAGGGGAAGCCCATGCTGGAGCAGGCTCCTGCCATGACCTGTGGACCCATGGAGAGAGGAGCCCACGGCTGGAGCAGGCTTGCTGGCCAGACTTGTGACCTCACAGGGGGATCCACACTGAAGCAGCCTATTCCTGAAGGCTTGCACCCCATGGAAGGGACTCACACTAAAGCAGTTTATGAAAAACTGCATCTGTGGGAAAGATCATATTGCAGTTCATGGAAGACTGTCTCTCAAGTAAGGGACACTATCATGAAGCAGGTGAAAGGTGTGAGGAGGATGGAGTGGCAGAGACAACCCCCCTTCCCCATTCCTTGAGCTGCTGGGGAAGGGGAGGAGGTAGAGAATTTGAAAATAAAGTGAAACCTGGGAAGAAGGGAGGGGTGGAGGGAAGGGGGGATTTTTTTAAGATTTTGTTTTATTTCTCATTATTACGTTCTGATTTGATTAGTAAAAAGTCAAACTAATTCTTCCAAGCTGAGCCTGTTTTGCCCATTGTCATGGGTTTTAGATTTTCTTCTTGAATTTTCCCATGCCACTGTATGAGAGCATTTGCCAACAGGGTGCTCAGCATTTGTTGTCAGAGAGAGGAGGGGGCCGTGTTTCGGGGTGATTGCCGAAGAGGTGTGGAGGGAACACCTAAAGCCAAGATTCTGAGGCAACTGCATGAGAACTGGGAGGAATAAAAGGCACAGGAGTTTCTGCCATTCCTCACTCTACTGGGTGAGGCTTGCTGCCCACACAGACTTGGGAAACACCTGCACCACTTCTGGAGCTCCCACAATGACTTACCGCTGCTGCTCCTGTGATGACTTGCCATCTGAAGATGCCACGCTTTTGCTACCAGCCATCACCACTGATGCAGATCCACGCCGGTCCAATTTGCCACCTGCAAGTGAGTCCCTGTTTTTCTGCACCGGGACCACAGTGGCCGGCTCCCACTTGCCACATCTTTCAATCGGACACCACCTGCAGCTTGGCTCCTGTAGCCACTGCAGCCAAATTAACCCCTCACACTGCAGCCCCCCTGTTCCAACCACAGCATCCCTGGACTTGCAGCACCCCTGGAGCCACGTGGCTACTACTCCGACTGCAGGTCTCTGCTGCTTACTGACTGAAGCGAGGTACCCATTCCATGCACATAGCACCGGCACAGCATACTGAAGTTCTTCCTGACACTGCGGCCACCTCTTGATTCATCCGTGGCTCTGATCTGCCTGTTTCCCCCACCTGCCACCATGGTTTTGGCTTCCATGTGTCAGATGCAGCCCTGCCAGAGCCATATGACACGCCAGACCTGTTTGTTGGATGGACGCAGAAGAGTGATTCCTGAGTGACATTGGTTTTTTCTTTTATTGTGTAGGTGTTGTCTTTGTTTTTGTTTTGTTTTGCCCTCCTTTTTTTTTTTTTTTAGTAAAACTGTTATTTCATTTCTACACCTTCCTTGTAAGTCTCATACTTTTAAATTTGCAATAAGTCTGAGAGAGAGTGGTCTCTATCCCATCAAAGGGCCCACCTGCCTGGCATACACTGTCTTTAAGCCAAGACACCATTTTACCCATGCAGTAAATGGTAAGTGATCTCTTCCTGCCTTTATCTCAACTCATGAGCCTCTCATTATATATTCTCTCCCCATCCACACAGTATTTGACTTAGAAGAATATGGTTTCTCTTACTGCAGACAATATCAACTGTTGTGTTGGAGACATGTTGCCATCATAGAGCTCCCAAGAATTTAACACATAAAATGTTGGGAAAAACATCCAAAACAAAACAGAAAGGAAAGAAAATTTCACAGCTTCACAAGTTACTCTTTTACAGCCAGAATTTTATTTGTTGACAGTCTTGTGCAATTGATAGGAAATGCAAAGATATCTAGAATATCAATAACAGTTATATCTTGCAGATTTAGAGGAAAAAAGAAATTAAGACACCATGTTTTCAAAGCAATCTTCACTGACTTATTCTGAGAAATGTGTCAAGCTTTTTAAAATTCACTCTGATTTCTCTGGGATACAGCTGCCCACCGATATGAATTGTTTTAGAAGATCTAGTCCCAAAAATTGCTGCCAGTAGAAAAGAGCAATTAAAATCTGAAATACCTTATGAGCCAATTAACCTAAGAAATATGCATGTGAGATGACCATACTCCAGCTTTTGTTAGTGCAATGGTGTAACTTATATCTTCCAAAATGGATGTAGTCCTAAGAATTTTTCAGCTACAGAATGTCTGATGGTAAGTAAGGTATTTAGGGTGAAAGAACTACCTGGTCTGGACTAAAGCTGTCTTCTAAGAAATTGACCATATTAATGAGAAAACTCCAGGATGGACAGTTTCAAGGCATTGTCTGGTTTATCAGCACAGATGTAACTACAGTTTCCACTGGAAGGTTATTGTTGGGGAGGTGACACAATAGTTTTAGACCTGGACACCAGTTCTCTGGTGAAAAGATTGTCTATCCCAGGTTCACCACCAGCACAATGAGGGCTAACACCTTATAGCTGAGTTGTCAAAACTATTTTGGAAAACATTTCAATACAAATAAAAAAGGAACAGGGAGCATTATCTTCCAACTAACAAGAGTGTGCATATTCTCATAGATTGTATCATCAGATAAATAGAGGTATTAGAAATATAGTCATTTGGATGACTGAATCAAATTTTCAGATTTGAATATCATGAAAAAAGGGGGAATAATGTTGCTTGATATGAAGTACACAAACATTTATTAAAAAAAATATGTTTGGCTTTTTTTTTTTCAGGAAACACATTCCTGAAAAAAACACATTTCTCCAAGCTTTCAGAGGAATAGCACCCTGGGCTATTATTCTCTTGTAAAATTCCTCTAACGTTGGCCATCTTTTCTATATAACCTAAGAGTCTACAGAAATTTTGGGGCTTCTGTTGTTTGGAAATATGTTTGGAATGTATGATTTAGATACTCCTAGAAGTCAGAAGGCATATACTGAATTAGCTGGTTTTGGTGTAGGCAAACATTTAGGATCCAATTCCCCCTGAAGTCAACTCACAAACAAAATAAGGATAGTGATGAGAAGTACTTTTTCTTCACCATCTGTGTAGGTAGCCCGCATACCATGAGTCCAGAATTCTCATTTATGCTCTCAGTACACACAATGTGTTGTAGTGGGACACTGATTGTGGTTGGAGACTGGAGACAGTGGAGCAATAGGGAATATTTTATCTCATTAAAATCAAACAGATGCTATTAGAATCCTGGTCCACCTATGGAACCATGCAGAGTTATGATGTGAATTCTGTAAAGTTCAGCTATTTTTATGGAATGCAGTCACAGAAAGAATTCCATCTTCTTGGAAGATAACTACATTGAAGCATTTAAGATATGCATCTTTCTATTAAATAGATTTTTGTTTTACAGTTTCCAGGCCTGGCTGTATCTCAGTTCATTTATTTCCAACTGGATTCAGTTTCCAGGGGGAGGCAACTTCCTATGATACTTTTTGTCCAATAAAGATGAAAACAGTGTTCTCCAAACAGCACTATTTGAACTGACATGTACATGTGGATAAAGGGTTGAATTCAAATAAAAATGCACACTGGTTGGAAATACTATGAAAACTGATATTACAAGTGGGGCAAAATGCTAAGTGTTCAGTGAAATATAGGTTTTAAATTGTCCTTTTTATCAAACATCTTTTCCAGTTCAGACTTTTTGCCTAAGTGAGCAAATCTTCAAGCATGAATTTAGAACAGAAATCTGAATTCATAGTGTCAGTTCAGAGAAGAGTTTGCCATGTTACACTGATTGTCCAATATAAACTCACTAGAAACTATTTACAAGACCTTGAATGATAGGCCAAAGGAGAATAGTTTCAGGCTGAAAGTAGGTTTAGATTAGTCTTTAAGAAGCATTGAAACACCTCTTGGTAATGGCAATTTTCAGGTTCATAAGATAAAAGTAAATTACAGCATGTCTCTGACTTGGTCTTCTTGGAGGATTCTACTTTCTCTAGGTGAATTTCTCTTCAGAGACATACAATTCTTTAAAGCAGAGCATCATCCTTCTTTTATGTGTTAGTACAGATGTTGGTTCTAGATTACTTTAATATTGGATAACCATATGGATATGGCCATTTTGGTTGCATTTTGTGGGATTAGGAGGTCTGAGAACACCTCACACCCCCATATTCAGTTATCGTGGCTTCAGATCCTACAGATTCTTCTGCTGGCCAAATGCATCAAAATGGTTCTTGTCATGCTTTTCTGAATAGTGCATGAAAAGATAGGAAGTGTTTTTGCATTTAATTATAATGTTTTTAAACTAGCATTTCAATGAAATAACATTTAGGCATTGAATTTTCTCCTGTCTGATAACAAATATGCATATGGTTTTCATTCAGAGGAAAGAGTTTACGCCTGATTTATTCTTGATTTTACCCCTTTTAAAAGAGACAACATAAAAATTTTGTTTGGGGAAAAGTTTAGAGATTTTCGTATCCCATATTAGGGCTCTCTGTCTTCTGATTAGTCCTGCGACACAGTCCTCTGTGACCTTCTAGTTTCTAGAGCTCACCAGTAGTATTAAAACATAGCAAAATCAAGTTTGATTGCTGCCAAAAAAAGACAGGACCTGATTTAATAGTAGTGAAATCTTGACAAGCTCTTTCTTTGTCCTAGCTATCAGTTAATGTTACACACAACTCCCTTCAACATTTCTCATTCTGAAGCAGAAAATATTTAGATCTTCATTGCATTTCCTGACCAAATAACAACTGTCCATTTTATTTAGTTACATTATGTCAGACTTCACTATTGTGCACATTTGTATGTTTAGTGTGGCATCCCTGAATCATCCATGACTGAGAAGTGTGAGGTCAGTTGCTATAAAATATATTTGGCTTGAACTGAGCTGGCAGCTAGGGAAATCTGTCCCTGTTTTACTTGCTTTTCAAGTACTTTCTGTTTATTTCCTGTGCTTAATGGTTACTGCACTTGACCTTATTATTGCTAACACAGCCTTGCTTGCAGTGATACCATTTTCATTCAATCGCAGATTTAAAAGGTTCTCTTTCTCTTCAAACCAAAACAGTATTAATGTTCATAGAGATTGTACTGAAGTGTTCAAAATTCTGCACTAAAAACTCACTCTGTGTAGGTGAGAAACTACTTGTGAAGTGTACAGAAATCCACCCACCCCTCCCTACATTATATAAATATATATATATATATAAATTCATATTTTCTGAATGAAGGTATTGTACATCCAACACACTCATAGAAGTTTTGCTGTAAAGGCAAAAATTGACACTATTTAAAATGAAAGGAGGATCAGCATTGCACAGATTTTGTTTTCACTACTTCTAATGTAAGGCATTTGAACCCAGCATACAGAAATGGAAAGATTTATTTTTTTAAAACCTCTGGTATTCGGTGATTGGATCAAATCTGCCCAGTCTTCACTGGCATAGCCATGTTTCACCAGGACAGATCTAACATTGTAGTTCAAGCTTTAAACATTTTCAGACAAGTTCAGAGAGCTAATTGCCCGGACTAGAAAAAGCCTTCATATTTCACAAAAAAAGGCAAAAATTGGTAGTAGGGAAGTCAGGGAAAAATTCCTGTAAACTTCTCTGGGGACAGCTTTTTAGACAGAGAAACTGTCTACAGCTACTTGTCCATCCAATTACGGTTTATATTTAGAGTTCCTGTCACTTTTGTTTTGCAGAAATAACTTAGGGAATCAATCCAATTCCAAAAAATACCTTTAAGTTCATGTATCACATGGATACTGAATGCTGCATGACCAGTAGTCTTTGAAAAACTCCTGTACTACTGCAGAAGTAGTTGTTGCACTCCCATTGGATGCTAATCAGCCTAGAAACATCAGAAGGGTCTCTAAGAGTCCCAGTGCTCTGGCAGTGCCCATCATCAGCTTCTGCACATTTCATGGGTATTGTTCCAGCTACCTCTTTAGCAAATTTTTTCAAGTGCCTTCCCAGAAAATGTTGATGGGCTTAGGAACTGGCCACAGTACGAGAAATACAAGCACATTGCAAGAGACTCTGGTCCTCCTGTGTTAGTCTGCATCACAGTTTTCTCATTTTTGTGTGATGAAGATTGAAAAATAGTGTTGAAGAGAGTGTGAAAGAGAATACAGAGTACTGTCTGCACAGTGTACTAATTCTGTGGATAATGTTACCACTGTTTTGTCTATAAAGTTGTTTATCTAAAACCCTTTATTTAACTAAAACCAAACTAAACTTTCCAAAATTTATGGGGCCTAATACTTCATTGTCCCATCAATGGCATGGAAAACACTTTGTAAGGTTGATGTAATCCTTATGTAACTTACATGTACAATTGCAACTTTCACTCAGCTGACAAACCATATGATTTTTAAATGAGCATCCTATTGGTATGTAATGCTATAATATAACATAAGGGCTGTCATTAGTCTGTATTCTCACACTTTGATATGCAGAAACTCTTTCAGCAGGGAATGAGAACTACACAAAATGTTATCTTGCAAGCAAAATTCCATCAAGCACAGATTCAGAAATAATGTGAAAAAGCATTTGAGGCTTGTCTCTCACCCAGTACTTGGCAGATTGCAAATTAGGATTTTGTTACACACTGCACAGAATTTTGTGTATAGATCTGCTGGTTGAGAATTATGCCAGCTCCTCCAAAGTTAAGAATCACTGAAGAAAAATGTTCAGTATCCTCTACTGGCATATGTGTATTTGTCCCTCATCACCTCTTCAAATGTCTAAATTGTGAACAGTTTTGTTTTTCAACTCCTGTTTAGTAACCAGTTTTCCACGACACTGGCAGTCAATTTTGTAGCCAGACTGAGATCACTGGCAAAGTAGAAAGGAAAGAATTATTAAAGAGCTTGGCCTCTACCTTTAACTAAACCCAGCCTCATAAACCTGTGATTAGGTGTCCTTCTGGTAGGACACAGAGTAGTGCCTTTGAAAGTGGGGGCAGTTTACAGCAGCTGTACTGAACCAGTAAGGATTTGGTCTTTATTCCATCTGTTCCTCATATCATGTTGCTAAGATGATTGTGCAAACCTTCATTAGAACTGTCTATCTACACTTTAGAAAAAGTAAAACACAAAATGCATCCAGCAATTTTTGGAAACATGGTGTGATTCTTAGGGCTGTCCTGTGCAAGGACAGGAGTTGGACTTGATGATCCTTGTGCGTCACTTCCAGCTCAAGATATTCTATGAATTAGGCTACTCAGAGACTCAAATCACTTCTGAAATGTCTGCAAAGGTGCCAGATTTGGAGCTACCACTCTCTCAAAAGATCAGTGGCAAGCTCTGAATATCCTTGTGGCATTTGCATCACTTAGAGGATGTACAATGAGCAAAAAGTCTCAGGCTTGTGTGTGATAGTGACCAAGTGTCAGGGAAGTTCTCCAGCTTCCTTGTGTAAGGAACTGAGTAAGCTATGTTGTGCAGAGGTCCTCTAGCAATCTGAGTAAGAGCTTATGGCCAAGCTGTTTTATCCTTCTGCATGCTATTTCAGATACAGTCTATGTGGCTGCAGATCTATTTCTGTGGAGACGGTAATATCAGTTGTTATATCAGAAGGTTCCTACAGCAGCTGCAACAAAATATGGAAAGTCTTGCAAGAACAGATGCTGCTTTTGTCCCCTTTTTTTTTTACTGAGATGAAAGTATACTACAGCAAAATATAAGTATAGCATGCAGTAGTTGGAATGGGATCCAGGGAAATATTTGAGATTGTTCATATCTGGTGTTCTGTTTCAGGCTTAACACAAATTTTCTTTTAAAATGTTTATGTGATTGCAGTTGGTATCAGATGGCATAGTAAATATAACCCATAGTTTAAAAATAATATTTAGGAAGGGACCAAAAGATATAACTAAAGGAAACATGATTGTTCAAATGTCAGCCAAAAGTTGAAACACTTTTTCAAGTATCACCCATAACCAGATTAATTGATGCTAATTCTCCAAATGATGTCATTCTCTCCCTTTGTCATGTGTCAAAAAAATACAGAATGTAAACGATCCTAGAAATGGTCTGTGTTGCAAGAATATCAAAGATAACCAGGTGGCAGCAGATTCACTAGTTCACCCTGAAACCTTCATGCTTGCCTTCAGAATACTTTGGCATGTTACTGGTGCTTTGTGAAAAGCAATGCTTCCAGTACAATTTTTGCAATAAAGACAGGTTCTTGGTAAGATCCGGGGATCCATAATGGCTGAAGGGTGTAGTAAGAGTGTATTTTGCCTGGAATTAAAGTTTTTGGGGTAAAGCTGACTGTAGAGCCATATTTTTTCTATTTATTCATTAACTAGTGCAGTGAAAATGTCATTAAACAAATGAGCCTGTACTGTCTGTACAGAGGGGTATGATCCTAGCTCTTTTGAGTAGTTACTGTAGGAGAAAAGATGCCAGAAATGGCTAGATATGAAAACAATTATTAATTTTTTTTTTTCACTTAAACACAGGTATAAGGTTGTTGTAGGCTTCCTTTTCCCTAAACAGACCCTTAAGAGTAACTTTGTTAGTTCCCTGGCCTTTTGGTCATTTGGGGAAAGTGTAGAAATGCCGCATTCAGCCTGGAGGAGAAGGAACACGGTCCACACAGGCTGAAGATGAGAACAGCAGTGAACAGTTTATTGGATGAACATCAGACTTTTATAGGGTAGGGGAGGATAGTTCTGGAACCTGGGCGGAGAATGAGGAGGAGTCGGGGGCGGAACGTGACACAAAAGGACAGGTAGGGAGGGGACACTACAAATAAGGAATAACAAGGGAGTGGCTAGCCTTATATGGCACAGGTGCAATGCACCACAGGCTAGCCAATAGGGACGATGGAACAGGGACCAATGAACAGGGGTAGCAACAACCAATGACGAATCTAGGAGCGGGAAACCAGGACCAATGGGAACAATTGGATAATTACGAATGCATTACAACTTATTTCAACTTAATATAACAACAGCAGGAACTGCAATAAACTTTAAAACTTGAAACCAGGGCTCCTTATCCAATCCATCCTTCTCATGGCTGGTGAGTAGGCTCTGTTCTTTCTACATTTAAGTCCTTCCATGATCTAAAATTGTTTGCCGATTCCCTGGCATAGAAAATGCTGAGAAAAAATAATAATGATCAAAATAATTGCTCCCTTAGATAGTTCTGTAGGCTTTGTTTCACTTAAAGCCCTAGTATTGAACTTTTTGAGGGGTTGACATGTCCAGACAAATTCAGACTGAGCTACAATGTGAGACCATGCAGCAAGTGATCCATGCTGGTGTCCATCAGTGATTCTGCAACTGCAAGAACTGTTGGATAGTACTGTAACTTTTGTTTTCTTCCCATTTTTCCACTTGTAGATTGCAAACCATGAATGACAGAAAGCTCATATAGACACATGTACTACAGGAACACTCTCGTGTTGAAGGCTACACTTTTTTATTCATTCTTCACTTACCCATCTGAATTAAAATGGAAAGAAAATCCAACACATGCTAATATCTGAGCAGAATTTTACTTAACATAAAACTACTTGGAACTGTTCATATTCACTCATTCTGGAATCTGTGACCTGATCCATTTGTACACAATTCATCTGTATTTAGCTTGGACACAGCATGAGTGTGAAACATCTCACAGGCTGCATATAATCATGACATCACCTAAGATTTCATTTTGGGTCAGATGCAGCATTGCTGTGTCCTCTCTGGAGCCTGAGCAGGTTGAATATGATTCACTATATGACTGTCTACTATTTAATGATGCAAAGTTGTCCCACGGTAGCACTAGTGAGGATCTGAATGTTCTATTTCCTTCCCTGATCTGGCAGGAACAGCACTGCAGACCTTATCTAGTCCAAGCAATAACACATGTTCTGTTAGGCAATAGTGAATCTTTAACCAGCTGTGAAAATATATCAAGAATAAATCTAAAGAAGCAAATATTTTAGATATGTGACTTAGTCCATATGAGGTACTGCTGTGACAATCAACCTCCATGATGGATGGATATTATTTTTTTAAGTACATGAAAGTGCAGTGTTGTAGTGGGTTTCTCTGATTAGGTTTTTTTGAGAAGAGGAAGAGTGGCTTCTGTTAGAAGTTTTCATCTATCCTATAAAGCAGAACCAATAAGGGTCAGCTCTGAGGAAAACTTCCTGCTTTTGAATCATTAAGTAATGCCTCTGCATGAAAATGTATTTAAGAATGGAGGAGTTGTTGTGTAGTTGGAAATTTGCAGCCATGCAACATCACAACGCAGACATCAAGTTCAGTGCAGGAGAAGAAAGCGGGGGAGGGACCCCATGGATCAGGGAAAGGACTTAAAGCTGTGATTCCCTGACTACTGTGGTGATGACCATCCTGATTACAAGTTGTCCCCTCAAAGCCCATGGGATCCACCGGGGTGCAAAGACCCCCCTGTCAGAGCAGGGGGATGCATGAAAGAGGCTGTTGCCTCATGGGAGGCCCCAAGGTGGAGCGGAGTCCTGCAAAAGATTTGTGGCCGAGACCCATGGAGGGAGAAGCCCAAGCTAAGCAGGTACAGCCAGCTTTTCATAAGAGACTGCATCCCATGGAAAGATCCACAAGAGAGCAGAGGATCTCTCTCATGGGGGGGAACCCACAGAATGCAGGGGAAGGACCCAGAGTTGATTCCCCTGTGACTATGGTGATGACTGTGGTGAAGCAAACTGCCCCCTTTGCAGCCCACAGGGAAGCTCCCTGAGACAACACATTTGGAAGAACTGCTGCTTAAGTCTTGGACTTAAATCTGCGAATGGCTGACCCAACAACAACTGACTGCAAACCTTCCATTCCCTGTCCACTGCACCACTGGGGGAAGGAGGGGAGCATGGACAGACCAAGGGGTGGTGGTGGAAAGGTGTTTCTAAACTATTCTTAATTTGTTAGTAATAAATTTAAGCATTATTCTAAGTTCTG
>JAWWEW010000001.1:1829786-1892430 GCA_035583185.1 Anabacerthia variegaticeps | reverse complement strand
TTCCCAAACCTTCCCTTCCCAAACCTTCCCTTCCCAAACCTTCCCTTCCCTTCCCAAACCTTCCCTTCCCAAACCTTTCCTCCGAATTCCTCCCTTTCTTTCTCTCTTTCTCTCTTCTCCTTCCTTCCTTCCTTCCTTCCTTCCTTTCTTCCTTCCTTCCTTCTTTCCTTCCTTCCCTTCCTTTCCTTCTCTCCAGTCAGAATTTTTGAAATTAAAATGTTATTAGAATATGCATTACAGTAAAAGTTCTGTTTGATTTTTTTATTAAAGCAGGCCTATTTTCCTATAGATTTCTGTCTAAAATTACTTCCATTATTATAAGTCTTGACAAACTCTCTGACAAAACTGTACAATTGTAGTTGTAGACATTTTTCTTTCTCTGCAGCTGATTGTTTTGATCACTTTCTTTTGTTCTTTCGCCTTGACTTTTGTTAACATGCCAGCTAGTAAACACTTAAAGCTAAGAGGATGATGATCGTTTTTCATCTATTAAAATGTGGTCATCCATATGACAAATTTATATTCAATATTTCATGAATGGCCATAAAATCATGTTCTATATTTTTCTAATAATTCTGACTTTTCAACTTTGTTTGTTTTTTTTTTTTTTTTTGGTTTTGTTTTTGTTTTGTTGTTTGGTTTTTTTACGCCAAGTTTTTCTGGTCATAAGTGTCATCCAATCATAAGTATAATAAAAACAAGGTAAAGAATTATACATATAATTGTCACCATGAGAGAAAATGTTCATGATGTTCATTTGCAACCCAGAAAATGTTAATTTACAACACATAGCAATTATGTAGATAGATTGTAGGCATAACAAACAGCCACAGGAGGGAGGGAGAGACAAACAATTACTTTAATGGAGAGGAAGATATTGTGATTAACATTAAATACTACCCACAGTGAGATACTTGCAGTGAGAGTGACATATATGACAGCTATATAAGACACACTTGCCTTCTGGGGAAGCAAGACAGTGAGAATAAGAAATAAGATATTCTACATCAATAGAAGTAGTTCCTTGTATTTATGAAGTTATATTATGAAGTAAGAAATGTATGCTTTCCACCAAAGCCAGAGTCAATTCGGTTTTATTCAACCTTCCTTTTTAGTGTCATTTTCAGTTAAGAAATAAAAGTATTTGACATAGCAAATAGTAGTTAGAAAGGGAGGGAAAGAGGAATGGAGAATGGAAGAAGAAAATCCAGCACTAGAACTCCAAGATAGGTAAATTTGTTTTAGCTGCTCATTACAGATCATACTGAAAAGTAAAAATTCGTAATTTTTTTATTAATATATATTGAAACAGACATATTTTCCATACCAGAGTTTTTCAGAATTGATATATTAGCATTTGAGGTAGAACACAGTTGCCATTTGATTAAGATTAGGTGATTATATGTATGCAGGAAAGAAAACCTGATCTATTTGCAAGTGCTAATAACTGTGGGCTTTTCTCATCAAATTCCTGGATACTAAGGCATAAAATAAATGCAAGATTAAAGCAATGTACGTATTTAGGCATGAAATATATTCAGCTAGGATGTATATACTATAGCTTTCTTTATGTATTTTAATACAACTCTGCACAAGTATCACAAATGTTGAAAATCATCCACAATGGAAGACAAGATCCTGTTTTCCTCTACATAATAGTTCACTAAGAACTTAATGAAGTTTCTAGAAAATGTATGCTTGAATTACTCTTTAGGTAGAGCTGCTGTTACTTAAAATAAGCCAAATGTTCACAATAATACAGTTCACTCAACCCCAATATTATAGCTGATCTGCCTCTCATGTAATCTTCTATTAATGTGAACTAAATGGGAACCAGCCACTGCATTCAAAGCTAACTTGGAAATTAATAGGATTTTTTTGGAACTAGATTTTCATTATCATGAAATTGATACCCACATTTAAGACTAAAAGTGCAAATAAGGGAACATTCAACACAATTGACACTAATAAATCATTATCATTTGATTAACTATTGTGTTGTTGACAGATTTCCTTTAATAAACATCCGGTTTTCACTGTTGATTTATCAAAAGCTGTGTTTTATTTCTGTGTCTCTGGGTGGAGATAAAAATTCTCTCAGCCTTTGTTAATTAGGAGTTGATTTATCAAATTTGCTGCAACTTATTTTGATGATTTTCCTCTGTTGCAACCAATCTTGTCTTTAATTAATGGATAATAGTGCTGATAACAAGGACATTTTAATCACTGAGTACTGATGATAAATGCTTTGCCTGTTTAATTGAGTTGTTACTTAACAGCATATTGTCTTTGAGAATACTGTGATTTGGATTCAAAGACGGAAAGCACATTGTAATGTGAAATGTAATGGGGAAATCACGTTTATTTGTCATAAAAGCAGTTAGTTTGTAGCAGAGGAACTACTGACTGTGTTTCCAAATTTCAACTCAAAAACTGAGTATTTGAGACTTATATTTTCCTCTCCTTGTTTATCTGGAATTTTACATGTAAAAACTAAGAGAACAGAGTGGACATCATCGATGTTTGCTAATAAAAATACTCCTATTCTACAGCCACATAATTGATTATGCAGATTTATAAATTCATCTGTGGAATGTTTCAAAAAATGTAAATATTATATAAGAATTAAACTGTGTTATTCTAGGTTCCTTAACACAATTTCTATTAACTGTTGGTAGTGTTCTTTAATAGTCTGCTTCCTAGCACATCCTCATTTTAACTCAGTTTCATCACTATTTTGCCTAATTTGATAGTCTACATAAAAATAGGTCAATTTTTTAAAGTAAAAACAAAAATAATTAGAGAAAAAAAATTGTAAGTACAGAGTATTTAAAGATCTGTATTAAATAATGTAGGAAATACAACCAAAAACATTCAAAGGAATCTGGCTTGGCTAAAGGGCAAGGCGAAGTAGAAAAAATGTGAGGAAGGAATTTTCACTGAATATCTGCATTAACAAACAAACAAACAACCTGTTCTAAACTCAGAAAAATTAAATTTAAACACATAAAAAGTCAGACCAAAACCAGTTTGGGGTACAAATAAAATGAAGCATAAAATCTAATAAAAATATATTTATTGAAATACATTAGAACAATAAGTCTCCTGGGAGTTTCTGTGAACCCAACAGAAAATCCAGATATAAAATAAGTATACTCCTATAGAAGAAAAATGCAAATTACCTGCTTATATGTATATTTATGGCTCAAGAACTTCAATAATATTCACTGTTTTTTATGAAGGGTTCATTAGCTGATCCCTTCTAAATAAAGAATCTGTAGGTGCAGCTACAGAGAAGATAGACAAATGTAGAAAGAGGACATCTGCCAGGACTAGGTAATACTTTACTTGCAGCTGTAAAGGAACTGAATATTAAATACCTAATACACTACCATATGAAATAACATAATTGTTTTTCTAGAATTCTGTAAGTCTGAATAATTGTAACTGATAAGGCTGATAATTCTATCAGATAAATTGATAGGCTATATAATAACTAATGGAGTTGGGGTGCTCATAAATGAACAGCATTTCAGGCATGAGCAGGCAAGAGCAGGCATGATTTTAAAAGCTATCTCATAAGTCTTCCTCAGTTACTTTAAAAAAGTGTAATAAGAGTATTATCAAAGGAAATCAGTAAAAAAAAAATCACTTTTTGAACTGATAAGTTGAGTTTTTATATGGTCCTCGTTACCAAACAGAAAAGGACATACTGAGTAAGAATGAATACTCCCACAGTGCAGGTCACCCATGAACTTCTACAAGACCTATATTGTTAAATGCACAATGTGAAAAATGTTATGAATAGCAGTGACAAAATTTCCCTATGATTTTGAATTATTTGGCGGAGTAGAGACAGAATCTGAATATGAAGAACTGCAATATCTCCTTACACTACTCAGTGATTAAGTAATAAAATGTCTGTGTGAAAATTGAATGTTTACACATAGTAATGGGCTTAGAGCCTGAGTCTCACCATTCAGAAATTAAACATTTCAGTTATGATTATACATAAAATAAATGTATAAATACATTTCAGTTATTTTCTATGAAAATACCAATTTGTTAGCAGCCAAAAGAAAAAAACTGACTTCTAGAAAAAAATTGGGAAAGAAGTAGCAAAAAAGAAAACAAAAAGTCATTATGCAGCTGTATAAATGGATTGACTCCATGGAACACCATATACAGTAAATCTCCCTTCTTCTGTCTCAAGAAAGATGCAGTAAAGCTGAAAAGGATTTCTAGAAAATACCAAGGCTAAGCAAAATTATGTAGCATGTTCCATTGGGAGAATGACTGAATAGATTATGTTGAAAAATTCATGAATGTGGGAGAAGACCATGGAAAGCTATTTAACAATATAAGCTTTAGAGAGCTGAACGGGGATAATGAACCATCCTTTCCTTCACCACATGAAGTGTCTTCTCACTTTTCTCTTCCTTAAAATACTTTTGTACTGGTTTTATGCCATATAAACAGTTTAAATACATTTATTGCATAAGCATTCATACCATCACGGTATAAGTTTGTGTGTGATTTCCAGAAGCACTTTAGAGAAATCTGTTGATGATGGGTTATCAATCCCTTTTTCTACTAAGAATTACTGAACAGTTACTCCCTGATGACTGCTAACACTGCTTTTAGAATTTTGCTTTTTTTTCCTGACTAATGAGAAAGGAAAAAAAAAAAAAAAAAAAAAAAAAAGGACATCTCATTAACTGGAAACGTGAAAAACTCTGTTCCAGCATGAATGTATTCCAGGAAAATCCCACCATGCTGCCTTTGTGGTGTCTTTGCTCAAGCAAATGTCTGGAAATGCTGGGATCATCAGCCTTCTTCCAAGCACTGTGTCAGATCTCTATACCAGGGAGAGTTGGGGAATGAAAACAGAACTGAATATCCCACATGTACTGATAAAGAACCTCAGCAGCTTTCCACTAATGGATACAAAGCTTCATGAACACACTTCCTGAATATTTGCACTTAAAACAGCAGGTCAGGATTCCTAGTCATATTTGTGTTTCAGTAACTAAAAGCCTAAGTCTTCAGGTTGGATGTCAGAAAGAATTTGTTCATGGAAATATTTGTTGAACATTAGAATGGACTGCTGAGAGTGGTGGTGGAGTCACCATCCTTAGAGGTGTTCATGGAATGACTGGACATAGCACTGAGTGCTCTGGTTTGGGTGACCAGGTGATGATCAGCCAAGGTTAGACTCAATGATCTTGGAGGTCTTTTCTAACCTAAATGATTTCATGATCATGCTATCAATCACCTCAGGCACAGGTCCCTGAAGGTCAAAGTAGAACATACTAAGCACCAATATTTTTCATAGTTTAAAGAAAGGCAGCTACTGATACGTTCATCCTCTAGATTTAAAAATATTTCCTAATTTTTTTTTTCTTGTTTGAGACAGCTGGATTTGAGACAGTGATAATAAATGCATCCAGAGTTTGTTGCAGGGTGCATGATTGGAGTTCAGACGAGATACTGGAGTCTAGTTTTGGGTAAGGATAGAGTTTTTGTTTGGACCAGTCTATCAGAGATATGAAGTCCCTGAACAGGAAAAAAACAGACGCTTCTTGTGGCAAGGTTACTCTCAGTACTTCGTCATGTAGTTTAAGCCCAGGACATTACATTGCAGTTATTGTCTGAAAAGTGGTTAGGGAGTGTCTTTTGTATTCTGTTTTGTATTAAACCATCACTGCTGGGCAATGACTTGCTCTTGGGACTCCTAGGAATTATGATAATATGAATAATAATATTTCCCACAGACCATCAAGCATCTTATATTCTCAGTAGTTTAACTACTTTTGATACAGCTCAAAATCTTTGTTTATATTGCTTTCTGCTGCTTAATACCCTAAGCAGACTCTGCTTTTACAACTTTTAAAGACTTTCCACTGTAAACAGAACAAAAATACTTATGGTACAATCTCCAGTGAAGAGCAAAGGCACAGTATAAATATTTTTAATTCCATTTTCAATTAACACAGCATGAAAAGTGATAGCTTCCTTTAAACGTTCAAATGAAATTGAAATCACAATATTTTTTCTTTTCCCCTTCTTTTCCCACCTTTTGTCTCCTTTCTTTTCCCCAGTGTGGAAGCAAAAACTGGATACTTCATCCAAATTCAGATGCTAAGAAGTAGCACTTGAAATTTGTGAAAGTCTGATTTGCTGAGCTGTGACATTGCAAAGAAAAAAAGCCACCCACATATTCCTGTAAAGGAATTTTTATACTTGTATGCATTTTAAACAAAAATGAGAGTGGTTTCCTCAACAGGGTATAAAAGTTCACCTCTTAGTCAAATGATACTCTTTTATTTCTCTGTCATAATGAATGGAGATAATGAAAGAAGCCAAGAAAATAAAAAGGCACGAGTACTCTAACTTGGTAGGAAACTTAGGATTCAGGTGAATGCCACAAATATTCCTGAGTAATGCACTGCACTGAATACATTTGTATTGAAGAGAGAGTTCAGGCATTTTAAAAAGGCAGTAAAATATGCAACATCTTGCAATATGTGTGCCAATGAAGCACTAGAGGGATCTGTATTCTTTTCCATTCCTTTTCTTCTCACTATATCCAGGATAAATTATACTAAGGAAAATAAATTATCTAAGTAAAATATCAAGTTTTTTTACTGATTTCATCTGCTTTGAAGAGAAAGAGGATTAGAAAATTTATGGGCCTTCTAATCAAATAGAGGACACTTCTCTTGTAATAGTCTATAGAAACAGATAAAATATAGAGATAAAATATCTGGATAATTTAGCACACCATAGAAGCAAAGAGAAAGAAAGGAAATATTATCATAACCAACTATTATTTCTCAACATACAGTTTTTATCACAACTCCTGCAGTTAACTGGGACAATAATAGAGAAGTATACTACCTCTTCAAAGTTAATCACACCCCTGCTGTCACTGCAAAGAATGAGGCCAGACGTTGATGAGCCTCAGGAATCATACTGAACTCAGCCTTTCCAAAAGATATTCTTCTGGAAATCTATGGGCATCAGAGAAAGCATTTGGGCTCTAAAGTAAATGTTGTGATCACAGACTTGAATGGTCAGATCACCAATTCATTAGGAACTGTAGTGATAACAAAAGGGGGAATGGTTTCAAACTGAAAGAGAGGAATTTTCAGTTAGATATATGGAAGAAATTCTTCCCTGTGAGGGTGATGAAACACTAACACAGGTTGCCCGGAGAAGCTGTGGATGCCCCATCCCTGGAAGTGTTCAAGGCCAGGCTGGATTGAGTTTGGAGCAACCTGGTCTAGTTGAAGGTGTTCCTGTCCATGACAAGGGTTAGAACTTAATGGTCTTCTCACCTAAGCTATTCTAATGATTTTGTAATATAACCATAGTTGAATGCAGAGAAGAAAGTCCAGATAGGAAGAAAAGTACTTCCAATTATGTGTATTCTGAAAGAAATGTGAAGGGCAGCAAGTTTCACTTTCTAAGCATACACAAAGAGAGCTAAGTGGGCTAAAGTTAGCTAAGCTTCCTACCTAAAAAAAAAAAAAAAATGGTTTTGAACTAATTTTCAAATAAATTATGCGTGGTTTTCATTTGATTTAAACTGCAGGTGTGATTTTTCACATGACTGAGTTGTGTGATTTGATTAAAATCTCATTTTTGAAGATGAAATGCTCAGCATGAAAAATGTCTATAGATATCTTCACAGGTGCTTTGGAGTATTTTTGATACTCTTCTTAGGGTACCAGTAGATGCATTGCCTTTATTTTGTAACTTTTCTCTAGAGTTTGCAAAAATATCAGATTATATAACTGAAAAACTGTCCATGAAGGATCTAATAGGGAATCCAGAGTATTTTTGGGCAAAACTAGATTAAAAATTCTGTTATTATTTATGCCAGCAGAAATTATTTACATCATTCATTCACTGAGCATTTGAATAAAAAAGACTGAAACAATTTCTTCTTGGCTTCTTTAATTCTGACAGGTTTTGCTGCATAAACTTTTAATGTGAGTTTTACAGAAAACTAGTGCATCAAATATAGTGACTGTGTTAAAAATTATCTCAAGGGATTATCCAATTAAAACAGAGGTTTGGCATTCCCAAATATTTATATATTTCAATGACATCTAGGTGAAGAAAATGGGCAACCTGAAAACCTCAGTATATTACTAGAATTTAACACATCTTTTTTTCCTCCCCCTCCCCCCAAAAATCACTTTTTTGACATGTACAATTTCTGCTTTAATTTTTGTCTCAAAGTTGTAATTACAACATTTATCTCTCTGATATTTAATTCCAGTCTTTTCCCTTTTTTCAGGGATGTTACTAAAATTCTTGTCATAGTTTTTATCACAGGTGAAAACATGTAGAATTAAATATTGTTAACTGGGATGGACCCTAAGAATGGCATGAGGCAGTTTCATTTTTTCTGTATTTGTTGCATGTGAGAACCAATTCTTTGCTGAAAAAACAGTGACTGTTTATGACATAAATATGGAAAGAACCTGATTTCCATGCAGATGAGTGACATGCATTTTAAAAATATTAAAAGAAATATATGTGATTTTGAGGGTTCTCATTCTTTTATGATGTACTACTTCTTTTGATTGCTGAGTCTTAATAAAAAACTTCCAATGATGAGTTGAAATAATCTTGTCTGGAGAAAAAGGAGACATCCTAAAAACCAACGAAAGAGAAAAAAAGAGAACAGATGCTAATAGAATGGAATGACTGAAAACTTATAAAGAAGCTTAGAATCTTTCTGAAGTTTGCTATATCGCAGACAAACTGTCCTCCTGTAAGTCCTCGCATGTGCTTTACTTTCATGTGGAGAAAAAGTATCTGGGTACTTGTGACCTGATTATTTGTAGAATCTTGTTTTCTAGTCAGGCTCGAAGTTGCAACAGAAATGTTCTTAAGGTTGTGACTCATTAGGGCTTGTTGAGTCACAGGTAATAAACAGGATGCTGCTAAAATTGTACATTTAGAGAGGGGTTTTGTGTGTTTTACTGTTTTTTTTTGTTGTTTTGTTGCTGTGTTGGTTTTGTTTGTTTGTTTGTTTGTTTGTTTTTAAAGGCAGTTTTCCTCCTTTTTAAGAAAAGAGATTGACATATGTTAAAAAAAAAAAAAAAAAAGAAAAAGAGAGAGAATCATTCCAATGAAGTCAAGGGATTTTCCTGCTATGCTGTTAGTGAATTGAAAATTTCCATGTCTCTAAACACACTGAATATAAGAATATAAGACAGCTTTGAAAGACAGAGTCACAGGTTATTTTTTTAACACTGTAATTACTACCTAACAGTTCTATGAGATCTTGAGATTATTTTGAAATTCCTAATTTCACTGGGGAAGAAAATACTCCCTGTGAAAGTTGTTGAGATCCATTACATTAAGAAGGCCTAACTGACTGCTTGCATAAGTAATAAATAGAGGAAGAGGGATTGCAGCTCTTTGAACTGGAGGTAAAAGGTGATGGCATTAACAATTCAGGTGTACATATTTTGAAATGTATGTTAAAATAAATAGCTAGAACTTCATGCCTTCATAAATTCATTAATTTTTGCAGATCAAAAGAATAGTTAATTTTCAGTATATTAAAACCAAGGGGGCAAGTTTCTTACCTCCAGTGGCAGAATGACTTGAAACCCAGCTTTTGTCTGCTGTGTAGGTATGGTAATGGTAATATTTTATTCCACATTATTTGTCCAAGGCACCTACGTAAATTTTGAGATATTCCATGATGGTTTGATGCTTATTTTAATAACTGTCTGTGCACCAAATGTCTTTCTCCTACCTTTTGGAAT
Source organism: Anabacerthia variegaticeps (assembly GCA_035583185.1). NCBI lineage: Eukaryota > Metazoa > Chordata > Aves > Passeriformes > Furnariidae > Anabacerthia > Anabacerthia variegaticeps. The sequence continues at coordinate 1,882,636 of JAWWEW010000001.1, read as the reverse complement.
TTTTATTTAAGAAACAGACAACGAGAAATGCTTTACTTTTTTCAGAGAAGTGCTTTTAAAATTTACCTAAAATTGAAAAATAAAGCAAATGCTGCAATAAAAATTTCTCATAATGTATTTTGAACTATAAAATCCTACCTTTCTCAGAGACTCTATTCATCAAAGTAGCTGATGATTGTTGGCATTGCATATTCATGGAAAAAGTAATAAGTAAGGTGAAAAGATTTGTGGAACATGTAGTGGGTAAGGTGAGAAGTAGTGTCTAGAAAAGCTTTAAAGCATGTGCTTAGCTACTTCCTCTTCCTCAGAGGATGAACTGGATATTGCACAACACCTTTCTGGGATTTATTTTTCTTAGAGTAGAATAAGTCCATGATGAAATAAACATGAGAACAATTAGGACAGCACTCTTGAAAATGGAAGAACTTGTTTAGCACAGTTTATTTTTTATGATTTTGGTTTAGATGTAAAATATTCCACAAAGAAATTAATATTAAATTCAGTTTAAAGGTGTACAAAGGACAATTCAACTTTATATTCTGAATCAAAGAAAGACTATACCTAAATATAACTTTCATTCTCGTGGGTGTACTCAGACTAGCAGATACAACTGCAACTGTGTCCTGTACATAGTGTAAAGAAATAAAGTGTGAATTTGGCTCAATAATATTCAGGTCTTAGTTGCACTAGAAATATCTAATTGTAAGGTTTGACTATTCCAGGAGCTGAGGTCCTTATAACTGCTATTAATGTTTAGTGTTTCTCCCGCAACTATGCTCTGAACTTCCTTGCATAGAATCACTTGTGATTTTGTGTCTGAGGTTTCCAGTGATAACAGTATCATTTAACATTTTAGTGTTCTTTTGAACCAAAAGTAAATTTGTAAAGTTTATATTCAAATTTGGATCATTATACCAGAGAAAGGGAAGAGTTTAAAAATCTGTTAGTTTTTTTGTTTTGTTTTGTTTTGTTTTTTAATATTAATAAGCACTGTATCAAATTTCTTCTTGGTAAGTATTCTGAAAACAATGGAAGACATCTGTCAACATCAAAATGTTTTTCCTTGGAATTAAGCTCTTACATATTCGGAAAGGTAGACATTATTCCCGAAGTATTCTATAGTAACACTAATTCCAGAAAAAATTGGTATTTTGAGATAATCTGACTTGGTAAAAATTGTGAAGACTATATTTTCTCTTGTCTTCAGAGTTCTTAGATTTTCCTAGGACTAGGAAGAGTTCAAAGCTTAATAAAATGTACTTGAAAGAGGTAATATTTAAATTCTTTGTATGCAGGGCAGCTCCAGTAAAAAAATGGGTAATTACTCATTAAAAAATGCTTTCATCAGTATTTGGCAACACAGGCAAGATTTCATCAAGCTTTCAAATTGTTTACTGAACTAATAATGCTCCAGCTTTCACAAACTCTGCAAAAAACATGCAAAATTTTCCCCGAAATTCCCTTTGACTAAACTACTTAGTGCATTCACCACATTTTTCTCTTCAAGTCAGCTCTTCAGCTTCACCACTTTGAAATCCTAAGTGGCCTACCTTTTGACCTAAACAGAACTGAGGTGATTAAGTCACTTAAAGGTTACATATTGCTTTTGTAGATACTGGAAGATACAAGCATTTCAAATGTTCCCAAACTGTATCTGCTTGGTAGTCACTTAAAATAACAAGCAATAGTGTCCTGCAGTGTATTCTTGATTCTACACAGCCTTTCCTTTTCCAGTAGTTCAGGCTAGGTACAGGATAAAATTAAGAAAGTCAATATAAAAGTAGGAGTCCTTGCTGTATCTCACAGCCCACTGTTATTTTCCGCTTCAGAATGAAGGATGTGCTTAGTTTATGCTTGCTTTGCCAAAGTTAAAGAGACGTGTTGTGATCACCTCTTTGCCTACCTGGGACAGGGTGGTGGTGCACCATGTAACAGTTCTGGCCTCAAAAAAGTCTGTCCAGAATATCCTCAATGTGCTAGTTTTGAACTCAAGATATGCACACATGCCAGGAGTGCCCAACACATCTCAGAACAATGGTGTCTGTAAGGCAAATAGCTGTTTCTTTCAATTTTATATAATGTCATATAAATCTTGAATCTGATTTCAGTTATGTCAGCATGACTTGATCCTGGAGTGAGATCAGATTTTGACCCAAAATCCAACAGACTGCAATAATTCTTTCTATTAAAGCTGAAAATTGAAACCTACAAGCTATGGACACCTAAAGTACAGATTTCAGCTATCTTCTGAATGCTTATATTTGTATGGATGTTTTAGTACTTGACAGAAAGGGAAGCAAATAATTTATCTAAACTTTGAGGTCACATGTAGGACACAATTTCCTTCTACTTGAGTGGATCAGTGTACAAATAAGAAAAATCTGATCAGACCAGGAAGAAAAATCCTATGCTGTTTCTGCACTGAGACGTGTGAGTGTATGACTTTTAAACCTCAGGAAATTGTGTCGGGTGAGGAGGAGGCGAGGAGAGAGTGGCTTTATCTGTTTTTCAATGGTAAACTGCATAAATGCTTTACAGAGGTCAAAACCTAAAAGTTGTAAAACAACTTTTGCTCAGATACTACTGCTTAAAAGCAGCAAAAGAATTTACTAAGGGCAAAAACTACACATTTATGCTTAAATTTTTAAATGATAACATGATAACAAAAGAATCCAAGAATCATATATGTCTTAAATGACAAGTTTTTAGAATGGAACACAGTCTTCTTTCAACTGTTTTATAGCCTAAAGTTACTAAGACTAGGGCTTTTCAGGAGTTGCCAAACCTCTGTCTCAAAAAAGGACAACCTATAGACTGTTAAATATCACACCTGATGTGAGGTTTTGCTTATAGCAAAAAAAAATACATGAGTTGGCTACAAAATTTGCAACTAAGACTCAGTAACCTACACCTTGCCTAACAATACTAGGCTTTGAATTCTTTTTTTTAAATTCTTTTCTAGTTCTTACTCAAACATAAATATATATATTTTCATAATGGTGGTTGAGAAGTGGTTTAACTTAATCCAGTGCCATATTGACAAAAACTTAAAGGACAATAGTATTATTAAGGTTATTTCTGTATAAAACCAATTTTCTTATATGGGTACAGTTTTAATTGGTTTCTATATTTTTATCTGTATTTTGTTTTTCATTTTGCATATCCAGAGATCCAACCTGTCTTGTACATATAATATGTGACAGAAAAACAGATATGCAATTCAGAAATTCAACTGTGTGAAGGAATTGCATGTCCAGGTATGTCAAAAGGTAGGATTTCAGTTATTTAGTCTTAGGGAAAATTGAGCAGCAACAGCTACTGGGAGATGGAAAAAAAACTGAAGTGAAACAAGGGGCTTAATGAAGGATATGCTTTTTTAATTTTTAAAAGGCAATGGAAGTATCAGAAAGTGTTCTGAAAATTATTGGATTGCAGCACAAGAAAGGATATCAAGGTATCTTCTGGACCATTCCATTGCCCTGAATAGAGGTGGGATTAAGTGGTATTTAGTTTACATTTAAAGATATTCTATAACACAAACTTTATACACTCTCCAAGGGTATAAAGTTCAATTGCTTGATAATAATCACTGTGAAAATGCTGACATTTTACATTTCCTCCCCTTAGGTCTATATTGAATAACTCTTGATAATTCCTTTAGACATGAACGGTATCTTATTCTCTCCCTTCCTGCAATGACACTTTGCATATTTGAAAAAGGGTTGGGATGACCCTCCTCATCACTGAAATCTTTTTTCGTGCACCTTGTTCTTGTTGCTCTCTTCACGTCAATGTATTTTTTATTTTGTACTATGTTTTGCTCAGAAATATACAAACTTTTCCATGCTAAAAATGAGAAACGTAATTTGTATTCCATTTCTTCTTGTAACTTCTTTACAGACCACCTTGTATGTACTCATTCACATATTTGGTAGCCAGGAAAGTAATAAAACAACAATGTTCAAAATACTCACCTCTTGTTCTGTTATAGATGTGTTCTTTGGATTTAATTACAGGTGTTTATATAAATGTGTGTATAACAGAGTGGTCTGTTCTTCAAGAATCTGAAAAACATGGTCTTCACATCATTTGCAAAGCAAAATCAAAGGAAAGTCTGCGTTGGTTCTGCCTCAGCTCTGAGGAGCTGCTCCCTTTCAAAAGGCTGGAGAGGGAGGTCCATGGGTCAGTCAGTACTGAAACGTGCACAGTGAAGCCAGTGTACTCATTTAAAACTGAGTTAATAAATATTGATACTATTTCCAGAGATAGAGCCAGAACACTTACAATCCTTGAAAGGCAAGAGTTTAACATTGAAGGAACAAAGCTGATTGAAAAGACTGTGTACACAGGTCTTTTCTCCTACTCTTTCATATTACTTATAATCACTCTCTAGTCTAAAATATTTTTCCTGCCTAGGCCAAAACCACTCCTGATGTGGCCTGGCCTCCACCATAGTTTCTACCACTTTCATTTGTTCAACACTTTTTAGACGAGGTCAGGCCTTTCACTTCCACATGTGTTTAATAGTCATAGACCTTCTTTCCTACCCTCTCTATAGTTTCCTTTTATATTTAATTGTGCTTTAAAAGAACATTTCTTGGTTTGTTATCAGTTCAAAATGTGACCAAAACCAAGAGGGCCACCTACAAGGTTTATAGAATATGTATATATGTATATAGGGTGTATAGAATTTTAGTTTTAGTACTTATTTGCACAGATTCCATCTGAAGTGGAATTCACTTAAAGAGAGTTGGAGGGAACAGGAAATTGAGAGAGCTGTGGTTTCTACTGACTCATATCCAACAACAGCGACACTAATTTTGTGTTGCTCATTTCCTGCAATGAAGAACTCTTCTTGACAAAGAATTTAACAGTACTTCCCTAAGTATCTCCAACACTAGGAAAGAGAGACATATAGTATGTTATTTATCTCTAGTCTTTTCCTCAAAAATTGCACACAGGAAAACTGAGGAACTCAAATAGCGTGCCCCTGATCCTGCTTTGGATATACACAGAAGTTTTCTGTGTCAGCTGAGGTTTATATTTTGTTTTTTTGATCCCACATTCTCCTAAATACAGGGCATTCTGCACAATAGTAAAACTGCAGATTAACTTTATGTATCTGTGGCCCAGCTGTCACAGAAAGAAGAGATGTGTCTCTGAAGCTCACTTCCTTTTGCTCTGTACTGGTTTCTCCAGAAATCTCTAGACAGTTTATACAACAATTCTCTTTGGCATCCCTCTGCTGCAGAACATTTGGGTCTGACTGCCAAATTTACTCCTCTTTTGGAGTCTTTCACATGCAGTTACTCTAGGAAAACCCAATTAAACAATTGGCATTTATTTTTTTTTGTCAGTTACGAATTCTATAATTCAAGACAGACTTCACCACATTATTCAAGGTAATGAGCTGTCCTTTATTGGAAATGTAAAAAAAAAACCAAAAAGTAACTGTAAAATTTGGTTCAGAAATCAAATAAAATGTTTGCTCATTTCATTTCGTTTCATTTCAGGGAATGTGAATGTGGGGAAGAAAGAGTTGTCTTCCACTGTTTTGTGGGAATTTGTATTGGATAGTAGAGCTTATTTTATCTCTGTTTAACATCACATGAAGCATGCTTTTCTCTTCCTGTCTTTGTGGAAAAAATTTTGCAAATGTGGCTGTGTTGATAACCAAGCCTATGAAGTGAGCAGCAACAGCAGCTCATCATGAATATTTTCAAGGTTACACAAAAATTAATTTCTTGTATTATTCTTATACTACTCAACTACCTTTTTTCCTCCCCCCCCCCCGCCTCCCCGCATGCAATTTGTGTACTAGGGAAAGGGAAAGTGCCACAAGAACTGTGGTGTGTTATATCCTTTTGTTATTTGCTTTGGATTAATTTTGGCAGCTAATGCATCCAATCAAAGGCCATCAAGATGCAACCCAGGTTTTTTTCTTTCAGTGGTTATCTCAAGCTCAGCATTTCTGTCTATGTAGGCAGTGTTTTCCTCTCTTCCAATCTACTCCCTTAAACTAATTAATGGACTAGCCCACAATTACATGTGCTTCCTACTTCAGTAAAGAGGAAGGAAACTTCCAAATTAGATAGACGTCAATTGGGCTGCAACTTCTGTTGAATAAATGTGAATATACAGCAGGAAAATCTCTTCTGTTGCCAAAGCATGCATAGGAACTGGTCTTCCTGTCTTTAATGGGCAATCTAAAGGTCAAGAGCTTGAATGGAAACAAACAGTGACATTATGCCTGATGATTACTTTGTTGATTTGAAATGTAATACAGGAAGTCACTGTAAGCTGCCCACAAGATGATTGTTATTATTTCATTGCCCCCTGTATCATCAAAAATCAACAACATAAAAATATATTTGCCTGGAAAAATTATAATGGAAAACTGTTGTGCACTGGATAAATTATTTTCCTTTCTGCACACCATTATATATAAATCCATAAAGATTTGCAACAGGTGGCAGTCAGAAATTTAAAAAAATATTGTCATTATATTTGGATTATACTCATCAGAATCCAGAGGCAACAGTAGAGGAAATTACCACAATGGTTAGAATATTTAAAGAAATAAATGTTCTGAAGCATTTCCTTGGGAGAATATATTTGTAAAAGTTAATAAGAAATCTCTGTTTTCTGTAAAATAATGTTTAGTTACATTTTGTTTTGAAATAAAGAAAAAAGACAATTTGGTATCAAGATGTTTCCAGACTTCATCTATATTTTTTCACTTTCAAGGATGTACTAAACTTTTGTATGAATTGGCCCCATTAATTTCATTTGTGCTACACAGAGCAGCACCACATAAATTCTTATAGAGTTTTCACTTCTGCAATAGTTTTATTAGCTCACTAAGGAACCCCAGGAATTCCAGTGCTGTTTTGGGAGGCCCATAGTTTCAATAATTAACCACTTTTTACTTGATGATGCTCTCCTTTGTAACCCCTCCTTATGCCTGAAAAAATGCTCACAATTTCCATATTTTCCTCACTTCCTGTTCTGATTGTGTATGGTCCTGTATCCAGGACACCTGGAATAAGTCACTGAAAAAGTGCCAACAAGTGCTTTTGATCCTTTCTCAAACCTCACTAAGGTTCAGTTGGAACTGTACTGTCATTTACATTAGGAAAATCAAGCACTATATGAAGAGAAACTGCTATTTGTCCCAGTAATACCCTTTGTTAAGGGACCAGTAGCCTTCATGAATACAAATGAAACAGAAGATTTATGCATAAGATTGTCACAGATTAATTAATCTTCCTTAGCAAAGACCAACCCCTGCTCTTGGCTTACATTGTAACACCACTTCCATGCCCACATGTCTGGCTGATGCTGGGTTTTGAAAACAAACAACAAAATTACAACGATAAACTTTGCATTTGAGTTGATGATAAAACATATAAATGTACATGGAACTCATCTGAATCCCTGGGCTTTCCATCTGAATTAAAAGCCAGGCATTCAATTATTTAGCGTTTATTAGGATAGTTCCACAATATTCCTTCTTTCACATGGTAAGCTTGGGAGAAGCTGTCATATACATATCAATGACCCTTATCCCTCACTCCTCTAAATTAGCACTGTATTTTGAGTTCCAATAAAGCACAGGTAAATTTTTATGTTTAAAATACAAACTCCAGCCTTATAGACCAGAAAAGTCAAGAAACTTCCTTCCTTTGTGTCTACTTAATTATCTCTTAATAATGTAGTAGATTTTATTAATTTTCAGATGTGTGGATTAAGTGAATTTATAAACTCTTCTCAGGTTTTTTTGAGATGATAAAAAAATGGATCACACAGCTTTGAGAGGTCCCACCTTCACTTTGAGCTTACACAGTTTTTCGGTTAAATCTCATCTAAGAATAAACCATAAAAATAGACATGGCTCTGTGGGACATCCTGCTATACTCTGAGAAGTAGAGAAGAGGCTTAGAGCTGCTAGAGAAAGCAGTTTCTTTCTGCAGGGCAGAGAGAAAATGAGATAAGGTTGTTTTTAACCTGTGATCTCAATGCACCTGTATTTTTTATGTACTTGTATTCTGCTGGTGAGCCAGCTAACAGATTTGATGGGGCAATATGAGTTAGGAATACAACTCACTGAGAAGAAAGCCCTATACAATATTCTTGTCCCTAGAAATGAAAACTCAGGAGACTGGAATTTTGTAAAGTATTACTGTATTGGGAATAAATGTCAGCATGCTAAAAATGTTCCTGTAGCAGAGCTCTCAGGGTTCATATTTTAGCTGATCATGAAAGGCCAACAGTTTTCAGAAAGAAAAACGAGTTAATAAATCTACTGCTGACATTTATCTTTCAGAGTATTTCACAGCCTCTCAGATTGCTTGACTCCCTCTCTCCACGTATTATGCACTGGGAACTAACAGGCCAAAGTACTGGGTCTGGCTGAGTGCCTTGCCCTCTCTTCTGAAAGGCTGCTCTGTCTGGAGGGCAGAGGGCAATATAGCACAACCATAGGAGTGGCTTTAACAACTGGGCAATGTTTTCCTGCTCTATTTCTCTATCTAGCCAGCACTCAGAGTCTGAGGGGTGTGTGAAATACAGATTGTAATTATAGTTAGGTACTATTTCCCACGAGTTGGGGTCTTGTGAGCATTCATCATTTTGCATACTTGTTTGGCACTGATGAGCTGTTAATCAAAGGTGAGCTTTTAATGCTGACACTTTCAGGCAGTCTTGACATTATAAACATCTGCCTGTGCTTTAACACCTGCGCACTCACAATAACTCAGCACTTGCTGGTGTCCACAGAGTGTGATTTATGGACCTGGTTACAGGATTCTGAGAACTTTCAGTGACTCTAACTAGTGGCCCATGTAAGCTCGAGGATACACCATAGTGCTGGAGCCCTTTTTGCACTTGGGCACTGCAGTCAGGTGTCCCAAATTGTCTTCCTTCTCTCATCAGTACTTTGCATGCCTCCAGTGTTGTTGGTGCTGTAGAGTGAAGCCTGTTTTGAAATGTTCCATGATACTTGCCAAAGAGTTTGCCTTGCCTTGCCTTGCCTTGCATCCACAGCTAAAGCGGCACCTCCAAACTTCAGACTATAAGGACTCAAAAGATACTTGGGCATCCAGAATGAGCCACTACATCTGCCTCTGTAGTATGAGCCCTTGCTGGCACACAGTGTTCTGAGATATACTGAAAAACTTGAGACAGACACATATAAAGCTTTAAGTTAGTTAGCTATTGGTGGTATTTTAAATTACATACATGGATATTTACAAATGAACTGACTAATTAAAATGGAAATAATCAGATATTTTACTACCTACATGCAGCTAGGCATTTCTCCTCAGTTATACTTGGATGACAGAATCATGCTGGCAACAGGTTGTAGCTTTCTTTGTTAGAAATGGGTGTAGAAGGTATATATATGTTTATTTTTTTTGTGATTTCAGCACACTTCAAAGCCTTAATCATTAGTCCTTTTGTTTGTTTTTTTTTTTTTTTATTAACCACAGATTTTATTTGGCATTAACACTCATTCAGTTAGCATAAGAACTGTGTGTGTGGTAGATTCTAATTTCAGCACCCAGAAACTCACTAGCTTTTGTGACTCTATAATTTCTAAGGAATTATAAGATTTATTGTGGTTTATTATACAAATGGCTACTAATCCTACTTATTTCTGCAAAGTCTGTCAAAGTTTTTATATAGTTTATTTTATTACAATCTGACACTAAGGAAACAACGCTTGAGAGACATTAATATCTAATTGGACTGTACAACTACAAACTTCTCAGAACAGCTGTGAGAGAAATCCACCTGCTATTGTTTTTTGGGATTTTTGTTTTCCTAGATTTTCCTGTAAAGTTTGTATGCATTTTTATTTGTTTGTATTGTTTGTAACAGTTGCCATCACTCTCAACCAAAATGGACACTTTGTTGCAATTATATTGTCATTGGAAGCGCTGTAACTCTGACTCAAGGTAAAACCTGTTCCGGGAAAGCACTGCCTGACTTTTAGGTTTAGTTTGGGGAGAGGTTATGTTTCTGCAGAGAAGTCTTTTGAAGTTCTCTGCTTCACAAGGAGCAGAGACGACTGCAGAATAGGTTCAATGGTACCACTCAAAGGCTGAGGCAAAAAAACCCGTGCAGGCTGCAGCTGTATAAAAACAAGCCGTGTTTATCCCAGCAAAGTGTTCTTATCTAGAGAGACTAGCTACATGCAGACTGCTGGGTGGGAATGGCCCTTGTCGTCTTTTAACTATCAAACTCTGCAGAGAAATCCATTGATTTTTATCAGAGTACAAGCACACACTGACACTGTGTTCCAGTTCCCAGGCAGATCGCCAGGCACTCCTGACTTTACTGGCCATTGTAAGCAGTGGGAATAGAGGATGTAGGGGGAAGGGAAGATGAATCTGTGAGATGTAGGAATGTAGGGCTGGTTTAGGAAGCTAGCGTAGACAGAAAAATCCCATTCTTCACATTTCAGTGTACTCTGGTTAGTATTTATATACTGGAAAAACTATCCAAATAGATTTTATGAAGGTCAGATCAATGTTTTAGTGCATTCAGAGAGCTGGAGTTTTGGACGAGGGTGTTTGTACACTCCAGTTGCAGCATAACTATGTTAGAGAACAGCTATCTATCCATGTGACAGTTGTATACCTTGGAGATCAAGAAGGCTAGGCCTGGAGGAATTTTTTTTATGAACTTCAAAAAACTTGAAGGGAAACAGATCAGCTTGTTTCCTGAGATAAGAAGTTCACTGTTCAGTTTTCTAGAATTTTTAATAATGAAGATATTTGAAACCCCTGCATGCCAACACTTGCACTGATCATTAGCTCTGAAAACCTAATCCTGATTCTTCTACCTCCAGAATTTTTCCTTCTTTCCTTTGGGGTGTTTCAGGTTACAAATACAAGAAATGTATTACATATAAAAATATGTTATATTTATACAGCATGTGTATAACATATATAACTTCAAGGAGTGTTTGGATGACACTTTCTAGTCATACAATTTAGTTCTAATTGCTCCTGTGAGGAGTGGGGAGTTGGACTCAATGATCCTTTTAACTTGAGATATTCTATAATTCTAACTGATCAGCATCTATCCCCTTTCCCAGTGCCATATGAAAATACAACAATATATTAAAAGAGTGTAAATATACTCTAAATGCTAAGAGACTAAATAAAATACATTAATATGATTGTTAAGTATCTGGGTGAATTTGCTTTTCACTGTCAAAATCACCTCATGGGCTAGGAAGTCTAATAGGACATATTTTCAGCAATATGGGGAAGAGAGAGAGAGAAAGAATAATTTCTCCATTTCTCAGTATTCCAGAATACGATTTGTTTTTTCTTTTTCCATTAACCCATGGGCTTTTTTTTAGAGTGGAAGGCCCTGCAAAAGAGCTTCTAGTCCTCTGGGGATCTGATAGAGCAGCTGCTGTCATTGTGTGAGAAAACAAGGCACAGGTGCTGAGAGTGTTTTTCAGCTGGCAATTTACAAGCAAACACAGCCACCTCCCAAGAGGAATAAAGAACATTAGTGATAAAGGATAATTTCGAATTCTAGTTTCTCTTGCTTCCAGAAGTTATACTACAGAAAAGGCTGCACATGAAGGGAACCTTTGTAAAGGATTTTAGTTGTCCTCCCATTTCCCCTCTTTTTGTTTTAATAAATGGTTTTCACACATTAGGTGATGTTAGTTGGGATTTAATGGGCTACAACTTGATAACAATTTTCACCGGTGTGGAGGCCAGCAGGTGGTGGTTAACTCAGTCTAAAGGCCCCATCTCTATTTTGCAGAGACTATATTTTCTGTATTTTAGAGCACTTTCGGACTTATTCAAGCACCTAGTTAAACACTAAGAAACCAAAGGAAGGGGGTAACTGTGACATATAGTCATGACTGGTACTTAATTGCATTTCTTATAAATGAAATCACTACAGTTAAAGAAAATATCAGCATATATTAACATCCTGAATAACCTCAGTTCATGTGGATTACTGACCCAAAATAATACCAAAACTCACTCAGATTAGGGAAGGATGTTTTATCTACTTCACTGTGTGTTTCTAATCAATTCCTGTATAGAAAAGTACCATAGTTCATCATCTTGGAAGTCAATCAGTAGTCTTTCAATTTCAGATTCTGAATGAAATCTTATCACTGGCTACTTATTTCTGTGTTACTTTCATCTTAGAAAGTATGTGACTGACGACAAAATTTTGTATGTGGCTACTTTTTTAGTCATTGGACAGAAATCCATAATTTCTGTTTTGATCCTCCAAGAACAGTTTTTCTCTTCCCTCGTGTAAAGTAGCTCAGAATAATATCAGTTTGAACAAGATATTTAGGTGTGACTGAAGAGCATTGAGGCCAACAACTGCTCAGATACATGAGTTCAGGCAGACACTTTCAGACTTCAAATGAACTTCTATTGGCATTCAGTTCTATTCTTTTTGGTTTTAGGAAGTTATTAAGAATATTTCTAGCGTGGGGAAAAGGTGAAAGAGTGGCTGAACTTAGAAGAAAGGAATGAAGTAGGAGTCAGAATTTCCATTCAGAACATGAGCTAGTGAAAAAAAAATAAAGGAAATTCTAAAGTGAGGCATCTTTTGTGTGAGTTGCAGTTGAATTAAATACATTACCAGTCAATTAAATTAAATGGGATCATCTTATTCTGCATACAAGCTTCTTCTGTTTTTTTTTTTATTGTTTTGTTTTGTTTGTTTGTTTGTTTGTTTGTTGTTTTGTGCTTTGTTTGTTTGGTTTTTTTTTAATATTAGTGTTGGCTAGAATTTTCTGGATGGAGACATATCACTAAATAGACATTATGTTTTAGCCTACTTGCACTTTATCTACAGGACCCTAAAGCCACAAGACCCTAAAGTTTCAGGAGAAACTTTTATTATATCAGTGATATTATTGACAGTCCAGATCTTACCACTTAACTGAATTTCAGCCTGTTAGGGACTGGTCTGTAAATGCATGTCCAACCAGCCTTAAAGTATGTATATTGTTAGTAGATTATGACCCGTGTGGTTCCTTCAGAGGTGTCAGAAAAAATTAGTTTACTGTTATAGTAATGTATCCATATATAACTTAGTGTCTTTTTCAGTTTAAGCATAATGTAATGGATTAGACAAGAAGTATAGTCTCAAGCAGTCTGAACAGGCTCTACCACATTTCTATGACCTTTATCTAACAAATAAGCTTGCTTCCCTCAGTTTTTGTTGCTTGAAGAATAACTATTAATTCCTAAACTTTTACAAAAGTACATTGAACCTTAATAAAAAGTATTAGTGAAAAAGACTGTCCTCACCAGCCTTGTAGCTGCTGGTAATTACCACTATGTCTTAAGTAGATTTTGAGTAGATTTTAGAAAACTAATTTTGAGATTAGTTCATTCTATAGTGCTCTCTGTCCAGGGTTAGAATCAGAAGCTTGCAATGGTGAGAAACAGATTTTCAACTATGAGTTGAAAAATATTTTCCCCTTTGACTACTAAGTGATTCATTTTAGTTTCTGGCTTTGAAAAAGTCTGGTTTGGGCTTAAAAACACCATAGTATATACTACAGAAGTATGCCTTTGAATATTGAAAATATCTTCTGTTAGTCTTCATTGTTATAAATACCCATCGAAACCTACATATGCACAGATTGATAAGTAAATATGCCATTTTGCATAGTGGGTAATATTTACATCTTTTTTCTTGAAATAGTGATCCCTCTGGCATTTTCACTGCAAATGTAATGTATTGCTATGGAGTTATTTGTCTATACACAGACTATTTACCTGGAGAGAGTAGCTAGTGAGATAAACATTGCATGTTAACATGCAGTAAAGTCACTAGGGATTATTGCAACTCACAAGCTCAAATAAAAGCTGCAGTGCTTCAAAATGAAAGAGAAGAAACAGGCTCGTAATCCTGCGTGCCAAAGTAATCTTGTTACTTCCTCTTTGAACTTCTAGCCTCATTTTTATAAAGGAAAGAACTGCAATTCCCTGGCTAAAAAATGACAACCTCATTTCCAACACCTATCCAAATCTTAACTAAGTCCTTTTTAGATTTGATACTCCAAAGAATCCTTTACTCTAAACTGAAAAGACCTTAAGGGGATGAGATACCAAGAACTATCTCATTATCTGTCTTAAGCTTCTGACGTCAGATATGATAAAAATTATATCCTGCTGTTGTGCATGCTTTTTATGTGATTAAGTATAGTAACAAAATTAAATTAAGCTAGTGCCAAATCTTAAAGTATACACTCTGGCAAAATTCTATCTTTTGCTCTAGTTTGTGTGATACTTTGTAATGATGCAATAGTTCACTGGCAACACAACACTGTCCAGCTTATTTATTTACATTATTTTGCACTGCCTTTTGTACCGTACTGGACAGAATTGATCAAAGACTGTTAGTTCTTTACCTTTAATGCTTATTTTACAATAACTACATCTACAGTAATTAGATATGTAACACTGCTAGACAAATTAGCTTTATATATGATAGAAATTTTAGTTCTGATGTATGCTATAATAATTTTAGTTATCTGGCCCTCTTCTCCACTTATGTGAGACCCCACATTGAATACTGTGTCCAGCTCTGGGGTCCTCAGCACAGGAAGGACATCAGCCTGTTGGAGTGAGTCCAGAAAAGGGCCAACAAGATGATTAGAGGGATGGTGCACCTCTGCTATGAGGAAAGGCTTGAGAGAACTGATATTGCTCAGACTGGATAAGATAAGGCTTTGGGGTAAGCTAATTGTGGCCTTCCAGTACCTGAGAGGAACTTACAAGAAAGATGGAGAGACACTGTTCACAAGAGCACAGGTTTCCCAGAGTAGCTGTGGCTCTCCCATTCCTGAAGGTGTTCAAGGCCAGGTTGGATGGATCTCTGAGCCATCTGATATAGAGAAAGGTGTCCCTGTCCACAGGGAGGGTTGAAACTAGAGGATCTGTAAGGACCCTTTCAACCCAGTCTATTCTATGATTCTATCCATATTTCTATTAAGGTTCTAGAGAGGTTTTTATTTCTGCAGATTCCTAAGTATCTGTGAGAAGCATCATGTAAGGATTCTGATCTAATTGTATGATGCTGTTAATACCAGAAACGTTGCTCTTAAAAACTGGCACAAGCAATTTTTTTAATACTTCTCAGTTCAGACAAAACCACAAATCCTTTCTATTTCATGAAGAGTAAGTAGAATCTCAACAGAATTTTACTAAGAGAAAAACTTAAATCACACAATTTGTAATATTAAAGTGAGCTCACATTCTTTCATAATCATTAATGCACAAAGACTATCAGTCATATATGTGCCTCCACTTTTTCATTTAAACTAAAAGTAGCACCCTGGAAGCAATATGTTATGAGATAAGCCCTGGAGGTTCTCAGGTGTAGAATGAGTAAATTGCACAGTAGTAAAATCCAATTTTACCTACCATCACCAAATGTCAAAAGAAACAAGCAAGACACAAAGTGGAACAAAATCCATAATTGTACTCTGAAAGATAAAGATCTGTAGATTACAGAGCTGTGAGAAATCATGCCCATATAACAATTTTGTAATCTCTCCTGTATGCCAAACAAACGAATGAAGGAAGACCTGTGAGAGAAACTGCAGCTCCCGAAGCCTCTATATGTGATGTTGAAGGATCTAAATTATTTGCCATTGAGGAACATATCATATTACTGATATTACAGTGAAAGGTGAACTGCATGTTCCCCAACTAAATGCTTTCCTTTTACAGTATATAGAAACAGAGCCTGCATCTTCAGCAGACAAAGTGTAGGTCTGCTGTTTTCTGGTGATAAACGTGAGCTATCATCTGCTGCTGCCCTGTGTTTCATCAGAGCAAAGGCTGGTCACTAAGGCATTATAATTTTAAGTGCTAGTGTACTAAGCTCTTATCACACTCTATTCATCCTCCTCTACTTCACAATAAATAATCCTGAACTTACTAATGTTTTGCTGAAACATTGAGATCTCTCTTCAATTTTTTTATATTATCATCCATGAGTCTGTTTTGTAATGATCTTTATAGCTCAACCATGGAACAGAGTGGTAGAATATTTGAATGGACTTCCAGAAAAAATAGAAATCTCTTCAAAAAACTTGTTAATAACAGAATTGTAAAGCTCTACTTCACTTAGGGTCAGAAACCTCTTTATAGTCATTGAATTAATAACACAGGAGCTAGCATAACGCTGAATGTAATGTACTGAGAGTTTACTCCTTAAGATGGGACTTGTGGGTTTATACATACACACTTGAATATCCATTATGTATGTACATAAAGAGTTGTCAGGGTTTTGCCCAGGTGGAAAGAATGATATCTTGGGAGATAAATTGCTGATAAGAAAGTCAGGAGCAGACTCATTCACTTTGGTTTTGATCACAATGTATTACTCTATCAGTCTTTCCAAACTAGCCCTGAGATACAAGTCCAGGTAGGTTATTAATACTTGTTATATTAATATTTATTATAACTTTATAATTTATTATAATATAATTTATCATTTAATACTTATATATATAAATATTTATTATTAAATGTTTGAAAAAATGCTGACTCAATATCATCAAAACACTCTGTGGGAGCCAGTTGTTTTTTCTTAGTTACTCTTGACACAAACTAGACAAGTTTCCGTGGAAACTTGCCTACCTCACCAACAATTTGCCTGTCTGAAACCAGATTTTCAGTCATGGGATTAGTCTAAACTGCTTAGCTTTTAGGGTTCACAGAGGCTGTAGAACATCATCTCAAGTTTATTTTGAAAAGCCAAGGAAAAGTATTACATCAGTTGGTGCAAACAACATTTGAGGATTCTTGTCCTAAGAAATTATTAAGTCTTTTTCCAATACACAACAATTTTTTCACCTCTCATATTTTCACCCAGAAAAGGAATTTTGTGCCTTGACAGTAGTCAAGTTTGTTGAAAAGCTGCCGTGACTCATACTTCAGATATGGACTTACAGAATGTTCCCACTGCTTTTACAAAACCCATAAGCTAGCAAAAACAAGCCATAATATTTGTCTGAGATGAACTGTAACTAATGGACATGGCAAGGTTTCAAAGGTGTCAGTGTAGGAGAAGCATTGACTTGTGGTAAGACAGATGTAAAGACAGTTATTACTTAATAAACATGTACATTGTTTTTGTGAGTGCAAGTGTTCTTGTGCTGTGAAAAAAAAAAATATTAGTTCTTAACTGGCTTTTAAAATCTACATGAAGATCATTTTTTCTGAAAATTCAAGATTTTTAAGGTTTTTCAACAAACAAAACCCTGAAGGTAATATTTGACCTTGCTCTAAATTTAAATTTACTGAAACATTGGAAACGAAATTCAAAGTGTCTTTTCTAAACACAGAAGGAGGTACTGAACTACTGATCCATGTATTAAGAGATGCAGGAAAAATCAATTTAAAGCCCCCTTAAAGGTAAGACATTAAAAAAAAAAAAAAAAGACAATCACACTTGATAGTTAAAATCTCTCTCATCCTGCCTGATTTAAACTGTATGTTATTTGTTTGAGAGTTCTTTACAAAGAATGTTTTCATCATGTTCTTCCAGATGTAGTCTTTTCTTCTCATTGCTAAGAGCTGTTGTCACCATTTTAGTCATCCTCCTGTTTTGTAAGCTGTGTGTTTACAGTGTGGTGAGACTATTAAAACCATCGCTTGTGAGGCAAAAAAGCAAATGGAAAAATCATACTTGCAGCTGTGGAGGAAGCAAAACTATGTCTCAACTTACATATTTTAAACCCTAAGTAACAGCATAGTGTTAAACATCTTTATGATGCACACAGCCTCATCTGGGAGAGGCAACAATTGTTCAGGAGTAGTAAGGAGTTATTAAGTAGCCAAACAAGGACGATGAATATGTCTTTATTCAGCAGACAAAAACAGTTGAATGTACAAATCTGAATGCAGGTGGTTCTTGCCCCACTGATGATCTATTGCATCCTGTAGACTCATATAAAGCTCTGAGCCTTCAAGTCACTGCTGTCACAACATAATTCCAAACAAATTCACTTAACTAAGTCCTTACTGACATTCTTTGTTTTACTGCTTCCAGGTTTCCCTTTTCCCCTTTGCACTAGAAAGGTAGGATTTCTTAAATTTCTGAGTACCTATTCTAGCAAATCTTCACTGGGACTAGCTGCCATGCTAATATCCTACTCCAACATTTACCTTTACAACCAAAACTAAATAACCAGCATTTGATGGGTGTTTCTGTTGAGTGTGCTGAAGTACTGAGTACTGTCATTTTAATGTGATTATTGCCATTTCTGCCCTTTACAGCTTTAATATTGTCCCTATTTTCATTCTTAAGCACATGTAAAAGGCATGTGATTGAACTCCTATTTTTCAACTGTGATCATATAATTTTTTTTCAGGGTAGGTCCCAACCTTCTGATGCAATTAGATAGAACTTTTCAATTAGACATTGGTTAAATTCTACAACCATTTTACCCGAAGGAAGTCTCAGCTTTCTGGTCTCTCCCCTTAGGATCTCACTGCTCACAAAGCCACTGATTTACTCATTTTTAGATCTGTCTTTGAGAAAAAACAATGCAATGCCCTTCACTATAACCATTTATATTATGTTTAACAATAAGGAGATATCTTTTTTTTAGGTGGTGGCCAGTGTCTTTTGACTTCCAAATTTTCACATTATTATTTCATTTCTGTCATAAATTTTCTCCTGTTCTGTTTGTTTCATCTCTTTATTGTGTGCTGAGTAATGAGACTGGGTTTCTTGGGGCCAGAAATGATTTTTTTTTATCATATCTAATACAAAATACACGTTTTCCCAAGCCTTTTAACAACTCTTTTAGTTTTTTATTTTAGGAGAGTTTACCTTCAAAGGAAGATAAAATAGGAAGACTCTTCTTACTTTTGTAGGATGTATGTGTGTGGAAAAGATTGGACGTTCAAAATACTGTTTATAAAATGGCACTGTCTTTGACAAATGAAGTGCCAATGCCCTCAGGAAAACATTAAATGGAAAAACATGTCAGTTATTAGCTGGCAGAAAATCTTAGGTACAGTTTTATATTCTCTGTTATTTAACTGTGGAGACAGTCAGTGCATGTATAGTGGACCAGATTATTTCATGTTCTTGCCCATTTGAAATCCTCTGGGATGCTATTGGGAAGCCACATGTATTCAGCAGCTTAGTCCCCAGATACTGGACATATGCTCACACACTTTTCTCTAGCTTGAGTTGGCAAAAATTTGGGCATTTTTAGAACTGCATCAACCCCTTACCTCCAGCTGGCTGTGGCCAGTTCTGGATATTTGCTGTCACATGGAGGTCAGAAATGTTCAAGATCCTTACTCTACACCATGGGGCAGGTTCTTGATAATAGCTTCATATCTATGAATTGTTTTCTGATGATTCCTATCCATTGCACTATGAAGGTACAGGGAGTTTGCTGGTTATTTTCATCAAACTTATTCAATAGATTTGAAATATTACAAAAAGAAAATAAGAAAAGAAAATGCATCAGCTTCTGACTGCATATTACATGCTTAAAGTTGTGAGAATATCAGCAGCAGAAAGAAAATAGTTCTTCTATGGAAGAAACTAAGGTAAATAGTAATGATTTATTAATGATATTAAGAATAGCTGTTTTACAGTTCTACTTCCTTGAAAAGCCTGTCTCACCCAGAGGAAAATTATCATGACAGCATTCACAGTAATGCAACAACTTTCAGCAATCATAAATCAAACTGTAATACCAATTCTGCTTTTTCTTCTGGTAGACATTCTAGCCCTGCTCTTACATAAACGAAAGCATGCAGCCTAAAGGCTGCTAGCACGTCGTGTTTTGGCTTAGGAGAAGAAAACTGAAATTTAATCAGCATTTGATAGCCAGTTTGTAAGAGCCGCAGTTTTGTTTAACTGTGACCTATCCAGTCTATAACAATGCATCATACCAAAATCAATTTGATTTTTTACTACCCATTGGGTTATCAAGTTCTTCAGATTAACAAATTTATTGTTTACAGAGTTGAGTCACAAAATGGTAAATTACGGAAATCTTACAGGGTCTCATATGGAACGATAAAGTGAGAAACTCATTTGTCAGTAAAGAAGAGATATGGGGAAGACACCAAGGAGAAAAAAAAATAAAATAAATCTTGTCCTAATTATTTAATATCACAGCAAAGCAACAGTTTTATGTTCTGTGGGGAAATTATACAGATAAATGAGGTGAATTTAAGAATCTTACATGTTGTGGCCAGGAAGGGAAAGAGAAAATTCTCTTTTGGGCAGTTTGTTGCTAACTTTGAAGAGTTAGATTCATTGTTTGTGACAAATAACCCAAAGCCACACAGATAGATCCAAAAGCATCTAACACTTTTGTCAGCCAAATCTCTTCTACAAATCTGCACATCTGTGTTTAGAAAACAAAATATTTGATGTGCTCTACAATTAATTTCTTACATGTGTGTGTTTCCCAGACTATGCAATAGGAAGCAATTATAAATTAATATTTTAGAGAAAATACTCTGTTGAATATAGGTCCAAAATATAGTTATACTCATTACGCGGTTCAATCATTGCCAGAATTAATCTACAGTGGATTTGGCTGACTATTATATGATGTTAGGTGTGATGGTAGCATTGCAACCATTGATTGACTGGAGTAGATTGATTGACAGATTGACATAATTTGGTTCATTGCTTTTGTGTCTTGCTCTGAATCTGTGTGAAATGTTGCCACATCATTCTGTCACAAAAATTAGTGTTCTTTCAAAACTTGTGGTTGGTTACAAATGTTGTAAAATCCTGCATAGTCTAGACCTCCCTAAACTATTGCAGATGGTGCAGGTAGGTTGGGAATGTTGTTAAGTTGTAGGATCATGCATGCAGCCTGGTGAATAGAAGATACCTAATGCTGACGGAAAAATGTTTCTCAGCAGTTGTGACCACGTAAAAAATATTATTGGGAGTGACCAAATTGCTTTTCTTGTTTCAGACCCCATTAACCTTTGTGAATCTTTGAAAGAATTCACTTCAATACTGTTGGTTCACTTTCAAATAAGGTAACTAATCTCTTGGGGAGAAAAAAAAAGAATGCTGAAGGATGGCAGGAAAAACATTTAAAGATAGGAATGGATGGAAACAAAGCAGACTCATTGCTTTCTCATTAGAAGCTTCATGTCTGCCTCTTTTAACACAAATATCTATTACAGTCCTTCTTAGACTGGCTTTGATTTAGCATAATTTT
Organism: Anabacerthia variegaticeps; assembly: GCA_035583185.1. Classification (NCBI taxonomy): domain Eukaryota; kingdom Metazoa; phylum Chordata; class Aves; order Passeriformes; family Furnariidae; genus Anabacerthia; species Anabacerthia variegaticeps. The sequence goes on along the minus strand of JAWWEW010000001.1, from coordinate 1,861,395 downwards.
TTATCTGATCCTGGAGCATATATGGATCATATCACTTGGAGTTTGTTCCTTGCTCTGTTTTATCAAGCACCACACTAATATTTGGAGTGGGATAGGAGATAAGGTGATGTTTGCAGGGAAGGTAAATAGGGAAGAAACAATTGGGTCAAGCAGCTGCTGAAACTGAAACTGCTGAGAGATGAGATATTGGGGTTTGGGGACTTGTAACTCATTTCACGTTCTGCCACAGACTTTAATTCTTTGGTGTATTATTTAGGCTCAGACTGACATTTTAATACATAGTTGTCATGAATTTTTGTGGACATTAAAAGAATAAATGGTAATGCAAGTCTGGATTTAGACCTTTGTACATTTTTTAGGTATCTCTAAATGCTTTCAAAATAAAGAGGAAAGAAATCAAAATTATGAAGACCTTGGACATCAGAAATATGACAACGTAACCAAATAAGAGATGTCTTTCATATGTAACTACATCTTTATTCACATATACTTGAATGGAAAAGTTGACTTTACTGGAGTGAAACTTACCTTCTCTGAGGCAGTATGACAAGACAAGATTTGTTCATTTTGGCAAAGGAAATTTAAATGGGTAAAACCTAATTTGCCTTTCCTTTGGAAAAAAATGCTTCCTATTAACAATGCTGCTGGATCCTTTTCCAAGTTCCTTCAGAAAAGAATGAATGAGCCAGCAAGCAAGGTTTTTGAATGACACTTTCTCGTAAGACTGTTGGAGGTCAATGAGATATGTAAAACTTCCTCGAACATGTTCAGGCTTTGCACTCCCTTTCCCTGGAATAGTATCAGAGATGATTAATTTTTCCTGTGTAAAGTTTATTGTTTGAGACCTACTTCTCACTTTAGAAAAAGAAAACACCCTTTCCCTCTCCTCCCTCTGGCAAAAGCAGAAGTTTCCATGTCCGGCTTTGTCCTGACACATCCTCTGAAATAATAAGTGGAAGTCACAGGTCTTTGGAACTGCTTTCATCACATCAAAAATGTCTACAGAAGTTTGGGAAAATAAAAGTGAGCAAGTAGCAATATATGCTAAAGTTCAAAGAGTGGGTTTAACTTGTAGTGGTATTTTTTTGCATGTCAGCAATCCAAAATGTTTTTTATTGATCAAATTAGATGAGTGAGTGATCTAAGCATTAATCTTCTACAACCCAACTTCAGTGGATGCTAAATATGGAGAAATTGGGAGAATGTAAACTGAATCAGAAGAGGCCAATAATTTGTTATCAGAAGGGGCCAATAACTTGTAATTTTTTAATGGGGATTTGAGGGGACTGTAAATTATCATTTGACCATGTGGGAGAGCTTTATATAACATGACTAGAAAACATATTTCCAAATATTAGAATTTGCTTAGCATAAATCAATAGCTTTCTTTCCTAAACAAGAACTGCGAGAACAACAAAACTTGAATAAGATCACAATTGGTTTGTATTTTCTTGGGCTTCTGCAACTGTTTAATTGTGTAATTTTTTCCCCTTTGTTACTTGGATTCCATTCTCTCCCAGTATATATGTAACAACATTTTTCCGTAACTAATTTTGTACCTAAAATTCTTCCAACAAAATTAATGCATGTAAGAAGGAAATACTAAAGGGCCTAATGCAGGCTGTACCTGTGTGCCAAAAGACGAGCTGGTGGGAAAGAAGATGAGTCTGGCTGAACAAGGACCTTTCACAGGAACTTGGAGTAAAAAAAGAAGGTTTACCACCTTGGAAAAAGGGACAGGCAACTCAGGAAGAGTACATGAATGTCATTAGGTCATTTAGAAAGAAAATTAGAAAGGAGAAAGTTCAACTAGAACTCAATCTGTTCACTGCTTTGAATTGAAAGGTAATTAAAAGTGTTTTTATGAATACATTAACAACAAAAGTAGAGCCAAGGAGAATCTCTGTTCTTTATTGGACACAGGGGGGAACACAGTCAACAAGGGTGAGGAAAATGCTGAGGTACTTAATGCCTTCTTTGCCTCAGTCTTTAACCGTCAAAACAGTTATCCTCAGTATAACCAGTCCTCTGAGCTGGTAGAGAGGAATGGGGAGAAGAATAGCACACCTGTAATCCAGGAGGAGGTAGTTAGTGACCTGCTGTGCCACTAAGATACACAAATGGGATCAGATGGGATCCATCCAAGGGTACTGAGGGAGCTGAAGGAAGAGTTCTGTTGACTGGAGATACCAATGTGATGTGCATCCACAAAAAAGAGCAGAAGAATGATCCAGGGAACTAAATGCCTGCCAGCCTGACCTCAGTGACCAGCAAGGTTATGGAGCAGATCATCTTGAGTGTGATCACACAGCACATACAGGACAACCAAGGGATCAGGCCCAGTCAACACGGGTTTGGGAGGGGCAAGTCCTGCCTGACCAATTGATCTCCTTTTCTGACCAGGTGACTTGCCTAATGGATGAGGGAAAGGCTGTGGATCTGTCTACTTGGACTTCAGCAAAGTCTTTGGTACTGTCTCCCATGGCATTCTCTTGGAAAAGCTGGCAGATCCAGCTTGGACAGGTGCGCTCTTGGCTGGGTTAAAAGCTGGTTGGATGGCCAGGTCCAGAGAGCCCTGAGGATTGGTGCCACATCCAGTTGGCGGCCAGTCACTATTGGTGTCCCCTTGAGATTAGTGTTTGGTCCAGTCTTGTTTAATACTTTTATTGACTATCTGGACAACAAGTTCAAGTGTGCCTTCAGTAAATGCACAGAAAACCCCTAGACGAGTGAGAGTGTTGATCTGCTAGATGGTAGGAAGGCTCTGCTGTGGGATCTGGACATGCTGAATTGATGGGCTGAGGGCAATGGTGTGAGGTTCAAGGATTGTGTGAGGTTCAACAAGGCCAAGTTCCAGGTCCTGCACTTTGGTAACAAGAATCCCCTGCAGCACTAAGGGTCGGGGCAGAGTGGCTGGAAAGCTGTTGGACAGGAAAGGACCTGGGTGTGCTGGTAGACAGTGACTGAATATGAGCCAGCATGTGCCCAAGATGGCTAGGAAGGTCATGGCCTGTGTCAGCAATAATGAGGTCAGCAGGACCAGAGCAGTGATTGTACCCCTGTACTTGGCACAGGTGGGGTCACATCCCATGTACTATGCCCAGCTCTGGGCCCCTCATGGCAAGAAAGACAACAAGGCCCTGGAGTATGTCCACAGAAGGGTAACAGAGATGGGGAAGGGTCTGGAGCATAAGTCTGATAAGGAATGTCTGAGAGAGATGGGGATGTTTAGCCTGGAAAAGAGGAGTCTCAGGGGAGATCTTATCACACTCTACAACTGCCTGAAAGAAGGGTGTACCAAGGTGGGGGTTGGTTTCTTCTCCCAGGAAACTAGTGGCAGGACAAGAGGACACAGCATCAAGTTGTGCCAAGGGAGGTTCAGGTTGGACATCAGAAGGAATTTCTTCACAGAAGTGGTTGTTAAACATTGGAGTGGGCTGCTCAGGTTGGTGTTCTATGATCTGTAGACAAAACATCAAATCATTTTAACAACTGGGAGTTTCATATGATCTAATTTATTTTCCATCTTTGGAAAGAATATGAGATGCTAGTGATAAATCCCAAATGGAAATAGGTGGAGCCCCTTTGTTCACATGAAAATACACAATATATCCTCCTATTTTTATGGTAGGTAGATAGCTTTTGGCTATTTTATGGAATAGCTTCTGTATTGTTCAGTTTTCATGCAATCTGCCTGCACAGCTGATAGTTTCCTCCGAATAACAGGGATGAATGTGCAAAGTTTAATTAAAAGCATGAAGAAGGAATTGTGTGGTTTCACAATAAACTGATTTCACTGAGGGGCAAACATTATGTCTACTTTACATAATATGGCCAAATATTTTCCACAGAAATCAAAGATTTATGGTCAGATACCAAGGGTGGAGTTTATCTATGTGCCTGACAAATGGTACTCTGTGCCTTTTGGTATAGGGCATGATTTTAAGTACTTTTTTTTTTCACTTGTCCTGTGTTGAAATGACTGATATTGAAAAGCAGAGGGTTATTTATGATTCAGAAGGGTGTGAGGAACAATAACAACCAACTTTTCTTGGGATGGGAAAACTCCTCTCTTCCCTAGTGAGCAAGGAAGTCTACCCACACCCAGTATTTTCCAGACCATTCACCACAGAGGAGAGTAAAAGAGAGGGGAGGAAACTCAATTCAGTATAGTGTAAGGATAAGATAATGAGTGATAAAACAGATGAAGTAATGTTTCTAAAGGTATGTTTCTAACTTGTTGGGAACTTTTTAAATGTATATTCACTAGTGATACTTTGTCAAGGCACAGTATTATATGAGCAAGAATTCAAAATAAAATTTCCCTTAATATATCTTCAGTATAAAATGTCTGGTTTATGTATATTTTTATGTAATGACTGAAAATATGGAAGATGAAGAATAGTGTGGTTAAGGGGGCTAAGTGAGCAGGAGTATATTACTGCAAATTGCAGTAATTTCTGTGTTTTAGTGAGGTGTTTATAGTCTCATAGTTTCATCCAAAAATAGAGAAAAACCTCAACTCCTCAATCCTTAAATATAAATCATAGCAATAGACATGAGATGTGATTGGACCCATGATACCAAATCCTTACTTCAAGGTTCTGAGGAACACCACTGATGTGGCTTGTCTGAAGAATATTTGTTTACAAACTGCATAAACTAGCTTTGAACAAGTTAGCTCAGATACTTTTCAAGTGGCTGATGAGTCAGATTTCCTAAACGAAAACAACACCTTAAAGCTCTTGGCATTCTTAAGATTTTACTCTTTCCTTTCATTGAGCAGGCTAACAAAATCAAGTTGGCAATAAAGCACAAGTTATCTTGACAGATGAAGTCAAAGTCTTCCTAGGAAATACACCAGGCTGTTTTGTCTGCTAGATATGGGTCCAATACATGGGCTGCAAAGGAAAACAGTCTAACAGAAAGTTCTTGGACCCGGTAGCAAGGAAGATATTCAAGTTCTGGAAAAAGCATAGGTTTTCCCCAGGAATAGCAGTTAGATTACCCAACTAAGCCCTGTGACCCTTCAGCAAACAGTGCGAAAAGAAAATATTTTTTTGTAGACATGAGCCTTGTGAAATCTCTCCTGGATAGTCTCTCGTAACTTGGTAATGGTTCAAATTTGTTTTTGTTTCAGTTGACACAGTGAAAACATAAAACATTTTTAACCTTCTGTTTTCAAGAATCAGTCCAGAAGGGTAAAAAATGTGAATCTGACTGAAATGTGATGTGAAAAAAATACAATGTTTTACTTGCACTTCTTTTACAAGGAGACTGGATCCTCTTAGAGTCAAAATATAACACTTCAGATATGAATATTTAAAGATCTTATCCCAACGGTGGCCAAAACAAACAAACAAACCAACAAACATGTTAGCCAGTAAAGAAATATACTAACCATCATTCTTGGTTCCTGTAAAACCTATGGGACCCATAGCCTGTAATTTCACTTATTTATCTGTGACTCACTTCCAGGGTGAACTTCAGGGGTTTGGTTGCACACAATTTAATTCACAACAGTTATTAAAATCTCTCTTCCAATGACATTATTTTACTGAAATGGGTACCTTCAAGCATCTGATCATCCAGACAATACTTCCCCTGTTAAATCATGGGATTTTGAGCATCATGGAAGCAGTAAATCTTAAACAAAAGTTAACTCATACAGTCTTTTTTCCTGAGCACCTGCCTATTCAAGTGAGCAGGCCTCCCAGACACAACACCTTCCCACCCCAAAACAAATAAACAAACAAAAGAACCCCCTCAAAGAGTATCAGACTCAAGTAATGATATCAACTGCCAAAACTTAATAAATTATTTATTCTTCCAAAAGCTAAAGTATCTCTCCAAATGTAAAGTGTGAGGTACATACAGGTGTTTGTTAGTTTTGATGCCTAAGCAAGAAACAAGAATCCTGCCCTGGAACTATTTCTTCACTTCCAGTTTTCAGTGGAGATGCATGATGCAATATGATATGGTTGTTTTTTGCATTGTTTTTTTTCTGCTTCCTTCAAAGGAATTGAAATCAACTTATTGGTGTGGGTTTTGTTGTTGTTTTTGTTTAGTTGGTTGATTGTTGGGTTGGTTGGTTCGTTGGTTGGTTGGTTCATTGGTTGGTTCGTTGGCTGGTTTTTAGTTAACAAGAACACAGCTCTCTAATGCAGACTGGGCAAAGTTTTTACCCCTGTGAGCCTTAATTACAGAGAGGTTTTTCTGCTTGTTAAATATAACAGCCAAAACTAAGCAAAAGGAAAAGGGAAAGTACTGATATTTTAAGACATTTGAGTTCATCTCTATGATGTTGGGAGAAACAATTTCTGGAGCACCGGATTTTGCATATGAATCTTTTCCACTGAAATATCATTCCTGCTAACATCAGTCATCAATACGTAATTTGTTCTGTTATTGAGACCAGTAAAAATTAATAAGACTATTCACTATTTCCAAGAACTTAATGTAGTTGATTAATGGTATATTGGATGCTTAGTTATGTGTGCAGGGGGTTCAGTACCTTCATAGTCTAAGCCCATTTCACTGCTACTTCTACCAGCAGTATCACTTCCTGAATTAACCCACTGCACTCTGAATTACAGCCTTAGCTACTTTTGAAAAAAATAACTTGAAGATTTAATCTCAATTTTAACTGTCACTGAACTACCTAGTGTTGTGACAGAAAAGAACAGATCACTGGTTTTTTATACTTTAAAGAAAAGTGCAGATATTGTATAAGAATAGGTTTTTTGATTGAATTTTCATGAGGTATACTCTATGTCCTTTCTCAGTATAATTTTCCTCCTAAAGGGTGCTTTGAAAAGTCCTGGCAATCAGGTGAAATCCCAGGTGACTGGGAAAAGGCAATCATTGTACCCACCTATAAGAAGGTTAGAAAGGAGGGCCCTGGGAACTACTGACTTGTCAGCCTCGTTTCTGTGCCTGGGAAGATCATAAAACAGATCCTCCTGAAAGCTCTGCTAAGGCACATGGAGGACAGGGAGGTGATTCAGGACACACAGAATGGCTTCAATAAGGACAAGTCCTGCAGGACCAGTCCAGCGGCCTTCTAAGATGGAGTGACTGAGGGGAGGGCTACAGATGTCATTATCTACATTTCTGTTAGGACTTTCACATGGTCCCCCACAACATCCTTCTCTCTAAATTGGAGAAACATGGATTCAATGGGTGGACCATTAGATGGATAACACAGTGGTTGGATGATCACATCCGGAGGGTCGTGTTCGATGACTCAGGGTCCCAATGGACACCAGTGACAAATGGTGTTCCTCAGGAGTCTGTACCAGCACCAGTGTTATTTAGTATCTTCATTAATGGCATAGACAAAGGAATCAAGTGCACTTTCAGCAAATTTGCAGATGACTCCAAGGTGAGTGGTGCAATTGACACACCCGAAGGACAGGATGCCTCCAGAGGGGCCTGGGAGGTTTGAAAAGTGAGACCATAGGAATCTCATAAGGTTTAACAAGACCAAGTGCAAGCTGCTGTACCTGGGTCAGGGCAATCCCCAGGATCAATCCAGGCTGGGAATGAACAGACTAAGAACGGTCCAGATGAGAAGGACTTGTGGTACTGGTGGATGAGAGGTTGGACATGACCTGGTCATGTGCACTGGGAGCCCAGACACCCCCCGTGTCCTGGGCTGCATCCAGAGCAGTGTGGGCAGCAGGGCAGGGAGGGGATTCTGCCCCTCTGCTCTGCTCTGGTGAGACCCCTCCTGCAGTGCTGCCTCCAGCTCTGGGGTCCCAGCACAGGGAGGACATGGACATATTGGATCCAGTCCTGAGGAGGCGCATCAGGATGATCAGAGAGATGGAGCACCTGTCATGTGAGGAAAGGCTGAGAGAATTGAGATTGTTCAGACTGGAAAAGAGAAGCCTTTTAGGTGACCTAATTGTGACCTTTCAGTACTCAAAGGGAGCCAACAAAAGAGATGGAGACTGACTATTTACATGGCCCTGCATGGACAGGACAAGAGGGAATGGTTTCAAACTGACAGACTAGGTTTACATTGGATATTAGGAAGAAATTATCCCCTGTGATGGTGGTGAGGCACTGGAACAGGTTGCCTGAGAAAGTTGTGGAGCCCCATCCCTGGAAGTGTTTAAGGCCAGGTTGGATGGGGTTCTGAGCAACCTGGTCTGGTGGAAGGTGTTCCTGCCCGTGACAGTGGGGCTGGAACTGGAAGATCCTTATGGTCACTTCCAAGCCAAACCATTCTATGATTCTGTGATTCTATGAAATATTTTCTCAAGTGGATTGTCAGACATGATGAACAGGTCTTCTCTTTTATTGGTGATTCTCTAAACTTGCCTTCTAACATTTTGTTTATGTCAATTGGATTATTTTTCAAACTGCATTTTGTAGTTTTACATAAACATGTTATCGAGCCTTTTAGACAGAAATTTATCTTAACTATGAGTAACAGTATTACAGAAGGATATCTATGACTTCTTTTCCTTCACATTTTTCTCTTGTTTACCAAAATCAGACAGAAATGCTAGAAGTCGCATAAAGGTTTCTACCTATACATGATTTGGAGAATATTTGACTCTTTCCCTCAAAACTCATGAGAAGGTACAGCTGAAACTCTGTGGATCCTTCAATTTAAGCAACACGTCTGTTGAATTTGGGATGTGTTTATATTTAAAGTAACATTCCAAGTGCTGCAATTAATCTTCATTTAATAGTTTTGTAAGTAACATGGCATTGTCACATATTGTATTGTAACAATAGTGAGACCAATAGAGTTTTATTAGTGTTTTATTTTAATGCAGCTTTTAAATTTGAGACACTTAGTTTGCATCTCATTTAAAGAGATTTTGTTCTATGATGTTACCACTTACATTACAAACAGATCTTAAAATAATTGTTTCACAATCACTTTAGGAACATTTCCCTTCTTCGGAGGTAGAAGATAATATTTCCAATCCTGCTGCATAAATTTTAGTCATGCTCCACGTGATCATGTGCTTTCTGTGCTTTTCAAAGGGTTTCTTCCCAGGATTTAAGTGCATGAATCCTGTACCCACTGTACCCACACAAACATGAGCCCTAGAAGATGAAAGCCACAATAGAAATCAAACTGGAGTCCTTGCACACAAAGTCACATATCGAGTTATGTTTAAATATAAGCATTTCTTTCCTCCCATTATTTGATGAACTAATTTCATGAAAATAGACTACAAGTAATAATTTTGCTCGGAGTTAAGTAAAGCTGAGGAACATAGAGAAGCGAAGTTTGAGAGAAGCAAAAAACCTATTCCCTAGGTCAGAAAAATGTCCATTAGGCACTAATGTTCACAAAAAAATGTCCTTAAAGTGTTTCCTTAGGGATTTGAAATTGAAAGCCACTTAAAGCTTTGTCATAAATGTCAGTGTCAAGGCTCAAATCTCTCTTCATGAGAAGACAAACTTACACAGTTTATCAGTTTATTTACATATGGTGTTATATATGATCTACCATAAATATCAACCTGATTTTACTAGTGATCTGCTGCTTCTGTTCACTTTGACAGCAGCTGTTGATTCTGGTTTTTTTCCTGTTGACCTGTGATTTTCTTGTTGAAGTAAATCTTCAGGTTTTTTTCTCCTTTCTCATTAGAATGAAGAATGCAGGGGATAATGCCTTATCTACAAGGTCCTAGCTCTTGACTTGCTAAGCTCTTAAAAGCCACAGAGCACTATGGAATATATCTTTATCAGATAACTGAGGATCAGTATTACAATTCGAGAATGCAGGAACAAGTGCAAGTGGTTTTCTCGTGGTCCTGATATGAAAGACTTCTACTTTTATAAAGGAAGTTAAATGACTTAAATTTTGTCAAAGCTGACTAGTTGATACCTATCCTGAGTCTAACACCAATGGTAAAAATCACAGGCAAGTACAGAAGTACCTTGGTGTCCCTAACTGGATAGATTTCTGAGCCTGATCAACTGTCCTAGTGAAATCTGGAAAAAAACCCAACACCCAAAACCCACCAACAAACCAACCAAAACCCAAACAGTTTTATAACTACTATCCAAAACACTGACTTCCTAAACACAGAAAAGAAGTGTGGCTAAGCTAAAGTGGAAAAACAAAGCATCTACAGAAGTCTATACACACTGTGTCTATGATGGTGCAAATTTTTTTTCTAACAGACTTTAAAACCATCTGTAGTGACGAAGAAATGTATTCTGTTTCTTCTAAGGCTTGGTTATCCAATTCCTGGTCCTTGTTTAAATGTGTCCATTTAAGCTTTGGGCTCTTAACCCAAAACCATGTCTTTTGTCTCATAGACATCTCTGAAACTTTTAATTGCATAATAGTTGGACAACCTAAGAAACTCTTCATTGAAAAAAATTAGGAAAATGTTACTAAAATATACTGTCATCCAAATATATAAGATAACTATTTTAATGTTTGTTAGAATCATAGAATGGTTTGGTTTAGAAAGGACTTTAAAGATCATCTCGTTTCAATCTCCTGACACTAACAGGGACACCTTCCATTGTATCAGGTTCCTCAAAGCACCATCCAACCTGACCTTGAACACTGCCAGGAATAGGGCATCCACAACTCCTCTGAACAATCTGTTCCCATGCCTCACCACCCTCACAGTGAAGAATTTCTTCCTAATATCTTATCTAACCCTACTCTCGGTATGAAGCCATTCCTCCTTGTCCTGTTACTGCAGTTCCTGATGAAGAGTCCCTCTCCAGCTTTTCTGCAGCCCTCTTCACAGACTGTTCTGAGGTCTCTACAAAACCTTCACTTCTCTATGCTGAACAGCTCCAACTTACTCAGCCTGCTTTCACAGGGGAGGTGCTCTACTTGCCGTAGCAACTTTGTGGCTTCCTTTGCTCTTGCTCCAACAGTCACATGGCCTTCTTATGCTGGGGTTCTTAGTAGGCTGTACACAGTATTCCAGTAGAATATCATGATAGCAGACCAGAAGGGGAGAATCACCCCTTTCAACCTGTTGTCCATACTCCTTTTGATGTAGCCCAGGACATGGCTGTCTTTCTGGGCAGTGAGAGCATTTTGTAGGGTCATGTTGAGTTATTTGTCAACCATCAGCCTCAAGTCCTTCTCCACAGGGCTGCTTTCAAGCACTTCCCTGCCCAGGCTCTATTTTTGACTGGGATTGCCCCAACCTAGGTGCAGGATCTTCATGAAATTCACACAGATCCACCTCTCCAGCCTGGTCAGGTCCCTGTGCATCCATCCCTTCATTCCAGTGTGTCAACCGCATCACTCAGATTGGTGTCACCAGTGAACTTGCTGTGGGTGCTCTCGATCCCAGTGTCCACGTCAATGACAAAGATAGTGAACGGTATTGGCCCACTCAACACTGCTAATTATGTTAAATATGTTAATTTTCTTTCAGATGTTACAGCACGGAGAGGCTCACACGCACCCTGTCAGAATGGTCAGGAGGTGGTTACTCTTTCTGACACAGGAGACTCTAAGAAACTCTCAATTCATCCCTTCATTACAGAAGTCAAGATTGGAGGTAACGTTTTTGTATGTGAGCACTTATAAAAGATTGGCATATCCTGGAGATTCTGAATAAGTTTGTCAACTGTCACTTGTGCTGCCAGAAACTCTGGAAAGTTTCTGGGCTCCTGCAGATACAAGTGGAATAAGGAAACTGATGTCTACTGCCAGTTATTTTCAGGTGCTTTTGTATCACTGACAAATGTATATTTTCAGACAGTTAAAAACACAGCGTACTAAAGAATATGGTAAGAAACATAGTTTCTTTAGAGAGCTAGTATAAAAATGACTCAGGGAGAAAACTTACTGACTTCCCTATATGTTTGCAGAATTACTCAGTCTTTCTTGCAGTGAGGGGCCCAGAACTGGACACAGCACTCCAGGTGTGGCTCACCAGTGCCAAGTACAGGGGTATAATCACTGCCCTGGTCCTGCTGGCCACACTATTGCTGATACTGGCCAGGTGCCATTGGCCTTCTTAGCCATCTGGACACTGTGCTGGTTCATGTTCAGCTGCTGTCAAACAGCATCACTGAAAATAAGAGCAATTTTTGCATACTCTGCCACTTTGTATGTTCCCCAGTATTCTGCCAGAAATGATTCTTCAATGTGTAGGTGTTGATGAAACCTTATTAAATGAAGATAAGAAATTGTTTGGTGGGATTTTTTTAAACTTTTTTTTTTTTTTAAGTGTTTTAAGAATACTTCTGTAAGCAGTGTCTGATGCTTTCCCATTGGTCTGTGGAAGAATGTGAATGCAAAGGTACCTGAAGCATAAGAATGCCATGATATAAAGATTATGATATTCATTAAGCAGCTTCCCACTCCCCTTTTCCCCTAAAAAAAAATGGAAAATAGGTTTGATGAAGAAAATTTCCTTTGAAATTACTGTTGTAACATAATGGCTACGCCTTTAATACAGCCCGGTGTGTGGCTGGCCTTCACCAGACCAGCACACTGCTGACTTTTGCTCACTTTTAGGACATCCCAATTGTCTTCTGCAAGGCTGTTTTCTGTGTCATCTCTCAGTTACAGAGGGTTGTTCTGTAAAGGAAGAGGAACTGAAATGCCAATAGCTGCTACCTGGTGTTTTGGGTTTTCTGTTTTTGTTTTGGGTTTGGGTTTTCTTGGTTTTTTTTTTGTTTGTTTGTTTTTTTTACTATGAGCAGAAGAAAACAGTGGTTTGATCAGCTTAATCAGTCCCAGCTTACTGCAGCTCAGCAATGTGAACCTTTAATAAGGAATGTCAAAAGTAATTTATGCTAGAACTCTCTGCCAGCTGATGAAATTCATCATCTACTTCCAGAAAAGGGGGAAAAAATTGAATAGAATAGCAGCAAGACAGGCTTTGGAGGAGGTACTCCAGCTGTTGAAGGTAGATTTTGTGAAGTTCAAGCTACTGGCTCATAGCATGCTCAGATAATGCATTTGACAGGTAAATTGTAACTAGCCTGATGCCACTTAATTTGGAAGGTGTAGCTTCAAAATTTGTAAGTTTTTTAAAATATGTGCAGATCATCAGATTGCATGATTTTCTAGCTGGTTATTTTTCTAAGTTTGTTGAAATGTGCTGGAAGAGCACAGCAGTCTTTCTTGAGTACCACTGTTTCTGGCAGTTGAATGAGTCCTAAAGTTTACAGCATTCTGAGCTCCTGCTTAGTATTTCAGGAAACTATCCTAGAGTAGAAAAAAGCACCAGCTGGATGTTTTCCCCACACCCTTGTTTGATTCAGAACATGTAATTTGTTTTCTGTTACAGAAGGCTTATTTGCTGATGGATGTTCGAACATTGAATTCCATTTGACAAGAATTTGTTTTCAAAACTCAGTTGCTTTATGGGTTTTAAACTGTCTTTCTACAGATAAGTGGATTCTCCAGTTCTTAGAAGACTTGTCATGGATTATCAAGTCATTACAAGAAGTATTTTCTTAATTCCATAAGATGACTGAATTATTTTTTTTCCTGTAGCTCCTGTTAAAGCTACTGACTCAGAATTTTGCAATTATTTCATAGATTAGAAATGAGGGAAGCACATTACATTTAATTGCCTTTATCCTGCTGTACTGGCCAAAAAGTGGCATAAATCAAATTAATAGATTTTTCAAACAGTCTGTGCTCAAAGAGTGACATCTTGATTCAAACACAAGCAAAAATCAGTTCACATCATCTCCTAGCTTCTGCCTGAAGACAAATCTCTTAGTTCTCCACTTTTACTGAATACAATGACTAAGAAATCAGTAGGCAGAAGGTAAAGACATCGGGTTTGATAAAATGTTAACACATTTCAGGGCCTTCTTAGAGCCATGTGAGCACCATGAAAGTCAGGGATCTTTCTGCCATAAGCCTTTATTTGCATTTGTCCTGGTTTCAGCTGGGATAGAGTTAATTTTCTTTTTAGTAACTGGTACAGTTCTTTGTTTTGGATTAAGGTATGAGACAGCACCTCATTTAAAAGTAGGAAGGGCAAAAGTTCAACTGTACACAGAGATAATTTTTGAGGTGGTTTTTATTGTCCCTATTCATATTGCAATTATTTCCTTTATACTGAAGCTGTTGCAAAGGAGTAAAAATATCTAAGGAAATTTTTGCTCTGGCAAAGCATTAGGTTAAATAGTGTATATTCACTGATTGCAATAGATGATTAGAGCCTGCAGGTTCCTATGTCTGCAACTCTCAGTGCTAGTGAAGAAGGCTGTGTTTTCAGATAGTCAGTATGTTATACAAAGTCCAGAAATCATTTTTATAGTGCCTGAAATATATATCTATACACTATATGGTGTGTTATATAAAAATATTTTGCATAACCCAAACAACTGTATCCTTAACCTGAATATAATAAGTGTTTCTACACAACTTTTGGTAGTTCATATCTCACAAAATAAAAAGCGTTACAAAGCACAAAAATATTGTAATGCTCCTCTCCACTCTAAAGATGGGCAAACAGGTTTGATGTTATTCTACTGTTCTTGGATAATATGTTTATTTATCAATTTCTGTAATCAGAACTCTAAGAAAATTCCCTGAAGAGACATTTTCCAATGTGTTTAAGTGGTATTCATTAAATCTGGTGACTTACTGATTTTCATCAAATCCAAAAACATTTTGTGTGATTTCATTTTCCCATCTGAGATAACATCATGCATAACAATGTGGTGATACTTATTAACTACTCTTAACTGTGAAACATATCTTAAGTATATGGCATGCAAAAATGTCCCCAGCTTCCTTTGGTACAAGTATTTACTCCTGCCATTTAAAACATCTCTGGAATGTTATGCTAATATTTTGTTTTGACCTTAACTGTAAAAGAAGAAAACAGAAATTAAGAATGAATCATGAAATCCAAACGAATTTGTTCCCCTCCCTCTGCCACATACAACAGCTTCAACAATTTCTGATACTGATTTTTTCATCATTAATTTTTTTCTACAACTGTGAAGCACACTGTTTGCATTTACAGTGTTATAATACAACCCAACAAATCTGACAGCCTTAATTCTGTAGCAATATTCTTTAGACTTCCTTGTTTTCTCTCTTTATCTTTTCTCTTTATCTTAATCTCAGCAAAGGAAAAAAAAAAGTTCATTTAACCATAAATTGTTGACTTTTCAAGTGCAGTTATTTCTTGCCTGAAGAAGCAAATAAACAAGCTTACACTATCCAGCAATGTGGATGTGTGATTAAAAAGTTGAAATAATTTGGCACTCTAGTCAATAATTATTCATCTGTGATTCTGCAAAACGCATAAATATGTCTTTTTCTGCAGACACATACCAAATAATATAAAGTAGTGCTAGGTTTAAGGACATATGTAAGTTTAGGCATCTATATAGGAATATCTGAAATGAAAGGCCATACAGTCCTTGAGAGAATGTCTTGAAACACATTGATTATCAGAGTTTTTCTAGAATAATAATTGTCGGAGTGAGAATAGACTTTTTTGGTGCACTGACAGAAAAAGTCTTAATTTGTCTCTTTTTTTCATTGAATGAAAATTTGAATTTATTTTACATGAAAGAGTTGCTTACTTAGACCCTTGGAGACTGAAATTCCTTGTCCCAGATTGGTGCAGTTCAGGTTGGATCTGCTATGCCTGCTCCTTGTTTTCCTTTTGGAGGGGAATTTGCCATTTATCACTGTCTCTTTGACAGTCACCAAGAACAGCAGCTTTTGAACTTCATTAGTTGTTCAAAGGACACTGAGTGGTCACCACTTGGCTCAGCTATAAACTGCATCAGGCTACATAGAATCACATAGTGGCCTGGTTTGGAAGTGATCTTAAAGATCATCTATTTTCAACCCCACTGCCATGAGCAGGGATACCTTTCTCTAGACCAGGCTGCTCAGAGCTTCATCCAACCTGACCTTGAACACTTCCAGGGGCAAGATATCCAAAGCTTCCCCAGGCAACCTGTGCCAGGGCTCACCACCTTCACAGGAAAGAATTTTTTCCTCATACCTAATCTAAATCTGCCCTCTGTCAGTTTGAAGCCACTCTCCCTTGTCCTGTCACTACAGGCCCTTGTAAAGAGTCTCTCTCCATCTTTCATGCAGGTTCCTTTCAGGTACTGGAAGGCCACAATTAGGTCACCTGAAGCCTTTTCTTTTCCAGGTTGAACAATCCCAATTTTCTCAACCTTTCTTCATAGCAGAGGTGTTCCATCCCTCTGATCATCTTGGTGGCCTCCTCTGGATTTGCTCCAAGAGGTCCATGTCCTTCCTGTGCTGGGACCCCAGAGCTGGAAGCAGCACTGCAGGAGGGGTCTCACCAGAGCTGAGAAGAGGGGCAGAATTCCCTCCCTCACCCTGCTGCTCACGCTGCTCTGGATGCAGCCCAGGACACGGGGGGTGTCTGGGCTGCAAGGTAGTCTTAATAATCAAATAATAGCTTGCTCTTCCTATTCCCTGCCCACTCCCCTGCACCCACCCCTCAATTTCTGGAGTGAACCTCTTTATTCCTAAACCTCAGAAGACGAACAGTCTGATTTTTCTGTTTCATTAAGATCAGTTGGTGTAAAAGGACATTAAAATTGCCTCAGTGCAGCTGAGGAAGAAACACCAGGTACTGCATAACACTCTTCTGACATTGGAATTAGCAACTGCAGGATGTTATAAATCAAACCTGTACTGAAGGCCAGAAAACCAAGGCAAAGGAAACTGTGCTAGTAATGAATCACTTCAGTAATAAGCAGATGGACAGAAAAAGAGAAGGGAGAAGAAAATAATCTAACTGTAGCCCATGCTCTTAGCTTTTCTTCTTCTAGCAGGTGGCACTCTGCTATCCTATCCTCTCCCTGACACTTCCCATTGATAAGCAGAGCAAAGGAAGGCAAGCACGAACCTGGGCTGTGCACCCAGTCAGTGGAACAGGGAGATTCCATTTTGGGCCCCACACGGATGGCATTTTTTGGAAGAAAGGTACTAATGCTGCTACAAAACTCACCTCCTGCACTCCTGGAAAATACTGGCCATGTAGAGTTCAAGGATCCTTGTACACCTTTGGAAATGTTCCCTGAGAGTCATAGGAGGTTTATGCTTCTGTACTTACCTGCTGGTCATGCCAATATCTTTGCCTCAGCTTGTGTCTGTTGAAAATCCCACATCAGTACTTTAAAGATGTCTTACTGCACGTTGAAGCATGTTAAATCACTATGATGCATTACCACTATTTTTATGTTGTTGTTGTTTTCTTTTTGGGCGATATTATTGCATACAAAGAAAGACTTCTCTTTATGCAAAAAGGAATGAGTTGTATAAGTATCCATCCCATTAAGATTGTATTTCCTGTCAGAACAGAGATGTCCATTTTACACGTAAGTAAATCTGTTCCATTGTTACCATGTATAGAAATGCATGTTTTATCATGGATACGCTGAGAGCACAATGAAGTGATTCATTCCTACGTGGTCTTGTATGGTTACTTGTATTAAACCACTCTTTGTATACTTGACTATCAGGATATCTTCCCTGAAACCATAGTAAAGTGGCTAGGCCAGGTTCGGAAGCTAGTCAGGAAGGTCATGGTTGATTTTGATGACTTTTAAGGTATCATATATCTAGATTTGATAATGAGTTTATTGGCATGGAATGTATGAGAAATATGATCTGACCAAATCTGATCAAATTCTGGCAAAAAGTGTCAATCATCCATCAAAAAAAATAAAAAGTGTACGAGATTGCAAGTTTGGGAGCTTGCAGATGGCTCAGTAAATTACCAAAGTGAACATTTTAATAAGTTTTGAATAGTACAGAAGTGCTGCATGTTCACACTGGACAAATGGACCTATGAAAATTTACATTGTTTACTCTGTTATCTAAGGCAGTAGTTTGTTTTCTTGTCAGATTATAAATTGTAATTAATAAAATGCAATACTCTTTTACTGCTGTACAGTAGAGGGTGCTTGAATATATCCATACCTTTTAAAGGACTCCTTGCATATTTTTTCAGACAGTTTGATAAAGTGATGCTTTCTAGCAGATTAAGCTCAGAAAAGCATTGAATAAGTAACCCCACAACTTTCTGTCTTTAGGTACTCCCCTGGTGGTGAGGTAAACTTGCCTTTCACACCACGAGGAAGAGATGAGTAAATGTTCCTGGGTTTGAGATGCAGGATCATTCATCTAAGTTTTTATATATGTCTCTGTGGTTCTTTTTCAAGTTACAGACAAAGGAAAGCTGTATTGCCTCTGTTTCAGGAACATAAAATTATAGACCTCTTTGAATTATGACAGACTAACGTTTCTTAAGAAAAAGCTGGAAGACTTGTTAATGTTTTTTGTGAGTCATTGGTTGTAGACAACACAGACTAGGAGAGTGTGGGTGAGGGGGAATTCTGAAGAGATACGAGAGGTGACAGGGGAAAAATATAAATTAATAATCTTACAAACAAATAGTGAAATGAGGCTCTGGGTTGGATGCAATCTTCTGATTGTATGGTATTTGTGAACATCTGTTTGAAAAAAGCAAAATAAGAGGCATCCTTGACTGAATTCCCATTTAATTTTTGACCTTGTCATTCTAGATAAGAATGTGTCTGGTGGTAAACTGCAGTAAAACTTCAGGGGACAAAACTATTCAGAATCATTATGATACAGTGCTTAAACTGGAAAATATGTGGACTTCACAGGGGAAGCAAGGAGGGTATTGTTGCATGATTAGTATGAATAAATACATATGTTGTAGTGGTGTAAACCAGTATAAATTTGCTGACCCTCATTCTCTAATCCTTTAGCTCAGATTATATTCCTTTTGAACATTAGCACAGACCACTGGCTCATTGATACTCAGTGACTGCCTCAGCAACTCTGTAGTTTACAATCTGGCTCCAGTGGCTAGATGCAATCCAAAAGTTAAAAATAAACTTGAATACTGTTTAAGATTCCACTCTTTCTTTTCCCTCAACCATAGCTGGCATATAGGTATTCTGTCATAATTCTTTCTAGAACACTTTATCACTTCTAGAAGCAGTTTCCATTTTCTTTATGCCTTTTTAGTGGGGTAACAGAGTGATTAATATGAGGTGAAAAATCCCAAACAACTTTGTGGAAGACTTCTGGGCTGAAGACAGCTTTGGCCTGGGAAGGAAGCAGCTGTGAGCATGGGAAAGTGGAGAAAAACAAGTCCATGGCCTTGCAGATGCCTGGGAAAATAGGAGAAAGAAGAAAAACCACTGAGAAAAACAAGATATGTTTTGAGTCTTGCCAGCATGAGGAGAGATGTGAATTACCTATCAGAAGATGGTCTAAGACTTGTGGACAGAAGTGCTTGGCTAATAGAGTGTGACGTGTATGCATGGACAGATAAGAAAAAGTATAAAAGAGAAGCCTTCTGTTAGTAAAATGGTTCTGGTTCTTGCTGTTGGTTGTTGCTACCTCTGTGTGTGTCTGCGTGTGGTGTGTGTGTGTTTGCTCTGTTGCCGCAACTGGTGCCCCGTGTGTGGCTGCTGCTGCACAACTTGTCTTCAGGTCCCACTCTCCCCCACAACAACAAAAAACAAGCAAACAAAAAGCCAAACCAAAACCAACAAAATAAAACAAAACAAAAAACAAATAAACAAAACAGAAAGAGGAAAGGTAGTAGTTCTGATTTAATGGAATGCTTCAGGTTTACAACTATGTAAATGAGAACTGCCTTAGTCTACCCTTCTGAAAGATCTATATGACATGAACAAGGATCTCATCTGAGCACAGTAATAAGAAGAAAACAATAGATGTCCCTATTTGGCTTTTTTTCCCCCCACAGAATTCACATCTTTGTTCAGGTAAGACATTCTCCAGGGAACATTTCAAGAGTAAATTTGAAAATGCAAGAGCAAAAACACTGTCAAAATTATTGACAGTAAAGCAGCCTGTTGATGACAGTGGATGGAGAAAGGCAATAAGAAATGCATATCATGTTCAAATGGCATATCCACTGCAAGTCAAATATCTTTACTCAAGGTTTAGTCAACAAAGAACATAAAGCATCACTTTCTCAGACATATGTCTGATATGGGGAATATTTTAATCAATTGTGCTTTGAAAGAATTCCCTTAAAATATTACTTTAGCATTGACAATATAAAATCGAATTCCTACAACATGACTATTCCTGTAAAATTGGAATTGATATCTTTATATATACTTGAACTTACAAGAATGCACAATAACAGGAAAATCCTATGGAAAAAATGGACTAAATTTCCCATCACATTGCCTTAAAGTACCTTTCTTTTCACACACACCCCCCAAAAAACAACAAACAAACAAAACAAACAAACAAAAACAAAACCAAAATCCAAACAAGAGTGCAGAGAGTTACATAAATATCTAACTAGAATTTTCAGTATTCTGAAGTTCTCAGACTGAATTCTGAGGATCTGATTGACTTCCTAGTATAGCCAGGGAAAATAACACTCTGTAATATATTTTGTGGTTGAACATAATCTTCCACAGGAACTGTGAGATGGTGTTAGCTCTGTCAAGAAGTTTTACATCCACAAACATGTATTTCAGAAAGATGGCCAGTTCTGAAAATGAGGAATGGGAAAAAAAAAAAAAAAGCATATATTGCCCTAATCTCAAAGAGCTAAAGAGTAACAGTTTTTGCTTTAGAAAATATAAAGCACAGTTCTTCCTCTCTACTTTACACTCACATAAAGACAATTCTGACTTTAGACATGTAACCAAAGACAACCTGGAACTTTCTTTTCCTGTACAACAATAATTAACTAAGCCAAGAGAACTGATATATGTTTTGTATTATGCAAAGACTAGTACTACATTAAGGATACCTCTGTTTGGTATCTGTAAATTTATCCAGCCTTGGGTTAGCTTAGCCAAGTTGGGTGGTGGGATGGAATACCTTACAGTCACAGGCTAACAAGCGCTTGCACTTGTAGTAAAATTTGCTGTTTCTTTGTATTTGTGACATTTTTTGCCTTCAGCCTCACTGTAAATAATTTTGGCTTTCCCTAGGGTTTTCTGAACTTTGAGAAGATGGCAAAATAACATGCAAATTTTAATGCAGAAAATATGAAAATGTTGTTTGTCACGTGCAAAGACTGATGATTAATAGTTTTTTATATATTACTTTTAGTGTTAAGAAACTCTCCTGTTTGCCTAATTACAGTCTCATCATCATTCTCATTTCATCCTGAATTTAGTTTCCTACACTCAAACATAAATCAAACCCATAAGTTAAACCTCTGGTCTCAGTTTTTGAAAATTCACTTTATATTTAAGACACATTGAAAACATTAAGAAATAAAGCAAAACTTTATGGACTGGTAGCATTTTATGATTTAATATAACTTGACTTTGCATGAAATAAAACAAAAAAAAAGAAAACTGTCTTGAAAATAAAATTGAAATGTCAGTCAGGTCTTTGGCATACAAGGAAAATAAATGTAGCTGATGAGAGAAGTGTTTGGGGACCTTATTATGGGTACATATGGTACAGAAGTTTCTTGCTACATCAGAAAAGAAGGTAATGAAAGCAAGGAAGAATTCTGTCTTATCACTTGGCACAGCATTGGTTGTCTGCTCACTCTTCTGAAGTATGTATCATGGCTTTTGAAACCAGAGAGACAGAAACTATCTGTGAAGGAAATACTAACTCAGCAACAAAGATTTCAAATCAGATATAAAATATCTGCAGTTAAGACATGCTGCATATTTTCCTGCCTTGGAATAGCATACCTCACCAGAAAGTCTCTTGTCTCTGAGATAGTGGGGTTTCACTGCTCCTAAGAGAAGGGTAATTTACATTTGCATTTCTTTTTATGAAATATCAAAATGATGAAGATTCTTTCTGTCAGACAACCTATGCATAGTCACATGAATGAAAATAACATGATGAAGCCTTTACTTGAACCACACAAACACCAAGATTGATCTATATAGTGTTGCTACATAAGTCACCTGAATATTTTTTGTGTTACTGCATCTTTTCTAGAGTTACAAAGGCTGACTCAGCGACATTATTGACATTTATATCACAGTTCACATATTACTTTTTGGTGAGTCCATTTGGCTTGCAGTTGGGAAATTTGTGCTAAAGCTGCCTAAACTAAATTTAGCTTACTTATAGAATACAGTAACAAAATTAGCTGTGTCGCCAGGGTCTTATTCCAGAGATTCACATGTAGGGTGATGACAGCACTGTAGTTACTTAAATTTTACACCTTATCTGCTGAATCATTCTGGAATAAGAAATGAATCTTTAATGTAAATCTCTCAATTACACACCATTTTTCACCCCATATTACAAGAAAGGAGTCATTTTATGGGATTGTTCATGATGACCTCCCAGAATTTTTAAAACACCTCACACTCTAAGACAGTATATCCATAGCATTTCATTGTCATGGTGTTTTATCACCTAATAGGGTTAATGATTGCTGAAGAAGACCAGTTCTGTTGGAGGTGAGTTAAAAAGTGATCCAGAATTTTAGACTTCTAAACTTTTGTTAGCCTATAATTTTGTTAATTTCTATCTGGAGTGAAACAGAGGAGAATTACAGAGCTCTGGTTTGTATCTGTGTTATATACATCCTAGCAACATTTCAATTTCAGGATTACTTATGTCACGTATAAAGGGGTTTCAGTATGTGATGAGTCAATTACAGTGCATTTGACATGGGTTAATAACTTTGCTCTGTCTTCTGCAAAATGTATCCATTTCAGAAAACACTTCAAATAGGGACTACTGACACGTGTTGGCCTTCTACAATGGGGTTACAGCATTGGGGGACAAGGGGAAGAGCTGCTAATGTCACCTACCTGACAAAACGTGCAAAACATTTGGCACTATCCTACATGACATCCTTGTCTCTAAACTGGAGAGACATGGATCTGATGAATTAACAACTCAGTGGAAAAGGAATTGGCTGAATGGTTGCGCACAAAGAACTGTGGTCAACAGCTCAATGTCCAAGCAGAGACCAATGTTAAGGCATGTTCCTTGGGGGACTATATTGGGATTGAGTCTGTTTAACATCTTTGTTGGCCACGTGGACTGTGAGATCAAGTGCATCCTCAACAAGTTTGCCAACGACACCAGGCTATGTGGTGCAAACAACATGCTGGAAAGAAGGGATGGTATCCAGAGGGACCTGGATGGGCTGGAGGGCTGGGCTGGTGCAAACATCATGAAGGACTCAAAGGAATACTAAGTAAGTTTGCTGACACTAGATTGGGAGGAGCTGTTGACTCCCTCAAGGACAGAGAGGTCCTGCAGAGAGACCTTGATAAATTAGAGAGGCAGGCAATCTCCAACCATGTTATGTTTATTAAGGACAAGTGCTGCATTCTGTACCTGGGATGGGGCAACTCCAGATGTACGGACAGACTGGGGAATGAGGTGCTGGAAAGCAGTGCCACAGAAAGGGACCTGGGGGTCCTGGTCAACAGCAAGTTGAATATGAGTCAGCAGTGCTCTGACAGCCAGGAAGGCAAACTGTGTCCTGGGGTCATCAGGCACAACATCACCAGCCAGTCAAGGGAAGTGATTGCCCCACTCTGCTCTGCACTGCTGTGGCTTCACCTTGAATATTGTGTGCAGTTTTGATCACTGTAATATAAGAAACACATTAATCTATGAGAGACCACCCAAAGGAGAGCAACAAAGATGGTGAAGGGTCTAAAGGGGAGCACCTGAAGTCACTTGGTTTGTTCACCCTGGAGAAGAGGAGACTGAGGGGAGAACTCATTGTGGTCTTTAACATCCTCATGAGGGAAAGTGAAGGGGCAAGTACAGATCTCTTCACTCTCATGACCAGTGACAGAACTCGGGGAAGTAGCATGAAGTTGTGTCATGGGAGGTTTAGGTTAGATGTCAGAAAAGGTTATTCACCCAGAGGGTGGTTGCACACCAGAGCAGGCTCCCCAGGGGAGTGGTCCTGTACAGGGTCAGGTGTTGGACTTTATGATTCTGATGGGTCCCTTCCAACTCAGTATATTCTATGATTCCATGATGCTGAGTTCAACAAGGCCTAGGGCATGGTCCTGCACTGGAGGTGGGTAAATCCAAAGAACAAATATAGGCTGAGCAGAGAACAGACTGAGAGCAGCCCTGGGGATGATTTGGAGGTGCTGGTGGATGACACACCTTCCAAACTATAACTTAATACAATCAAAGCTTTGTGACATCAAGTGCTACAGCATAAATAGGTCATGTTTTCAACTATTCAGGACTTCAAATTTTGCTTTTTGACTATATGATATGTTATTGCCTGTAGTTTCCTTCAATGACTTTGATTTGTTTTGTGGTTCAGAATCAAACAATATTTCTTTTTTTTTACTATTGAAAAATAATGGATTTCAAATGGTGTTGAATGCCAGTGAACAAATTTTTCTCAAGTCTATCCAGTATCACCTAGCTTCACATTCACACAGTGCAAAAACCACAGATTTTTGGTTTTCCTTGTTACAAAACCATAAGTTAGTTCACATTCATTTGAATCATGGACATCTGGTATTAAAAGATGACCAAAACTGCCCAAAATTCTTTCCTGTTGTAACAGGTTTATGACTTTCAGTGCTTATACACAGAAAATTCTGACTAACTGCAAATGATCATGTGGTTTGGTTCATAAATCCACAGGTCTCATTCTGGCTTTAATTTTAGGGATGTAACTCAAGCAATCCTTGGGACTTCAATAGGATTAATGCCAAGGAAGAAAGCAAATGAGAACTGACTGTGAGACATATTGTTACAAATCTGTTGTTTAATGACTAGCTCTTCTAATTCCAATATAACTCATTTGGATAATTTCCAATTGACTTCCCTTTCTTTAGAAAAAGGAGTAGGGAGAGGGAAAGTTGGGGGTAAGAGTGGTAAGATCAGCATCAAAGGCTTATCAGGGCCAATGAAAACTGTTAAAATTATTTAACTAACAAATAATATTAGAAACTACTATTTTTCTTAAAGAAAAAGGTGACTCCACTGCTTTCAGCTTAGTCTGACAAGGACAGAACAGAATTAAAAAATTTTAACATGAGATACTTCTGTAAGCTTTTCTCCCCTCATGTATACTAATATATAATAAAAGGGATTTGTTATTGTTACTGTTTCTGTATTTTTGGAGCTTTTGTGTTTTTAAGGACCTGCTATGTTCCTCTTCCATTGTTTTTAATAATAGAAAAAGCAGCCATTCAGGTCTGACAAGAGTTTTCTAGTTCTTAAGCAAATGCTAATAAATACAATAGTTGTGCTGATTACAGGTCTATAGTCAGAGAACATATCAAACTCTCCTATTACATCACTTTGTGGTTAAAGTTTGAAACATAACACTCCATATTGTGGTTTGCATTCAGTTATGCAGCCAACACTCCTGTGCATTGGGAACTCTTTATTTTCAGGTTAGCTTGGTTACTGTGAAATTCTCAACAAATAAAACTGTTGTAATAATAAAACCATATCTTCTTAGTCCAGTTGACAAGATTATGTCCTTGTCCTCTCTAATCTGGGTCTAGACTAGTAGACTAGCACTAGGATGCTTTGCAGTTGACTGTCACTACCTTCATTTGATCCCGTAGCTTAAAAGAAGTTGATGCACATAAGAATAATGCTTTATATTTCTTGTATATTTGCTGATAAGGTCTTATTTCTTTGATTTCTTATCCTTAATTATGCAAGAAAACAAGCCAGTCTTCATCTGAATGAGCTTGGATTAGTTTGTCCTTCCTCAGTATTCTCTCTTTGAGCTGCAGAGTCAACATTGAGATGAAAAAGTGCCATATGTATCTAGAGAAAAAGCCTATTGACAACTGCTTTGTTAAGACTCATGGTTTCAAGTTCGTCAGCAGCTTCCTGATGAGAACAGAGGAGTTTGTAAATCAAAATGTTTGATTTTGAACACTAATGTTTGTCAGATCACACAGCAGACCACTTCACTTTCATTTACTACTTTTCTCATTCTGGAAGGCCCACATAGTGTTTTCCAGTATTTTCTCTTCAGAACTATGTATGGAGTATAACACTCAGCAAAGCTAAATAACAAAACACAAAGATCAACTGAAAAGAAAATCCAGTTCTTTTATCTCTAAGCCAGATAGTAAATATGTTTCTAGTGGATTGTTTACCATCTGTAATAGCCATAGTCACACTCAGCCTCTGAATCCTGGGGGATATGCAGAAATATACCTCCCAATTAAGCTCTTAAAATAGAAAGATGGGCTATTCTTTTATATAAAGGCTGTAGCACTAATTGAATTGCCAATCCAAATATCAGTTATTATTTTCACATTATATAACAAATGTAAGGAATAAAGTAAATTCTTTGCAGTGTACTCAGTAGGTGCTCATGTAAATTTTTTGTCTTAAGGTGTCCTAATATATGCTGAAATGTAGCCCTTCACTTTTTCACTCTGTACAGAAAATTCAAAAATAGTGCCCATGTTCAACTACTCATGATTCTTTCAGAGCTCCTACTTTTGACCCACTAGTAGTTTTTGCAGGCATTGACTTACAATGTCTTCTGCAGAAATATTCATACAGTACTCTCTTAAGTTTGTGGCAATGTTTGTGTCTGTGACTTTAATTTCCTTCATACAATGGCATCAAACAGAAAATTACTCAAATGTATTACAGTGAAAGGGGTAATGCCTGATATATGTTGTGCAAGACAACCTGTGATGTAGACAACAAAACACTGTAATGCCCTCAAAGGCAACATTCAAAACAAATTAGTTTGGGCAGTGTAGTGAGTTTTGTTTATCTGGGCAACGTTTCCTTTTCCTGGAAGGAGATATTCTATACCATATGATGTCAACCCAGATATAAAGGGAGTGGGAAGGGAAGCACCTCCTCTGCTCTCATGATGGCTGCTGACCAGGAAGCTGCTGTAGGGGGATCCTGCTCCTTGGAGGTGTAAGTTCTTCACTACTTGTTGAGAAGTAGGAATTTACTGTTAACTTTTCAATGTGTGTGTCATTGTTTAAAGTTTGTTTTTATTTTCTGTGTAAATATAAACTGGCTTTTTAACAACTCTGTTTTACTTTTTTTTTTCCTTTCCTTTTCCCTTCAGGAAAGGGGAGGGGCTGGGGTGGTTTAGGTGGACATGGGGTGTTCAGCCAAGGTCCAAACCACAACAGGCAAGAAGACTAAAATTAGTATTTTCCAGGGAACTGGAGACCTGCTTCCTCTATATCTCCTTATTGCATTTTGTTTAATCAAGTTCCTTCCAGAAAGCGGACAGCTACAGAGCCAACACAAAGTGAAGGTACTTGATTGCATCCTATGGTGTCAGTATGAGCTTCGTAAAACTACCAGTGTCCCCTTTTGTTTTCAAGTGCATTTTCATAGTGCTTCTTGATGTTTCCATTTTTACAATATTGTCTCACTGGAGTCAGAGAGCACTATGGTTAGATTTTTCCCTCCCAATAAATGTATTTACAAAATATTAATTTGTCATTGAAAATAAAGGGAGGGAAGAAGCTACTGAAGACAAATGCCATGTAAACCATGATTTTTTTGTAAGTCTGCCTTTGCAGAAGAAATATCATCAGGAAAAACTAAGTTAGCCAGTATGAATTGGATTGGGCAAGTTCCAGTGGAACAATCTGGAATAAAAGGCAACAAAGGCAAGAATGTGTTTAATCTGGATGTATCCCAGGTTTACATAAGTATACAGAAAACTGCTGTATGAGAGGAACAGGATAATTGATGTCACAGTGATATAAAGTACATCCTTCACTTTCTGTTTATTTAGCTATATTTATCCAAGTTATGTTACAGTGTGATGTCTTTTCATTAAACGATTGCAAACCACTGTAAGAGATCATGTTGTTTTGTTCACCCTTATCCTCAACTTAGAGCTTTCAACAACCAAAAATATTCTGGCAGGATCATAGCACCAGTCTATCTACTGGAGTGATGAGCCAATATGTTTTAGAAGCACATAAATCTTCCTTTAAAAAAAATGAAAAAGTCTGGATCCATACAATGTCTCAAGAGCTGTTGGAAGGCAGTAAGATTTGCCTGAAGCTATTCAGTTGCCATCTACACAAACCATGGTTCATGCAGTTAAAACTGGCTTACCCTTGACTCCGGTGTTTTAGTGCTGCTTAACTCAGAAGAGGACAGATGGATAATTTCAAAAGCCTACTGTACAGGGTCTCACACAGAATGCAAGAGGTATATTTTTTCCTTAGGCACATGCATCCAAAGAGCTGGTCTAGGCTGCAGAACATAGAGGCGTCTGAGTTTCCACATGTGCAAGCACAGAGACCAGACAAGAGATCAAGAGGCCAAATTCTACCATCCCCTGGGAGTTTTTCCAGCAACCACAACAACAGTCACTGGGATTTATAATCCCATACACTGCTGAATTGTAAAATAGATCTAATAATGAATCAATGTGACCAAAACACTAAGAATTGTAAACATCATTATTCCCTGTCAGATTGCTAAACGTCTAATCTTGATCTTATCTTAACCTAGGCATATGTTTGGTAAATATGAACCGTTAGGTGCTTACACTCACTCTTTTGCCTAATCATCTGTGTGCCTTTTGTGACAATGAGACCGTGGGGGTTGGAAAGGAAGTTATTTTCACTCTCCGCAAAAAGCCAAACTGTTCTCATCATATCTGCCAAGATAGGAAGGAAAGATGGGAGGGGATATTCAAGTTCTCTAGGTGCAGGTCTTGAAATTGTCTCTTTAGGCTTCTCTGGTCCATCACCTGATAGTACAGCCCTAATTTGTATACACACGTGTCAGCTGTGCTGTCTGGATTAGTTCTGTCCTTTGCTTATCTGTTTTGGGCATCATTTCCTCTGATGGGAAATACCATCCTAAGGGTTACCTACCAAGGCAATGGAAAACAGTATGTCAAATTTCTTTATGGTGATCAGGAAAGTGCTAGAATTGCCATTTTGGACCTACTTTATTGGAAGCTGTATTAAACTGCCCTCTTAATTTGTCAGTTGTCCAGAGACTATGTTCATCTGCCAGTACATTGAAAGATGTGTTTCCTGGTGCTGCTTTCAAAACCTTGTGGTTCCTTTGACTGTGGGGGTAATCACAATGCTCCTACACTTAGCAGTTGATTCTTGTTGAAAATAGCCAGACAGGGCATTCTAAGTAGCTGCATAAAAGAACAGAATTAATTTCCTAGAGCCTTTAGGAAGAGTTGGCTGGAAAAGGGAGAGGGACTTCCCACAACTTCTGGACTGTTGGAAAGATCACAACTTGTGGTAGTATCCCTGGATGAAGAAAATCAGGAAACTAAGAGGTGAGAGGATTTCTCTAGTGTGGCTACTTGGTGAAAAAGCTTCAGATAAAACTTAAATGGTGGGTTAATTGTAAGAATAAGCCCAGAGACAACTTGGTTTCCCAGAGTGTCCTGATCTTGATTTTCCTTAGGTCCATACAACAGTGTTTTGCCACTTAGAGTGAAATCAATATTTTTACAGTAAAGTACAGCTGTGACAGATGATCTTTTTACTAAGACTATTGAAAGAGAGAAATCTTACTAGTTTCACCTACTACCAAAAATGTCCATCTATAAGTATAATAATATAATGTAGCTAAAGTTCAGGGGTTTGATACTAAGAAACATCATGTCTGTGGACTTGGACCTCTGAGAAATTTGGAAAATAGCACCACTTTTATTCAGATGTTCCAATTACTTTCAGGTAGTTATCTTTCAGTGGAGGAGGACAACTTCTCTGCTGTGTTCTTAGAGACTTTTTCTGTGCATTTATGATGTTGGAACAGCTGCTTTGTCACAGTGAGAAAAATGAATTGTTAAAGATGTGGATTCCTGTCCCTCTCTGTAAAGAACTTTATAAAAGCAAAGCCTGTATTTATGGAACTTGCTTCTGTTAAAAAAAATGATGAGTGACATTTTATGACATAAAGTAATTTCACATGAGGTACTTTTCTAGACAGAACATGACATGTCCTACATACTTTGCTGAAGCTACAGGAGGGTTTTGTTATGCTGTAGAATACAGTATTTACAGGGATGCTCTGATGTAATTTTGCTATTTCTTTCTGGACACTACAAATGTATACAAAATGTCACTTTTTCCAAATGCTCATCATCCGAAAGGTGAAACAATTCACAGCACATGACAGCCTAAGACCAGATATTGTCCAAGACTATGAAACATTTGTTTGGTCAGGGGCATGTGTTCGTAGTATCTTGGAGGCAAGGGTGTTTCTGTGGAACAATGCTAGAGGACCATAACTTGCAGGGTATGCATTTCTTCCATTAATCCATCTGACAGCTCTCTGTAATTTCCCCCAGCTCAGCTGCACTGTTCAATTGCATACTGGCCAAAAACCTAAAACACCAGCCAAAGAAGGGGGAGGGAAATGTTTGACTTTTCCAGCAGCGGATTAATGTTGCAAAGGGAGAGGAAGTAAGTATTGAAAACATCAGGTGCACTTC
Organism: Anabacerthia variegaticeps; assembly: GCA_035583185.1. Classification (NCBI taxonomy): domain Eukaryota; kingdom Metazoa; phylum Chordata; class Aves; order Passeriformes; family Furnariidae; genus Anabacerthia; species Anabacerthia variegaticeps. The sequence continues at coordinate 1,831,018 of JAWWEW010000001.1, read as the reverse complement.
TGAGTTGTGTCTGCCAAAGGGTGGACCCGCATAATCTGTCTCTTAACCAGCAGTATTACATCAGTGTCTCAGCTTTGCACTTACAGTATCTAAAACTGAGTGAGCATTTGGAAAAGTCTGTACCATACATGCCTTCATAAATGCATACACCCATACATACTATAACATCTCAGGAAAGATTACATCAGCTGAAGATGTACCCAATCCAAATAGCTGTCACTGTGTTAAACAAGGAAGGATGGTTTACCCTAAGACTCGAATTGTTGTAGCACATCACAAACCTCTCTTTGCTGCTCCTGTCTTATGGTAGCTGCAGAAATCATAGAATCACACAATCACAAAATGGCCTGGGGTTGAAAGTAGCCTTGAAGATCATCTTGTTCCAACCCTGCTGCCACAGGCAGGAAAACCTTCTGCTAGGCCAGGATGTTCAGAGCTTCATCCAGCCTGACCTTGAACACTTCCAGGGATAGGGCAGCCACAGCTTTTCTGAGCAACCTGTGCCAGTGCCTCACCACCTTCATAGGGAAGAATTTCTTCCTAATATCTAATCTAAACCTGCCCTCTGTCCGTTTGAAGCTCTCCCTTGTCCTGTCACTACAGGCCCTTATAAATAGTCTCTCTCCATCTTTCCTATAAGTTCCCTTCAGGTACTAAAAGGCCACAATTAGGTCATCCCAAAACCTTCATTTTTTCAAGCTGAACAATCCCAATTGTCTCACCCTTTCATCATCCTCAGTGCTCCATCCCTCTGATCATCTTGGTGGCCTCCTCTGGACTTGCTCTAACAGGTTAATGCCCTTCCTATGCTCCTTCCCCCTATTTTTCGTTTGAGTTTGGTATTATAGTGACAAGAGATGACTTAAAGAAAACCACAGATACTGAATATGTTTCCAGGGTTTGAAAAAGCTTAGTCCAGGAAACCAGAGGATTATTCCATTTTTCATGGTCTTGTAACTGGTTAAGAGCAATACCTGGAATGATGTGATCTTGTGACAAGTAGCAAAAGAAAATCAGTTCAGGCTTTAACTTTGAAAACTAATGGGATTTCATACGATGATGAACTCACTACCTACTTGGGGCAAAGAACCCTGAGTCTTGCACAGTGGTCCCTTGTGGTGGTTTAGTTCTCTTGGGCTTGGTCCAGGCCTTCCCTGGTGTCCTAGTTCAGTAGGTGGGACCAGTTATCACTGTGTGGGAGTGATTAAAGCTGTGTATTCTACCCCCATCTA
>JAWWEW010000001.1:1805638-1829686 GCA_035583185.1 Anabacerthia variegaticeps | reverse complement strand
AGCTCTTGTCTATATGAGCTGAGGCTTGTCTGAGAAACTGGTGTCCCAGCCACATGGAGGTGGAGGAACTGCTTCTCTTGAGGGGAGTTTGGTGAGAATTTATTGTGCTAGTTACTTATTGAGCTTTTCTCTGAGTTTACAAGTGTGTGTGTATCTGTTTTGGTTTTACCCAGTTTTGTCCCTCTTCCCTTTCCCCTCCTTTTACCTTTTGGGGTTGTTTGGAATTCTTGTTCTGTATACTCATAGTGTTTAATTGTATATAACTGTAATATGTGTGAATATAAATACATACTTTTACAACAATTTTCTTTTGATACTTTTTTCCTCCTCTCTTGGGAGGGGAGTGTCTGTGTGGCCAGCAGCTGGGTTTGGCAGAGAGCCAACCCAAACCTCCACATCCCTCAAGCTACCTGCAGTTGCTTTCATTAGATTGTAAAGTTCTATGCACAGTGGTGACCCCTAACAGTAGAACTGAAAGTTGGAACTTGGGAATGAGATGTTCTTGGAGCAGGAGAAGGTTGCTGTGTTCCTCCTGACACAAGTAAGTGGTCAGATGTATAGCAAGGGAGCTCAGTACAATGGTTGTGATGCACACTTTAGCTGAAGCTGATTCTGCCATCAGGTGGATAGAAATGCAGCCACAATTATCCCGCTAAACTCCTCAGCTTGATTACTACTGATGTTTTAGGCATTATCTTGGCTTTACTAACTTGGACACATCAGCATCATGAATTGTGTATAAATAATGACTTCATCTGAGAGCATTTAATTTTAGAAAGTTGGTGTTCAAATGACTGTCCACCCACGTTGCTAGCACATGAAGGCTGGAAGTTTGGCATTTTAAGCAAAGCTACTGAGCCAACATGACTGCCCAGTGACTCTGTCACTATCATCAGCAGTGTTTCTATAGTGTGTACAGCTTATTCCACAGCAGTAAATCTGCTCAAATGTAATTGCCATCTTTTTGCTTTTGCTACCAGATTGGTGTTATTTTGGTGGGGCGGAAGGGTGTGGTGTGTGTGATCTTTGCTGCTTTTTTTTGGGGGAGGGTGGCATTAGGGGGGAGATTTGGGGTTTTGTGATTCAGTTATTTTGTTTTTCAGAAGAAATCTATTAGTAGTGAAAGAGTTGTTTACAGCTTAAAAAACAAAAAACAAAACAAAAACAAAAAACCCCTACAAACCAAACCAAAACAACAAAAAAACCCAAACCAAACCAAAACTAAAACAAAAACCACAAAAAACACCAACCAAATCATATATAAACATTGAAATCTCACCTTGACATGTTTCTTTCTTCTCTCTTCCAGGTCTAAATCTTAATATTCCATAAAATGCATAGCTCTAAGAATTCTGTTGTAATCCAGTTGAATAATAAATCTTTTCCATGTCTCTTTCTTCTTCCAAATGGCATATGTCAGTATGAAAACCAGCATGGGATAGCATAGGACCAACATCCCAAGAGATGAAGCTACAAATTCTGAGAAGAGAAACAAAGATGATAGAAGAGATGATTGTGCCTTTGAATCCTGCCAGTTATATAAAAAGCAATGTTACTGGGTTTTGGGATAAAAGTAGGGCTGTGGCAGGAATCAGAAAATACCCCTCATTTTATTTCCTCTTTCTCTGTTAAAAATTATACAAAAATGATGTGGGCAAAATTATGACATGAGATGACATGACATAGGAGAACACAGACCATCTGCCACTTTGCCTATATCTCCATAGGCAGCCTATTCAGCTTTTAATAATACTTCATCTAGTCCAATTAAATCACTAACCTTTTTTAACTGAATAATTTTTTTTCATACTGCAGTACAGCAGGATAAACTCAATTAAAAACAGCCTTAGGAATATGCCTGCACTTTAAAAAAATAAAGTTTCAAGTTAAATATTATTTATTATAATAACTATAGTTAAATGCTTATCTATTTAAATGCCAAGTTTAGTGGGTTTTCATGTTAATAATTAAAAAAAAAATCAAAATATATATAAACACAAAGGTGAGTTCTCAGATAAAAAATTATGTGCAAATGCACTTAAGTTGTTCTTAATTGCATCATAGTATGTTTGCAACGTGAACATAATAAAAATATAACATCAATTAGTTAGTAAAGAACAATGGTATCATCCAACATAAATGCTGTAAAAGATAGGGTATAAATATTTTGAAAAATGGGGCCTGACATAAAGATGCAAACTACAGGGTTTTTTTTTTTGCAGCTGCTTTCACCATTACAAAATCAGCATTAGTTAATCCATTTCTAATGTTTTCATTCTAATATAGAAAAAAAAATCATGTATGTGTTTCACTAAGTTTATTATTTTCTAGGATGACAGGTTTCTTTGCACAATAATACTTCCTTCAATATCTCCCCAGGCCATAGCATACTTTTAACTGCAAAATCTTCTTAATCATAAATAATGTTTTTAAATTAAATCAATAACAGAGAAAGAGAAAAGAGAAAGAGAAAGAGAAAGCGAAAGAGAGAGTGTTCCAAGCTATGTAACACCTCATTTGTAATGTATTTTAAGTAAACAAACATACTTTGTTTCAGGTGAAGTGACCTTTTATTTGGACAGGGGAAAAAAGTTGTTCGTTTTCCTTTTAAATCCAGTAATATTCTTCTGTTCCTGTGATTCCCTTGTGAAGCAGTTGGAGTTTCACTTTACAACATGTACCTTATATATCTGAAATCCAAAGTGGTATAATGTTTTCTTGTGCTAATATGTTAAGTAATTATTTTGATACCTGATTCTATTCATGAAAATCAACACCAGCTTCTGAAAAACTGCAACAGTCCCTTCCTTTAGACTTTAACACCTATCCAAATTTGTTGAAAATTCCAATTAGACAAGATGGGCCAAAACAGCTCTACAGGAATCAAAAGAAACTCCACTCTGTTGAATTTAGAACTATGTAAGCTTCTACCTTTATGCTGTTGTTGTTTTGGTTTGTTTTTTTTTAATTAAATTGAGCAGATAAAAACTCAAGATTCTTATAAACAATATGATTTTCTGATATCTTTTTGTTCAGTGACTGTCAAATTAACCAATATAATACCTAAAAGAATACTTTTCCTTCTGGTAGAAATTGATATTTCTTATTTCTTATGACTCTTCAAGAGTTATTCATTTTCCAGAATAGCAAGTTATAGTTGTATTAGATATTCCATTTCTACATGTTACAGAACTGAAAAAGAATTACAGAGGAATAAAAATATATTATTTCTCATAGTATTTGTTTTAAAACAGAACCTAAAACTCCTTCTATTTCAGATGTTTTCTGCTGTAGCTGTGCAAATAACTGTTGAATATAAACACTTTTTGGAACTAAATTTTGCTTCAGCTCCGTTAGTAAATGCTGGTTGTAAAATGGTTTACATGCATTCTGAAAAAAGAGCTTTATTAGAAAATTTGAAGCAAGGCTAATTTGCTGATCATTAAATGTACTGTCTGCAGCAATTGTTAACAAAATATAAGTGTTAATTTGCAGCAGGAAATACAACACAAAAGTATCATTTAATTTAATCTTCATTACAACAGAATATACCTGTGAATCTACTTCATGCTAAAGATGGGAAAATGTCAGTGTCTCCAGTGAGAATGGAAACAGGAACATAAATAATTTCTGTCTGAAATCTGTATAATTGGAAAATATGATGCCATTTAAATATGATATTATCTCTAAATGTGACAACACAAATAAGGAATGTCATTAGACATGATTGATTCTGGTTTCTAGTGTGTTAGTCCTGGTACTAAAAGCACACTCTGAGTGAATTGAGGACACAATTGCTGTATTAGGTGTAAACTGAGTTGATTTACAACTGCTTAAAAGAAGGAATTGAAGAAAATTTCCTTCTTGATAGATCTCTTCATGGCATTTATGACTTTCACCAAGAGTATCTTGATTCCTAGAGGACAATAGAACCTTACCCAGAATACTGTCTGTTGCAGATTTCATTTAAGCTACGAGCGTGTACCTTTCCTTCACTCTTCATCAACAGTCTTTTGGCAGATGTCTTACATCTTGTCCCTTTATTTCTTTTGAGGACAAATAAATGCTACTAAACTTTGATGTTATGACACTACCAGGAACCTTTCCTCCCCTATTAGCTGGCTGAATGTATGAGTAAAGCAAAAGTCCCCTGCTTGATTAATACAGTTAATTTCACTTTTTTTAAAAAAAAAGAAAACAACCATAAGGCAAAATTTTTCAAGTCTGCCAGAATGAGAACAACAAAGTTGTCAATATATAGCTATCTTGCATTTTCCTTTTGAGGATAAACTGTCCATTCCCTCTTTTCACTTATTTTTAAGCCAAGCTTTCCCTTACCATAACTTGCTATGATTATTTTCATATGGCCCAGATATCTTTCAAATTCTTGTATATGCAGCTCATGGCTTCAGCAACCTGAGTCTCTGACAGTGTAAAACATGATTTGATAATGCTGGATTATGTCCTTCGTGTGGCTTTGCTGCCAGAGTAAGTGAAAAAATAGGCAGGACACAAAGTTCAAAATGCAGAAAACTCAATGAAACTTTACAAATTTAGAGGGATGTATAGATCAGAAATTCTGTGATGTAAAAGTGTTTTGAAGGATAATAAAAAATTGCCAGCTTTCTACTTGTTAATTAAACAATATCCCATACAATCTATAAATAAATCTGCAAACAGCACAATTCCTTTGTACAAATCATCCTCAGGCCTTTTGGTCTACTACAGTGTTGCTGAAAGAACAGTAAATGAGAAAATAAATCCTACAAATAGTAAGTTAGAGTTCTTGTGTTTCTTTATACTATGAAGTACAACAACTTAAGACTCTAGAGGAAATAATAACAAAAGAAATATCGAGATGAAATAAAAATATCACATTTGTATCTTACTTTGAGCATTCTTGAGTCTTGAGATGTGAAATTAAATAGAACTCAGGAAATTAGCCTGACAGAAGATCAAGTGGAAATTCAATAGTCTTGTGGAGAATATCACTTGTATCAGTATACAAAAGTCTGATGCAAACTTGAGTAGAAAAAAAAAAAGAAAAGTAACTTATTCACCAGCAATAACCATACAAAAACCTTACAGGTCAAGTGCATGAGCTAGGAAGTAAGTGTGATGGCCTACTTCAGGTAGTTAGCAGGCTGAATAGACTCCAGTTATGCCAGAGGAGGTTCAGACTGGATATTAGGAAAAATTTCTTCACTGAAAGAGAGCACTGGCACAGGCTGCTCAAAGAAGTGGTGGAGTCACCATCCCTGGAAGTGTTCAAAACACTAATGGACTTTCCACTTTGAGATATGGTTTATTGGGCACACACATATTAGGTTAAAAGTTGAACTTCATGATCTTGGAGGTCTTTTCCCACCTTAATGATTCCATGATTATATAACGATTTCAAGTAGTAATATTATAAGCCCTTTAGCATGTCCAAAAACATGACCAGATCTAGACATTTTTCTGACTATGATGGGAATGTCTCTGTTGAAAAGCAGCTGTCAAACCAAGCCCACAGCTGTAGTGTATATGCCTATAGGCATGTATACTGCATATATGTGGAACCAATTCTTGACTTAATAATTTTGGTTACATCCTGATTACAAACCAGTGATAAAGCCCCTGTATGCTCTGCGTTTTGCAGTACTCAAAGCATGCTGGTTTTTTTTTCTCCCCGCTAGTTTGTTTTGTTTTTCTCCAGGTGGCCCAGCTAGAACCTTTTAAACAATCCTTACAAAGAAGTAAGTAGAATTCAACAACACTGCAGTCCGAAGAAATTGAAGTGTGAGTATGGTTTTGTTTCCTACCTTGCTAAAATACTGAAATTAAATAATCTCAGCAATCTTTCAGTGAGTTTTATGCAGGACACTTTCTCCACAAAACCTGAGATTGGTTACACCTCTAAATTTTAGAAATATCATGGCTTTATTTAATGAGTAGACCTGCACAACTGTAGCACATTGCTCTGCTCTGTGGCCACTATGTACAATCTTTTTCACCAGGGAGGCACCTACTTTAAAAAACTTACAACTTTTGACAAGCAGTGCTTTCTCCTGAGTAGAACTGGTAGAACTTCTCATAGAAGTGTCACCACAAGATGACACCCTTGATGAACTGACCATTTCTTTGAATCACCATTTAGCAAGATACAAGATTTTTTCAGGAGTCTGAGATCTGGATCTGGCTATTTAATACACACTAACTGCTCCTGTAGGAGTGGCTAATCATACATCCTTTCTTTTATCTCTAAGATTTTTATGAATTGTTGCTAGCTGGAAATTTAAAGTAATCAGATTTGCAGTGGCAAATGGTAAAATGTAGGGGGGTTTAAGTAATAAATAAATCTTTTCCTTTGCAATTACAAAAATTTTTCCATATAGACTTGAATATGGAGCCAAAGGAGCTTATCCACTGAAGATGTAAACCTCATATTTCTCCTTCAGCAGGGTTGTGAAACAGAAAAGCTTTGTAAGCAAGGACAAGTTTTGATAGATTTATTTGGTTCATTCGCTCTTCTCTTAATGTGCTAAGAAAGCTTGTGATCCAATCATAAGACCCTGGAAAAGGGAAAAAAGTACTAAAGGAGTTATGTGGAACTGAGTCATCGCAGAAAAGGACACTGCAGGATTATAGAAATATATTCATTCAGTAACCTAAACCAAACTGCAAGATCAGCTTAATAAAATCAGTTTGTCATCAGCCTATTATCAGCACTATGGTTTGAGAAATTTCAGATATCTCTGCAGAAACTGAAATGAGAGATTTTACACAAGAAATAACCTGTTTGTCTGAAACTACAGTAATTAGGCAGATTTGTGTTACATGCACTTTACTGTTGACATCTTTTTCTGCCATGGAGGCAGATCATTACTTAAGTGTCAGACTTGTCTTTTTCAGAGTCTTCATAGACAGCTTTTCATTTTTGCCCTGATAACAAGATTATAAGATTGATTTCTGCTTCCTTTTTTTTAAAAAATTTTATTTTTATGCAGAATATTCATAATGTAGAATTACACAAAGCAATTTTAATACATGAGAGATTAGATAAAACCACCAAAAATATCCAAAAGTTAAATCTGTAGATAAATGCATTTGTAGATGTAGAATTTCACAAATCTTCTTCTCCAATTGTTGTAATAAATTTTATTTGCCTTTCAGCTCTCACTTCCCAATATTTCTCTTGAGTTTCTGAAAAGTCCACATTTAGCCCACAACCACCAGAATTCTAAATAGAAATTTATACTCAATTAAATGGATTCTTTGCCATAACTGTACTCTTTCAACATGAAGTACAAAAGAATTTCTTCCATTACATTTGTGATCAAACCATTCCTCAGGTTCTAAGCAATCCTACAGCCTTGAAAGATAACAGCTCCGGAGGAAATCTGACAGAGGACAGGGTTATCTTGATGCACTTTCTCCTCTCTTGAGGCTCAGGGAGTTTCTAAGGATGAGAGGCAGCTACCAGCCACAACACAGATGGCAAAAATAGGAGTTGACCTACATTAAGGAGTAGTCATTCCAAGAAAAATTGGTCTCACTGAGCCTTTTTAGTTGCAGACACAAGTAGGATTAGCATCTCACCAAAGAAGTGGTCAGCTGTGATTCTTAAAGGAACATAAATATTCACTGAGCAGGGGTCTGACTTGTGGGACTGTTTCATCCTCTTCCTTCAGCTGGAAATACCGGTTTTCTCCAGAAATGCCACCTATGATAGCAATGAAATATACCCAGAAGCTGATAAGCATCTCAAAAAGCATTGCCTCTGGAAATATCTGAACTTTCAAAGACATGTGAGAGAGCTTAGTGAGGAGAACACCAGTTTGGTTCTTCTTCCCATGCAATGCTAATTTATTTCCAATCTTTCTCTGTGACAGAAGGGGACCTATTTGATAAATGCCATTACAAATGGGACTACTCTTAAACTAAGCAGTGAAAGAACCTTGTACCTTAAGAACTTGAAGTTCTAAGATCTGCATGGCTGAAATCTACCAGTCATAGGATTTCTTCCTCTTTCTTTCACTTCTTATAATGGGGAAATTCCTCATTTGCAGGAACTATGGGGGGCTGTGAAGGAACACAGCCTTTTTGAAAAACCTTCCAGTTTTATGTGTCTCAAATACCTATGAATTATGAAGGAAAAATAAAAATAGAGATGCTATGCTTAGCTCTTTTCCCAACAAGTGTTCTTGAAGACAGCTGTTTGCTTTCCAGTTTTAATTTACATTTTCATTTAAGGTTTTTACCTTGCTGTAAGGTCCTCACACTTTTCTACTTCTCAGGAAATGTCTTTTCACCATCTCCCTCACAGGCTCTAAAGCACAGGTAGATGTTCCCTCTTCCTTTCAGTAATCAACATATGAGCTACAGAGTATGAGACTTATTTTTAAATTCTTTTACCTTTGAGTTCAGTTTGCCACCCCTAAAACATCTTTTGTAAGACATGCTTATTTCCCCAAAAGAAGGCAGTCTTTGTCCAAGAGATCCTATCTGGTCGACTCTATCCTCTTTTAAAGAAACATTATAAACAGTGTGAGAACAAAAAACAGACAATTTATCACAAATAAAAACTTTGTCAAAGCAGAAACACAGTAAGTCTGCTTTCTGTGGTCAGATTTCCAAGATAATGTAAATTAATTAAGAGAAGAAAATCTTTCTGAAACCTGTGATCCTATTAAATTTCTAAATACTCTGAGTAGAACTTCTCTAGTAGGACCATGATAATTTATTCTCATTGCACCCTGAAAATATACTTTCTTGATATGAGGCACAAAGAAAACATGTTGTAATAATTTCACAGTCATTCTGAAGACCACATTTTACCAAAATTTTTGTCGTGTCTTGGAAAGTAGGAACTATTAACTTGAGGGGAGAAAAAAACTTTTATCAGTGACATGGACACAATCAAAATGGTTCCTGAGGCCAGATTTTTGGTGAGCACACAATCAGACCTTTTTTGCAGTCTTTTGGTGTCACCATGTGCTGTTCTGATGGCAATCCCAAAGCTGACTTCTGCAGAGGAAACAAATTGTACAGGCAACAGCGATTAAAAAGACACTGACATAAAATATGGGATTAGGGAGGTTGTTAGACAACCGAATATTAATTGAAGTATTTTGTGTAGAAAAAGGTATTGAGAATTGGTGCAGTCTCTCAGTTCCACATCATCCTCCTCCTGCTACTCTTACTTTCAATTTGGAGAGAAAGTGCTTTTCTTTTTCACCCATAAGAGGAACTTGGTTTAGGTTTGGGGATTGCTGGATATAAAATATTTCAAATGCTTTTACCTTCCCTGTGGTTTCTTCTGTGTTTAGTATTCACCTCATGGAATTACCTTACTTTTTATTACTGATTACTGTAACCATAGAAGAAACAGTTTTCTTTAGGTTTCTGTAATTTTTTTGTCCTCCACTGTGGATATAAATAGTGCACTGTGTATTTTCTTCTATTAATGTTACACATTCAGTGTACCTTGACAAAACCCTGAAGAAAACCTGCTAGTTTTTATCTCTTGGCAACTTCAAAGTAGCACAACTCAAGAAAACTGTAGAAAATTATTTCATAGCTGTGATTGCTTTAGTTGCAGTTTTGGAATTAATTTTTTCTCTATTTTGCAAGTGGTTTCCCATTCTAGGTTTGTAAGAAGGAAATTATGTACAACCATAGGGAATATTTTGTAGCTGCCATTTTAATAGTCTTTAAAATACTAATCTTCAAATCCTTTAATTTATTTTACCAATTTCAGTGTTGTCTTTTTCTTTACAAATGCACCCACTCTCTTCTAAATCACTGTGAACCTTCTTTTCTTATCTCTCTCATTTCCCTCTACCTGTCCAGTTTATACTAAAGAGCCTGAATTCAATGGCCTGGATACAGCCAGATCTGTCTCTACCACTTTCAGGTTCAGTTGAATTTGCCATACTTGCACTGAAGTGAAGGGCAGCGCAAGATAAATACCTTGTGCTTTACATAACAGCTATTTTTAGGCCTAATTCAAATATTGGCTAGAATAATTAACCTATAGTTTCTGAGACATCTTAGTTCAGAAACATATGTTCTTTAACCAGTATTTTATTAAATAGACTATCTTTTCTCAATACTCTTTACATCCTATTTGTTAAACAGGTTTTTAAGAAACACCTTGTCTTGCTGCACATTTTTGGTACAGACTGGGAGATCCCTGGGGCTTCAGTATCTACACACACTAAGTAGCTTTGAAAACAATATTTGTGGAGAGAATTCAGATATCTAAGTGACACTGTGTGTTTCATAATGTGACTGAGATGCTGAAGTCATGAGTATTTCGCAATTATTTGTAAAAGAATTCTGGTGCATTGGTGAAGGAAAGAAAGGGAGAGATGCAAACAGGACTAGAAAGAATGTCATGGGTGTCTTTATGTAAAATAAAGTGTTTGTTCCCTTCCCTGTTCCTTTGGGTTTCCAGCCTTTTCAAATAACTTCTAAGAATATTGGCTTATAACAAAAATATGCTTTGTGTTAATATGTGAGGAATTTAGGTCACTGAGCATTATTCACATTTGTCTAGCCTTGAATTGTATGAGGTTTCTAATAGCCACTGCAGCTAATGAAAGTTGTTTCTGTTTTCATACCAGCTTTCAGACAAAGAAATGCCAGGAAAAATCTGGATGACTGTTGATTGCAAATTTGCCAGATCTAGAAGGATAATGTGCTGCTATATGATAGCAAGAGTGTTGTTCCACCAAGAAATTAAACTACAATTGATTTATGGATTGATTGATAGATTCATTGATTGTTTGATTGATTGATTTATCAATTGAATGATTGATTCGGAATATATTTTCCTACTCAGAAAACAGATGTGGTGGAATACCTTATGTTCATTGTTTTCTTGTCAGATGTTAAGGTAGGAGAATGTAGTCTAACAAAGTGGAGGAGGTAGTCTAACAAAGTTGAGAATGTAGTCTAACAACATTTCCTGCTGAAACTAGGTAGGAACTGTCTTTCAGTGGCCAGGCTTGTGGAGACAATACTGATATACTGGAGCATGTATCTTAACCAATCAGATGGCCAAGAAGAAGTTGTGTTAGGACAATATTTGTTCAGACTGATACTGTCTGGAAGGATTGCAACTACTTGTTCTTCCTTTTTTTTAGCTGGTTATAAAGGCAAAAGAGCTGTAGATACATTAAGGAGTAATCCTCTGAAAGGTCTCTCTGTATATATGTTGAGAATCGTCCATAGACACGGATTCTTTTTACAAGTATTAAAATAGTTGGGAAACACTTATGTAGTTGACTGAATGGCAACTGTTGTTCAGAGAAGATTCCCTGTCAGGCCAGGTGTCCTTATGATGGGTGGACAAGGCAAGGTATTAACAACAGAGGCAGCCTTCTGTGATGGCACCTTGTGCATAGTTTGCAGTGCTTCTAATGTAGACTATGTAAGCAAAATCATTATAGTTCCCACATAAATAAACAACCTCCAGAAGACCCTCATAATGTTCCCTACAGCCAAGTGTTTTTGTGCCAGAAGTCTTTTATAACATTGTTGAAAGTAAAAAAGTTGATTTGCTAAAGTGGTTGCATCTGCCAATAGAAGATCACATGTTGCAATTATATTAAATCTGACCAGTTGGTAACTTGTTCCCCTCTAAATGATACTGTTGGAAAGTAATGGGAAAAGTACAAAAAGTAAAGTCAAAGCCTGAAAAGTAGGAAATGTAGAAACTGAAGTTTCCTACATGAACACAGTTTCTACCTCTTCTGCACGTGAACTAACAGATCTGTTTTCCTCTCTTCCTCTCAAAAGATTCCTGCATAATTCTGTTCACAGACCAGACAGATTGGGATAGCTTTACTTGGTTTAATTAGCAACTGTTCAATAATTTTTCCTTCTACTCATTGTGTGGCCCATTTACTGCATACTAGTCAAACCCACATCTGAAAACAATGCTATCCATTTTGTCTTGAGATTTATTAAGCAATGTGTCAATGGAGAACAACCACTTCACACACATTTCATTTTCACAGTGGAATATTATAGTTATTCCCATAGTGAACATTGCAAACTACAGAACAGACACATAGATTGACCTATCACTAATTTTGGTGCCAAATTTAAGACAGGCAGGATCTGTATTTTATTCTAATTTTTTATTTATTTTTTTTTTTTTAGGTAACAGCACTTTGGCATAAGTGGAACATTCACAGTAAAATCCCCACCACTTTCAGTTGTCATCATAACAGTCCAGTTTTTTTGTGGGTCACATCCAGGAACACAATTCCAGATAAATAGAAAATAAAGAACAGCCCATTAGCAGCTGACCTAGGAAGAGTTCAGCTTCAGGGAGTTGTCCAGTACCACATTGAAAGTCTGGAGCATGTTATTGTTTCATCCCTTTCCCCAAGGCAGCATTCAGCTGCACAAGTCATGAGACTAGAATGTGGAGAAACTTTTGAAATCAAAAGGCTTTTAAAGATTATATCTTTTTTTCTCCAAGGTCTTAGCTCAGAACATGGGGAAAAACAGAACACTGTTTCAACATTTAGCAACATGTACTGTTTGATGTGTTTAGATTTAAGCATTTCTTTTTTTTTTCATTAATTGTTTTTATAGTGAGGGGCTTCTCAACATATCTTCCATCCTCTTTGAATAATATCTTTCTGAATAAAAAGGGCAAAGGGTTTGTAACTGTCTTTTTAAAATTAAGAATATTGTGAATTTATTTGAAATCAGAACTGTAAAAAAACAAGAAAACTCAAGTTTCAAGGAAATTGAACTTTTCTGTACTGATCTTTGAGTCTATTTTTTCTGAGCTTTTGCCTCATTTGCCTTTTCATCTCTGTAAGTAACATTTTTGTCATATCATGACTCTCATTCTTTCCCAGAGTGGGTTTACTCTTCCTTCAAAATGACACAGCAGTTTTAGAAACTGTACCCTAAAATCTGTGCACAAAGTCCTGAGTTAAGATTACGTGGGAAACGATAATTGCACTATTTCCCAGCTTTCATCTGCATGCCTTGTCAGATCTAATTTTACCCTCTGTGTGTGTGTTTTTGTGCGTGTGTGTGTGTGTGCACAAGGGAGAGAAAGAATGTCACAAATAAGGCAACTGAGGCCTTCAAGAAGTAATGTGGAAGAGCGCAGTGGTCCTCATCTGTGACATGAAGAAAAGCCAGCACTGTGGAACTGTAAAATCCAGAGCATAGAGCTCCTCTGCTCACTCTAGAAGTGGAGAAGAGAGCCTTGCAGAGTGATCTGCCTGCTTACAGAGACCAGAGCTACTTCCTGGCTGAATTAGCAACAGTTTTTATGCAGAGATGAATCACAAGCCCTTTAGGCTGTCTTGCAAGCTCTGGGAAGGAAATATAGAAATGTGGGACTTACTGTTCCTATACATGATCCATGTTGCACTGCCTCTAATAGATCTTTCTTCTTTTCCTGACTCAATTGTCTTCTGTCCTGACTTTTTCACCACTCATCTGACTCCTTTAAACTTAATTTTCTCCTCCTTGTCTCAGTCTGTTTGCTTAACTAGTGCCAATTCTTCCTGACTCATAATCCATTTTTTTTCTCCTTTTTTTGGCATGTGGTCACCCTTCCAGCCACATGTGCATTCTCCTTTCCCACTTGCTCCAACCGATAGTTTTCCTCCTAGGCATCTTGTTTAATATTTTTGTCCCACTCTTGTCCTGCCACAGTTCACAATAATCCAGAGAACTTTTGGTTTTCTGCAATTCCAGGCTTTTCATGGGATGTTCACCAAGTCTGAAGTCCTGATTCTCCTTTGCTGGGAGAAAAACTCTTTCACATGCAGAGATCTGTTTTTGGTCATGTTGTACTGTGTTTGTAATACTTTAAGCTTGGTTAAATCTGTCTGCATCTTAATGGGAAAAATCAGGATAGACACATCTGGCCTTCAGTGGTATTCTTGTGAAATTGCTTTTCAACAGTGGCTCTCTCCAGGTCTTTTCAACTGTTTTGTTTTCTTTTTTTTCTTCTTTCAATTAGCATTATTATGAGTCGTAGTACAATTTATGTGGCTAAAATAACACATTTCTGCTCTCTTGTTCTCAGAAATGGCTTACATTTTTCAGATGGAATATAAAACAGTAAATCAACCTTAGAGCAGCATGAAAAATTCGAGCCTAAATCTTACAGGTTGGTAAAGTTTAAGCATCTGAAAACGGGCTTTTCTAACAGAAGTGTAGGGCAATTTCCGCAAGCAGTCACAAGTCACCATGTCATGCATTAGCAGAACTAATTCTAGCTTATTCCACTGTATCCATAGGAATAAAGCAAAACAGAAAGGCCCTTAATGTGCAAAGAGTCAAATCCAAGAATCTGAATATGTGGGAATTTAAAAAATGAAAGGAGATGTAATTAGTTTTTATGTGCCTTTAACACCCACTGCTAACAATTTATTATGCTTTCATTACTTTTACTCTGGTAAGTGCAGGGCACTAGTATGCAAATAACCAACATATGGTAGCATGTTGGAAAGTGTCAAACACTTGGTAAAGCTTTCTTCTTCCTCCTTTGACCCTCTTTTTTTATTTACTTTGGGCTGGTTTCAAGGAATTTGGAATCAGCTTAAATTTTTGAGGGTTTAACCCTTTTTGAGCTTTGGAAACATGTCTCCACAAATTCCACTTGGCTGTTATGTTTCTTAAGAATGCTAAAGTTTTCGCAGATTGTATTTCCCTTACTTTCTTATAGTAATAAGTTTGCAAGCTCCTACTCTGGGAACACAGCAAGAAAGAAAACTGGATTTGACAGCTTTTAGTTTCCAAAACTCTTTAACTAATCTGAGATATATGCCACTCTTTTATCTTTCGTTTTTATAAAAAGTGTGGTTATGTTAAAGACATTTTGAGACTCTAGAGTTTTCTTTTAGTGAAAAATAGACACCTGAAAGCTGAAACACATACAGTTGTTGTAAATCACAACTCCCAGTTTTACAAATTCTGTTGATTAAAATCTTTAGTAAAACATCATTATGACTTCAAAATCTGGTTCTGGTCTTCTGACCTTAAGCTCTTTACATTAATACTAAGGTACTGTAAGACTAAATGAAGGGGGCTCTGGTTTCATTGCAAGCATGTGGTACTTACAAATAACTGCTTAACAGAATATTTCTCTTCACCTCTACTGTTATGTTCCAAACTGTCCAAAGTGAATTCATCCTTCCTTTGTGCTCATTGTGACAATTAGAAGTCATCATGAGTACAGTTCTTTAACTTCTGAATGAACATTCAAGAAAATAATTTGAGGGTTTCCACCATTAAATATTAAGTCATTAATATTACATTAATATTGCAAATGCATCTTACAAATTTGGAGTTCTACTTAGTGTTGACAATCTCCAAGTGCACTAGCTGTTTAGTTTTATACGGTGCCTTCAGTGACTAGCCCTTCACAGCTGCTGATTCTAGAATCACAGAATGTCAGAATCCAATGCCTGACAATCCCTTCAGTGAAGAAATTCTTTCTGATGTCCAAACCAAACCTGTCCTTGTGCAGCTAAAAACCATTTCCTCTTGTCCCATCACTGGTTGCCCGGAAGAGAGGCTGACCCCCACCTTGTTACACCCTCCTTTCAGGTACTTGTAGAAAGCAGCCTCCTTTTCTCCAACATGAAGAAGGTGTTTTAGTATCAAGAGATTTCTTACTTTGATTGCGACAGCGGAGTTGGATCGCTCCCCCTTCCCCTGCCGCTCCTTGCCACGTGGTCTCCAAGATGTCCCAGGACAGAGACACACACACACGGCCACAGGAGAGGAAGCAGAGAGAGTTTTATTCCCATGGTCTGGGTATTTAAGAGGTTTTTAGCAGAAGTGACTCACACCAATGAAAACCAAGGGTTAACAGCAAGCAAATAGGGAAGAGGTTAACAAAAGACCAATGCGGGGGCTTTTCACATAAACCTGCCCAGGTACTTTCTTGCATACTAATAAGGGTGTTCCCAGGGGGTCCTGGGAACAAGAAGGGTAACACACAGACTGGGTAGACTCCATTTTACAACAGAGTAAAAGCCTGTTTTCAAAGCATTATGGTTAGTTTTCTCCTCTTCTTCAGAGGCTCATTGCTACATTTCATTACTTAACAAAAACATTGGCCCAAGAACTGTCACAAAGGGCAGCTTTTTCACATCTGTCCAGCTGTTTTTGTGGTTACAAGTTAACTTCTCCAGTTGCTTGGAACTTTAGACTATCCAGATTAGTTTTTGCTGACAGTCTCTCACACCATCCAATAAAAATTTTGAACAGAGACAGACGTCAAACTATTAGTGTGTCCAAGATGGGGAAAGATCTTGAGAGCAAGACTTGTGAGGAGCGTCTGAGGTCACTTGGCCTGTTCAGCCTGGAGCATGAGACTGAGGGCATTGCAGTTACAACTTCCTCATAAGGGGAAGAGGAGAGGGAGGTGCTGGTCTCTTCTTTGTGGTGAGTAGACCCAAGGGAATGGAATGAAGTTGAATCAGGGGAAGTTCAGAATGAATATTAGGAAAAGGTTTTTCACTTAGGGGGTGATTGGTCATTGGAACAAGCTCCCCAGGGACATGGTCAGAGAACCAAGCCTGTCAGTGTTCAAGAACTGTGTCTGGACCATAGCATTTAGTTTTGGTTAGCTCCGTGAGGAGCAGGCAGTTGGACTCAATGATTCTTATGGACCCTGTTCAACTTGAGATATTCTATGATCCTATGATTCTACAAAATAGTTACAAATCCAGCAAGACCAGCAAGAGCTCACTGTGTAAATATTATCAACCAGTTAGTTGGCTTACATGTTCCCACCAGGGAACTGAAGGGTAAGTTCTCAAGTCCTTTCTTAGGCATAAATAAGGAGATTAGATAAAAAAGAGTTATGTGTTTTGTGTACTGTGTAGTACAGTTTGAATTTAATATGTCCAGTAATCAACACTCAAACTTGTCAGAAAATACTTGAACATTTTCTCACCTGTAAAAAAAAACCCAAACAAAACCAACACTGTTGTTTTCTGGCAGAAGAACTGAAAAACATTTACCAAAAATAAATTAAAAAAAAAAAAGAAAAGAATATAAGTGCCAGAAATCTGGAAGAAAATTTCTAGTACAATATTTTTGTTTTCACATTAAAAGATTAAAATTCAATGTGAACTTCTTGATTTTTTCCAAGAAGATATTTTACAGTAAAAATATAGTTTTCATTAAAATATTTGGCAATTTCCTGAATGTGACTGAAAATCAGTCACTCTTTTATCCAAAGCTCTGGTTCTCTTGTGATTTTGCTCATGAGGTGAGTAGTGTAATTTCCAATATAAAACTGTACTTGAAACTTCCATTTCCTCACAAGATGACTCAGACAGATTATCCTGTTAAAATCCAAGTTCAATATGTATTTCAAAGTTCTCATGCATTCATGTTGCCTCAAAGCAGCACTTAGTAGGGTTATCATTGGTTGTCCTCATGATGAGGGTCAGGCATGTGACAAATTGGAATGTGTGTAATGGAGGCCATAAGACAAATGCAAGAAGATCCTTTAAGAGGTAATGGGTATTTTCTCTGTTTCTAATGCACAATAATCATTACAGCCTTATTAGTGTTTTTTGCAACACTGCATAACTTATACTGACATTTATATTGTTTTCTTAAACCTCTGTTATACATAGGTCCTTGCATGCACACACACAGGAATCATAGAATCATAGATTGGACTGAGTTGGAAGGGACCTTAAAGATCATCTAGTTCCAATCCCCTGCCGTGGTCAGGGACACCTTCCACTTGTAGTTCCAAGCTCCATCCAAACCTGGCCTTAAACACTTCCAGGGATAGGGCAGCCCCAGCTTCTCTGGGCAACCTGTGGCAGTGCCTCACCACCCTCACAGGGAAGGATTTCTTCTTAATATGTATTCTAAACCTACTTGCTGTCAATTTAAAACTGGTCCCCTTGTCCTATCCCTAGATTCCCTTATAAATAATCTCTTTTCATCTTTCTTGTATGCTCCCTTCAGGTACTGGAAAGCCACAATTAGGTCACCCTGAAGTTTTCTTTTCTCTGGGCTGAATAATCCCAATTCTCACAACCTTTGCTCATAGCAGAGGTACATAGGAACACATGTACCCAGTCACATCTATGCATCTGTGTGGACTCACATGCTTGCATATGTGTGTATACTCAATGCACATGAATGCACATACACACTGCTGAACTTACTGCTGAGTTTCCCACTAGTTAAACACCACCATTAAAAAAAAAAAAAACAAAAAAAACTGTAAATTTTTTTACCTCCTCTTGCCTTTGGGAAAAAATTGCACATTGTGGATAAGGCAGTATTTTGTTCTTTTAAAATAATGTCTTTGAAAGTACACCTGAAAAGTGCTTTATAATGTAGAAAAAGAAAGTATTTAAAGTCCTGGTCTGAGCTACTCTCCTACCTTTTTTGAAAACTCCCTAGCTCTGTAAGACAGGAGCTGTGACTATCAAAAACTTTATCATCTATCCACTCAGGGATGTGGTTGTCTCGATTGGAAAAAATAGGCTTCGTTGATGAGCAGTAACCAGATCTGTGGTACTTTTGTAAAGGATAAACAAGTCAGCACAGTGGTTGAAGGGTGAATTTCTTTCCTCATTAAAGACTGCTACTTTTTAACCTCTGCTACTGCATGAGGGATTTTTGACAATGATTTGTTAGAGGGAGGGTAATAGTTTTGTTTGTTATATAGCTTGTTCTGTTCCTGTTTATTTCTGTACTAACAATGCTAAACTCTTTCAATACCTTACTGAGAGAAAGTTCATTCTGTTAGTGTTATTGAAAGGAGGAAAAGAGAGATATCCCATTCTTGGAAGAGAGAGTTTTGATGTGACAATTGTAAAGCACATGTCTCAGCAAAATCAGACTGAAGTGCTGAATTGTTTCTCTGATAACACAGATATGGCCAGAATCAACATGGACATGAGTCAGTTTAATGGTTTGAGAAAGAGTGAGCCTGTTTCTACCCATGAATCTAGAGAATAGTGTGTCAGTGTTAACAAAGTTTGATTGAATACATATGTCAAGGCAGAAAAAAACTATTCATACTTATATTACATGTACCCATATTAATTTTAATTATAGAGGCAGAGTATATTTTTAAACATTGTTTTCTGAGGCACTGGGGAATGGCAAAAAAGATAGACCAGATTTGTAGAATTAAGTGTGACATATGCTGTTGCTTTTCTCAGCTTCAAGATGAAGGGAAAAACAAAACAAACAGAAAAACAGAAAGCTAAAAGATAAGAATTTTTAGCTGAACATTTCTCAGGAAGACAGGAGCTGTAAAAGGAATTGGTGAAAAATGTGACAGAGCACACTACCGAGCCATGTATATAAAATGTGTAATATTATATCCAAAAGTATCAATTTCAAGGTATGTGGAAAGTTAAGAAGGTGCTTTTCTTGTTTTGTTCAAGTATTGTTTTAATACACTGATAGTTGGATAAGCCTGTGTTTCCAAAGACTTAGCAAAATATTTTTCACAGACATCTCTTCTTCCCATTGGAAGAACTGTGGTCCAGAGAGCTACAGCACACCTTTCAGCTGAATTCACAGGAAGGCAAACTACTTCCAGGAAACTCTGGCCCCCAGTGTGTTACTCTTAGACTTTCTTCATCATGTTTAACTCTTCCAGAATGTGTAAGGGATCCTTTACATACAGCAGTATTCTGGCTGACCTTTCTGAGGCAAGTGCCACAGAAGAGATGCAAGAAGGAACCCTGGAAATTTCTGCAATAGTCTCAGGCCTTTCTTGCTCCTCTGGATTACCTGGTGATTTCGAGCTCTCCCTGGCAGCACAGTCTATGGAGCATGTTGTCTTTTGTGCTGCTGGAGTGGAGTCTAGAGAAAGTGAGACACAGCTGGACAAGGAACTCTCTCTAGGCATGTTCCTTTTCAGAGCTTTGAGTTGAGGCAAGAAAACCTTGACCTTCTTGACAAGAAGAGTTGTTTCTGAGTTCTCGTTCCTTTCCAGCACTACAGAGCAATAACAGAAACGCATTGGGGCTGCCTGTCTGTATTGCAGCAGAACTGTTTTCTGTTGCAGAAGCCTGAAATTTTTCTTCATGAGGAGAATGATTTGCCAAAGGTCACTTCAATGAAAACCAGAGCTGAGAAAACTCTCATTTTAAAGACAGTGTTGGTTTCCCTTGCCTCTTACTCCTCCTTGCTTGTGTCTTCCTGTCATCCTTCAATTTCCATGAGTCCTTTCTTATTTAACTCTTTTTTTGTAAGCTGTTGCAATTAAATCTGAGAAATGCCTCGAAGTATTCAAACAAACAAAAGTAGGGTGAGGTGCTGCAAAACTGCATAGAGACCATGAGAAAAACTTTATCTTATAGGAGGGCAGCCATAGACTTTTGCCTTTGAAAAGTGATCTGCTTTGTAGCTTGTGCATGGAAGAGTATTTTGACAATATTCTGTAGTATGTATTAAAAGATGCCACTCAAAATGGGTTGTAACTGCTTGTCCTTGATCATGAGATAATATTTATCTCAAACACAGTGAAGTCATACCATGGTTGTAGCTGTAGCTCTTTTTAATGGCTGCACATTAATAAATATTTTCAGTAGAGAAGTAGAACTCTCATTTCATTTAGTCTAGGTTATCAGTTGTCATTGTTGAGGTGGACACAACAAAAATCAGGCATACATCCTGAGTGGATAAAACGTGAAGGAACAAGGTTTGAGGTTTAAGGTTTAAGGGTTTTTTTATTCTTCACACAGCTGCTTTTATAACTTTCTTAAATGTACATGCACTAACATTGGTGCTCATTACACACAAACAATTATCTATTGGCCACAGTTACAAACTACTGTCTCTGTACAAGCTCATCCAGGTTTCTTATCTTGTGCCTCTCCTGAGTTCTCTCAGTCTCTGCAAGTTGTTTATCTTCATGGGTACACAACAATCTGACCAAGGCCAAATTCTTCTTGCTCTGTCAAGAAATCCACAGGCCTGGTGAGTTTCCCACAATCAGTCCTAAGTATGTTTTCACTACGTTTGTCATTGTTTGCCAAAGGCATGTCATATACTTTGTAACTTTTCTGCTTCCTTGGCAGCTTTTTGTATTTGTGCTACAAAGATGGCTCAGACAGTCCATTGCAGGGCCCTTTGCAACAGCCTGACTAAACAAAGCATCATCAATAACACAACTACAACAATTACTAAAATCACCAGGTCCTGTTTGGTATCCATGAAGCATGTTTGCTGAAGATATTCGCAATGCCTAATGAGACATCTTCGAGAGTTACTTGATTTAAAATTTGTTTACAAATTTTAGCCAAATTCATAATACAAATCCAACAATAATTTTTATGAGATTTTTGACTAGGGCCAAATGTAATTTTTTTGGTTCCAAACTTGATTCATGCTTACCAGCAATACAAACTATACATATAAAAAGAGGAATTTAAAACACATCTCTTCTATATGTAACAGTCTTTATTGTTGCACTTGTTCCAGGAGCAGAGGCCTTAGGTGTGCAGCACAGGGTACACCTCTGTCTCCTTGACTGTGACATGGGTAGTCAACAGTACTTGATATGACCCTCTTCCAGTTAGCATGCAGGGGTCAGCGTCCCATTCAACATAGACTCAGTCCTCAGGCTGGAACAGATGAACAGGAGTGTCCAATCCTTTGGGTCTGGGTAACACAAATCTCTGGAGTCTCTGCAAAGTAGAATCTAAACTATTAAAGAATTTAGCAAATCAATTCACCTTATGTGGATATGGGGAACATAGGGACTTATGTTGTCTCTCCGCCTTGGTTGTATGTGGATGTTCAGTAAGGCTAGAGGTAAGGCCTGGACCCATGACATAAATGTCTCTTGATCATATAGGAGGGATCAAGATTTTGTAGAATGAAGAGGTTGACTGCCAGTCACAAATTTATAGGCCAGTTAGGAGCTTACTGAGACAAGGTGTCCTGTCCCAGCCTGCCCTGACTGCAGTCAATCCTTTCCACCTCATGGAGTGGCAGTTCAGGTGCCTCTTGCCTCCATACTACAAAAGCATCTTCATTAATACTAAAATGTATATGTATATGTTATGGCAAAAATTAGTCAGTGCCAAATTAGCTATTGAGTATAGCATTTTCATGTGTTGGTAACTGTGACAAACATTACAATAACTGGATATTTATTGCAGGTAGGTACAAGCTAAACAAATCATTTAAACAACTTAAACAAATCATCTAACCCATGATGTTACCAGTTTATCTCAAAGATTGCAGGTGAGATACAAGCCAGTGTCCAAGGAAGGGTCCTGTGTGGACTTTCAAACCAAATTCAAGGAGATTTCTTTCACCAGCTCCAGCAATCAGAGAGGAGACATGGATATTCCAAACAATGCTTGCAAAATGCTGCAAAACTACTGGAACAAAACATATACAAACATGAACATTGAAAAACAATTAATGTAACAAAAACAAATTTTCAATTATATTCCCACATCATCTTTCTTATGAACCGCCTGTAAAGAAGAAAATTCAGTCTTACTCAGACTAACAAGCAATAATCAAGCTAACAGAAAAATGAAGTCTAGAAGACAAAGAGAAGTAAAATAATCACTGTAGTGTCTGGTGTTTAGATGGTATTATTCAAATTAGATTAGCCATTTATCCTTTTGGAGTCTTTTCAGTTTGGATCTTTGTCAGATCTGCACATGCTGTTAGAGTGTTTTAATTTCTTACCCCAATTTGGATTCAGATTCAAAGCCCGATCCTTGTATACACACCACCTTTGGAAGTCACAGGCTGATCTAGAGCCATTCAATTCTGTCAGAGTGCCTCTAGAGGGCTGGTAATTTCATTTCACAGTAGTTCCTAACCATGACAGAAGCTTTCCCACAAACTTTCCTTTAAGTATTTGGAGCCACATTTTGCTATTATAACCAAGGCTCTGCTTAGGATGTTTGACTTATCCAGCTACAGATTCTGTAAACACAAAAGATAAATCATTTAATATTATTCATCTCTGATTCAATTCAACCTTATCTGCAGTGAGCTTACTGCTTTGCTTTTCTCCTCCAAGTCCAGGTACTTCCAGGTACTTCTCTGACCTGAGATCTTAGGAGTTCTTACCACAGTCCAAAACTTTCTTTAGTGTATTAGATGTTAAGGCCACTTGTCTTGATTACTTCATTTGTGGTTGTTAAGGCATGTTCTGTCATTCATTTACCCTCTTGCACGAAGCTGTTTCCATCAATATGTTACTTCCAGCCTGGGTTTTCCAGTGACGTATCCTTCAAGTCTGGCCTGTTCACCGCAAATAGTCATGTTCTAATAGCAGATTGTTAGCTCAGGTTGAGGACAAAAATATTTCATCTTTTGGGGTTTTTCCTTAACAGACCATCCCGAACCGCTGCCAGGATTCATGGGCAAGACAGACCCAGCAGTGCCTGGGGTTTCTGTGCCCCACCAGCACCAGCGAGCAGCTCTGCCCACAGGGCTGTGGGGGTCCAGGTCCAGGTCTGAACCACCACCCTTCCCAGGGGTCGCTGGCACAGCTGCTCCTGCCGGGCTTCAGGGCCGCAGGGCCATCCCATTTGGGCATCACACCTCTCCCTGCAGCTGCCAGCTGGGGCAGCTCTGGGAGAGCCCTGGGCTCCCCCCCTTCTATCCGAAGAGGCATCGCTCTGTCCACACAGGTGTATCTACCTGCAGCTGTACTTGTGAATGCAGCGCAGGCGAGCCCTGTTCCTGGCCCTGCAGCACAGGGGTGCTGACACAAAGCTTCTCCCACAGCACTGGGAAAAGAAGCTGCGCTGCTCACAGGGACCAGTCCTGCAACAGGTGCGGCAAAAGCCTTCAGAGCTCCGGCATCTGCCCCCGCCACGGCCGGCCAAACACAGAGCGGCGCCTCGCTCAGCACCGGGGCTGCCCCTGCCCTGCCACGAGCGGCAGTGCCCATGGCAGAGCCGGGGAAAGGGAAGGGAGGAAGGATGCCATCCTTCCGTGTTCCCCCGCTCTCCGCGGTCCCAGCGCTGGCTGCTGCCCCCGCCGCCCACCCCCACCCCGCCTGCCAAGGTGCTGGGGGCAGCCTCTGTCCCGGGG
>JAWWEW010000001.1:1788229-1801293 GCA_035583185.1 Anabacerthia variegaticeps | reverse complement strand
GCCGGGGCATGTCCAGCCTCTCATCCATGAGCGCCCCTGAGTCCTTCTTGACAGGGCTGTTCTCAGTCTGTTCATCCCCCGCCTGGAGTGATCTTGGGAGTTGCCCTGACCTAAGTGCAGCACCTTGGACTTGGTCTCGTTCAACTGCATGGAACATGTTTGTTTGGATTTTATAATTTTATAATTATTTTATATAGCTAAATGTGCACTGAAAATGCAGTCCTCTCTACACTAGCTTTTATCCTCTTGTGACATGTCTTAAAAATGTGTTGCAGTTTGCAGCAGATGGTAAAAAAAGAACACCCCATAATAAAATGACATTTTCCCTACTTCATCCACTCATATCTCTGACCTTTTTTATGTTTTGAGTATTGTCCTTAGAACCTAGGAAGACAAACCACATTATGGTCACCTGTGTAATGAAAATATTTACATCTCCTCAAAAGGCAGTATGATCTTATCACAACTCAGGAAGTATCAAGTGTTGGGAAATTGATAGAGGTAAAAGGTGTAGTGCAAACAAAAGTAAGAAAAAATGATAAAAAGAATCAGCACAGGAATGAAACTCATTTTCTTTTTTTAATTACTCTATTTAATCAGAGCTTTGTGTTTCTCAGAAGAGAATATGTGAATTTACCCATGTAACATTTGTTCCCTTTAGCCTGTAGGATGTTGGAGACCCTTGCCTCACAAATTAGGACTGAACTCCACTAAACAAAATTCTTTTTTTCTTGTAAAATAGATAAAATTTTGTATGTACCATACAGATGTACCATATATTTGCCCTGTTCTAGGACTAACACAAAGGTTACCTTTAACAAACATGGCATTTTTTTTATTTTTTTATTCAAAAAGGCATTTTGGTCTTGGAGTATGGTCACCTTTTCAGTGTTCTGCAGGCAGTAAGTGGTTGTTTCAACCTAATATGTATTTTTCAACTCAATTTTGCCATTATCTCCAAGGAACTAAGCATTTTGTAGTATCTATATGACCTTGTTGAACATTCTATCAGTTTTTTGCTTTTTAAATATCCACAACATAATAAGGTAAAATGGACTTCTATAACAGCCATGACAAAAAGTGAATACTTGATGACTATTCAATCCTCCATGAAGTTTAACCTCCACAAGATATGTTTTTTCTAGATTGTGATTCAGTATTGAAGTGTCACTTCAAGTAATTTTGATTTTAGTGATCTAAAACTTGGTACTGTCATCAGATTTCTCATGTCTGGCTCATAAGCAGCACGAGATGGAGACCCCCCCAATTTCAATCAAATATTGGAATGTTTCGGTTTTGGAATTTGTAACAAGGAAAGTGCCAAGAATATATTTGTTGATAGTGTTATTTGAATAACAAGGCATTTCACTTCAGTCTGCTCTTTGTCCAGCCTACTCTCCTACATTTGCTTTTGCATTAACAACCCTAGATTTCTAGCTTGGCTCTAGGCAAAAATTCTTTCTATCCTGTTGCTTATGATTCCCATACTTACTGTAAAGAGAAAGAAAATCACATTCTCAATTTTTATTTAATTTAGTTTTCTTGTTTATAATTTATAGTACTGTGGGACAGAAATGCACTATGAGATCTTTTTCCAAAATACTACAGTTTTTCTCCTCTCTGACAGGAAGCAGATAGAATACAGTAGTAGCTATGATATTTTTGCTTCATATGTTCCTTTCTTAACAAAAAGAAATGAACTTTTTAAAGAAAGTAACATGTCTATAAAAGAACCTGAAAATCAGAAAGCATTAGAAGACCATGATACAGCTTTTTTGCAGGGAAGTCAGAAGTTACTGCAAAGGAATGAACTATATCATGGACTAGGGCCACATAGGCTAAACCTTTTCCAACTAAATACCTTGGCACAGATAATTATACAAATGTTCATGGAAATGTGTAAATATGTGTGAAAACTACAGTAATTTTTAACTATTGGCAGTTACAAGAATATGGCTTTCTGATAAAGTCTTCAAAACTTGAGAGATACAAATTTCTTTCTCCTATGGGTTGTATAACTAAGAAATCAAGCTTTTCATGTCATGATCCAAACATTTTTTCTTCTCTGCACCAACTAAGCTTCCTTGTAAAGATTTCTACAAAGAGATGACAGGCAGGGTTTGGCAAGAGTACTGTTTGGTGCTGGACTGAAATGTTAGAAGGTCTGAAGGCGCCAGCTTCGAGGGGCTTTTATGTAGGTGAGTACGTCTGGCAGATCTGAACACTCTTTCTTCCCTCTTTGCCCCTACAACCCTTGGCAGATTGTGCAGGCAACACTATCTCTCTTGATCACACTCTTTAACTTCTTTGGTTTCCTTTGCTTCCTCACTCTCTCTCTTTTTCTGCCACCAACATGCTTTTACTAGGATGGAACTGGTTACTGAACTGCTGATGCTTATCTCCATTCTCTGGATGTTGATCATTTATAAATGGCTACACTGTCTGCTGACATTCATGCCATGGCCACACAGTCTGACTTCCACTCAGTCTGACCAAAAGGAACCTAATTTCTAGAGATTTCTGCTCTGCATTCTGTCCTTGTAGTGATATTTGTGTAACAATTCTCTAACTTCTCTATTCAGCATTGTGAGAAATTACGAAGGCAGGTCTGTCCTGAAGTCATTAGGACTGTAAAGAGGACTCTTTGTGTGAATAAATATTTGTTAAAGTTGAACAATGATGGAGTTACAATAGTGTTTTTCATTAGTCAATCAATTAATAAAATGAGACACAGTAGGAAATATTTAAAAGTGCCTAAAGGCCATTTAAAATTATATTTACAATCCTAAAACTTACTGTGAATAAGCATATCTTAAACTTCCAAGTAGCACAGCCTTTTTAACAAGTGTGCTGAGCCCAAGGCCTCTTCAAGTCTTCAAACACTTTGATTGTATTTAATTGTAACTAACTGGATGCATTTTTTTTTTTTAACTGATGTCTCCATTAGACTTACGTGTCAGTGACAGACAAATTTGAAAGGAATTATATTTATAAATTAACAGAGAATGCTCTGCCTGGTAGTCCAGCTGAGTAGGTCTCTGCACAAGGGAAAACAGCTTGATCTACACAAAAATGACCTTTGCCACCACAGCAATAGGCAAGTCAAAATTCTTTCAAGATAACAAAGAATTGGAACAAGGCCATGATTGAGGAATTTGCAGATATGAAGAGCTGGTTATCTTCTTCTGTGCCTCTGCTATGTGTATGCCCAAAATACTTGCCATCAACGATATGATGGAATGTATAGATTACACTGAAATTTACAATACAAGAATCTTTCTAGGCATGAGAAATTGTCTGACCTTTTCACAGTCTAAATAAACTGCTGCTTTGCCTAACAAGGAATTTTTTCTTGGCTTTGAATGTATTATCTGAAATATTATTCTGCCTAGATGCATGACAAAGAGCAGGTTAATATGTAGGATACTTATTTACTTCCAAATGTTAATTTCATATTCATCTGAGTATGGCATGAGGTAATGAGCTGTGTGTGTCCCCTGAGTACTCATTGTCTGGAACTGTATCCCAAATGGACACTGTCTTCCAGGAAATTTTTTCACAGTTAATTCCCAGCAGGGTGGAACAACAAAAACTCCATCTATAAAACAAGTTTATATAATACAGCATTTGCTTTATTTGAGTGAATCTGTTGTAAAGAGATTTTGCAAACAAGATAATATAAAGCAGTATTTGTTAAATACAAGGACTTCCCTCTCAATATGCAATTTGAAGAGTCACATTAGAACATTTACATTCCATATGTTGCAGATTTTAAAAGTGTAATGGATGAAATAAGACAATTGCAGAAGTCAACAGTAGAAAATTAATTGAGGTATAAAGAAGAGACAAGCCATAATGATCTTCATGTTTTTGAGAAAGTATGGATATACTTTAATAATTTATTGTAAATTTTAGGAAGAAAGAATCAATCACCTATTACAATCCTAATGTAAAAATTAATTATTTGGCAAAAATTAGTTGCTAAGGAAACACTTGAGTCAACATATATGTTCATGCACAGTTTACTTCATAAATACCTGCCTCTAACATTTTTACATTAGCTGAAGTTCTGTGATATTCTCTAAAATCTAATGTGTCCCTGATGTTGGCTTGCAGACAGCATTTTCAGAAAAGCAACAGGAAATTGGTAAAAATATCTGTGAAGACTTTACAGTCATGTTAACCAATGCTATCCACAATGCTGTTTCATTAAATTTAGCTGGGATTAAAAGCAATGTTTTTCATCACTGATATTAAATCTTCATACCAAGAGATCACTCTTGATGTGAGAGGCTGTTTAACATGGAGTATCTCACTGACACAAAAGCATTTCTCCCCATTTAAATGCCTGGCTTCATGAAAGGAGAGAATTTTTTTTTTTTTTTTTTTTTTCATTTTAGAGGGACAGAAACATGTATAAAATTATTTGCCTAAAATGTCCAACCAGTATTTGATTCCCCAAAATTCCACTCTCAGTAGTCCTTGTGCTACAGACCTACGGTCTGTGGGTGACTTCACAAGAATAAGCTTTATAAACTTGTCTTTTTAATTTAAAAAAATGAAAACCCTTATGAAGGACAAGTTTGGATTTTTTTTTTATTTTTTTGTTTAGCTGAACAGGGAATCTGAGAGGGAATTAAGGTTAAGACTTACCTCCTAAGGGAAAGCAGTTGGTTTTTTTTTTGTCTAAAAATACTGTAAAATATCCAGTTCAGGTCTATTTTCCTTTCAGTAAGGAGTCAGCTAGGAAGAGAATAATAGTCTGTTCTTATAGTAAAGTTTTCTGTCTCCCCACCCTTCAACGAACAGGTTTAAATACCTACATTAATATATCCAACCTTTTTTCTTTCTTCTTAGATAACATTATTGCTGTTCTTTCAGTGACCTGAATATCATTGTACTTGTTACCTTATAAACACAGAAGTGTCCAGTTTTGAGTTGTGTCCTAAATACATACTCAGTGGCTAAACAAGAACTGTAATGATTTTATAGTGTGATGATATTCCCATTTAGTGCAGCTGCTAATTATTTTGCAATGTGCAAGCACCATGAGAAATATAGCTCAATTATTTCTCAGTTATATATTCTCAGGTGTTTCAGAAACAATTTGTTAAAAAAAATAATTAAAAAAAACCCAAAAACCAAAAAAACCCCTGATTTCCAAAATTATCAATCTCTCCTGATGGTAAATACCACTGTGCTGTCTTTACTTCTCATGAATTGCTAACAGGTTTGACAAAAGATTATAGTGGCCTCAAGAGCTGAATAGAGATGAGTTTCCTAAAGTCGCTTACTTAACTCTCAGCTGGTTTAGTGGTTAAAGCTCCTGCCAAAGGACTTTATGCTACCCTGCCATTGTTCTGAATGTAACTTCAGAAGACTTCACTTATGAAAGCATATAAATATTGTAGGCCTCCAAGTGATGCTGTTGAGTACAATCTAGTGCACATTTAAGTATTTACAATTGGTGATGAGTGTCTACAATGTATTCTCTTTTTTTTTAATCAGCGGCTTAATCAACAAATACTGTGTCATAAGCAAAGCAGCACTTACTATTTTAATTTTCAGTTTCTCTTATGAAAATCTTTCCCTGTTCTATCACTTACCATTTGCATTGTTGCAAAAACTGCATATTTAGGAAGCTGAGCTATAAGTACATTTTCAGTCTGTTTTCTGGTGGAAATATGCTAAATGTGACCTACATAATGTCTGTAGGCCTCCCTTGGCCTTCAGAACATTTTGGTGTTCTAAGTATGGAACACCATAGGCACATGTGTCCTCACAACTCTTGTAAACAGGTAGCTGAGGAACTTTTTCAGAACCAGAAAATCCAGGCACGTGTTGCATATTCTCTAACCTTTTGACACCTTCAGAGTTCATAATACCTTACTACAGAGTCTCTTATGAGAGTGTTTCTAAAGCTACTGTGTTCCTCATTCTGATGTGTCCAGTCCAGGTTTGTTAACACTGTAAATAATGGCAAATGACAATCATAAACTGAAACATCAAGTACCAAAGCGTTTAGCCAGGAAAGGAGGTGGTGAAGGGCTTAACTGACAGAATTCACCCTGGAATGCTCTGCTGCACAAAATGGAGACTTTCTTTCACTCACCTGAAAGTAATAGGAAGCACCTGCCAATTTCGCCCAGACCTTTGGGGCTCAGGATTTGTTACAACAACAATTATAGTTGCTAGCAACATTCCAGATTGTATTAGTCAGAGAACACATTGATCTAGTGATTGATTTAGCAAAGTAACTAATTAATACAAGTTATACATTGGATGAGTTGTTTGAAGTCTGCAACCTGCCTACACATGTTCCAGTCAGAAGGCAAAGATTGCTTTAGGTATAAACTGTCCTTCAGTCTTTGCTCCCACCTTGCTTCTGCTCAGCTTCTTTGTGTCATGTGTTGGCTTCCAAATGACAATGTTATTGACATTCAATTGTTGCTATGAAGTGCTCATGGTGTCAAAGAAACCAAGTTATATTGCTTTCTTTTTAACACTTTATTGTTTTAAGCTTCTTTTCATACAAAATCCTACGTATGTGACAGGTTGTCTCTTGCTTATCATAATATCACTCCTGGCTTTATTTACCATTGTCTCACATCTATCCATCTATAGCAATCAAGGATCTGACTGGATTTATATTTCTTTTTACTACTGCGGGGGGAAGGATGAAATAAATGGAGAGAAGGCATTGTTTAATCTTTTCATTTTAGTAAAATTGTCCATGTAGTGTTGATTTGGCGAGTGGCAGACTCAATGAAATTGAGGAAGAAACTCCTTAAGTGTGGAATTTATGTTCTTTTTGACAAGGCCATGAATAGTTAAAGTAACAACAGTTGTTGGAGTGAAGTACTTAGGATGACTGTTTCTTGTTTAAGATGAATGACATTTGAATACTAAACCACATATTTTAGTCCTTGATGAATCTAAACTATTAGTGATATCATTTATAGGATGAAAAAAATACCACCAGAAGTTCAGCTTACAATTTCTCCTCTGAAATTGAAGGATTCTTGAAAGTTTGTGAAGATAACATTCACAATAGATTCCTTTGTGTTATTCAGTGATATGTAAGTGTTAAAGCACCACAGTACTTTACACACGTCCTTGTGCAGGTGTAGGTAAATGTAGCCGTTATCTGTTAAATAAATAACAGTGGCTTTACTATACTGGGTGCATGTAATGCAAAGAGAAACACAACCCTCAAACGCCTTACTTTTTTCTTGGCCTTCCCTGTTCTGAAAGCAAAAATCAAGACTTGTTGAAAGATATAAGGAAATAAACTATAGCTTTTCACTAATTAAATGTAGACTACAATATGGAAAAGAGTTTGGCCACAAAGGAGAACAGTTAATTTCTTTAACCACGCTGACACAGAACTTCGTCTTTGCAATTAATTTTACTTGGTTTTCAAAGCTATTTTTCCATCTTGGCAGAAAAAAATCCCAACCTTTTCAGTTTGAAATGCAGTACACTTCCCTGATTATGTATTAATCCGTTCATAGACCATATTTTTAATAACAAATATACGGCGAAGATAATGACAGCATGGCTAAAACATTAAAGGTCAGGGCACTCCCTGCTAAATGAAACAAACTGTCCTTATTGCAAATATTAATACCAAACTATTTTTCTTGATTTTTTTGCAGTGGATATGACCAAAAGCATTGTTGAAATAGCATCATCAGCAAATTAAGAAAAAATAAATTACAGTTTAAGATATTTGGTACCTTAGAAATATACCAGCTACATTATATTCCACTTTTTGGTAGCACTTATCCAAGGTTCATGTGAGGGACAAGCAACTTAAAGAACCTTGAAGTTTAATTTTGAGACTGGAAACAGACATGGCTTGTACTTTCCTACAAACATGAAATGCAATGAGTGTGATAATATTATTATATAAAGGAATATAAATATGGAAGAACTTGTGCTTGTGTTAACATTCCATGCTCTGTGTTTCTCATGGATTAATTACTTATGTATAGTATTTTATGTGTATATTAGTAATATACTAATATATGTATATTAGTTATTATATGGAATGACATTGATTGCAGATCAATTGACAAATGAAAACTCATGAAATTCATGCACAGTAATATAGTTAGAGTTGACTTAGCATAGCTTTTCTGCTTCTGAAGTTTCATCCATTTCAAATACTCCTAAAGTACTGTAGAAGAATCTTTCATCAATATCTAAATGCCTGGATTTTTTGCAAAGTATGTCAATTATGTAAAACAGACTAGGATACCCAAACAGCAGGAAATTTACTCTTCTGCAGGCTTAGTAGTGATAAAAATAGGAATTAAAGAACTACATATTAACCTTACATTACCAATGGCCAAAGTTACACTGGACTTCATCCGTCTTTGGGTTGTCATGTCCAATCAGAGTTGGGATGGCTGTTAGGTGTGACACCATGTTTTCACCAATTGGTTTATCTGCATGCTTTGCTCTGATACTGTGAGAGTTATGCAGCAAGTAATTGAGAAAAAACATGTTATGCCTGCTTTATATCCTTGTTAAGTATGTAGGATGGTTTTCTGACTGCTTAGTACAGTTACTGGAAGAATAAAGAAACGAGGGCCTGGGATAACAGTTTGTTAAGTTTGCAACAATTTTGCAAATTTCCCTATACTGAGGGAATATCGTCTTTTTTTACACACTGTAACTTCATTTTCACCAGAAATGTTTTGAATGATGCAGTTTTTCTCTTTGCTAATACTTGCAAAATTAAATAAATATTTGAAGCAGAGTTGTCTCATATTTTGTTTTAGCTAATCTGGTAGAAATATTTCCACACGCATGCTCCTGTATAAGTTGGAAGACTGATTTTCTAATTTCACCATTCAGCTCCTTGGTGTAACTGGAAAAAGATTCAGTGCTTTCAAAACACATTCAAAGGTTTTTGCCAGTGTCAAGCATAGACAACTAATTGTTTTTCTGGATGATTAAGAAAGGTTTCTCATATGAATGGCTTTTCCAGACAATGTTTTTAATTGAAAAAAATGTTTATTGACCCGGTAGCTATACAAATAATGCCTTATATTTCTCCTTCAACAGACAATAGCATAATGTGGTAGTGAAGCTCTAGTTCTCAAAACTTAAATAGAGCACTATCGGTTGATAGTTGAACTTGATGATCTTAAAGGTCTTTTCCAACTGAACAATTCTATGATTCAATGATTATTATTCTAAAATTAATAAAAACTGGATAGCTAGATTTTTAAGAGAATACTTTTGATTATTTCTGAGTCATTTTTCCAGCTTGTGTGATAATTAAGTTCAGATTTGCTACCTGTGCTGAAGGTAAGAGCAGAATGCTCCTTAATAAGTTCTACTTTGTGCAATCCTGGCAGGGCTCCTGGCTTCGTGTAAGTCAATGGCAGTGCTTCATCCACTTCAGTTTAGTCAGGATTTCATTAAAAGAATATTTGGGATAATTAGGGAAGAATCATGAGACTCCTGTTATTCATTCTTAATGATCACAAATAGGATCCATGAAATGCTTACTGAAGTTAATTGGAAGACTAAGGTTGCTTTCAACAGACTTTAGTTCAGGGTTTTTATTTTACACACAGGCACTTGTGTAATTTTTTTCAGAGTTTTGGACTGTTTTGTGGGGTTTTTTTAAAGGCTTTTAGATTCACTATGGCATTTTCCCATTTACAGAGTTCCCACACTGTCCCATATTCATGAAATATAGAGTAGACACTTGAGTCAGTTGTATTTCTTAAATTACGTCAGTCCACTGTTAGCGTGTGTGTGTGGTGGTCACTGTTGGTCACCATCCCTAGTTTAGAACAAGCGAGGTGATTGTCCTCTGAAGCAAATTTCCCTCCTCCAGATCTGCTTAGCATTGGGTTTAGTAATTTGGCCCCATACTCTCTCCTCTCAGCATCAGAGCGTCCAAACTATCCCTTTGGTCAGTTGAGGTCAGCTGCCCCTGCTGTGTCCCCTCCCAGCCCTTTGCTCACTGCCAACCTACTTGATGCCATGCAAGAACTATTCAGTAAAAAAACTATAACAGTGATGTGTTAATAACACTGCTGCAGTGACAAACCCAAACCACAGCACCATACAGGCTACTTGGAAGGAACCTTGTGCTACTGCAGGCAGACCCAGTATGCATCTAAATGAATGGATTATCTATATGTTTCTTCTTTGTTCATTTCTAGCATCATAAATACCAAATAGAAATTGCTAATTAGCATTTTTTTAATATAATTATCTCTATCAAATTATGCCAAATGTTGACTTTAAACACAGCAGGGAATAATATGGAGTGTTTTTCTTTTTTAGAGTTTTTGTTAGTATAGTAATATCAGCAATCCACAGGCAACAATCCTTATCTTTTCATTGAACTTTTATTTCTAATATCATAAGCTGCCTGAGCTGATAACTGAATTTTAAATAAAGATTAATATACTCCCCCCAAAAAAATAACTTTGCATGTTATTTGATAACACCACAAAATTAATACTAGAAAGGATCAAACTAAATCTTGAATATCTAATATAGTCCATCTTCTTCTTTCTTAAAATTAATTACGTTGTGGAAGAAAGGTGAGAGTGTTCAGGCAGGCAAAGATCAAGGAAAGACTAATTTATTGTTTTCCAATCACTTCAAGTATTTTTTTGAAGTATTTATTAACAAATAGCTTTATATTTAGCAAATAATAACAGATGTGGTCTGGGCAGAAGATACATGTATATTCTGAGGAGCCTTTATTTAAGCTCAGCTCAGCTTCTACTTGTGCAGCCTCTCCAGATGGACAACTGACACAAACAGCAGCTATTCTCTGTGGTATTAAATCTTTACTACATTGCATGACAATCAAAATCCTCTTGTAGAGCAACGATGGTGATAAAGACCACCCCAGCTGAGGCTAGGGGCTGTTCTTTGTCTAGTCAGGTCTTTAAATCTTTCAGGTATAACGATTCACAGCCTCAGTGTGTGACAGCTCTATTGAACTTAGTCTCCTCTTCAGCAAACTAAACAAGACTAGTTTAGCGTGCCTTCCCCATGTAGCTTGGATGCTCCAGACTCTTTTCACTTTGTTCTACATTTCGGGCTGTAGTTTCTACACATCTTTCTTGAACTGATGCACACAAAGTGTTTGCACAGCATTCATTTGTGGCTTCATCAGCACCAAGTAGAAGGTCATAATAATTTTTCTCAATCTGCTCTCCACAATCCTCATAATGTAGCTCTGAGTACTTTTCATCTTGTTCATGAGTTTAGCCTGTCATTCAGTATAATTCCAGGTCCTTTTTACCAAGGATGTTAATAGTCAGTTCCTTCCCTGACTGTACTGACACACACAGGGTTACTTTTCTGTCAGTGTAGAACTTTACTGAATATACTCTAGTTAGTCTAGTCCTCAACTTTCTCCAGTTTGCCCTGGATTTAAGCCCTGTGTTCATTGTGTCAGTAACTTCCCTTGATGTATTGTCAACTACTACTTTACTGGTGGGGCACCTTGTGTCATCACTGGCATTGTTGACAAAGCTGTTGGATAGTGGGGCCCCTGTATTACACCCTGTGGTATTTCACACTTTCCCAGGTGAATATCAATGATCATTACGCTTCTAAGTTCAACAAGCAGGTAAATTTTTTAACTGCCCATCAGGTGATATTTCCTTGGCTTCCAAAAGTGCGCCATAGCCAGTTAGTTTATTGTAAATAGAAGTTAGGTTGATCAAGATTGGTGTACCTATTTTAACACTATTTAGACTATTCCTAATTCCTTTCTTGTCTTTTGCATGCTTGGGAATTACTTCCAAGATGACATGCTTCACAACGTTCCCAAAGTCTGAGAGGAAAACTAGCTTGTAATGGCCTCCGTTTTCCTTCTTGCCTTTTATAAAGTTGATTTTGATATTAACATTTTCCTTCTGTCTTTGTGATTTTTCACACATGTGAAACAGAGGATGTGTAGTAGCATTTGCTAGATATTATTTTTTTTTATCTACAGATGAATCTCACCCAGTTCCATGCATTTGTGTGTATATGGACACAAATACACAACCTTTCCAAGTAATATACATGTGTATTACATGTATATTATATACAGCTTCTCCAAATAATATTTAACATGTTGCTCCCTCAGTGTTGGCTGCTTCTGTCCATGCTAAACTATATTGGCATGTGTAAGGGGAAGAGAGAAGCCATCACTTCTCTGTCCATCATGATGGATGAAGAAGCCAAATTTAACAGCCTTTTATTGCCAGTCCTTTCATTTCTCATACTGGTTTCCAACTTCTGTTAGCCCACTTTCTGCGACTTAGGTCTCTGGGAAGTTTCCCATTTAGCCAAGTAGGCCTTCTGCCCAAATTGCTTGGCCTCCTCCCCAACAAAATAAGTTCTTGAAGCCACCATCAAATTTCCTTTAAATCCTGTTCTACTCTCCTGGGCAGCTTTGCCTTTCATCATTCCTTCTCAGTGGAGACTGTCTTACTGCTTCACGAAAAATGCCACAGTCCATTCCCCCAAAGTAGAGTCCTAATTCTTCTCTTTACTTTCCACCTTTCCTACAGATCTAGACTTAAGCCCTTCATGGTTGCATTGACTCAAGATGATTAATCTGTTTCTTCTATTTAACCATTCTAATAGAGTGATTTTAAAATTTCAGGATGCTACTAAAGTATGGGGAGTACTTATTTTGATTGTTAAACAGGTGTCAACACCTTTTTTGTTTGCCAATTCTAGCCCTCTGGATGAAAGTGGTTAACAAAAATAAAGTATTGAAACCAACCTGACTTAAAAATAAACTCAAAATTTATATTAAAATGTTGGCCTGCTCCTATTAAACTGTCTGTTTGAAGCATGCAAATCTCAGGGCACTGAATACAGGATTGTGTTCAAAAATGTGTACCTGGAAATGGAAGAAATACAAAAGAGCCTTAAAAGGAATATTTTTTTATTACTTTATAGTTGGAATGTTGGTTTCAGAATTGTTGTAATTATCTGAAACAAGGCTGTTGGTGCTTTACACATTCTCATTTCCAGCGCTGCTTAGACCTCAGTAGATTCCATTATCAGAAGTAAAT
>JAWWEW010000001.1:1747631-1788129 GCA_035583185.1 Anabacerthia variegaticeps | reverse complement strand
GACTTGAAAATTTCTGCAGGAAAAGAGCTGGATAGTTCTAGTTCCTCTCTGGCATTCTGTGCGTTCATATCACTCTGAATGCTTGCAGGACCATCTCACAGTGCTTTACAGTTACAGACAAGAGCAATTATTTTGGTTTTAGTAAAACAGCTGCAAATATTTACGCCTTGCTCTGACTCAGGTTTATAGGACACTTTGGTAACATAAACAGACACAACTTTACATAAGCATCTGTATTAGTTAAAAGCAATAGTATTGGATAAGAAGCCACCTTTCATAAATGATCAGACTTGAGAATTCACCATTGCAGAAGAAAACTATTACATCACTTGAGTTTTTATTTAAGAAAGCAATTAAATGTGGTTCGTATCAGCTGCCATCAATGTAATTATTTATCAATTAGTTGTCTTAGACTATTTGTATGTTCTTGAAAGATGTCTTTAGCTTCCTAATTCAGCAGCACAGAAATCTCTATAAATTTCTTTCACCAACATTTTTGAGGAATATGAAACATGAATTCAATTCTAGATTTCTTTCTCTCATTTGTCGAGTTTACATAAAATGTTTACATGCTTTATTTTTTTGTTCTTATTTTAAAATGCAGATACAGATCATACATAAGTGCGAGAATCTAGACAGTAGTGAGCCAGGATTATCCTTAAGGCTTGCTCTGAAGTGACAAGCTCTTTTCAGATCACCCTGTAGTATTTGCCTGCTTTAGGAAACCTCGCTCTTTTCTGGGTAAGCAGACTTCTACAGATGTCTCATCCAGAGATTTATGATTCAACTTCATAGAAGAGATTCAGTAAAGGAAACTAAGTCTGAAAGCTATGTGAACACGTGGATCATGTCTGGTATTCTCCAGTCTTGTTTTCTCTGTCATATACAGTCAGCATTCTAGGTTAAATTTTGAGCATTAATACTAATCTTTTTTTTTCAAGCAAAAGAAATACCAGAAAACTATGTAAAAGATTCTAAACTTCTCATTCAAATGTCTTTATATGGGTAACTTTCACGAAAAGCTACCATTAACCACTGGTAAACCAAAATTCTTGGTTGTAGAGCCAAGCTAAACTTGGCATTTGAAGCCAAAATATAAACTGATACACTAGAGCTGACTGCACACATATGAAAAGGAAAATAATTAATACCCATATACAGAATTTCTGTGGCAAAATATTTTATGTCCTGCCTATTCTCAGCTTTATTATATGTTCCTACTACTTTATCATTGCTAGCCATAACTATGAAAAAAAAAAATAAAATGTGTAAACAATTTACCATATTCAATGTACAGAATAACAAAATTAGAAAAAACAGTTTGACATGATATAGTTCCCTGAAATATCCATGTTGTCAGTCTGTTATATCAAACAAGGATCTGGGATATTTTCAATCACATATATCCTGGCATATGTCATAGGTTCTCCATATGTTTTTCCACATGTCACTCTGTTCCATTTCTCATCCTCTTCTCTGCAACACACACTTCTTTTAGTGTTTAGATATACATATGTCCCTATGTACAGACATACAAGTCAGAGAGTCTATTTTAATATACTGAGACACTGGGAACTGAGTCGCTGCAGGAAATATGGCTGCAAGGAGGTGTTTGTGGCAAACGCAAGGGCAGGAGCAGGGAGAGAATCTTCTTGGGCTTTCTCCTGGCTTTTTCCTTCCATACTTCAGCCTCCAATTCCTTGAAGCAGTGTCCCATGCCCAGCATTGCCACCAGTGACACTGCATTGAAGAAGCTTTGTGTTTACTGCAATATTTTTGTGTCACAATTTGGTATTTGAAGAACTACTGCGGACCATTTTTTGGCTGGAAATACATGAGTTTTGACATGAGAAAGCAACCAGGGCATCAAAAGGAAAAAGAAAAGTGATAAAGTAATAATAGAATTAAAAAAAATGCCTCAGCCCACTTTTCCTTCAATAGGTCTGCAGTCACTTTATTTTCTAGCATTTTGGGGCATAACCAGAGCTAGAAAAATAATGGTCTGATCCTACCTACTGATGTTGATTACAAACATCTTTATGAGCCTCAGTGGGATCTGGAAGTGGCCTTCCAGGCCTTGTACCTAGTAGTTAAAGATGGAGAGAGTTGACTTTCCTGGGCGTATGGCTTCTGGCACTAGTCTGGTTTGTGTTTTCATTTGTTTTGTTCTCTTTTCAAGTTGCATTCAGGTTTTTTTCCCCCTCTCTGAATACATGAATCTCAGCTCTGAGTTTTCCATCTCAGTGTTCGTAGTCTTTGCAAGTACCATGCTAGGGAGTGACTGATGGCACTGATTTCCACTCTCTGTGTAAAGTTCAATCTCTCCCTGAATGAGGATTCTGATACCAAATCACCTTTTACAACGGAACAACAAAATTTAAGAGGCCTGTGGCTTTTGTCACACTGGGAAAAATAGACAGTAGCAGCAGCAAGATAAATAAAGTAGTAACTCAAGGAAGTAAGTGGTGAGAATATTTTTTTGTTTTAATCAAAGGACTTTTCAATCAACTTTAAACATTAAACATGTGAAAAATATAAAATTCAATTATTATTATGATATGGAAACTACAGAGACCATATTTTTCTTTTGGGAAGGGATTTCTATCATTTTTTAGAGAAAAAATGTTATCATTTCTGTGTCTTGGGGGTTGCATGTAAAACTGTAGTTTAATTCATGAATGACTTGATTTATTATGAAAACTACTTGTATAAACAAACAAAAAAGGTTACTAATTTATTATTACTGGAGACATTCTCAGGCCCTTGTTTGTCATAGCAGTTGTCAATTATGTGTGTAAAAAAAAAATTACCTAATCAGGATATTTATTATATTTACAAGTTATACTCACACAGTGTCTGTAGTCAAAGTACATAAATGAAGTATATTTTAGAAATCCTTCAGAGTATGCAGACGCTATGACAAGGAAAAGGGAAGTACCTCTTTTATAATTTGAGGTTGCTGAGGAGCAGATAATAGTCATGTTCCTGTCTTTAGTGGGTGCAGTTCAGACCCATAAATTTTGAGTTTGCTAAAAGAAATAATGATCTTGCTGAAATTACAGGAAATAAACCACCACGTACATTGGAATTTAGCATGTTTTTAGTGATGCCTTACGATTTTTATGTATTTGTAGATTTTTATACAGCTATGTAATTTTTTTTACATTTAGAGGAGCTAGCAGCTTCTAACCCTTGTGCTAGATTCCTGAATTTTCTGTCTTAAGTCAGGTAGTAGCTAGAATGCCATGCCTAGGATGCATGTACCAGGGCTAAGATAATTAGATACCATGTTAGTCAAAACAAGAAAGGGTGCCCAGCAACCTTGGAGAAGCTCCAATAAGGGAAAATGGTGTGAAGATGATGATAAAGGATGAAGTAAGGCATCTTAAGACCTCCAACTCAATTCTAGAAGAGGTGTGCCATGGGGAGGACCCAGGGGAAGTTTCTGGGTATGGGCAAGTCTTAGATTGGATGCAACCTTTAGATATGGTAATTGAGTAGTGTTATAAAATTAGTAAGAGCTCAGTGCAGGGGGGGCAGGGGGAGCTCAAGCTCAGAAGATCAAAAGTGCAGAGCTCAACATCACATCTGCTTGTGAGGGGGTGCGGAGGAGGGAGTTTCCCCTCACTTGCTCTCCTGGGCCGGACCTGAAGAACCTCGAGTCCTGCTTGAAAGAAGACGAGACAGGTGATGGGAACTGGGCACCAGCATGAGCTGTTGGGGGCTGGCTGAGCACAGCAGTGAAGCAGCTGCAAAAGGGAGTTTCTCCCTTGTTTATGGTGGACTAGGAAGTGAGCTGACTTGAGCCCAGTTGTTGCAAGAGTCAGTGTTTTTCCCAGGCTGTGGGTGAAGGGGTGTTTTGTCTGGGAGGGGTGATTTGTCTCCTGGGACTTTGGTAAAGACAGGGCAAAGAGTAGCTCAGGGTTGGCTGGGTACCGCTGGAAAATACTCTGTCCATGTCTGAAGCAGTAGTTGGGATCATGCTTGGAGAAAGAGCTTGTATGATAATCTGGAAGCCACGAGTTCAAATCTTAGCACCAGGAAGCTTTCTCTGCCTGTTGCTTGCCATCACGGGTTGTATGCTCTTTTTATAATCTTTTTACACTATTTTTATACTTTTTATACTCTTTTTATGCTCCTTTATACTCTGTACCCCAAAAATGCTGTAAGTAAAAGAACTGTTCTCTACTTTACCCAAACAATGTTGTCTTGGAAAGTTTTTTCCATAACCCTAAAACAACATTAGAAAAATAAGGAACTGTGAGATTAATTATGAGTAATGTATATTAAAATTACTAATCTTTTATTCTTCAAAAGCAAATACTGTCTGAAATAATTATTTCAGTTGCTGCAACATCATTTTAATTTACTGTTTTTCCCATTAATGTTATTCTGTACAAACTTATTGCTTTCTAAAAAAGGAAGACTTAACAAACCTAGTTTTCATATTGTGATCACAGTGCAATTATGATTTTGTATTACTGTAAAAAAGTAAACTCATCAATACTAACTCATATACAGCACCAATAGAGAAATATGTGTTTAAAGATCATGAAAATACAAGACTGAATAGCCATGCTTTTATAAAATACATTAGTTTATCAATCTTTATTTGAACACAAAACAGATTACCTCATTTCAAAGTCAGTTACAAATTTAACAGAGTTGACTTTCTATTTAATGTTAAGAGATTACAGAGTTTAAGTCAAAGTGACAGTACACCTTAACCTACTGCGTTATCTGTCTTCATTTTCCATTTAATCAGGAGTAAACATTTTACAAAGCTTGTCTACCTGGGTGGAGGATATAGAAAGTGTCAGGGGTTGGCTATAACTTTTGCAGTCTGAAGTCAAGCTTTCAATTGCCCAAGGTTCTTTCCAAATTTAATAAAATAATGAAATTATGTTTCAAAAGAAGTAGAACATTTAAAGAATAATGAACACTATTGACAAAAAAGATTAAAGTAAAAATATTAAATTAAATTTACTCCCACCTCTTACTTCCAAAATAGCTATTTAGCAATACCAGAACAAAATGTATTATGTACATTATAACAGTACAGAAAGAGTTCAGTGAGTCTTGATGACTGACTTTCCTATTTTATGATTCCTTATATCTTTTTATCAGAAATAACATGCCTTGATGCCTGCAACATCTCCATTTAGATGTATGTTTTTAACTGTAACTCTTAATATCACTGACATTTTCTGCTGTAATAGAATTTTTGAGCACAGAGAGAT
Source organism: Anabacerthia variegaticeps (assembly GCA_035583185.1). Taxonomy (NCBI): domain Eukaryota; kingdom Metazoa; phylum Chordata; class Aves; order Passeriformes; family Furnariidae; genus Anabacerthia; species Anabacerthia variegaticeps. Next base: position 1,782,889 of record JAWWEW010000001.1, on the reverse strand, counting down.
CAGGTCATGGGAGAAATTTATGTCCTCAAAGATCTATTCAAGATTATTCTGTATACATATACTGTGTATACATAGTCTATGCATGCAAATTGAACATTTCTGTCATGGGAAAAATGTTTGGAATGCACTTTGCTTCATAAAGAAATTGTTCCTACAATTCATCAATCTCTTTTTACTCTTGGTAAGTGAATGTCTTTTGAGTTACATGTTGCAGAAGTTCATAATCCAAACAAAAGCAGGATCACCATGAAAGGGGATATTCTAAATCTATTCCAAAGCAAGTTTATTGGGGGGGGGGGGGAAGGGTGGAAGAAAGAAAGAAAAAAAAGGTAAAAGAATAAAAGTTACTTGAATGCAAGAGCACAGTTTTGTAAATGGGCAGGAATATAGTCATATACATATACCAGAAGCATTGTTGATCTATTTCCTTTATGTAATATTTTTACAAATGGAGAAAATCCCAAAAGACTTTGGGGAAAAAAAAAAATCTTTAAAGTCTTTTTTAAAGATTGCAGCTTAGTCAGACATTGTTCTTAGACACATGGAATTAAATGTTGTTTTAAAGAACAAATCTGTAATTTTGTTGTTGCTTTTTCATATTAGAATGTATTTAGATATAAACTTAAACATGTGATTGACTTGGTACCATTCCTTCTTTCGGATGAGGAACAAGGCAAAATTCCAATAATTTCTGCAAAAGAAACCCACCATTTTGATTCTTCTGCAGCAACTATTTGTTCTGTAGAATTTAACTGAATTCAATACTCCTTGTGTGCAATATTCATACATAACTTTCCCTTATTTTTATTAGATTTACAGATATTTGATAGAAAGCACCAGGCTCAAAAGTCACAAGGGCTCCCTGCTTGGAGCCCGGATTGTGAAGAGAGCCCATAGAGTTCACATTCAGCTGTGAAATCCAAGGCCCTGCTCACACAGGTTCATTGACTGCTGCCTTAAAGAAACTGAGAGAAGCCTCGTGGGCCCTATTTTCTCTTCTTCGGGGTCTTTGTGACTGTCCTGATTCCTACTCCAGCAAAGGATAAGAAGTGAGAGCTGATGGAAAATGTAGGGATCTCAGAACATTCTCTCCTCTGATAAACATAAACTTGATTATCCAAGTTCTGCTAGGATACAGAGCAAAGTGAAAAACAAGAACACCAAAAACCTAAAAATGCCAGGAAGATTAATTATCTCTCATGGTTTCTATTGGAAGCACCTGCTTGCTATGACAGGCAGCACAGGTGAAGTCGTAAGTTGGCTGGACTATATAGACTATATAACAAGTGAGAGGTAGAGGTTTACTGGAATTGGGAGCCATTACCTAGGAGATGAGAAGGAAGAGCTCAAGAAGCAGATAGAAAGCTTCGGACATTTTGTTTACTCACAGTACTATAGTTGAGAGATAAAGATACTGATTCACTTTTGTATTTTTTCCTTCTATGAAGAATATATCAGACCCAAGTAATAATAAAGTGTGTGCCTAGAAATGGGTTCCACAGATATCTTCCTTCAGGTATTTCCTTTAGGAACAGAGAGCTAAAACAAATAAAAAAGATGAGAAGTAATTCACTGTTAAAAAAGAATATTTAAATAAGGATCTAGACAATCCAAAAAACTTGGTTGTGAAAGCTGGAAATTCTAAGCTGAAAGTATAAAGGCTGACTCCTGCCATTTCTCAAATTTACTGAAAAGCTTGTTTTATCAATCTTCAGAAACAATAGTCTGGGAAATGTGTATATATATATGTTACACTGTATCCAGCCCTCTTCTGATTCTTTCTACTGTGGTATTTAATGGCAGGTAGCCAACATCATTAACTAATTTGCTGTAGTATTTCCGTGTTCAGTGACCTCCAGTTTCAAATAACTTTCAAAATAAATAGTTCCCCCTTCAAACAAAGGTCCATCCTAAAAAAAAAAAATAAAAAAAAAATTAACTAAGTCCTTGCATTATCAAGTGTATATATAAGAGAGAACAATACATTTTAAGATATGTGTCAATGTAGCAAAAATGTTAATGAGCAAACACTGGAAAAAGTCTTTGAGATCAAAATCCTCTCTAGCAAACTTTCATTAATAGCTTTACAGTCATGTTCTAATTTCCTTTAAGCTGTAAGGTTTTTCAGTGGTTTACAAGACAAGCCAACAAATAGTGCAGAACTGCAATGATCACTTTTGGGAATTACAGTAAATGAATTACCTGTTAATTGGCTAAAATCTTTGGAAAATCTGGTGTTCTTTGTGTCTTAGTTTAGAAAAGATCAAAAAGAACACAGCATAGCAGATTTGAAAGACCATATAATATCTCAGCAACTGGTCTTAGCTGGAAATTCAAGCCCCTGACATGCTTTGTGTTCTATTGGAGTTATTTATTGACAGTTCAACAATAAATGAGTTGCATAAAATGTTTTGAAATTTGAACTTTTTCTAGGCATCCAATACACAAAGAGAGAAGTCCTGTAGTGAGGGCACTTTTTCGGTTCTTTTCATTGCGGTGGTTACTAACACTGAGAACAGCGTAAAGGGGACCACTGGAAAAAAAAGTGGAAAAAAGAGAGGGAGAAGGCAGAACTGTAAGTCTGGAAGTGTTGTCACTAGCAAGTCTGTGGACACTACTCATCAGTGTCTCAAAATACCACATGCCATGTCACCTAAGTTATTTTCAAACATTTCTGAAAACCCACAAACTTATTAACTTAGTAACTTTAATTCTAGAGTAGATAAACTGTTAAGGAAAGAGCTTTATTTCTACTTTTGAAAGGAAACATGAAATAAAAAAAAAAAAACCACAAAAAAACTTGATGGGAATTACTGTATTTTATCTTAACGTCTAGTCTTCGCTGGTTTATTTATTTGAACTTGTTGAACAAGGTAAGAGGGGAAAGGCTCTAGTCTGTAGTACACAGTTCTAGTAACTCATGTTTGTATGGTCTTTCTTGTCCAAGTACATCCTGATCGAAGGCACCACAAAGTTTGGTCTCTAGAAAAAAAAGCATAAGGTTCTCCTAAGATTTTGTGAAACTGATAAAATACAGATTAGTCAAGGCATTCTAAGGTCAATTAGAAAAGTGCCAATAGATTTACAGCCACCTACTGAAGAATTTGTTAAATGGTCTATGTAAACTGAATGATCCAAAATGTTTCTTTCTCATATTCATTCCCCATGTAGGATCAGATTCAATGATTTAGTATAACAAATCTGTCAGATATCTATACCTTTTATTTTCTATTTTGCTGCCTTTGTTTTTTTTCCTTTACATCTAAATGCCTCAAATTGACTTAATGGAGTTTCCGAAGTTTCTCAACAATCAGAGAAAGAACTATTTTTTTGTCTTGTGTTGTTTTTCCTTCAGTTAAGAAAATAATTAATTAGTAGCATAGTTTATCCCATTTCTGAAAGATGATTTAGAATTTGTGTGGCCCTTTGAGGTTTCAAACTTTGAATTTATTATTACTTTCTTTGAAATCAAGCATAACACAAAATGAGTATATAACCGTTAATATGCATTACTCACTGTTACCTAACTTCAATATTGAGATCTTAATCTATTCGCCAAAATCTTTTTAGCTAACTGCACTATTCATCCAGGTTTATTTGCTTTCTATGGCTTCAATTAGAGGAAACTCTCACTGGGTTCAATGACAAGAGAAATAAACTCTCTATAATGTCCTTTCTTCTTTTATCTTTGTATGACACTAAAAATAAGAGAACTGCAAACAGGTAGAAATGGGCACCAAATGCTTGTATTTGTTCAGAGTAGACGTGGAAAAGGTAAGTATGGATCTTGTTTCTAAAGTATAGTGAGGAGTGAACATTAGTGGAGGGCCTACAAACTGTTTCAAGGATATATCTGCCCCACATACCTTTGCCATGGATGAGAGAATTTATGTAGCTGGGTTTTTTTAGTGATTTGTACTGAATTGCCATGCCTTTTTACTCCAGATTACTGTGTCTTCACAGATAAATGATGTCAGGAGGACTTCTTCACTTTGAATTATGTATCTTTCACAGACTTTAATATGCCCTCTCTCCTCCATGGTTAGTTCCATCCTTGGCATTCCTTCCATCAGGACTTGAAGGAGGAAGGGAGAAGGATGGAAGTCTTGCTGTAATGTCTTCTGAAATATTATTGCTGGAGAAACCTCCTCTCTGGATAAATTACAGCTAAGATTTTTACCTGGCACTTCAGGCTTTAACTTGTAAATTGTGCTCTTCCCCGATGATGAATTCACCACATGCCGTATAAAATATGTGACAAGTCATTTGCATCAGATGTCTTTCTAATGCCCTATCAAAGGCCTTAATTGTGTTCTTTAAAACCAAAGTTACTGTATATGAAAACGTTAAAAATCATGCCAGTGTATAGTTAAATAGGAAGTTCATTCTCTCCCTCCGTGCTCCCCTCCCTTTCTTTCTCTCCCAGCCTCCCTCTTCCTTTTTCTCTCTCCCTTTCTCCCTCCCCATTTGTATCTATAACACATGAGGAGGCACAGAATGTCAGAGAAATTGATGATCAAATTTATTAATCTAGTAAGTGGTTTGCTAGAAAAGAGACTGCAGTAAAAATTATATATTCTCCTGATAGGGATTTCAATAGTACCATAGAGTTATTTGCTGATGGACTGTGAAATAACCCCATATCTGTTTGAAGATATTGGTGGTTAGTCATATCCATGTAAAGCTCAGATGTGTTTCAGTCAATGAATTGCTTTTAAATTTTCAAGTGTGTGATTGCCCTCCAAAATTCAGAATGCACTTCTTGACTCTGTTAGGCTTTGAATATTGCCTGAAAAAAAACAATTTCTTCAGATTTGTGACAAGCAGAATTATGATTTAACTATCATCTTAAAAAAATATATACTAAGTTGGCAAATATTCTTCAGTATCAAAGTTATCTTCTTGAAGCTTTTCCGTCAATAATCTTTTTTGTAAGGAAATTAAAGAACTAAAATACGGGAGGTATAACACCCTCCCCAATTAAAAGACTGTTAAAAAATCCTATTTTGCCCAGTTATATTTCAAAAACACATTTGAAACATCAGAACCCAAAGCTACATCAGAAATTCTCATAAATAAAAACCTAGTAATGTGCTCGTTACTGAAATATTCATAGAATCAAGGGATAAAATTCCCTAACTTGGACTCTATTCTAGGGCAATAAGTAGTTATTTTCAGAACAGGTTATTGATTACATTGACCAAAGGTCAGTTAGTCCTTACTTCTTTCTTAAATCAATGGCAAACTTCCTTATTCAAATTGGAAGAAATCTAATCTTTTTATTCTGTCCTGGTTGAGAACAAATTCTTTAAAATCATTTAAGAAATACTTAAAATGTTGGAAAAAGAATACCTAGAGACACAATTATTTATCTAATATTGTTATATGATGTTTAAACATAATTGCCTATGGCACTTCTGGTATCTGTAACTAAAAACTGAGGATAGAGATATGGCATGTACAAACATAAGGGAAAGTTATTTGGCATGAAAAAACACTTTCATTTAAGCTGTAAAGAATGTATTTTGTTGGAGCTTACTTGCGTATCTACTGCTTAGTTCTGAGTCACTGGGAGAACGTGGTTTGGAATTTAATTTTGATTGGCAAGTGGACTCCCACTGAGGGAACATTGGAAAGTGTTGAAGTTACATCCCATGTGAGCAAGCTGCTTTCATGGTTTTGCTTGTGACAATTAGGATAACTAAATGACAGAGCAGACTAGAGGTTTGCACAAGTACTCCAGACAGTCAGGTTAGGGTCCCAAAAGATCCCCTGCTGGCTTCTAAAGAGCACTCAGATGTTGATATCCTGCTGGAGCCATAAGGTGAGCTGACAGTAGGAGGGGATTGGGAAGGCTAAATTCAATCTGAAGGTTTCCAAACGCAGCATTTTCTCTGTGTGTCTCCTCCTCCTGGGGTTCTACTGACCCACAGTGTAACTGCCAGCAGGGGTAAGAGAGCAAATGAACAATGAGTTCCAGCGGATTTGGCACTGAGGAAACAGGCATTTACCTGCAGAAATGAGTGTGCATTTGTCTCTATGGAAAAAGACCTGGTGCTCACGTGGCTCACATGATGTGGTGGATGGACTTCATTTTGGCAGACAGCTTTAATGACTTTAATGACTTCAGTTGTCCCTCCACAGGAAGCCTTTATTAAATGTGCTGAAACAAGTCATCATATCACAGGACAGTTTTCTATGAACGTGTGAGTTGGTAACAGAAATAAATTCCTCTTGTGCAAGAACATGAACAATTTTGATAAAGTTTTTATTTACTGATGGATTTGAGGAGCGTTTTCTTACAACTTGAGACTTAATACAGCAAGTAGCAATCTTGGAGCAGTGGAAGATGTTTAAAAAGAGCAAATAGACAAGAGATTTTTCCATTATACGCGTTTGTGTATGTAGGTTGATTTGTCTGTGTTTGTAGCCTTGCTATATTATTTTTCAGTGTTTTGTTTTGGAGGGGTGGGGGGAAAGCCGTCACGTTAAGGAGTTATGGAATTCTCTGTGCTTTGCTTGGCAGGCTTTCATACAGCAACTTGAACCCACCTCACTCCACTCTATCTTTAACATGAATCATTCAAAGGGCTTCAGAAAGACATAAGCTATTGAAAATACACAAAGTGCTCTTTTCCCACAAAACTTCAAACATTGCAGCTGGTCTGTTTTTTAAAAATTCTTTTGTGCATGCAGTGATTTGACTAGTTGCAATATGGATTGTATTTATTTAGTTAATATTCTGTTTTTCAGCAATTATTTCAATGGCTATAGAAAATATCTGAATCTACACTTTGCACTTTATATTTTTCCCCACTCAACTGCATAAAGAAAAATGACCTGTGATACCCTTGTCCAAGAGTGTTCCATAGGAAAGTGAAATATGTACTCTGTGCACCACAGTTTTGAATTTATTTGAAAGGATATTCATATTTAGAAACAATTTATATTCAGATTTCTCAGAGAAAACAAAAATTGAGGACACTATTTTATATACATATTAGTATAAAATTATATAATTAGTGGCATTAAAGGACATCTGAAACACAAAAGTCTGAGCTGACATTTATTTCTGCAGAAACAGTGGGTTTTTTTCTGGGTAGATCTTCCTGAACAACTGCAGGGAAAGATAGACTTTAGTTTAAAGGTGGGTCATTCATCTGTAGGATCATCACATGATTCCTGACATGAAATGCCAGGCATTTACAGTGAGACTATAGAAGCCATTTATAGTCATTCACAGCAGCTAAAATTGCTTCTGTAACTATTTCCTATGCTAAGTATAGGGAACACTGCATATGCTACAGCCAAAGTAAGCACATGTCTAGGATATGGTAGAGGTTCAGTTCTAGTGGAATCCGTTTTGGCAAAAGGAGCTGTTTGCTTTTAGAAGGAGGTCAGCTTTCTGTAGCTCCATCATGGTTAGTTGTCTGGATTTCCCACAGACTTACTTAGAACAGATCCTGGAGGGATATTGTGTAGTATAAGATGTATTCCAGCTGTGGGTTCAGTTTCAGAGGCAAATGAGAAACAAAAAGCAGGGAGCAGTAAGCAGTTAAAGCTTAAGACATTTCTAACACCACAGTACAATACACAACTGCATTTTGCCTTCTTAAAGAGATCAACCACAATTCAGTAACCTGTGTTTGCACAGCTAATGTAAGCTATTGTAATGCATCAACATTTCTTAGGTACTTATACATTGCTAAATGCTCATCTAGGACTGTATCCCTCCAATTTTTTAAAGTTGTTTGTAAATGACTTCACGATATTTCTAATCCATTGGTTTGTTGTTGCAATGGAAGACCCAGAAGTTAATGAGTACTTATTAGTATTGCTACTGCTACTTGATCCTTCCCTGAGAAACAAAGTTGGGAAGATTTGAATAATTAGTTCTCACTAACATCCTTGAGAAGACACTTCTATAAGTCAAACCTGGGATTTCAACTTTGGTTATGAATTAGCTCAATTCACTTGCAACTGAGAAACCATGCAGTGCTGCCTCCAGCCCCAGGATCCCCAGCACAAGAAGGACATAAAACTCTTGGAGAAAGTCCAGAGGAGGATACCAAGATGATCAGAGGGATGGAGCACCTGTAGTATGAGGAAAGGCTGAGAGAATTAGGATTTTTCAGCCTGGAGAAGACCTTAGGGTGACCCTATTGTGGCCTTTCAGTACCTGAAGGGAATGTACAAAAAAGATGGAGAGTATTTACAAGGGGCCTATAGTGACAGGACAAGGGGGAATGGATTAAAACTGAAAGAGAGTAGGTTTAGAATAGATATGAGGAAGAAATTCATCCCTGTAAGGGTGGTGAGGCCCTGGTACAGGTTTCCCAAATAATCTGCTGCTGCCCCACCCCTGGAAGTGTTCAAGGCCGGGTTGGATGGGTCTCTGAGCAACCTGGTCTACTGCAAGGTGTCTCTGCCCATGGCAGAGGGGATAGGAAGTACACAATCTTTAAAGTCCCTTCCAACCCAAGCTATTCTATAATTCTATGATTTTGTGATTCAATGGGCCTCTCTATACTGGGACTAAGATTAGGTACCCTTCACTTTTATTACAAAAACAAGAACAAACCCTTTGGTGTTGGTGCCAGCTCTTGAAACAGAACCAGGGAAGTGATCAGAGCAGTTGTTTTTTGCTGGTTGTGCCTTTCTTCATGAGTAACTCCAGAGTTTCCACTTTAGTATCTATCTCTTCTTTCACAAACCTTGCAACTATTGCATACTGTCACGGTTTAACCCCAGCTGGCAACTAAGCATCCCTCAACCACTTACTCCCTCCCCTACCAGTGGAGTTAAGTTGCTTGTTTAAGTTGCATTCCTTGGTCGGGCTGGCCATGAGGGCTGTCTTCAGTAAGAAAACACCTGTATAAACCCAAGCTCCAGTCCCACACTCCATAAGATATTTCTGTGCTGTATTTGCCTGAACCAGAAACCCCAGAGTGCCACTTACCATTCCCAGTGTTTCTAGCACTCATTCCACACAGCACTTGTAGTTTTTTATGTAGCACTCAACACACGATGAGTAGACACGTTGACCTGTTGTTATCAACATTACACTTACTACAGAGTTAGTGTTGTGTTGGTTTTGGCTGACATAGAATTAATTTTCTTCACAATAGCTGGTATGGGGCTGTTTTTGGTTTGTGCTGGAAATGTTGATAATGCAGGGATGTTTTAATTCTTGCTGATCAGCACTTACACAAGGTCATTTTTTGGTTCTCACACCAGCCCACCACTGAGGAGGCTGGGTGTTCAGAAGCTGGGAGGGAACACACCAAGAGGAGGTGACCCCAACTGACCAAAGGAATATTCCATATGATACAACATAATGCTTAGTATATAAAGATGGGGGAAGAAGAAGAAGAAAGTGGGGACATTTGGAGTGATAATGTTTGGCCCTGCACTCCTGGGGATGGCTGGACACCTGCCTGCCCATGGGAAGCAGTGATTTACTACTGTGTGTTGCTTTCCTTGTGTGGGGGGCTTTTACTTTCCCTATTAAACTGTTTTTATCTCAACCCATGAGTTTTCTCACTTTTATCCTTCTGTTTTTCTTCCCCATGCCACTAGTGTGATAATAATTATTTATTGTATCTACTTATACCCTCAAACCATGCCCTGAAAATAAACATATTATTTTCTATGTTTTTATAAGCAATAAGCATGTCTATACAATCGCCTATCAAGGAAATACTTATTTTTATATAAATATGAGTGTGTATGCGCACAGAGCATCTCAATATACATTTTTATCAAGAAACATTTTAAGCACCGTGAAGATACACATAAGCACAATCATGACAGTAAGTACAGTTTAAAACAAAAAAGGGAACAGCTATAATGGGAAATTCAGGGTAAGGCCTATGCATTTGTTTGTTTTGCAATTGTTGAATATGAATGTGGATATGTATTTACAAAATATATACATTGCCCTTTTTTAGATAGGGCATATTGTGTTAATTTGGTTTTCAATACTCAACAACCTTGTTTTTAAAATTAGCTAGGATATATGCTAACACAGTTGTGAAATCAAGTAATTAAAATTTGGTACTGAAATACAAAAAGCATGTCTAAGTAATTTTTAGCATGAGTACAATATTTATTAATTATTCTTCTCTGATCCAGTAAGGAATTTAATCCCATTTCCTCTAGACTGAAAAGCAGGGTCATTAAAATCTAATTGATTGAATGGAACTTTGAGATCTTTCAGACAAGAGCAAGAGGTACAATATGGTTTGCTCAAAATGCTCTGTTTCACTTCATGCATACTTTACAAAACACATATGAGGATAACATTCCTTGCATAAGGAAGAGGTCTTTTCAAGCACTCTGATCCCAGAAAAATTCATGTCCTTGATTTTAAGCAACTGCAAGGAGTTTTGCTGATTTCAGCAGAACAATGCAGAGATTTAGATTTATGTGGTCTGTCTTCATAAGGTCAAGCACAAAATAAATAAAGAACTGAACACAAAGAATGCACAGTTTTAGGAGGAGGAAAGAAGTTTAGTTACTTGAATAAGGCCAAAATTTTGTTCCAAAACCCTCTTCTTCTGACAGTACGTATTATGAATCACTTGGGATTGTCTCCTCACTGCCATTCATAAAAGTATAGTCCCCTGGCAATCTCCGGCATTCCTATAATATTTTTATTTGCCATTTTCTGTCTTCTAGATTAGTAACAAACACAATGAAAAGTTTGAATAGTATTAATGAGTGGAACAATTTGTGTTGTACTCAGCCAAACCCAATAGAGAAAAACTACTCTGATTTGAGTAGACAGAAAAGTTTGTTTAGGATTAGAAGTGTTCACACCACCTCTATTAAATTGGCACTCTAATATGTTTCCTGGATGAAGATCTGCAAAAATTGGCATTTTCAGGCTAGCAAGGTGACTTTTAATCTACAGTCCTGCTGTGGACTGACATTGTCGCAGTTTCATGGTTGGTAACATGAGATGCAATAAGAAGAAGCAGACCGTACTGGATGTACCTTGGACACATACCTAAGCAATACAGATGAGTATCAAGTTCAAAAATACTGCTTAATAATTAACAATATACTTCTTTATTCTTTTAATAGAAAAATAATCAAAATCACTCTTTGAGATAACAAGAAATAAAGTTTAAAAATAATGGAAAGAATAGGATTTTCCATCATCAGTGAAGTTAATTAACTAATTAACAAATTAATTTGTTATGTTGCATATCCTGTCTTATTTGAGTTCTGTGCATATATTGACTTACACTAAATGAGTAGCATTGCTGATACCAGTGCTAAACATCTGTATGAATCTTTCTGCAATTAATATCAAGCCATGCACACACAAAGCTAATTTTCCTTAACATAAATTACAAAGATTCACTAACATCACAAACAAAATTAAAGGAAATAATTTGCAAGACAAGATGTTAAAATTCAAGGTTTCTTGATAAATCCACTGCACTTTGAGACAATCTGATACATTTTTATTATTATCCTTTAGGGTAACTGGTTTTATTTTTTTAATCAAAATCTAGAATTACTTTGTCCTGATAAAAACTAGTACTGCCTGCCCCACTTTCAGAGAAGTCAGTAATCATTTTGGTTTTTTTCTTCATCTTTAGTGTTATTACAAAAATAAATAGATTTTAAAATTTTTTATTTAAGTCAACAAAGTTGTTTTCAAACACTCCAGCACTGTCTTTTATTATCTCTCTTCTGTTGCCTCAGGCAACTTATTTTTGTATTTATATTTAACATCATAATAGATCTTATCTAACTGTTTTCTTAAGCAACTTTTATGTGGCATCTGTTAGGCTGGAATGTTCAAAAATACTTCTGAAAAAAGTGCCAGCACTTATTTAATGACCCAAGGGAACCAGCCTCTCTCTCCTTGGGGCACTCTGAATACACCACCTGTGGATGCCATTTCCTGGTGCTTTGCTGTGTGCACTGTGCAGGTGAACACTTACATATCTTTTATTCTGAGAGTCAGCTTCTAAAATGTCTTCCACTGCAATGCTTTTCTTAGTAGTCTCTGGGATCTGATCCAGCTGTGCCACTGCACATGAACCAAGCTTTACAATGACTTCAGCAAGACTAGCCTATGATTAAAATTATTTGTTAAATAAGAAACTTTCCAAGATTGGAAATTTGATGCCAGTGATTTTATTAAATTAAGCATTTGGTAGATTTGCAAGCACAAAAGAAATATGCTAACAAAATATTTTAAGTAGAACTTTATTATAGAGTGAATAAAGATAACAGCACTAGGCCAGAGTTTTCTTCTTTGGACAACACTCTCTGGTTTCAGAATTTGTGTAGTATTTGTCAATATCAGACATGTTGAAAACCAAGCAATAAATTACAGAGTGTGATATGGAAAGAAAGAGACTTTAGTATATTTCCTATTATTAGAAAATACAATTCCAAATATTGAATTTAAATCAACTCTAGATGGTTAAAGTAATATCAGAGGTAATAAATGCAATGAGTCAGTGTCTGCTAAAGTCATCAAAACTGTAGTATTAAAAATACAGAGTGTAAAAATATTCACACCAGTCTTTTTTATTATATTCTGCATAACATTATGATGTAGTACATGGCAGCTCTATTAAGTGCTAATGGAACTTAAGAGTTCAACACTCTGCTTCTTCTTTATTAAAGTTTGCTCCAATCAATTTTTATGCAATATAAAGATTTGCAGGATCATAGTCCATCTGACATAGAAGACAGAAGGGAAAGAGGAAAGAAAAAGGCTACAATATGACATTTAAAAATAGTGAAGATTTGTGCAGAGAAAGTGATTCTCAGTAACACTGTGCAGGAAAAAAATAAAGGAGGAGACATACTGGACAGGGTACAATGGGGGGACATTTAGAAAAGCATGATTTTTTAAAAGTATATATAAAATATCAGATTTTTTTTTTTTTAAAAAGAGAGAAACGGAAGTTTTTCTAAGTATTCACCTTGAGCCATATTACTGGAAACTGCTTTTAATAAATCCTGTAAATCTTCCAAATTCTGTAGATCTTCAACCTTTTTAGGTCATGTATCTAATAACTTCACAAAATATATCTACAGTAAAGAAATAAAAGAAGAATCAAGATCTTTTTTGTTTCAAATCCGTGTAAAGAATGTTGTGCATTCACTTCACCTATAGCAGTGTTGTACTACCTGAGCGTAAAAAGTGCAAATATGCCATGTTGAGTAGATTTGCACCTTTTTTTTAACCTGTGCACCTCTAATCATTACTGAGCAATAGAATTACTTCATTGAAATACCTTGATTCAGTTGATAGTCAAATATTGTATCTGTATTTTCAACTATTAATTTTCAATGTTTCAAAAATAATTGTTATATATTCAAAGCATAGAGTTATAGAACATAATATTCATAAGATAACCACAGAAACTTAAAATGATTTGAGTTGGAAGAGGCCAAACTCCCTGCCACAGGCAGGGATACCTTCCATTAGAACAGGTTTCTCAGATCCCCGTCCAACCTGGCCTCAAACAGTTCCAGGAATGGGACAGCCACAGCTTTTCTGGGCTATCTGTTCCAGGCCCTCACCACTCTTACAAGGAAGAATTTCTTCTTCGTGTATCATAATATAAACTTTCTTTTTTAGTTTGAATATTATACCATGTTCGTGGGACAATGGAAAACCTTGGTTATCTTAACATTTTCTATTCTGTTTCTGATAATGGGCACCAATTTATATTTGCTATTTATTTATTCGTTATCTATAGTATCCTGACATTGTTCAAACAGACAAACCTCAATGTCACATGACATCTCATTTTCAGTTGGCTCTTGTTCAACTTTTCAACTCTGTATCAAAGCAAAATCCTAGACAGAAAAAAGAAAAAAAGAAGACTCAAACAGTCTTGTCCTTAGAGATTAAACATGATTTTACAGTTAGACATGATGTTGCATTGGAGTTTTATGTCCTAGTGAATTTCTAAATGTGATCTCTCCACACAATGCCACTTCAGTTTTCCACAGAACACAGTGAAAGGTTTTTATGCTTTCAATGTGTGCTTCAGAAAGTGAAGGGAACTTGGCGTCCTAAACACAATGAAGAGTATTCGTCCCTCAAGTGAGCAGGGGTATTTTTCCAGTGCAGTAGAACACAGCCAGTATCTTCATGCATTCTTGCTCAGCTTTGAGAAATAATGTCAAAATTGCACTTAATTTGAAGGGGAGGAGAAAGTATAGTGGTCTAGTATCCTAGATCTTTAAAAACAGGGAACTAAACTAGCTTTGTGCTGCTGACAGCTAGCCCTTTGATTTAATACTTGCAAATTCGATGTGATGTTACTTGTAAGTGAAATAGCATTCAAAAGAATGGCTCTTCAAGTGAATTGCTGACTTGTTCCTCCAAGATGCACATGTATATCAAAAGGTTTAATACCTCCACTCTAAAAAGAGACAGTGCTATCATTATTGGACATTGCTGAGATAGAGAATGTTAGAGAGGCTCTTTGGTGACCAGTGGAGCTGACAATGTACCCTGTAGAATTTAATCATCCAATTAAGGTATAATAAAGTTAGCATACCTGCAATAAAAACATTTTCACATTGTTCTCATTCAGGAAATACTGTCAAAACACAATCCAGTGAGAAAATTATTCTCTTAGCCTACTGAAAACATCTGACTATGGGATCAAACTTTGGTATTCTTAGGTGCCTTGGTATACTTTAAATTATTCTAATATTCATTCTAACTCAGTCTTCCATTAGACTTTCCAATTTCTAGAGCAACCAAGTTAGGCCTCTGCCTATACAGAGCCAGATTTTTGCTGTTTTATATGAGTTTATTTTATATAGATTTTAAATGCTGAATTAGCAAGGGTTCACAAGAGGATACAGAAACAGGTTTTTGCACTGGTTTTGATTCACCTGGAATTTCAACAAGTTTGCCTTAAATGCAGGGTTCAAAGAAAATTTGAGTGATGCCTTCCAAATTTGGTTTGGGTGAGATCCAAACCCATAAATCCTTCCTCCTTTATACAGATTTATTAGAGTACTCCCCTATGCTCTTCAAGGTGGTATACTCAGAACTCAGCTCAGATCTTTTGAAAATTTGTTTGAAGTAAGGCCAAAATTTAGGCCTGTAATTAAATCAGAATTGAGGCAGATTTAACCATAATTTCATTCAGTTACAAACAATGTGTAGAATTCTAGGAGGTGGTATGAGGCCTTTCTGTTACTTAACTCACCAGCCTCTAACAGGAGGTGTGAAGGAGGAAGTCACGGTGGTCTGATTCTCTCTGGTAAATGTAAACGCACATTCTCCCAGGCATTTATACAATGTTCTTACTGAACTTTGTTTAGAGGAAAGGTTAGTCTTACAGAGAAACACATAAACTGGATTTATCTAGGTTGCATCTGCTTTTGAATTTAATAAGAGATATCAGAATATGAGTCAAGATAAAATCCTGGATATAAAGAATTCATTTAAGTTTCCTTCCTTCCTTATCCCCTATCCTTTTGATTTTTTGCTACCACAATAAAATTCAGTAATTTTCAGTATGTGAGTATATACTTTTGATTCTACGCCACATCTTTAACCATCTCAGAATTAACATTCCCTTGCTCCTGTACTCTTTTTCTGTCCATGGTTAGTATTCTTATTGTAGAATTAATTAGAAGAAATGAAAAAAAAAAGGAGAGACACTGTCCTGTAATACTTGTCCTTTAATGTGAAGTTCTGCCACTTATTACTGAATTACTTTAATAAATATGTGTTCTTTTTGGACTAGGACCTTTCACTGATATAAATCAGATAACATTCAGATGAAGAGTATAATTTCATGTAGCATGTTCTTATTCAGCAAATATCCACTTTCCTTGTTTTAATTTCAGCACCAAGCACAAGTGTACATAAGTTTTTTCTGGATTTAATTTTTATTCTGATACATCCTGTTGAAGTCAAAAGGTATCTAATCATTTTTTCCAGAACACTGATCCAACATGCATGTTTTCTGTCTTAGCTTGTTTGAGTTTTCCATCGTGAGAAAGCTCCATGGCAACTCTGTATGGAAACAGCTGTGAGGTCACACAGAGCCTATGGAGTGAAACCTGAAGACAATAGAAAGAAATTCTTCAGCACACTGACAATTTTTGCCGCTTCATATAAAAAAGCAATAAAGTCATTTAATGCGAAAGTTCTCTACAGTTAAATAATCATTGAAGATTCAGTCAGCCTTTTTTAGTGTAAAAAGACAGTGCTAGAGAATACACTCCACACTTCCCTTCTTCTTTCTCCTTATCATATTTCAAATTCATTTAAGATTCTTCTTAGAACTGCTTATTTAGAAAAACTGAGTAGTTGCCTTCATTTAAAAAGAAATTATTAGAAGTTTCAGAAGCAGTTAAGTCTTATTGACTATCAACGAGATAACAGACCTCAAATCACATAAGACACTTTTCTAAAGAAGCTGTATGTTCTTTCGTCATACAGGTACTTTGAAGGTCTCAATGCAAGATCTCTTACTGTTAAAAATATTCAGAAATGTAAAATGAGTTTTAATGCTACCCCTCATTAAAGCTGTGAGTCACCTTTCAGAAACTGATTTACACCCTATGTGATAGATTCTTTCAACTGGCCAACAAATCTCATTCCCACCTGCAGCAGTACTTAATTTCCTAAAATTTCATTTTTCCACAGACTCAAACTCAATTTGAATTTAAATTTTAGTTTTATGTGCATTCTTGTGCTTATATGTTAAATTCTCTACAGAAAAGACATTTGCCTATCTGCAGTTTCAACATAAATATCAGTGATTTTATCTTTCTTCTGGGATACTTTGATATATATGATGGGCTTTTTTTTCACCTGAGGTTACAGGTGTGTTTGCATAATACTTACCTAAAATGTTTACCACGCTTGAAAAGTTTTAGGCAAAATCAAACACCTTCTGTTCTTTAAATCATATGTTGTTTCAATTGTATGACCAGAGTCTTGCATTTCAGACAAAAGAAAAACATTGCAGATCTGGGTGGAATCTATTTACTGCAAAAATAGCCAGAAAATCTTGAAATTATTGAAAGACCTCTTCCAAAGTGATCAGAATTTACTTCAGTTAATCCTGAAACAGTAACAGGCTATTAAGGGTAAAGGAATAGCTGTGACAGCATCTCTGGAAAACTGTATATTGTCTCAGAGGTGAGAGTAATGCAAGACCCAAACTGGTGCAATTGGCATTGATATTAAATCTGTACTATTCTTGTCAGGGCACTTGGTTTCTCTCAAGAGAGGCTTAACTGTGTAAATGTAACGTATTTATGATTCCAGTCCCTCTGAGACCTTGCCAAAGCCCCTAAATGTGCTGTCCCCACAGAGGTTTATTTCCTCTTCACTGACATTCCAATAATGGGAAATTGTTGTCAAATTTATTGTAGCTGTAAGCAATAATAAAGAGTTGCCATTCTCAGCTTGTTTTAAAAAGAGGACTGCAGAGTTGTTTTGATAAGGCACAGAGTCTTTTTCTTTTGGAATTGTTTCAGGAGGTGACTACTGATCTTCTGCACATCACCACTAACACCAGTGCAGACTGTAAGGGTGTCTGTCCTCCATCACCTTCTAATCATGAAAAGATGGCAGAAATAAAGGAGTTACAGTGCTTTGTGTGGGCTGGGTTGAGGGATCTAGGTGACTTACCCATCACAGGGGCAATGACAAAGAAGTCACACACCTGTTTCTACAAGTAAGAGGCAACACTTAGAGAGCCTTCAGAAAAGTCTGAAGTTAAAGAAAATCAGTAATTTGCAAGTTAAAAACATTTAGAGGAAGTGTGACTAATACAGATCAAAGGCAATTACAAAAGCAATTGTCCCTGGAGTTTTGTTCTTTTGGAGTGATCTGGGAGACACTGATTTCTGAATCAACATTTCCACTTACAGTCTATTCCCATATCTCATCAGTATTCAAATTAACTTAATGGCTGTAGAGACCTGGCAAAATAGTCTTAGAGAATTTCTGAGCAAGTAAAAAATGGATAGACAAACAACCTTGACAAACACATTTTCTGCTCAACTGTGCAGTATCAGAATAATTTTCTTACTAGATTTGCGTATTTAGCAACAAGTATTTGACCTTAATGACATTTGAAGAGAAGACCACTATCTTCTGAATAATTTGCCAATGGCATACCAGAAGCAGTTTGGCAAATTTCGTTGAAATTTGAATAAAGTTCCCTAGGGCTCTCAATTTATTGTGCTCCTCTCCAAATTTCATCATGAGTAATTTTCTCTAGAACACTCTCTGTCCAGCACCTCATGGCAAGGTTAGACCTCCTAGAAAAGTGAGACAGGCGACAGACTCCTTTTATATATTTCTCCTGCATGAGTAAAGATAGCACAACTTGAAACCCATGTAGCAAGTGGCATATGAGGTAATGAAAAGGAACAGATAATCTTCTAGAAATGTAAAGCTTCTGTAATGAACTATACTAAGCCTCAGGAACCTCTAAATTAGCTGCTGAACATTTCAGAAATATTGTGAGTCTCTAGTGCTTATGAATAGACTTCCTAAAGCCTCAGCTGTTTATACTTTTCATAGATGGCAAACAAATGCGCAACTCTGTAACACTGAGATCTAAGGCTGAGCTAAGCTGCTCAAGATGTCTTGAGTAATGAACTGTGTGGGAAAGACGCAAAAGTTCTGGGAATACATGGAGAGATTCAATTCCTTGCAGGAAAGATCTCAAAATATGTGAGATTCAGAATAATTCCTATTCAGTGTTCAGAAAGGGAAGGCGAAGACACAACTCTTAGAGAGCATCACTTGCAAAGAACTGGAGGAAAACTTTAAAACCCCCAAGTCTGTTTAGGGAATACATTTTACCAAAGAAATTAAGTTTCGGTCTTTAAGGAGTGTAGGGAGCTGAATGTGGATTTCTCAGTACTGGCTCCCACAGGACTGGGGCAAACACAAAAGACTTTGTACAGCAAAAATAAAACAGAACAGTTTTGCATCTTCAAACCTTGAGTTGCATTCCTTTTTTCTTCCACTTTGTTTTGAAAAGATACTGTAGACATCCATGTAACTAGTGAACCTGATAGTGCCATCTGCTACTGCAATTACCCTTTGCTTCCATTGTAAAACTTTGTCTTCTATATTCATAACTTTGTTGATATTCTTCTGCTGTCAGATGTCCAAGTTTCTATGTAAAACTTTTTTCCCCCATATTAGCTTATGGAGAAATACAAGAAAACAGTTGAAGTGTGGGATACAATTCTAGAAGGATAAAGAAAATATCTCCTGAGCTGAAAAAAAAAAAATGGGTTAGTATGGTTTTCATTGAGAAAAATTCTAGCTTTCTTGTTTAAGAATGGAAACATGAACTTTTAGAAAGGACTATCTCTGTGAGAGTGTTTTGGTGTTGGTTTGTTGGTTGGTGTGTTTGTTTTGCTGTGCCATGTGCATGAAATTCCTGTTTCTCATGGTTTTCTCAGTTCCAAGAAATGGATGCAAATAGGATGTATTTGCTGCCTGTAAATCATTAGAGCAGTAAAAGGAGAAATTTGTCACTTTAGAGACTCAGTAGCCCCAGAAAGCTGAGTCTATACTGACCCTGAATTCATTTTACCAGAAAATAAGATAATTGCTAACCCAGTCAACATGGTCAAGTTTCTTCACCCAAAATTCACAGAATCAAAGAATATGCTGAGTTGAAAGGGAATTATCAAATACAAAAGCAGATTTGCCATAAAATGGAAAACATAAGCATTCTCACCATTCTTGAGAGTTTAGCAAGGGCTTATGCTTCTTCATCAGCCTGGTACCAGTGAGCACCAAATGAAGCAATGAAGCCTTTGATAAAAGAAAAAAAAAAAATAAAATAAAAAAAATAGTATTTGGGGGGGGGGGGGAATAATGTCTTTGAATGCAGTTCTGTTACATTCATGACAGAGCCGGTGGAAGGATGGTGTGGTGAGAAGGGGTTATAGGAAGCACAGAAGGAAGGAGACTGAGGATGCTTGCAGAGATGCTTTGTGTGGTACTAGAGTTAGGCTCCTCTGTGAAAAGGGAGATGCTGAAAGGAGTCTGGATTTTGTTTTGCTCTGCTCTGTGTTTACTCTGTCACAGCCTGGAGTGTGCTTGCAGGCACTAATTTCTGAACTGGCATTTCCATTTGGGCACTGTCTTCAGCTGCTGTCTTCTGCTTATGTCTAAGAGTCAAGCAGAGGCATGAATGGGGAGCAGGCTGGCTGCCCTCCAAGTGTATGAAAATCTCTCCTATGAGCCATGCAGACAAACACAAATGCACAGAGCGAGGTTGGCAGTGACTCACACCCCTTGTGTGTGACAGCCAAGAAGACCTGTGTGACCCTGACATGAAGGAATCCCCAAGAATTGCTGAAATTAAGAAGTCAGTACTCTTCAAATTAATCTACCCTTTATTTATCAACCATCTCTAGGCTTGAACACATCATAAACTGGCATTTTCATATCTGCAAGACTGGGAAGCATCAACAGCAACCTGAATATCTCACTTTCCTCACAAGAGTATTGGACAGCTCTTCTGAGTGGAAGGAGATTTCAGAGAAAGTGTCACATAAACTCGAAGTGTTAGCACAATGAGTGATGTGGCTTTTAGAAAATCTAAGCATATGTTTTGTAAATGTCCTTTGGAGGAAGTACATGCAAAGAATACACCATGATGTGAGCTGAACTATTTGCATTTATACATTTTTATGAGCCTTCTCAATACATCTATTAAAAGTAGTGAAGAATGTTTGCAAATTCTTTTTCTCCCTTTCAGTTCACTCTACCTTCTCAGTGTTTCATAGCACAGACATCTAGATGTACCTGGGGCCAGGTGTTGTAAGGCTTTGCAGTTTCTTTGGATGTTTTTTTAAGCATATTCAATCAAGTGAGTACATATGAAGATGCAACAGTAAAATCAAGAGAAGCCACTGCACAGTACTTTGTTTCTTAAGTTGCTTGTGCTCTTAAGATGCATATATTCTGTATTTTTGTAAAAGTGCTCACCCAAATACTAGAGTTTAGCATCACTGATGGCAGAACAAAACATTTTCCCTCACTTTTTTACACATGGATAGCCTGTATTTACTTTTTGTAAATGATCTTGCTTATATATTGAAAACATTGGGAAAGAACTTGTAATGCCATTAATATACATTGTCATTGATTTGTACTTGAAATGGTGACTCAAGCATACAATATTTGTTTGTCTGTGTTGACACCAAATATTTGCCCTGGCAGACAAGAAAGCAATAGTCCAAAACATCTATTCCCCAACTGTGTTGTTGCTTTTGTTTCTGAATTCTATTTTGCCATGCAAATTTTTTTCACAGCTGTTGCTTGTAAAATTGGCTTGGATGCTGCTCAATTCAGAGAAATGGTATTTTACAACAATTTATAATTCTTTCATTTTCAGAACACAATGGATTATTTTTTTTTGTCTTTAGATTGGGCTATTTTATTAATAATCTATGGCTCTGGGCAAAGCTAGGGTTCCTGGCAGCAACTGTGAGAATATTTTAATGCATGTATACACAATTTTCATCTGCTCTACTTTTCAATACATTACCTAACTATTGCTCAGTTCATACTCTTCATGTTCCTTCTTTTCCATTATTTTGTTCCCATCCTGCCTAATTCAATCTACCCATGTTAATTCACCCCTATTACTTTTTATAATGCTAATTCCATATCAATATAATTCTGATTTACGATGTCATGAATGTTAGAATTGCACATTTATGGCACGTCTCTAGAGGTAATAAAGTCACACTACTTATTTTTTCTCTTTTGTTCCTTTTCATTTTCTTCAATATATCAGTAGTCAGCAAAGAAATCACATGCCATGAGAATGGCAAAAGCAGTAAATAATTTTGAAGTTGCACTCCTAAGTAAAGCCGTATCACGTAAAAAACTTATAATAAAACCCTGACATATTTTACATAACCTCAGCTAGGAGAGATTCAGTAGAAATGGTTTCACCTGTCATGACATCTGAAATAACAATATGTAAATGATAAAATTCTGTATTGACAACTTGGGGTTTTTTTTCCCCTGAAATTGTCATGTTTTTTATCAAATCATAACTTCACTATGCTATTGAAAGAAAAGGAAGATGAATATAATAAACATATACAACACATTTGAGAATGTTAATTCAAACCTGTCAGAAATTCTTCCATTAAAGAGGAAAGATACAGCTGGTCAGGAGTATTTTTACTGAACTAAGGATGCTGCTATTGAAAGGCTATTTTGTCACTGGCAAAAAGGAAATTCCTGTTGCAGTGGTTCCCAAATATAGATTTGTGATGCCATGGCTGGCAGACTACAGATCATTCACTCTTTTACTACTTTTTATTCTAGTCTTCATAAGCAGTGTTAATGGCCTGTGAAATGGTAAGTAGTGGTCTAAAATATTTGGGAGCCAGTGCAATGTGTCTTTAGATATGCTCTGCTTTGCCTCACTCTGCTTGGTTGTATTTATACATAGCTAGTTGTTGGAAAACAATTTGTTGCCTTTCCAAATAATTTCAATAAGTCAAACATCACAGTTCTTCAGGATTATTTTTTTTCTGCATGATACACACAGAGTGGTGAAACCTGCTGTTAAGGTCTCTGGAGCTTCCTAATGAATTTGTAAATAAAGTAACATTGTTTAGGAATCCTATAAATATCTTCCATCTTCTTTCCCTAAATGGTGTTTATTACCCCTTCCATATAAAGTCTCAAACTGGTTTTCTCTTCATGTGTATTTGTGGTGTGTTGATAGTGAGCTAAGCGTTGGTCAATGTGCATCAAAGTGTTGTAGGTGATTTTATTCTGTTTTCCACCCTTCATTATTTGAATAATCAGTGGCTTTGCCTGTGCAGCAAGGTATGTTCTGTAGAGAGATATGTTTTCTGTATTGGTTTTCATTTTGCTTCAGTTACAACTGGAACAATAGAAAGATGTGACTCTAAAGCATTTATTCCCTTTAGCTACTCCTCTAACAGAGTCTGCACTATAAAAATTGGAAAGAAAATAAGGAAAAATTACTGTATTCTAATGTTAAATTTTTCTTTTGGCTGAGTTTGTACAAACTCGGGGGGAAAAAAAGTGGTGTGATATTTGGCTGTAAGTGCTTAAATGAGTATTCACTCTAATACTCAAATATTTCAGAACTAATTTAGTGCAAAATAAGACGTCAGTGGAATAAATCAGTGAAATAATGTTACCTAAGACACTGAAGTCTCTGGGCAGCAGAAATGGCTTAACTGTGCAGACTAAGTAGGGGCAAAGAGGACTGTGCACACATGAAATTTGTTGTGTGTTAAAAGTCATAAGTTCAGGACTCTGGCAGAACCCCAGCTCCAAGCACAGGAGCATCCTATTTTTGTGGGATCACTTCCATGGGCTGGAGGCTGCTGAGAAGAACTCAGGAAGAAACCAGAGCGAGTTTAGAGGTGACAAGTTTACCTGAAGTTTACTAAATTATCAACAGTATTCTCATACTAAAGACAAAACATACCAGGTACCAAGAAGAAAATTAACTGTTTCAGCCAAACCCAAGACTCACCCAAGGAGTCAGTAAATTTTGTTGGAAGATGCATTGGCTATCAGTGTATTCAGCATTGTAGAGTAAGTCGAGAGAAAGATACAGCTCCTTGAGCCAGACACTTAGGGTTATTGGTCCCTAATAAATCAATAGAGCGCTTGGAAGACTATGAAGGCAGATATTAATAATAAATGCTCAATTTTTAAATATGAAGGGAGGTTCAATGTAAGATAATTGTCTTGAGTCTGAGGATTAAAATTTTTCAGCAATAAGGTGCTTCCACAAATAATTTGATAGCTTTAAATAAGCCTAAAAAATCCTTAATATACCTTTCTGTGGTTACCAACATGCACTGTGAGATCTGTTAATGCTGCTTTGTCCCTGAAGGGCAGGACCAGCTTCTATCTTAACACCAGGTATCTGCTTAAGAACATCGTATTGAGTTGCTTATTCCTATCAAGCATAGCCCTTCCCAGAGTATTGGATTTGTTTGTTCGTGTGTTTGTTATTTTGTACTGTGGGTTCTGGAGCACAGCTCTTTAGAAAAATCTGCCACTTTCACTGCAAATTCTGTTAATATGGTGTTTCGTCCTGCAAAAAAAGGCATGTCTATAGGGTTAACAGGGAACAAAATACTAGGTGGGAGACTACTGGCACGTGAACTGATCTTATGAAAGGAAAGCAGCAAAAGGGTGGAGACATAAAATAGTTAAATGTGAAAGCTTGTGATATCTGCAGTTGGAGCCTCTAAGGAAGAAAAGACTCACTGCAATGCTTTAATGATTGTTTTTCTCTTGTTCCAAACAGCAAACAGCAGAGTGGAAGGATGGTGCGTGTCTGGCATGGTACCCCCTGCCTTATGATTTTGCTGGCAGGCTAATTGTGGCAACTGACATCAATGGCAGGTCAGGAAGCTCACAAAAGAGCACTGAATCTTGGCAGGACACCCAGCAGTAAGGACATGGACATTTCGAGTTTAATTAGTGAAATAAAGTAGCAAACCATTTGTTTCCCCCAGAGAACCTCAGAGTAAGTGACTTATCAGATCAGTGTTGGAGCTTGTGTCACCATTCACAGTCTGAAAGGTTGATGTCCACTATGCGTTTGTGAGCCATGCTGGGAGCAACAACTGAATTCCCTCAGGAACACTGTTAAAGTCATGTTAGGGTAACAGGCAACTTAAAGGAAACTGCTGTCTTATGTTTACAAAAAGGTTGCATGGAAGTCTTTTGGCGGATACATTTCTAAAGAAAGTAAAGCAAATAAACAAACAGCTCCCATGCACATGTGCACGTCATCCTCCTCTTTGTTCTACCATATTAATACACCATATTAATGCACCAATATTTCAGAGGAAGAACTTTTACAGAATCAAAGGGCAGTTGAAACTTTAGATATTCTTTCTTGGCCTAATTTTTGCCAAACTAGTTTTAAGTGTTCAATGTTCAATTCAAATGAGCTGCAATGTGACTCTGATCACAGGAGTTATTTGTGGGTTGCAGCAATCTATTGGCTTACTTCAAATTGTCCTCTGCTTTATAAAGTCAGAGTTCTGAGGATTTTTAGACTCATGCCCATTTTATTGCCTTTTTCTTTATTTCTGACAAATGACTGCATTAGCCCACATAGTTGATTTCCTGCTTACAACAGAGTTGTGATGATGTGATATTTTGTTTTAGGTGATATTACCTAGGTATAGTAAGAGAACCAGAACAAGCTTGTGAGCAGATATGAAATAATCCCATACCATAACTCATGTGAAAAGTGTACAAATTTTAATACAGAGTTCATGACTATTGCTTTGCTAGTGAAAACAAGTTGATTTTTTCCCCCAGATCATTATATAGTGTTCTTAGAAATATTTTAGTTTAAAATACTAATATGATAAAACAATGAGTGTTTTCATTTGTGATGCAGTGAAAGCTGTCTCTTCTGAATCAGAGACATGGAGGAGGCCAGGACACAGCAGCCAGTTCCCAGAGTACCTTCCATGCTCTGGCAGGCCACCAGTCCCCTACAGGCCACAAGGTGAGTGACACTGCTCCAGAGAAAGTTTGCTCACTTGGACATTTTTAACATAGAATAGCTTTCTTGAGTATTACCTGATTAGGATACCCTGATGTGATTAGTATTATTTTCATTACTGGCTCCAAACAACATGGTTGGCATATGGCAAGAGAGGCAGAAGGCTATATTGCTCTCTCAGGGAATTCTCAAGGAATGTTTGTAGGAAGTCTCCAGGTGACACCAGGAATGAAATGTGTGCAACGGATGATATGTAGAGCCTGTTTTGAAGCTCAGTACAATCAGGTATATTAAACAAGGACTTGAACTCACTATTTTCACTGAAAAGAAATATAAATTGACTTAGCTGAGCCATGAAACAAAAAAAAAACAAAAAAAAAAGAGAGGAGAGGGAAGAAAAAAGATGTATAGGTGCCAAGTATTCATTGACAAAGCCAGTGTTTTCACATAAACTACTGAATTATATTGCCTTGGAAAAGAAGTATGGAATATCACAATGTAATCTGCAGTCCAGATTACATGCAATCTGAGTGACATAATGACTAAATGTAATGGTCTTGCAGATATAAAGTTACAAAAAAAACCTGGTCACTAAGGTGCAAGTGTTAGAGCTAAAAACGCAGAAAGGTGACTTCATTTATATTTGGACCAGAATCTCTATAAACCTTACAATGCACTGATGTTTGGATTCAGGTTACTGGCTGCTGCACCTTTGTATGTCTTTGGTGTATTACTGCACATTGTGTGTTTTGTGCACAAAGCTAAGAGAGCTGCAGTTACTCATCTGGCAGATGTGAAAATTACATTAACATTCCTTTCCTGCATGCCCTCAAACTATGTCCTCTGCTTTTTTTACTAGGGAAGACAATGTTTTACTAACAAAGTCACTCGTAGGTTACAGGTCAATGATTTAATTGTCTCAAAATCACTCCCACAGTGATCTGCATGACTGGTTTGTCTGTTCATGTGAGATATTCAGAAACATGGGTTAAATTTTAATGAAATACCTTTAACTTGATGTTTGACCTCCGACTGATGATGTACTGCTTC
Organism: Anabacerthia variegaticeps; assembly: GCA_035583185.1. Lineage (NCBI taxonomy): Eukaryota > Metazoa > Chordata > Aves > Passeriformes > Furnariidae > Anabacerthia > Anabacerthia variegaticeps. The sequence goes on along the minus strand of JAWWEW010000001.1, from coordinate 1,756,295 downwards.
TGTGGGAATAAAGAAAGTGTCTTCTGCTTGATAATAGCTGTAGACAAATAGAGATATTTTTAAATGGCAACAGAGTACTGTGAATGCCACTACTGCTAAACACTGACAGTTTTCACAGAGTTCACAGGAGAAGAAAATTCTTTGTGCAGCTAAATGTAACTAAAATTATTTACATCTCACCATCTCTCTGCATCCCATGAGTGTGTGTGGGATTAGGGATGGAGTTGCTCCAAAGACAGAAACCAGGAATAACCTGTGTTTGACCTGATATGAGTCTATGCAGAGGCTTCCTAACTTGCACTTAGAGATCAAACTGAGGACGGAAACATTAAGTTTCTATTTTGTTGATCTGAGAAAGAAAATTTGCCCCACCCATGGTTTCTGATTAAATACAGTTTGAATTGATGGTGGCTTGAGATATATATTAAAGACAGATTTATGCAGCCAAAATACAAGAGCTCTACAGTATTTGTTACTAGTTCTTGCCAGTAATTCAGCTATGGGGATACAATGAAGACACTGTTTAAAAATATTGTTAATAACTGAAAGAAAATACTCTGTTGATGTATATACCTAATGGGACTCATTGCTGTGGTACCTGACTGCATTTAGATACAGGAGGAAGTCATCATCATTATTAAGAACTGGAAGAACTAGGAAAATAGCTCATAATTTTAAGAGATATTTTTAGTACTGCTTTTTACTGTGAATGGCCAATGTGTCTAGAACTAGGTTTCCACAGCGTATGTATGCTTGAAACTATTTGTTAAATACATTGTGCAAATATACTTTGGTCAGTTTAGGAGGTTTGTTGCGACCATCAGAAATGTGAGGGTTTACAATTGGGAATGAACCACTTGTTCTTGCTTCTATTTCTTGATTGGATGAGAATAATTTTAACATTCTAATTCTCAGAACCAGTTCCAACGAGTTTAATATTAAACTGTGAAAATATGACCCACCATTTTGGTAAAAAATCCAAGGAATAATTTTTGGCTAATGTCAATAGCATAAAAATATAAGTGGCTTCCTGAAGTTTAACATCTGACTATTAAAATATAGCTAGGCTCCCTTACTTCACTGGGATATTAACCTTGTGGAATGACCTTAGGCTAACCTATTAGAAACTGGTTTATATGACAGACATATAGCCTTTTCATCTGTCTTTTGCAGTCTCTGTGCCTTCCAGAACACACTCACTAATTTGTTGCAGTATCTCCAAAAGCAATATAGAAGAGGACTAGAAAGAGTTCAACACTCGCTAACAAACGTGACTCTCCATATGAGGGTGACAATATCTAAAGTTTGAAAGAAAAGCCATAGGGTAAGGTGAAAACTTAGAATTCTTTACTGAATTCTGCAGTTCTTTCTTCAGATCTGGAGTTACTTCCACAGTCAGTTATATGTGCTGGGATGACTATGGAAAGGAAATCTTAACACAGAGAAATATTTCTAGCCTTCAGCACAGATAATAATGCAATCACTTCAAAAACAATGAGACCAAAGAAGTCACTCCCTATTGATATAAAGATAAAAGTTATTTTAATATCAGAAAGCCTAAATACTCTGTGAAATGTGAAGTTCAGAGTCTTTGGGCTATCAGTTAAGGGAAATACTGGACACACACATTATTATAAACAAATTGCTGGAATGATCAAGTACACTGAAAGAGCATTTAAGATGTGCAAATAATGCATTTGGATTTTTAAACACACAAATAAGATGTGCAAATAATGCATTTGGATTTTTAAACACACAAATAGTAAGTGTCTCACAACTGTAACCTCATGTCTGGTAGAATCTTACAGTCCCACAAATAGACACCAGTTCTGTGCAGTAGTGTGATGTCTGCAGTGCTCTAAATCACGGGTATTTTGAAATATTAAAGGAGGATGGACAATGAACAGCCCAAAGATGAGTCATAGGCAGAAAATTCCTTTCAGATACAGCTACATGATTATCATGGTGGGTATGTGTGCTACTGCTGAGTAAAATGTTGGCTGATATTGCCCTCAATATTTTTCAAATCAGAGTCCCCACTTCAGCTTTCACTGTCTGTAGATCTTGAACCTTCAGCACTGAGGAGTTTTCCAGATTAGAGAGAAATACCAGCTGAGAATTTTTGGCCTGCTATGTAAAGGAGAGGATACTTGGAAAGCCTGGGAAAAAATATGAAAATAATGGCTACAGTATCATTTGTGAATGATCGATTTAACATGTTCTCCAATGGGTGTGAAAATTTTAATTTTAAGTTTTATTATTAAGTATAATTTTTCATACATCTTCTGTTTTACACCATGCAAAAAAGGTAGAAATTACTATGATCAGCTATTTGTTCTTTTTCTTTTTTTCTGGTTGCTTATAGTGTGCTCCAAGGGGTTTAGGTTTTTGGGGTTTGCTTGATTTTTACCCTGAGCTGATTTAATTAAAAATATTAATTTTTCAAAGCATTTCAAAAGTAAGACTTTATTTTTATAGAACTTGGGAGCTAAGGGGATATTATTCACTTTTTGAGCAAAATATTTGAAACACAAAGAGAAATTAAGATGACTTAATTTTTTAGCTTCTCAGCATTTTTCTACTCTACCTTTTACTCCCTCTTTCTTACTGCTATTCTTCCTATCCAGGACACACTTCTGCAGTTATTTTGTTGAACTTGCCAAGCAATGTTCTGCCAGATTATGCCTGTTATTAGAATCCAAATCTGTGATGGGAACTTGCCCATCCCAAAGCACTGGTGCTCTCAGAATTACAGCTGCACAGTTTTTGCCGTATGAACTGTTGCATGAAGATCTTCCCCTTGATTTCTGCCAGCTCTTCAACAAACCACAAACTAGTTATGGTGTTTCCTGTAGTCAGTATTTTGTTTCCCTGGCCAAAGCAGAGGTGAGGCTTGCAAGGCTGCTGTCGTATTAGAGCATTGAAAGAGTTACCCATAGAACCTTCTAAATGTGTTGCAAAAATACAGTACAATTAGATATTGTGAAGTGCTGTTTCAGCACTTATTCCAGAATCTAAGATCCAGATACTTGTTTCCTATGTTTTCCTAGATTTCATCACAGTCTGAAAAATCCTAGTCTAATGGATGTCAGTCCTAGTTCAGTAATCCCTCACTTAAACAGCTCCCTTTCTCCCTCTCCCTTTTACTCTTTGGTAGATCATTAATTTTTGGCCTCTTCCAGCACTTGCTGTCAGGCTTCCTGAATCTCCATTTCACCCATTACAGTAATTGCGACTTGCCCCTATCCCACTTTCTGCCTCCATTACAATCTGTTTTCTATTTTGCCTCCCTCTGATTAGCCTGTTTCTTTTCCTCCCTAATGACAACTCTTGCTTTTGTCTTTTTCATATTCTTTGTCCTGTCTGCAGTGACAGGTGTTCTAAAAAGTTCTTGTTTTTTCTTTCAAACTGCTTTTGTTCTACCCTATTGATAGAAGTGACATAGAATCTGAAAAGATGGACAAACCTGAACTTCAGTGGTGGTTCAGTGCCCAGACACAACATGGACAATAAATGCAAAGGTTTAAGAAGTTTTTCCTAAGCGTGAACAAACTTTTAAAAAACATATGTCTTGCCATGATGTGACCATTTTCAGGGGCTAGTAGAATATATGTCTTTGACAAGTATGTCTCAGAAAAATTTGAATTCTATGGTTTACATCTCCCAAGGCATTTGGAAGCATGTTATGAAAACCTCTATTCAAATGGTTTAGTAAAATTCTTAAGACATGAAAGTGGGATCTTCTGTTGGGTAGTATTAGCTGACCTTAAGAAGAGAAGCCACTAGCTTCACCTACAACTAGTCAGAAGAAAGTTTTAATTATGAAGTCACTTGTCATAAATTGTCCTTGACAGCATGCTATGGTGGAATTGTTAACCTGTTATTTGTGAATACATGATTAGCAGCTGTGGATTGTCCTTCTTTGAAACTATCACCTGCCACCACACATGCGTGAAAACCCAAGCTATCTGGAAATGCAGGATCAAACATCTGTGAAACAGATTTTATGCTGCATTCTTCTAAGTTGTGTTTTGTTCTAGTATTAACCAAACCACATGATGTTATGTAACCTCATAAAAATGCAAGAAATAACACATACCCTCCATACGTACATGGTGGCAAGCATAACTTAAATCTGTTTAATAGATGTTTAAAACATTGTGCTAGCTGTTAAGAATTTGGGCTGTGTTACGTCATTTACTTATTGACAATAAAGCAAGCAGTCTGCAAGGTGGCACTTTTAACGGTTTATTAGATCATCCTTCAGGGACCTATTTCAGCTTGGTCTGAAATAAATTGATGTTCATCAGGCTAGTGAAACAAATAGGTTTTCCTCAATTGGCCTATTTCCAATTTTGTATTGCCTTCATCCTTGGAATCTTCTGCAACGTGTCTCAGATCCAGGGGAATATCTTTTTGATGGGATGCCAAATGTTGCCATGAAAGAACACAACGGACTGTTTCAATATGGCTACTGAAGAGAAAGGGCAAGGGTCTTATTATTTCCATGCAAAATATTTGCTAAGGAGCAGTTAGGATTAAGAATTGACAAAGCTACAGTTGTTGAAAATCATCTTAACTGCAATGGAATTTTTCAAGTTGAGTTTTTCTTATAGAGGGATATAACACATAGTTATGGGTATCATGTCAGCTGAATTGACTACAATCCAAGGATCTGATGCAGATGCAGGGAGCAATGTATTGCCAGCAGCAAGGACTACAAAAGGGTTAGTGTAACAGATGGCATTTACAAGAATGAACTGGTAACTGGACTAAATATCTTGACAAAATAATTTAAGTGAAAGTATAAACATGAGAGCTGTGAGAAGTACCTAGGAAAAAAAAATCGAATCACAAAATCAGGTCTTTATGTTACATTAATGAGCTCCTTTATTTGTTAGTGAAATTGCCCATAGGGACAAGTTTATGTAAATAGTTGTTGTCTTTTTAAATATTCCCAAATACTCGGGGGTGGGAAAAAAGTTAACCCTATGTGAGGAGTGGGATTAAGGAAGAACAACTGTTAGAATTATCATCACAGAAATTATATTTTTACTTTGCTAAGAAAAGATATTGATGACACTGCATCGCCAAGAAGATCATCATCTTGTTTAGAAAGACCAGAGACCATCTACTACAACTGATATATTTTTTTTAGTCTTTGTACTTCAGAAAGAGCAAAAGGATAGGTCATGCCCATGAAGTGACTGAAGGATGAGAGGCTAGAGAGCAACACCACAGAAGTGCCCTGGGTGTCCTGGTCAATGGCAAGTTGAATATGAGTCAGCAGTGCCCTGACAGTCAGGAGGGCCATCCGTGTCCTGGGGGGCATCAGGCAAAGCATTACCAGGCAGGCAAGGGAGTGGATTGTCCCACTCTGCTCTGCACTGGCATGGCTTCACCTTGAATATTGTGTGCAGTTTTGGGCATTGTAATATAGGAAAGATATTAAACTATTAGAGACTGTCCAAAGAAAGGCAACGAAGATGGTGAAGGGCCTGGAGGCAAAGCCACATAAGGAGCAGCTGAGGGCAGTTGGTCTATTCAGCCTGGAGGAGACCGAGGGGAGACCTCATTGCAGTCTACAGCTTCCTTGTGAGGGGAAGTGGAGGGACAACATTGATCTCTGCTCTGTGTTGACCAGTGACAGGGCCTGAGGCAATAGCCTGAAGGTATATCAGGGGAAGTTAGACTAGATATTGGGAAAAGCTTCTTCACCCAGAGGGTGGCTGGGCACTAGAACAGGCTCCCCAGGGAAGTGGTCACAGCACCAAATGTGCCAGAGTTTAAGAAGCATTTGGACAATACTATCAGGCACGTGATGGGATTCTTGGGCATGTTCCTTTGTAGGACCATGAGTTGGACTTCAAGGATCTTTGTGGTCCCTTCCAACCCAGGATATTCTATTGTTCTATGGTTCTGAGTAAACATGCTTAAAACAATCTATATGTGAGAGGCTAGACAGGATTCAGAAGTGGTCAACATGTGGCACCTGTATGTCTAGCTCTAGTCTTTTGAGTGTCTGAAGTCACTGTGGCTGGATCAGAAGTGGTGACAAGAAGCCTCAAAAGGCATGTAGCAGCACATCCAGTCAGAATTTGTTCGTGTTGGCTGCAGGAGGAAACTCTTCCTATCCACAAATGGGTTATTTTAAACTCTCCCTCCACTTTGTGGTGGCCTTTGTCTCAGGACTACAGACATATCTTCATGTCTCACATTTTCAGGGACCTCTGAAAGGTATTTAAGTATCTGAATACTCATTTAAATACCTTACTGTACAGACATTGTCCTTGAATTGCAAATGGATAGTGATTGTTTGTATAGCTGTTGGGTAGGAAACAGACATCAGGAGTATTATTTTGTTCAGGATATTGCTTGTAACTCATTCAAATAAAGAGGAGTTTAACCAGAAAAAGGGAGGGCAGCCCAGTGACTTTGGAGACAGACAAAAAGAAAACACACAGCTTCTGTTGGAAATTGTTCCTGGAAATCTTTAATAAGTTTATGTGTTCTAAGTAGTAAAGACCTTCCTTCCCCCAAATGAAGAAGTCTACGGATGTTTAAGGACTCTGTACAAAGGATAGAAATGGTATATGGTTTAAACAGACAAGTGTTAGACGTATAGCAGAACAGAGAGAACAGAAGAAAACAAGAAAGAAGAGAACCCAAACAGATACAGGGAGAAAAAACTATAAATAAATAAAATAGATAAGGAAAATATTTATGGAAATTACTATGGTAACAAATAAAATAGGCTAGAACCAAGGAAGTGGTAATATGTCTGGGTAAATAATGCATGATATCCAAACAAAGGAAGAAATATTACTGAAAGAATTAAAGGTGCATGAAGAGGAAATTTAGAATTTCTTGGCTTAGTGTCAGCAAAGCATGCCTGAAACACAGAAAAAAACTCTAAGCTTTATCACTTTTGTGAAGCGGTAATATGCCTATCACACTGTATTCCAAGTGGTAAACCTGATTTGTGTTTTCATTTTCCTGTACTGCCAGCCAATTAAAGTTTTCAAAATTTTTGACACAACTCAGCTCACTTCTCTGTCTTTTGCACATTGAAACAAAATTATATCTATCCTGAAAACATGTCAAAAATAGTAATAAAAAAGGAGGATGCTTCTTCAGGTATAACTCATTTCCCCATATTGCTCTTTGAATTTCTTTACTTCAGTTTCATTAGATACAGATATAACTAATAATTCACAATTGGAAAAAAAATAATTAAATATATATAAAGCCATTACAGCATCTAAAAAAAAAAAAGAGTTATGTCCTATGTTTATCATGCTGGATTGGTTTTATTCTCAAGAACACAGGGATGATTGTTAATCCACATCAACTGTACATTATTTTCAGGCTTATTCATTTTCTCAAACTACTCTTCAGCCAAATTTCCTTTCACAGTGCACTTATGGTACAGTAGCCATTTATTTGGAATCACCAGATTGTGCATATGTAAGACTAATGTGGAGAATACTTGGTCTCTAGAAAATAAACCAGTGTAATATTAAGTTAAATAATGGCTCCTGCCCTCAGTATTACTCCTTTCAATTTAATTTAATAATGTGCTTTCTTCCAGAAGAAACAGGAAATCAGGAACCTCACAACATCCTTTGTTGTCTTTACACTTCGAGACAAAGACAGTCTTGAAGAAAATCCTTTCCTATAAGTAGCCTACCTTGCCTATTCACACATGGCCTGCTCTCCTTTTCTTAGCAATTTTAATGTAATTTTGTCAGTATTAGTCACAACAATTTAATTTCTTTCTCACCTTTTGTAATAACCTTTTCAACAAAACTCTTCAAAACGACTGATTTGGAGAGTATATGTATATAGCATATATACTATATATATATACTATATATATGTAGCTATGTATATATCACACAGTAGAAACTTTCAAAACTACACATAACAAACACCCCAATACTTCCTCTAGAGCAAAGTTTCAACTCCTAAGAAACATGCATGAATAAATCAGTTACTTACTAGCATTCTGGTATTATGTGGATCTGTATCTGGGTTGAGAAATTTAAATATTTTTATGTATAATCACAAAATCATGAGGTTGGAAGGAACCTCAGGAAGTTTCTATTCCAAACTCCTGTACAAAGCAGGGTCAAGACTGTATTCAGACCAGGCCTGATGTTGTCAGTTGTGTCTTGAAAATTTCCAAAACCAGCATCTTCACAGGCTTTCAGTAGGAAAAATGTCTTCCTGATGGAAATTTTTTCTCTTTGTAATGTCTCACATTCCCCATTTGATTTTATGACCAATGTCTGCCATTCTTCCACCATGCTCCACTAAGAAGAGATTAATCTCCTTGATAAACTCCCCATAGGTGCTGGGAGCGTGGCCAGCAGGATCCTCTGCAGCAGTCTTCTTCTCAGGGATTGAAGCACCCTCAGCAAACCTGAAGCTGAGTGTTGTGGTGATACGCATGAAGGACAGGGTCATCCAGAGGGACCAGGAGAAGCTCAGGAAGTAGACCACAGGAATCTCATGAGGTTTAATGAGATTAAGTGCAAGGTGCTGATCCTGGGTCAGGGCAATCCCCAGCATCAATTCAGGCTGAGGATGAACAGACTGAGAACAGCCCTGTCAAGAAGGACTCAGGGGCGCTCATGGATGAGAGGCTGGACATGCCCCGGC
>JAWWEW010000001.1:1723510-1747531 GCA_035583185.1 Anabacerthia variegaticeps | reverse complement strand
GACCCCTCCTGCAGTGCTGCCTCCAGCTCTGGGGTCCCAGCACAGGGAGGACATGGACCTGTTGGAGCGAGTCCAGAAGAGGCCACCAAGATGACCAGAGGGATGGAGCATGTCTGCTACATGGAAAGGATGAGACAATTGGGATTGTTCAGCCTGGAGAAGAGAAGTCTTTGGGGTGGCCTAATTGTGGCCTTCCAGTACTTGAAAGGAACCTGCAGGACAAGTGGAGAGAAGCTATTTACAAGGGCATGTAGTGACAGGACAAAGGGGAATGGCTTCAAACTGACAAAGCATAGGTTTAGATTGGATATTAGGCAGAAATTCTTTACTGTGAGTCTGGTGAGGCACTGGCACAGGTTTCCCAGAGAATCTGTGGCTGCCCCATCCCTGAAAGTGTTCAAGGCCAGGTTGGATGGGGTTCTGAGCAACTTGTTCTAGTGGAAGGTGTCTCTTACCACAGAAGATCCCTTGAAGGTCCGTTCCAATCCTAGCCATTCTGTGTTTCTACTAAGCCTATCCTCACTGAGCAAGTGCTTAGTATCAAGGGAGGAACTGGTTTTTTTCCTTGTTACTCTCCCCTGGTGCTAGGTATCTAAAATTTTACAGGAACAGTTACAGTAGGAGTGAAGATTTAACAGTTCTGCAACAGTTCAGGGGATGAAAGAACAGTGTCTTGCCTCACCCAGGAGGAAATCTTAGTGTGATACCTAAGTGCTAGAAATAAACCCACAGCATCCAGGTGGGACATCAGCACATCTAGTTTTGTTCAGGTGCAATTCAGACATGCCTAAACAGTCAATGTCCAAGCTCATCTCAATTTACCTGTGTTTTCTGTTTTCACCCACAATACAGATATGAAATCAAATTTGAATATGAATTGTCATATCATCATTACCGTCAAAATCTAGTGATAGTTGAATAATTTCTGATACCCCTGAACTGTGTTCCATGCACTAAACATGAAATTAACCTTTTGTGGAGGAATTCTATTACAGTGTTTGCTTTTCTTTTTTTATTATTAAATTCATATTCATGTACATTTTCCAGCTAGAGCCAGGTCAGAGGCAGAATTGCCAAAACACATAGAAATGTGGGGGTTTATGGTATTTTTGGCCTCATTTGTCCTATTTTGGCACTTTGGATTGGCTGTAATGGATTTATACTTCTGTCTTTTAACATTTTTGTGGTTTTACTCCCAATTTGCAATTCTTCTACATTTTGGACTACTTCTCCTCTCTCAGGATTTGTCTGTTTCTCATTGGCTTACTTGTCACAGTATTTCGTGTTACATACAACATGAACACAAAATAAATACTAATTCATTATAGATACATATACAGGAGGAAAAAAAATCATTTTTGACATAGTTTCCTGACTTCTCTACCCTGTGTCTCTCACCTCCTCAGCAGCTCAGATCTGATGAAGCACTCTCAGAGAAGTATTCCTTTTAAAACCCAGTTGTTTATTTTGGCACATTGCAGAAACAGGAATCTGGTTCTTAGGAGAGGAAAGACTAACCACATCACAGAGCCAAGCAGAAGGACTGCCAGCTGTGCTGCAGGGCAGGCCTGTAAGGCAATCTCTGTGCTTGCCTCCTCTTGTGCACACAATTTACCTTGCAAACTCTCTTGGTGGTAAGGTTAAGGAACAACATTAAGGACAGAAGGAAAAAAAATAAAGAGTACCTTCTTATAAATGATATTCTAATGATTTTATGAAAGGTTGAGGAAAATACTTTTTAGAAGTTTTGGTACATAAGGAATCTAAACTGACATTCAAAAGACTTTCTAGTGTGGTCTATGCTGAAGCCTTTTGGCAGGTCAGCACTTTAGATTCTTATTTTTCATATAAAGTAAAAGGATTTTTTTTTTGTTATTTTGAGAGTGTGCATTAGAAATTCAAGACAGAAACAAGGGAAAGAAGGCGGTGGAAATGTTGGTAATTTTGTTCTTTCAAATTTCCACATCTTCAATTTTTAGTGTGTTAAAGTGTTTATGTATCATATACAGTTATACACGCGAAGAACCACTTATGCTGACTGGATAACAAAACTGGATAAAAAGATAAGAATTTGTTTTAAAAACACTCTTGAGAGTAGCCTTGATATTGATACTTATACCCATAGTAATTTTGATTCAAAGGCCCTTGTTGCAAAATTGTGACTTGAACCCCTTGCAGTATATGATGTATATGAGATAATCCATTTTGGGGTGAAACCAAGGGCATAATGAGGAAAACACTGGAATTATCTACAAAGAAATGCAATTGATCTTAAAACACAATTTAAGGCTGGTTTTTCAGTTATTTCCTTGAGCCACTTCAGCAGTAGTTCCATCTATAACAAAAATTCTTCCAAGTACACAGAAGTTTTAGGAGTCAGTGCCTTTTCCTCAATCTACTGTATTCCTCTGTTCATCTCTCATCTCAGGTTATAATTGCTAAGGCAGACAAGGAAATGGTAAAATAGTGGAAGTTTGTTACTCCATTTGCCAACAATGAGATAGTCTGGAAGCCTTATTTATTTTCTTAGAGATCTGATCTTTTCATAAAGACCAGTGTCACACATTTGGGTCTCGGCAACACCATTTCCAATTGCATCTCGCAACAAAAATTTTCAAAGAGAGAGAGATACAAATTGTTGCCCAGCACAGTTTGCTACCTTGGGTAAGGTATATGATGTTTAAGACACTCACCTCAGATACACATGAAGCTCTCAGTTTGAGTAGACAAATGCACTTATGGATACAGTTAACCGAAACAACTCAGGGGCACATTCTGGCAAGTGAGAGATTTTGTTTGGGAGCTATACTAAACACTCATTTTCCTGGATTCTATTCATTTTAAATAGTGGAGCTGCTTCATAGTTTATTTAGCAATTTCTGTTATCCTTGTACAACATGTGTTCATACTAATGTTGAGGCAGCAGTATTGCATTTCATTTTAATAGCCAACTGTTTTTCTAAGTCTTGTTTTAACATACATGGCAGACACACACACACTATTCATTGCCCTGCTGCTCTGTTTCTCAATAAGGGAAACTGTTTCTTTCAGACTCTGCAGATTATCACATCTGGTTTTATGTCATATCAGGAACAGTCTTTTGAGGATTTTGAACTCAGAGGGATCCTGACTTTTCAGTCTTGACAATGCTATTACTAAACCAGCTATGTCATACACTGCCACAAATGCAACAGAAACAAATGCCCTTCCTGCTATGGACAGTACCTGGCATTCAAAACAGTTGGCAGAGATTTAATTAAGCAAAATGAACAAGAGCTTTTTCTGCATTTGCCATTGTCAAGTCTATCAAGATATCTAAAAGAGATAAAGACTTTTTATCAGTGGGTGGTTTTTTTATTTCTGAAGTAAATTTTTAAATTTATCTCCATGTCAACAGAACAGGAAGACACAGCCTCAAGCTGTGCCAGTGGAGGTTCCGGTTGAACGTCAGGGAAAATTTCTTCATAGAAAGGGTGGTCAAGCATTGAAATGGGCTACCCAGGGAGGTGATGGAGTCCTCATCTCTGGAGACGTTCAATTAAAAAATGGATGTGGCACTTAGTGCTGTGATTAGTCGACATGGTTGTGTTCTCTCAAAGGTTGCACTAGATGATCTTGGACATTTTCTCCAATTCTAATGATTCTGTGGTTCAGGGTTGTTCTTGTGTGGCTCCACCTTGTTGACTGATGACTTGTGTCAAAGTTAGATTTTAGCTGAACTAGTTTGGGAAACAAACAAAAAAGTAATCTTCAACAGCCTCACAAGGTTCTGCTTAAGTGACATGAGCAGGCAGTAATGAACAGGGAACATCAGAGGTGGGGGAAAAGAAACATTAGCAACATGTTATTCCAACTTCTCAAAGAGAGTCAGAAGCTTGCAATTCAGTGGTTTGAGGACCAGACATGGAAATATTATCATTTTATAATGGCAGCATGTTAAAAGAACAACAGTATGTCTTATTTTATTTAAATGTGATAGCCAGTCGGCAGGTTCATTGAAGCTCTTGAGCTCTGTGATGTTTTCTTCTGAGGAGTTTATGAGTGTGGGATCTAGACTAAAGCAACAAGCACTCAAACCATTGAAGACATAGAGCATTTCTGGGAAAACCACCTAGGGTGAATCTAGCCCAAGGAAGAATCATGCTTCCCTATTCAACCTTCTCAAAGTATCCTAGACACCAGTGAGGTTACTGAAGATGAGGAAATAACTCATCAAGGCACTCTAGCTTTCTCAGAAATATTCTTTAAAGGACTAGTTTAACTGTTATTCTGCATGGTAGTCATCCTATATGGCAATGCTTTATGTATCTTAAAACATATGAACATATGTCTTAAATATATTAGACACAAGGCACCTAGAATAACAAGAACGTCTGTTTCCTGTGCTTTAAAACCATAAAAAACTGGCATCTGTTCTAAAATGTTTATCTACTACATACTTTACAGATTTCTGGTTGCCCCATCTTATACTCACACCAAGACAGGGATTTAGAAGTCTGGATATCAGGAACAGGAAAATAACGAATGGGCATACATTCACATGCATGACACAAATGAATGTGTATAATACTCCTGATAATCTCTCCTGTGGTCACGTGATATATATCTCATTAGATGACATATCGTATTAAGATTTCTTTGCTTAATGATAAAACATTTAAGTCTTAAGATTTTCTGGAAAACAGAGGGTTGGGGAAGGAGACAGTCACTGTAATAACAGAATGTGACTGATAACTAGAGACAGATTTCATTTTGCTCACTCTAGTGAGGGCCAACTCAAACAATACTTTTTTGAAAACAACCTCTCTTCACATTCTCCTTCCTATATGGAATTCCTCTTTCAATTAGCAATTTTATTGCTGTGGTTTTCCTATGATAACAAAATATCTACATTAAACCCTAGAACTTTAGGAAATACTGATGGGACTCAACCACTAAATCCCAAACTTTACTGCCATAAAATATCCAACAACCATATAGATAAGATTGCATACCTACCTACTTTGTTGCTTGGTTTGTTGTGAGACTTTTTAAGCACTGTCTTATTTGGAAAGAGTAGGTGATAAGTCAGAAATTTTTGGTGATAAAGGCAGGTGGTAAGTCTGAAAATATTCCATGTAGGTCTATGTTCTGGAAATAATAGTATTGCCAACACCAAAGACCAGTGTAGTTCAAAAAATAATATTCTTTTAAAATAATAAAACAACTTTGCTTACCTTCAATGTTAACAACTAAATCTAAAACCATACTGGCTATTGGTGAAATTAAGTCCGTGTCAGGTGGACTTCCTTGCTTATATAACCTGTTGTATGTATTCAGCTGCTGCCTATCATCTCATTTCTAAAATTTAAGAAACTTTGGATCTCCTATTCAACTCTACTTATAACAGCACCAAGCACAACGGGGTCCAAGTCCACAACTAGGGTTCATGGGCACTTCAATAATTTGAGTGTTAGCAATGATAATAAATTACACATTTTCAATGTTGGTGAAAAAGTAGCTAACATAAGGAAAGCATATGTGTCCCAGACCACAGCAAAATGTTTAATACATAGTCATTAGAAATCCCAGAAGTGATTAATTTGTAATGAGAAATGTTTGTACATGAGCAGTGCTGCCATGCCACTGAAATGTAGCACAATGATTCAGTGTGCACACAGTAGACAAACACACAGATTCCTTCCATGTCATACAGACACTTTTACACAAATGCCCCTAATTGCTAACAGAAATAACATTGCCTGCTGCAGCTTGATTTTCTATAAGTAAGTTCGTCGTGTCAGTAACACATTTGCAGCAGAAGACTTCATCCAAGTTCTCGCCTTGTCGACTTTTGGTCCTTGGAATGTGTTCTGACAATGCTTCTAGCCCAAATGCCTTCTTTTGCAGAAAACAAAGTAATCAGATTTCATGAGAGCTGGATTATTGCACACTTCTATGTAGCTCTTGGAGGAAGCTCCTAAAGGAAATAGAAGTCTGTAACATGCTCCAGATTCCCTTCAGGGCCCCTTGTTCTTTGATTTAATCGTGAAACAGTCAAGACTTCTAGCCATTCTTGAGACAGAAATAGGCTGTGGCATCAAATTCACTTCGAGAAAGTACATTGTGACTTTGTACTGATCTCTAGTATAACTAAATGTATTTTCTCCCACCTTTTATAAGCTTCCTCCCATATCATCAGTACTGAAAATTCATTTTAACAGACGTGGTAGCTGACACGTTTTAGAAACTGGAGGAATAATCTAAGTAAAATACTACACTGTCAATGAGACCTTTTTTCTAATCTCCCTATATTTGAAATTTACTTTTAAATGGATAAAATGGAAGCCTATTGGTAACTTGGTCTGCTTGGATAATTTTTGATTATTGATTAAATAGGAAAAGTTTCCTACATATCATGCATACTCTATTTTGCTCTTAGAGCTAACATCCCTTCTTGAAAATTCCCAAGAGACATATGCTGGCATTTTTTCGTTATGCAGAGGGAAGTTACATTCAGGCCACATTTCTTTCTCTGAAAAAAAAAAAAATGCACCAGTATTCCTTTTTTTTTTCTTATTAAAATAGTTCTTCAGCATTTGTGTGTTATGTAAGTTTCATATATCCTTAAATCTGTTCCCAGGACGTTATCCAGGAGATGGCATCCTTCAATAGTTCCCAGGATTGCTTTGTTAAAGGGAAAGACTGTTTTTCCCCCCTACTCCCCAGATGTATAGATAGGAATGTTAAAAAAGACATTCTCAGATGACAGTAGGCATGAGATATACTTTAAATGTATGGCTGTGTGTTTATATGTAAGCCTGTATGTATATTTTCCAGCAGATTGAGTTTGCACACCAGACCACATGCAAAGTGGTTTTTCTCCTCAAGGCGCCATCATCTTGATAAAGGTGTCAAATTAAAATGTTATGTCATGTTCCTAATGGATTTCTACTATCATCAGTACTCACTTTTAGCAACTTCACAGTGGGGAGAGCTAGGGAAGAGTTTTCCCTTACTGCATCAAACTCAGGTTAAAATTACTTAATGACGTGCAGCTTACAATAGGGTTTTTCTCAACAAGCTTTATACCTTTTTAAGCCTGAAAGTAAGAAAATCAAAGATGAGATAAAGAGAGGGCAGAATATATTTGTGTTCTAACATCCATGAGATAGCTACAGTTTACTTTAAATGAAGTTTATATAACAAACAATCCATTGACATTAGAATGGGGAAAGGTATTTATATTCTTATCCTTGCATTTCTATTCTTTTCTTTCAGAATGTTTCCGCTCACATAGATACACACTTTCACAGTTGTTTTTTCCCTTTTTTTAATATGCTCCTCTTAAATTCAATTCAATTCAATTCAGTTGTTTCAAGACAGTTCTATCCCATTTGTGGATTTCTTGCAAATGGTTTGCTTCAAATATTCTAAGTCATTGTGGTACAGGTCATGTGGCATGAGTCTTATTGCCTGATCCAATAATGCCACGGTCACTACAGAGGTCTGACAAGGAAAATAAAAATCACATTGAGGAAGAGATACAGTGAGGTGACAATAAGAGTCAAGGCTTCTTCCACCATTTTGGGAAAAAAAACCCAAATTTTTGCTAATATTTTTTATGTGCCCAGCTCTGCCTATAAAATTTGGGTTTTGCACTTAGAAATAGAATAGTGATAGGAACCTGTGAAAGAAATTGTAATTTGAACTCCTATTTCCTGTATAAATAACCAGGATAAACTAGCCTCCTAGGGGTAGTGACAAATATCCTTCTGTGTTCTTTATATACTTTAGAACTTCTACAATATTACTTTAGAACTTCTACAATATTATGGTTTATTTTGACTTAACATTGAGTCAAGAACCATATGATCTCATCTAAAGTCCATCAAAATTGAAAGGAATTTTCACTTTAATCTCAGTGACTGTTGAGGGAGGGTCCCAGAACCCCTCAAGCTCCAGGAGCCGCAAATAGTTTCAGAAATTGGTTTTAAAATGAAGTACATAGATTTCTGTTTCTAGCCTTTGCAGTCTCAGAAGTGAAGCTTGAACTATTGATTCATGCAGATGCAGGGAACCAGGAAAGTACAGGAGAGAGCTGTCTGCTTTTCTGGAGACCTGGCTGTTCACTCTTCTGGACCTGTACTGCATCAAATTTGTGAAGTGCGGCAGGTGTGGAGGGGTAGTATGGGTGATTTCTGAGCAGAAGGGGCATGAGAGAGTTTGAGACTCCAGGACTCCCAATTTAAACCACTGTACACAGAAGGAGCTATCCAGTAGTAAAGAGCATGGTGGAAAAGATTAAAAGATGAACTATCTTACTCTGAGAATTTCATTTGTATCTATGTGATTAAGAAATAAGCAATTGACAATCTGAGACAGCAACACTTCTTGAAGCTCTTTATCAGCTTATTTAAAGGTATGGTTCAAATTCCAGTGAAGTTGTGAGATGCTTACGAGGGCTTGCTTGAAGCCTTTAGGGATTGAGTCTTACCCAGTTTATTCCATTAAAATGCTCTTTATTGTCAGCTGTAAAACTTGCCAGAACAGAAATTGCTCCTGTTGCTCTGTAGTAAACATTAATTCAATTTATCACTGACTCATCAGATCGCTTCTGACCTTTCTTTAATCCCCATTTATAGGTTTGTTTGTTTCTAAATCAAAAGACAAAAAGTGTTCAAAATCCAACAGATGGGACAATCTTGGACTACTATATCTATTTTAACTGAAACTTTCATTAAATGATAATGCAGAGGTCAATAGGCAAAGTTATTCATCATGTTACTAAAATACCAAGGAAGTGTTTTCTGGAAAGGTGGGATGAATCAAAAAGTGGTTTTAATGAATGAAAAATTTGGCATGCACTACTTATTTTTTATTATGAACATATGTTGAAAGTACTGGTAAGAGAGAAGAGTGCAATGCTTATAAAAGGTACTTATTTGCAAATAAACACTTTCTTATTACAACAAATACTGTGCAAGTGAACTATCAGGAAGCACATGCACATTAACAATGCAAAGAGCCAGAAGTGGCTTCAGATGGATAAGGTTTCAATTTTTCCAGAACAGAACCATAGAATCATAGAATAGCTTGGGTTGAAGGGACCTTAGAGATCATGTAGTTCCAACTCCCCAGCTGTGAGCAGGGACACCTTCCACTACTAGACCATCTTTCTCAGAACCCATCCAGCCTGGCCTTGAACACTTCAAGGGATGAGGCAGCCGCAGCTTCTCTGTGCAAACTGTCACTGCTGCACCACACTAACAGAGAAGAATTTCTTCCTAATATTTAATCTAAACCTATTCTCTTTCACTCTAAAACCATTCCCTCTTGTCCTGTCCCTAAAGGCCCCATCTCCATCCTTCTTGTAGGCTCCCTTCAGATACTGGAAGGCCACAATTTGGTCACAGAATCACAGAATAGGCTAGAAGAATCAAAGAAGAGAGTTAGAAGGGATCCACAAGGATCATTAAGTCCGATTCCAGGCCACACACAGAACCATCCCCAAGAGTCACACCATGTGCCTGGGAGCATTGTCCAAACCTTCTTGAACTCTATAAGGCTTGGTGCTGTGTCCATGTTCCTGGGGAGCCTGTTCCAGTGTCCAAACAACCTCTGGGTGAAGAACCTTTACCTAATATCCAATCTGAACCCCTCAGGCCGTTCCCTCAGGTCCAATCACTGGTCACCACAGAGAAGAGATCAGTGCCTGCTCCTCCTCTTCCCCTCACAAGAAAGCTGTAACTGCAATGAGGTGTCCCCTCAGTCTTCCCTTCATCAGGCTGAACAGATCAAGTGACATCCACTGTTCCTCAAACAGCTTCACCTCCAGGTCCTTCACCATCTTTGTTGCCCTGCTTTGGGCACTCTCTAATAGCTGAATATTTTTCTTATATTTTGGTTACTAAAACCACAAAAAATATTCAAGGTGAGGCTGCCCAGTGCAGAGCAAAATGGGACAATCCACTCGACCAGCTGGCAATGCTGTGCCTCATGCCCCCAGCACACAGGTGCCGGGCTGGAGTTGGTTTGTGATCTGAGTTATGAACACTGGAAACCATCGATGCCTGGTGAGGAGACGAGTGTGTGATGCTCATGTGTAGAACACAGAACAGCTGGACATCAGCATCAGAGCTGCATTTCAACATGCCCCAACCATGTGCACTCACATTCCAGAAACCCCTTGTGTCCAGGGCTCATCCCCAGCACTGTGGGCAGCAGGGGTGGGGTGCTTCCAGCTCTAGGGTACCCAACATAAGAAGCCTGTGGAACTGTTGGAGCAAGTCCAAAGGAAGCCACACAGTTGTGAAGGCAACTAGGGCACCCCCCCATGAAGCCAGCTTCAGAAGGTGAGGGCTGTTCAGCCTGGAGATGGTTGAGTGCAGACCTCAGAGCAACCTTCTGGTCTGTTAAGGGACCTACAAGGAAGATGAAGAGCAACTCTTTGTCAGGAACTGTAGTCACAGGAAAAGGGGGAATGGGATCAAACTGAAAGAGAGTAGGTTTAGATTTGATGTTAGAAAAATATTCTTGTCTGTGAGGGTGGTGAGAGAGTGGCCCAGATTGTCCAGTGGGACAGTGGATGCCCCATCCCTGGCAACATTCAAGGCTCAGCTGGTCAGGGCTCTGATCAGCCTGACCTGGTGGAAGGCTGCTCAGGTTGGACAAAATGATTTTTAGGGTCCCTTCCAAGACAAACCATTCCATGACTCCATCATTCTATGATCCCCATCACCCATGGCAGAGTGGCACTGGGACTCCTGTGACATCACAGCTCCCAGAGCCTCTGTTCCAGCTGCAGCTGTGAGTGCCCAGCAATGAGCACAATGCAGCCTTTTGTCTGCTGTCAATGTGCCCTTCACCTGTGCCAGTGCCCCCTCACCAGCCACTCCCTGCTACATGATGTGTACCCTTGCCCCAAAGAAGGTATAGTGCCATTCCTTGGAGGTGACCTCCCCCTGACTGCTGGGTGGCATGGTGTGGGACAGGGACCCCTCTCTGAGGTTATGCTGCCTCATGCAGGATGACAAAGACATTGAAGAGGAGATGGAAGTTGACATGGTATTGGATATGGAAGAGATTATGGAGATCGATTTCAAAGATTTTGTGGAGATGGAAGTCATATGTTTAATTCCAGTTAATTTCCAAAACCACATTAAATTATATAGTGTTTGATAAGCTTTAAATTACTATTACAAAGAAGGATCATCCCTCACAATAGATCAAATTTTTGGTTTACCTACACTGAGACAGAAAGAAAACTTTTCTTCTTCTTTTCTTGTGCTGAGTTTGCCTACTGTTCTACAAACAAACAAACAAAAATGGAAAAAAAAAAAAAAGGAGTTTTGGGCAAAGACTCAAGAAAGCTGGTGAACAGGCTTTGTATTTTTAGACTGTGTTAATGTAACTGCAAAACAATGCACTATACAATTAACTAAATAGGATACAGACACTGGAATACAAAAATTACCCAAAAAGGGGACCAAGGAGATCAAAAATTAATTTTACAGATGACTCTGGAGAGGAAATTAAGTATTTTAGTAAGACAAAAATAGAACAGAAAAAGCATTTGGAAACAGTGAAACTACTACAGTATTTGCTTGCGAATTCCCTGCAATGCTGTCATGAAATGGATCAGCATTTGTCTTTCTTTCTCTTCCAAACTGCTGCATGTAACTGCTTCTTCAAGCAGGTGAAGTGAGACTGGGTTCAGGTGGTTTCCCACGATATGAAAAACAGAAAATACATTGCTCTTGGGGCTTTTTCTCAGGAAGCTTGTAAGACTAAGAAAGATTTCAGCTCCATCATATCAACCCCAAAATCTTTCCTTTGATTTAGATTTCAGTGTGTTCTGAGGTCTATGTGTGTTCATGTATGTGCAAGTGGTGATGTAAACACAGAGGGTAAAAATAGACTATCAAAAAACTGCACTAGGGATCTGTGAATCAAGTTGTAAGCCACAAAGTTTTATTTTGTATAAAGTACCCACTACATGGGCTGAATTTCTTAAGATAGTAATAATAAGGAGAAGGCTTTGATACGTAGGGGACTTGCGGTCAGGTGTGAGCCAGATGAAGAGTATGTTCATAATACATGAATTATGCTTTTCTGTTATGGTGCCTGTTGAACCCACATGCCTCCTAGAGGCCTAACAGAATGAGTAAAAATACAGGTAAAAATATAATTGCCAGTAAAAATATCCAGCTATGAATTAGGAGGTAAATCAAATAGATACAAGAAAATAGTCAAATTATTTGTGGAATTAAATTGACACACATTCTTATGACTATAGATATACGTCCTTTATGCTCAAAGTTGTAAGTAGGAATTTTGCTATTACTTTGAGAATATGTAACAAAGCTTAGAAATTCTAGTTGCTTGGAACCTGTAATGAATCTTGTGTCAACAGGAATTCCATTTGTCTTTTTTGATAATATTACCATGGGTAATTATAAAAGTTCTGGGTCCATTTGTCACCTTTAGTTTTATCATTTGTTTCATAGAATGGTTTGAGTTGAAAGGGACCTTTGGAGTCAAATCACTATGCATTGAATACCCCTAGTCAAATGTAAATTCACTTATCCTTCTTTGTATGTGGAAAACAACAACAACAAAAAGGTAAATATTTGAAGTTAAAAAAAAATAGTAACATAAATAGAGAAAACATAAAAGTAAATGCTACCTTAAACATTTAGACAGAAGAAGCTATACTCTACTAATATATACAAAAGCAATAGCAGAGAAAAGGGATGGCATTGGGATGTTTTAAATGGCATTTCAGTTATCCAGATTCTCTCAACTATGAGCTTTAAGGTGGATCCAAGTTTAATTTTGGAAACCAAATGCTATAACTAGAAGCACTCAAGGGCTAAAGGAAGGAGGACTGGAGAGGGGGAGGACAGAAGGAATTGCTTCTTGAGTGCACTGCAAATAGCTTTTGAATCAACAGTATGGTAACAATTAGACAGTGGTCCTTTTTTATTTTGCTGGATTTTGAAAATCACAAAAATAGATTATGAATAAGCCTTGTGTAAGCCAAAAGTTACATTGCAACAGCTGCATTGTCCTACCAATACAAACTAATTTTATCAGATCTATTCACAATTTGCTGCTAATATCTCACAGGTGGTAAGAACGTATCTGATTCCTCCTTTAGAGATGAATTCTTCTGTCATATTTTCAGCTTCCATCTTCTATTTCCTGCATTTACATCTCGATAGAAAGTTGTACGGAAGCAATTCATTTAACAAAGCAATAAATTAAGGCCTAGTGCACACACGGTTTCCTTTATTGTTTCAAGGTACATGGAGCTTTTATAGACCTTTGAAAAGTCTTCCCTACGGGACTTTCTTAGGGATTTTGGATTTGTTACACAATTGCAAGCAGTACAAGTGTCCTATCAAAAACAATCCTCAGTGTTTGCATTCTTTTATAAAATGTGTCTTCAAAAGGCCAATCCTTGCAACTTTTACAACTGTGTAGTTTTAGCAAAGCTAACAGGTACAAGTTGATGACTGGTTTATTGAAATAGTACCTAGTCTGCCTGCATGTTAATTATTTAGTGAACAACTTCAGTCTAATGTCAAAACAATTGTCAGATTTGGGAGGGTTTATTGGTTTGAAGAGGTTTTTTTGAAAACCTGGTTTATGCTTGGCCTGCTCTAGGGTATTTCATTTGATCTGTGCTGAAATAATATTGGTTTTATTGATAACTATATAATATCAGTTTTATTGAAAACTATTTTGAAAATAAAACTGTTAACATTGAAGTATCTTAAAATATAGTGTTGGGATTTTGTTTTTTGGTTTTTGGTTGGTTGGTTGGTTGGTTGGTTTTTTTAAGATGGCATAATTTGGAACTTATTTTAAGCAACATATGATCTTTGAGTCAAGTTTTTTTGATTTTCCAGAATTTAATCATTGAATTTGGATTGTTCTCTATTGGTTTCCTCTTTAGATTAAATTAGTACTTGGAATTTTGTCATACAGAGCAGCCTTCCTATGCACAAAATTAAGACAAGTAGTCTATTCCAAATAATGCACTGTAAAGCTGGACTAGAAGCAGAATGAAAACCCTTTTGAATGAAAAATTGTGATTCGAAACACATGAGAACAGGCAGCATGTTCTTTTGAAAATGATCATTTCTTGAGGAACCAAAACTTATTTTATAAGTTTAGTAATACTAACACTATTAATGCTCATGGTTTGAAAAATGTTTCTTCCCACCTTGGAGATATCAACAGCATGATATGCACAGCCTCAGAAATGGCACATTCTGCATCTACATGTAACATTTTATTTCTTCTAGGCTTTACCAAGTCTTATAAGTGACTAATTCTAGGTGTAAGAATATCAAATAGACTCCCCTCTCTTCAGGGAGAGAGGAGGAAAGCTAGCAAGCATATAAAGTCATAACACTTACTGCATGGAAGCAAGGAGAACAACATCCTCCTCTTGGGAGCAGGGAAACAGAGAGTCTTTCCCTTTACTGAGTAAGATGTTGAGTCACTCTCTGTCACCTTGAGGGCAGAGAGACACTTCCTAACAGCCAAAAGTCAACATCAGATGAAATTTCATAGCTGACTTTTTCACATTTTTTATGTTTCACGTATCATAAAATCATGGCACCATAGAATGGCTTAGGTTGGAAGGGACCTTAAAGCTCATCTTGTTGCAACCTGCCTGCCATGGGCAGGGCCACCTTCCAGTAAACCAGGTTGCTCAAATCCCTGTCCAACCCACCCTTGAACACTTCCAGGGATGTGGGAACCACAGCTTCTCTGGGCAACCCGTGCCAGGGCCCTGTCACCCTCACAGCAAAGAATTTCTTCCTAATACATATTTATATACACACACACGCATACCACAAACAGCAAGCCACAGCCATCATTAACATGTCATGGGTGTTTGTCTGTGTACTTCTAATTTGATTACTTTTAGAATAGCAGGTATATGTATCTATTTAACATTCTAGTTTTGTCGGGGAGTTTCTGTAGTGGTCTGGTTGAATGGATTTTTTTCTTTCCTAAGTAACTGTGGGAGCAAAGTGTATTGTATACATTCTCTTCTTTTAATAGAAGGGAGATTTGTTGAGGAATATGGTTGGTACCTGCAATTCTTGCTCAAGCTCTTTATCAAGCTTCCAACATTCTTGATGAATTGCAAATGGGATAGAGAACCCTTGAAACAGACCTGTAGCTTGTGATATAATTGACTCAAGACAGCCTTCT
Source organism: Anabacerthia variegaticeps (assembly GCA_035583185.1). Taxonomy (NCBI): domain Eukaryota; kingdom Metazoa; phylum Chordata; class Aves; order Passeriformes; family Furnariidae; genus Anabacerthia; species Anabacerthia variegaticeps. Next base: position 1,732,315 of record JAWWEW010000001.1, on the reverse strand, counting down.
GGAAATTCTTTTTTGCTTGCTTCTATTCAGCTGTTTCATAAGGACGTGGGCCAAACAGTTTCTTTAAGATATTTAGGAGTGAGTAGGTCACTTTAATGTGGATCTTCCCCTTTTAGAGGGACACTTCTTGTATTACATTTTTGTCAAATTAACAAAGCTTGGTATAGCTGACACTCTTAAAAGAACAAGTATTCAAAACCACTTGTCTAAGAACAGATCAGGAGAATTTTCAAGCTTCTAGAAAAATACAGAACTGACAAAAATGATGTCTAGCTAGTTTTCCTGGATTTGAGGAGTGGGCATGCATATGTTGTGTAGACAAAGGTGTGAAAGAATATGAATTAACATCCCAGCTGTAGCAGTCTTCTGTGTGCATTTTCAGGGGCAGCTTCTTGAACAGGCACACATGCCAGTGTACAGCATATAACAAACCCTCTGTAAAAGCTGAGTCTTTTCTACAGTTGTTTATGGTAAGTATTATTAACATTGGCTAATTGTTATGTAATGGTTACTTTATCAGCAATGTACAGCAGTAAGTAAGAACAATTATATTGAAACAATTCATTGTCCACTTGTGGCAAATATAATTGCTTTCTTTAGTTGAGAGGAATTTGCTATCCTCGTATCTGTAGTGAGGACAGGGCTACTGAGGAAACTCGTTATGCCTTTGTTTTCTTTTGAATATGCTGATGTTTTTAATTTTCAAGACATAGCTCCTCACTTTCTCCCCTCTCTATTCTTTTAGTGAGGATCCAGTGAGTGAGGTTCTGGCTAGAATTTTATTTCTCCAGGCAGACCTTCCATATTGAGTGTTGTCTCTCCAAACCTTTGTTGTTCACAGGCTCTGATTTTCAGTACATAATGTTAAATACCTCATGAGGAAATTAGGCAATGGGAGTAGTCAGAAACCTCAGAGTCCCATGAAGGCTTCTTTGATGATACATTCAGCTTTTTCTCCTTCTCATCAAAGAAGACAGAGATGCCAGTCTTAGAGTTCCCTTCTGTATCAAAGAAATTAATTCTCACTCTAATTGTCTAAGGCTTGTGAGATAATTTAATAAAATGTAGCACAAAGTCTGTATGATAGCATCTCCTTAGAAGTCTTAATGAACTTGGATGACTATTACTTGTTTGCCTTCTCTAGGGAAGGGTCGAATTTTATGTCTTCCACAAAGCTATCAGGTCTGTACTGAGAAGATGGCATCAAAATGTGAAAAGAGAAATAATGTTGACATCCAGTAACTAGTTTGGATATTAGATACAAAGTTTCTGCAATGTCTTCAAGGCAGCTGATGGATAAGCTGGGAAAAGAGCAGGTCCGGTCAAACAAAGAAGATGTGTAAACATTATAGGCAAGGGCTGATGCTGTTAGAAGGGTAAAAAGCTCTTAAATTCTTGTGGTAGATAAATAATTTTTAGGAATTGGTTGGAGGGACATGGAGAGCAGATTAATCCTGTATCACTTCATTACAGACATTAGTTAATTACCTCATATTCATAGAGGTTAGACATTTTTTGGAGGCTTTATTGATTTTGAAATACATTGCAACTTGCTAAACTGAACAATTGAAGGACAAGGAACGCCCATCGAAAAGTGTGTATTGGTTGAATTAAGTCAGAGAGTGTTTCAGTTCTCAAGGCGTGTTTTTGCTTTCCAGTAAACCTCTGTGTACATGAAGACACATGTCTACCAGGTACATGTGTACCACTGTCACTGAATACACATTAACGAGCGATATACAATTACTAGTGAGCATCAATGTCTACTGAAGTTCCAAAAACAACTAAATTTCTGCTACCGGAAACACCAGAAGGAACTTCCCAATTCTTCTCATGACTGGCACAGCTGCTTACCGTGTTTTGTATTCTTTCCCATTTTAAAGAGTTTTTCCGTTGTCATTTCTCATGTACTACAGTTTCCAGACTCTATTCAAAATTCCATTTGCATGTTTAAATCTATTTCAACAACTGCTTGTAGACAGACTGAGGGAAAGTACAACAGGAAAAACAATCTATTTTGTTATCAGAAAACTTTTCCAAAACTTTGGTAAACAGCAGATATCTTGCTGGAAGTGAAGGTGCTCTGCTTGAAATGTAATCTGTTTTCCTCCTTGGCTTTTATTTTTACCTTTTTTTCTTTACAGATATTTGCCTGTACTGCACCTTCAGCCACCACTAAGTCTATATGAAATCAATCCTCTTCTAATGAGTTTGTACAAAAACAGTGGGGGGAAAAGCATAGAAACAAGAAAGTAGGATTTAGGTCAGTATAGTCTCTTAAATTTTTTAGCACTGTAATTATTTTTGTCTACTGAGTACTCCCCAGCCTCCCCACTGTGTAAAGACTTTTTTTGACCTGTAATAGCAGGCTTTTAGATTTATTGCTTCACTTGCTGCAATAAAGGGAGGAAAACTATACATTAAGTGCAGTTTACAAGGACCTTCAAGGTTGTCTAGTCCAACCTTAACTCAGCATCACAATAATCCATCACCCCTAAACCATATCCCCAAATGTCACATCCAGAAGGCTATAGTATTTAAAAGGACACTGAGAAGATAGAAGTACTTGTATCAAATGTTGAATTGTCCTACAAACACAAGGATTAGCCTCGGTGTTTCTGGTGCTACCTATGGAAACTTGTAGGTCAAAATTGGAAAATCGCTTCTGATTAATCCATGTTATAAAAGTTAAAATAATTCAGTTTGAATAAGATCTTAATAGGAATATCTGTGCAAGTTCAACACACAGGGGCTTTTGTAGGCAAATCAAAGTCACATATTTGTATTAGGTGACATCATCTCTAAGCTAATGTGTTTCACAATCTCGAGAGAAATTTTTAGCTCAGGCTTGTCAAGGACTAAATTACAGCTACTTGGGTTTTGGTTGGGCAGAACAAGTTTGTAATGGTTTGAAAAAAATCTTGTTAGCATGCCCTTCAGATTAAAGATTGATATATAGTGAAGATGTCAGAACTTAAACTGAGCAGGACTATTCAGGAAATTAATGTGACCTATCAATCTGGCACTTGGTAGAGAAATTGATAGGAGGTAGAAATTCCTTTTTTCTGGGAAAGAAGATGTCTATATCTTACGTGTTTGCATCACTAAAAGAGGAGGAGCATGAAGAAGTTCTGCATGTTAATGGGAAAAGGGTCATTTTTGCTTTTGATGTTAAACCTGCCTCTCCCTACCAAAGGAAGGGACTTGACTTGATACCAGTAGGTGATATGAGGCTGGAAGCACGGTCCAGGAGGAGTCTGAAGATATCATAGGCCTGATGCTTTCTGATGACTGAGTTCAAGGATTTCTAATTTTTAACACATTGTAATCAAAGTGTCTCCCTTTAATCATAGCTTTCTTGGTGTACAAGTAAACACTATTCCATACTTCATCAAACAGCTCTGAACAAAACATAAATTCTCACTTCTTACAGGCTCATTTCTTGCACCATTAACCTATTTGTTCTTCAGGGACTTCACTTTATGAACACTTTTTCAGTTCCCTGGCATGACTCAAGAACAACTAGACAGCCTCATTCACATATGCTCTGGAGAGACAAGACCCTTCGAGGATAAGGAGAGTCACAATCCAGGTAGGGGTATGATGGAATGGCACATTTATTAAAATGGTGCCAGCTTATATAAGGGTGGCATGGAACTTTCTGGAAAGGGGGTGGAACTTGGGAGGAGCCTGCAAATCCTCCCACATGAAAGGAAAGATAAGGGAGGATCATAACCATAAAGGGTAAACAAGGGTGGAGATAACAATATGAGGAAAGGCTCCACTGGGGCAGAATCTGTCCAATCAGGGAGTGGGGACAACAGGAGGGAGAAAACCAAATTCCATTTTGTATAGCATGCAATAATGCTATTTAACTTTACAACTGTGAATTAATAAACTAGGAAACCAGTAACAACCCGATATATGGCAATAAACTTTCTCTTGTGCAGGATAGCTCATTCTTGCATCAATCCTTCGTGATTCCTCAGTCTCATCAAGTCACTTCGTGGTGTCTCTTCCATTTAGTGTAATTTCACACTCCTCCCCTGGAGCACTCTGCTTTTCTGAACCAACCCTGTGTTAATGTAACTGCTGTGTTTATGGGACAGAATATCAGTGCTGTAGTGGAAAAACACTGAAAGATTTTTTGTTATGTACAAGATTTTCACAAGACTTAAATGTATTGGGAGGCCTTACTTTAGTATCTTGCCCTTTTTTGAACCTAAACCAGATAATAGACCATGAAGATTAGTATAAAGGTGTAGGTACTCCTTTTCTTTGCAAAGTATCCCATGCTAACTTTTCCTGTCTAATGTGAGGGACTAATAATATTGGTAATTATTAGATGCCCGTCTGTCCCTGGTGACTCCCATCCTAGACAAAAGTTCTTGTGACTGCAGGACATGTCATTTTTTTCAGACATGACCTGGATATCTGAAAAGAAACAAATCTGACATTACCTTGGGGAAAAAAACTCTGCATTCCATTTAGATGTTTTCCTGACAGGCCATGGAAAAGGACAAGTTTATTTTCTTTCTGGATTTTTATGGTCACCAGACCTTTCTGCTGAATGGATTAATCAAATGAACACCAATTGCTTGAAAGATAGGATATTGCAGTTATTCTCTAATCTGCTGAAAAATCATTCCCAGAAGAAATAATGGAGGGGACATCAACTTTCCTCCCTTGGACTAAGTGGAATTATGTTTCAATGCAGGAGGTCACTGTAGATTCATTCCAATTTATTTTTTCATTGTTGAGTAGTCATTTACACATACAGAACTTGCAGAACTTTTGGGAGATTTTTTTTGTTGTTTGAATTTCTCATGCAAAACATGACATAAAACTTAACAAAGCGAACAGATTATTTATGACTGTAGCTTTGTTTCTTATTAACCTAACACTGATTTTGATTTATTTTGTGTAACAAAAATAACAGTTTTCTATGCTAGAGGCAATTAATTTTATGCTCTGGGAAACCTGACGCATTTCTGCAGCAACTGAATCCATTTCACAGTAACAGATTCAAATATCACAAAGTCAAAAGTTCCTACAAAAATGATGAAAATTATAAATATTAAGTGCATGTCTGTCACTTCTCTTATCTAAGCTAACATTCCAGAGGGCTTCTCAAACAAAAGCATTTGCTAGCAAGAGCTTCTTCTTTTCTCTCTTTTCTTACTAAAGGCAGGACTTCGTATCTTCAATTCTACAACTTTTTTAAAAAAAAAAAAATAATCAACACTCTAAAGTGCCCAATTGGGTTGATGGCTGGAGTTCTTCACTGTCTTGATCTTAGAAAGCAAAATGGGAATTTTTGCACTTGTCCAATATGGATATTATTTTTCTCTTTAGTTCTTGGGAGTTGTAAATTAAAAAAAAAAAAAAAAAATAAAGTATCTGAATGGAACTTCTCTAACTTCCTATTGCTAAATCCTTACATTGAACTCATCTGACATCACCTGAACTTGGCTCTAATAATCAAGTGATAGTTATTGGATACTTCTGTGGCTCCTGTTAATTCAGAAGGGTTAGTGTGCAGTCTACAGAGAAATTCCTGAGTTAGCATATACAGACATGGCCATATTATAGATAGATTTTTTCACAGATATGTTGCAGTGCCAATCAAAACTCAGAGCAACTAATACTATTATTGAGAGCCTGAGCTTTCAAGTTTCATTACTAAAAGACTTGTCCACATTCAGTTTGCACCATAAGCAGCATGTGCCTTCAGAAGACATGTAACATAATGATATGACAACCTCAAAAACCACCTTCAGCTAAGTCATAAAGAATAGTCAATGAAGTGACCATTATCTGGGGTGTCAAAACCTGTGTTCACACCTGTGGGGAAAATCCAGCAAATTTCCCTGCCTTTCCCATGTCTGACCCTTCATGTATTGTAGTATTGCTTGTTTATCAGCAGCAATGCAAAGGATTGAACATTGGTGACTCTGACAGACACCTGAAGAATAGAATTCTGCTAAAAACAATATATTCTTCCAATGAAGAACAAATTCCACTGTCCTCAACAGAAACCAGTCCTTTAGAGAAGTCATCAGTTTGTCTTGCAGCAGAATTATCCCTGAAGTTCCATAACCTCTCACTGTTGCCCTGAAAGGACTTACACTTCTGGTGTTTACCTGGAAGGAGAGGTTTTACAAAAAGTCTTAAAAATTGACTTATTTCTCTATGACTGTGTAACAGCTTATTATATTTTATATGATGTTCAGTGTCAATACTCTTGTCAGGAACTGCTTTCATGTGTATATTAATTATTATAACAAACTCTTCCCATTGAATTTTGTTTGAATCTTTAAGCATTTAATTTTTTCATATCTCTATATGGTTCCCATTATGACAGCAGATCTTGCACCTGCTAAGTTGACTATGAAACCATAGAGATTCACATTAAATTTTCTAAGAAATGTTGACTGTTATATTTTGGTACACTTTTCAAAAATGAAAAATTGTTGTTTCAGTTCTGGGTACAACTGTGTGAACACCAGTTTTTTCTGGATAACAATGTTGAAATGTCTTGTGTCTCTGTGTTATGATTTCCCACTATAATGCTGGTATGTTTCAAATTTTGATGGACAAATTCTAGAGAAACTAATGAATTATCACAACAGAAGAAGTACAAGTGATATTTTCTCCACATATTTGAAAAGTTTTAACTGATCTCACTGTATTCATTCTACCACTTTTTTTCAGGAACAGACAGTATCAAGGAAAATAAGGCCTCAAGAACATAGTATTTGCAGACACTGGTCAACCTTCTACTACAGTAGATGACATGTCAGCAAGTGAGTAGCAAATACAGCAGAAGAATGGTAAAAATTTATATTCTTCCTGAGTGTCTTTTCATTTTCTAAATCCTACATGATGCCAGCACTTACTGAGCACCCTTCATTTCCATTACATGATTATCATATTAGTCACTTTTGTTGTAACTGAAGAATTTGCTGTGAGCTGTAGATTTGTTTACAGTCTCCCCAAAAACAAGTTACAAATTACAGACACTCAAAAGCAAATTACTTGCATCACTTTTAAATATTTATTAGAATTCAGCATGACTTCTCAGAGGTGATTGCTTTTTTGATATATTGATATATCAAACAAAAGATTTTCTTTGTATTCAAGAATTAAAATCTCAATTAATTTGACAGAATTTTTTTCCCCTTCAGAGTACTCTGTAATAAAATACTCTGTAAGCACCATGAACTAAGAACTCAGATGTATATAATTAAATCCTGATATTGCATTCAATATCTTGTTTGTCATCTTTGTCTAATCTAATTACACTTAATATGGGACTCTTTACAGAAAGCAAATGTTGGATTTATTATTTATTTTTTCCTAGCTCATTATTTTGTCTGTAACTACACTTGAAACAAATGCTTATCAGTAAGGTTTTTTTTCTTAAAAAGGTACGGAAAGCAAACACTGTTGTATAAAGATATAATAGATTTAAAACATCTGCACTTTTTGTTCTCTGGTCATTGACAACCATCAGCATCAGAGTTTTGATTACCCATAATGACTTCAAGTAGTTGGTGATTGTGGTAACACCCTTTCAGATAGAAACAGGAGTCCAGCGTTTGTGAGTCAGGAATGAGGCCCCACTTTGTGTTGGTGATGCTCAGTGAGACAGAACATTTCATTTTTCAAGCAGATTAAAGAACCCAGAAGACCACGGATGTTGGTTTGTGTTCATCTTTCCATTTTCGTTGGCATAGGTCTTGTACAAATTGTCACTCCTAACAGGGAGTCCAAGCAATTCAACATGACTAGGACAATCGTTTCAGTCTTAGGTTTCCAAAGCAGGACTCTATTTTATCTTAGATATAATTATATTTTCCCCAATATTCTCCAAGAAAAACATGGATAAGGAAATTCACTCATGTCTAGTACTGCAGGACTAACAAGGAAACCAAATTCCAGCCTTTTGTTAGGTCATGAAATTTAATGTGTTGGGAATGAAGAAAGTGGTTTCATTTCTAATATTGAACAAGGTCATGCCTTAAACAGGCTCTACAGCAATCATAAGAATGCTCCATGTATGACACATAGACATATATAGAATCATAGAATTGGTCAGATTGGAAAAACCCTCAAAGATTATCAAGTCCAACCATTATCCTAGCACTGCCAGGTTCACCACTAAACTGTGTCACTAGTTGCCACTTCTACATTTTTTGAACACTTCCAGGGACACTGATTCCACCACTTCCATGGGCAGACTGTTCCAGTACTTGACAATCCTTTCAGTAAAGAGATTTTTTCTAATATGCAATCTAAACCTCCCCTTGGACAAGTTGAGGCCCTTTCCTCTTGTGCTACTTGGGAGAAGAGACTGAACCCCATCTGGCTCCACCCTACCCTCAGGTAGTTTTGGAGAGGGACAGGGTCCCTCCCGAGCCTCCTTTTGTCCAGGCTGAGCCCCCACAGGTCCCTCAGCTGCCCCTCATCAGACTTGTCCTCCAAACCCGTGCCCAGTTCCACTGCCCTTCTCTGGACACTGATGCTGGAAAAACGGCCGATAATAACTGTTTAGAGACAAAGTTTTAGTCTATAAACAGCAAGGTATTTATTTGCAACATTGGGGAACCCCCAGTTCGCACCGGACAAAGAGTTCTGAAGCTTTTAGTGAAAAGCAAGATTGTTTATACAATTTTTTTGAAGGATTACAACATCTTTTTATGCATATTCATAATATTGCAACATATGATTATAATATTCATAGTAGGTGGAGTCTGGGTGTGGTCATCTCTTTTGGGGAGTTTCATGGTGGGAGATCCTGTT
>JAWWEW010000001.1:1679017-1723410 GCA_035583185.1 Anabacerthia variegaticeps | reverse complement strand
AACTAAGCATTACTCATAGCTAGTTCTCAGTGTTAGTGTTTTAAGCTAATTTTTAACCCTTGGAGCTTTAGCTCGGCATCAACACACTCCAGCACCTCAGTGTCCTTCCTGAATTGGGGGTCCCAAAACTGAACCCAGGATTCAAGGTGTGGCCTCACCAGTGCCCAGCACAGGGGGACAATCACTGCCGTCATCCTGCTTCCCACTCTATTTCTAATACAGGCCAGGATTCCACTGGCCTTCTTGGCCACCTGGGCACATGATGGCTCATGTTCATCTGCTGTCAATCAGCACTCCCAGGCCCTTTCCTGCCAGGCAGCTTTCCAGCCACTATGCCCCCAGCCTGTAGGGGGTTGTGGTGACCCAGCTGCTGGATCTAGCACTTGGCCTTGTTGCAAGTCATATAATTGGCCTCAGTCCATCAGTCTAGTCTGTCCAGATCCTGTGAAGCCTCCCCCCCTTCCAGCAGATCCACACTCCTGCACAGCTTGGTACTGTCTGCAAACTGACTGAGAACTTTATGCTTTTAACTTTTCCTAAATTGATGTTCTGAAGAAATTTTTACAATAGGCAATGTTTACATTACAATCAGTGCAGAACACTAAAAATGCAATATTGATGAGAAATAAGCTGTTTACCAGCAGAATGCACTCTTCATTGGCTTCTAGGCTACAAATCAACTGCTTTGCATCAGCATCTTAAGAGACCCCACATCAGGTGAATCCATTCTACAAAGGTTCTTCCCAATGCCTAAACAACACCCAAATGTATATATGCTTTAGCTGATCCTTCAGCTATTATTGGGTAGCTTTCTCTTACTGTTCCAAATATTGAGAGATAGTCCCAAATTGTAGTTTTAAATTCTATCTTCAAATGTTAATTTTCTATTGAAAAGCCAATTGAATACATAATAAGATATATCTTGTCACTGTCTGGTAGAATGGTTGTAGAAATATGTTAAAATTGCATGCTTCCATGCTCTGCCTGAAGCAAATAATCCTCATTAACTGAAGTCTAAGATTTTAAATCTCTTTTTTATTCATCAGGCATTGAGAATCATTGCTTTTATGCATAATATATGAGAATTACAGAATAATTTACTGATGGTTCATTTTTTAATTTTTCTGAACAAGATGAAGATATAGACAACAAGACTTTCTCAGTCCTCAACTGACTTTTAAACACAACTATATGAGCAATTCCCATTTATGCTCCTGCAGAAGTAAAGGACACCTCAGGTGTGTCCTTAAGCTAATTTTTCAACGAGGCAACCTTTACACTTTCAGTGTAGGCTTCACAGCCTATGCTTATCTAAGCACTGCAGAGTTTTCCACCTTAATTATTCTTCATCCAGAACTTCCAGAAGAAATGAATGCTCACTTGGGTTTGCAAGCCTACTTCTATTACAACTAGATATTTACATGTAGAGTAGACATGCCTTTTGCTTATATGAAATTAAAGATGACTCATAGAACTTAGAGGTTAAGTAAACACTAGGTCAAGTAAAGAGGAAATGTTAGTATTGTCTAATATAACTACTTAAGTGTTTTTAAATGCTTTTCATGTTGCTCTCTAAATTGTTTGTCATTATCTACTATGGAAAGCTGGTTAGCTGATGAAGGGAGCTATTGATCTGTTTTACTGTCGTAATGGTTATGTTTCTCATCCAGTTTAAGTTACAGATTTTAAGAGATATGAGAGCCTATGCAAATCAATAATTGCTATCAGTTTGACATATAATTGTCAAATAGTGCAGGAAACACAGAATTGCAGCCCACAGAATATTTACATTTCTAAACCCCTCAGATAACATGTGCAAAGGAAGCTTTTCATTGAGACTCTCCTGTGGCTACATTAAAAATCAATATTTTTAGACAGTTTCAGAGTGAGATCATGCTTTTAGAAGAGTGATCTGTGAACACAACTTTGACAGCCTCTTTGAAACCAAACACCTCTCCACATTTCAAAGTCTATGAAAATGAACATGGGAATGTAGACCAGACAGGACTTGGGGTCTAATCAATTCAGAATCTAAAGTTTCCTATTTGATCTCCTTTACAGTGTTAGGTTTTGGGCAGAGAAGAAGCTGTCTTGGCAAATAGTGAGTTCCATTCAGCAACCTGGATGAGTGACTTACAAGCAGTTGGATTTCTTTATTGAGGATTATACTGAATTAAAATTATATTGAATTACAATAAGCTGGTGTTTTGAATTTATTGAGTAAACTAATTTAGTTGTCTCCTAGATTAAAGGAGACATGCTTTGCTGATGGTACACATGTGTAAGAAAGAAATAGTGGCTACTATTTATGAAATTCTAAGTATGAAGAGCATTAATCAAAGAATCATAGAATGGTTTAGGTTGGGAGGGACCTCAAAGTTCATCCAGTTCCGATACCCCAGTCACGAGCAGGGACACTTTCCACTGGATCAGGTTGCTCCAAGCCCTGTACAACCTGGCTGTGAACACTTCCAGGGATGGGACCATGCACCGCTTCTCTGGGCAATGTTTTCCAGCGCCTCACCACTCTCACAGGAAAGAATTTCTTCCTAGTACCTAATCTAAACCTACTTTCTGTTGCTTTGATTCCCTCTTGTTCTATCACTCCAGGCCCTTGTAAATAGTCTCTATCTTTCCTGTAGGTTCCCTTCAGGTACTGGAAGGCCACAATTAGGTCACCCCAAAGCCTTTTCTTCTCCAGGCTGAACAATCCCAATTCAAAGCCCCACTAAAGCAGGAGGGAGGAGGAGAAAGAGAATTCTGGATTTTTTTCTTGTGCAGTATTTGTTTTATCTAGCTGCTGCTAGATGACTAAGCTCACAAAGGAACAAATACTATCTGCTGAGTGCTGGTATCCTAATGGTTCTGTGCTGCCTCGTTGCAGAGAATCTATCACTCTTTTAACACACTGTCAAAAAGTGGCAACCATAAATTGTAACCAGTCCCAGGAAAAAAAGAGCAGATAGCTGTTAAGTACCTGCAGCTATATTAATCCTCTTAATGGAAACACATGTGTGGGGTCATGGAAACACATATCCTTGATTAGTTATTTCAGAGTCATGCTGAAAGAGCAAAGACTAGGAAGAAATCTCTAAAGAAGCTACCGGGTAGTAGCAGATGAACTTCAGTTTGCATTGTGCATCTTCCTACCCTCAAATCTGAGGTGTTCCACATGTCCCAGATCAAAAACTGTATTGTGTTCCCATACAGTCCCTGTACAAAATTAATTTCCCTGTAAAGACTACACCATCTGACTGTGTTCATATCAGAAACCACAAGACTATAACATTGTCATCTATACTAAATACTACCTCGCTCTGCTTTGAAGCTTTTGCCCCTAATAGGGCAGGTCACGACACAAAACAATGGGCAATGCTACTAAAGATACCAAAGCTGTATCTGTTGTGAAACTGTAACCCCAGCAATTTAACTCCTTTTCAGACATTATTGCGTTTAAGATTGTCAAAATACGTTGCAGCAGGGCCATCATTTAGTAGGGGCATTCTGACTAATAGGCAGTCAGTCATCACCACCAGTCATCATCACTCAAGTAATGACTGTGTCACCTAACTACACATGGTGCTAAAACTGTCCACAGATTTTCTCAGCTGGGGTGGAAGAAGACTCATAATGCAGCAGCACTTTATCTACATGGAATGTATTTTGCCAGACATTCTTTATCCCACAGTTGCAAAACCAGTTCCCTAGAAATGACATGAAATGAAATGACATGAAATGAAATGACACAACAGAACACTTTTCCTTAAAATTGCAGTATTCAGCCAGAACTGGCAATAGAATTCATCTCCTACCTGCCTTTTGAACACATGCCTGCTCCAGAACTACATGGATTAAAGAACAGAAACTGCCTTTACTCAAATATGCAACTTGATATGAACTCCATTCCAAGAGTGAATTACCACATCTGCTAATCTCTCCACCTCATGCAGCAGCTCCGTCTCAGAGAGTTTCTCTCCACAGGGCTGAATGTTCCAGGCATGACATCACTGGAAATCATGCCAGATTAAATTATACATGGGCAGACCGATAACACAGGATTCAGCAGATTTTTGACATGAACAAAGTCTTTGTTTTTTGCATCTACAGTTTTAAAGCTGCTTTTTCAACTAAATTTGAAAGCAGTTGTCCTTACATGCAAGGAATCTTGCACTTAAGGAAGAAAAAGATAGGAACCCAATAGCTCCCAAGAAGAACTTTCTATATTGTATCAGGATTGTATCCATCCTTAACAGTGTATGCAAACACAGCCCTGAAAATGTTCACCACGTGCTCTTTTTTCAGGAGAGTATGTCCTCTTTTTCCTGTGACATAGGGGTCTCCTTTGCTCACTTTCAAGCTACAGTATAAAGAAAGTCATTAAAAAGGGTTTCATAGCAATCTGTTTTCATTATTCTGTTCAGTTTTCAATCAAATTTTCAGGAAAGTTTGGACTTTCAGTAACACCTCAGATGTCCTTCTAAGGCTGTGTTTAGGGAAGGAGAGGTGAAGGATTCTTGTTGTAGTAAAGTGCCTGAAAGAATGACCTCCAAAATTACAAGCATCATCACAAGGAGAGTCTGCTTCTGTTAACTTTTAAAATGCTGAAATACCTGGTCAGTTTCTCCTAAAAGTACCAGCCAGCTCACAGATGTAACTGAACATCCACCCAGCTGCTCCTCACACTGGAAGATTAGGGCTGGTGCTAAATTAGAGAAGATCAACATTTCCAGAGAGAGAAAAGAATATGATTCTAGTTCGCACTTCAGCAAAACAATGTGTGTCAGAAAAACCCTCTGAGCTGCCCTGCAGAAGTATTCAAATGGGACCTGATGACATTTGGCCTTTAGCTTTGTAAGGGAATAGTTAAATAACTAGAGAGAAGCAATTGGACATCCAGCCAACATCAGATCCCAGTAGGAAAACAATTGTGGAGCTACTATATTATCCTGGTATAGTGCAGCTGATGAGAAACTTGGGATGCAGAGCTATTACTTCTTCCAGAAAAAGAAGAAGAAGAAGAAGAAAAAAAAGAATCAGTTTTGCACTGTTAGCTTTCTTAGCAGTACAGTGAAGCAACATATATGAGAAAGATTACTAATTATGCTGTGTCAAGCAAGTTCTGTCAATAAATAGCTCCACTGGAATGGCAGGTCAAAGAAAAATATTGCAGATGCATGTTGCATATACTCTGTTGGTGGCACTTATTGTTACAAGAAACATAAACATTTACAGAACAGCTGAGTATTTTGACAAATATAAGTTAACTCTACAGAAGGAATAAAGTGTTATGTGCTGACCATAAATAACAATCCTGCACAGTGAAGTTGAGCCTTCAGAGATGAGAGACAGCAAGAAGGACTCTATTGGACGAAACATAATTACTCTCATCTCTGTACAAGGACTTTGGTACAGCAGTAAACAATATCATTCTGATAAAGAAATTGATTCAATTTTGTTCATGAAACTGGTGGCACAGAACATTGGAAATCTTGTTCCTGGTGACCTTGGAGAAGAGGAGAGAGTAAAAACTAACCTAGTCTTCTACAGCTCCCATGGCCCTAGAAACTAAATACCAAGCAGACAGTTGGCAACCAAACTTTTATAACAAATTTTGCAACCAGCCTTGAGAATTTCATCTGATAGTGCCTTACAAATCAACATTTGTGCTGCAAAAGTAATCACATCTGAGTATGTCACAGTGTTCTGATTCATTCTAAGACACTATACTACAGGAAAGCTGAGCTGAGCTGCTTTTATTGCTTCAAATTAATATGTTACAGAAAAAATACCCAAATCTAATAACATGTGTTGTGGGGTTTTTTTGGTTTTTTTTTGCTCTTTTTTTTTTTTTTTTTTTTTTAATTTATGAAAGCAAAAGTTTGCCCCAAAACAACTTTGGATTTCTCCAAGTTCAGTTGCCACTGTGGGGACGCAATTGGTAAAGAAATCCAGAATACTGAAATACTTTGGCTACAATTTTTTAAGTCTGCATTAAAAACAACAGATTATAGCTTTCCTCTTCTTTCCAGCCCAGAGTTAATTTAGTAATAACAAATAAGGGTGAACCTAGTGCAAGCTAAATACTGAAATGCAGTTTCCTTACCTAATGTTGACTTTGCTTTCCTATCCCCATCCAGATTCAGATTTCTAAATAAGTTTTTAAAATAAATGGGAACAGCTTGATGGCTTGGCAACAGACAGAAAGATGGTGAAGACTTCTTTACTCAAGTAGTAGGGATATTACCACTTTATGGTAACTGCTTCTGTTTACAAAGGAGCAACTATGAGAATTCCCACAGGCACTGGTGAAACAAAGCAAAGGTTTCCAAACATTGGTCCCGATGTAGTTTGTATACCTTTAAGGATAATTCCTACTCTGTAACACTGTTAAAAAGCAAAGAATAATTGTTTAAAGACTGATCGTAAGACTACAGTGTGGTCTGGCAGAAATGCTAAGAGTTAGTGGGGGTCTTTTGAGCCAACAAAAAGCTTTAAAAACTCTAAAGTAAAGTACCCTTCAGGAAACTCTTGACAACACTTCCCAGGGCAGTGGCCAAGGTAAATTTTCACTAAGAAAGGCAGATTTCTGTCTGTTTTTATTTGCTTCCCTGGTTTAAGGTCAGCTTAATCTTACAAGTACAGCAGCAGATCTAGAATAGGGAAGGTTTATGCCTTTCTCCTATCTGAAGCTTATTGCAGAACTTATCCTGCTGTCAAATACAAATCTATCTAACCAGATCTGCATTATTTTGTCAGCATAGCTACAAAGCCATGGAATGCTCCTGAAAGCTTTCCCAATTTTTTCTCACATTCACATTTTTGTGACTGGACACCTCTTCGAATTTTCACCTCACACTCTCTCTTAAGATGCTTTTTTAAAGTGAGAAAGCTATCACTTCAGATGGATCTTTCTTACTTGTCAAAAGTAGTTTAGTTGTTATCTCCAGAATACCTTTTCTGACTCTACAGCTAGCCTTGAATGGTATTATAGCCTGTCATTTCCCCTCATGTTTGTTGATAGTCTCTGTTCCTTATGCCAAGAGAATTAAGGGCAAAAGCTTCTAGTTGACTCATTTTTATAAGTTACAAATCAGATCAATTGCAAATTTCCTCATCTTAATATGTACTACCTAATAAAATTCTTCATATTTCTAAAAAACCCCACATTTTCTATCACACTTCGCTTAGCTGTCAGTTATCCAGGTAAACTAAATAATAAAGTTGACATACATATGAGAATATTCTTGCAAAGTTAGCCAGGAATCATACCCTATTTCTGTTCTTCCTATAAAAGGGAGCAATAAAGTCAGTAGAGTTAAATGTGAGGTCCATGGAATAATGTATCTAAGCAGGAAGTTTCAAGTCCTACTGGGATATGAGAAAGCAGCTGCTGTTTCTTGGAGTGAACCATGGGACTGGATGCCACAAGTCACATTTCTGACTAAGAATATTCTGACTAGGTTTTCCCTTTTTCTTAATTTATCACATTGCTCCAGTTCAGTTCTGTGTAATTTAGGCATGCCATTACCTCTTTAGCTTTGTGAGTCAATCCCTTAGTTTTCTTTTTTTTTTTTCTCCTCTGAAATCTCTTTAGTTGCCTCCTCACAAAAATAAAAATTCCAGAAATTAACCCAGTGATTTTAGAAGAGGCTTTCAGCAGATATGAACTTATATGGATCTATAAAATTCTATGACAATTTCCTCTGGTTGAACATCAGCACCCAAATATGGCAACACTGCTTATTAAAGAAAGTTAATGACATCAATGATTTTATTGCAAGAGTAGTCAAGCCTTGTTACGCCTTTTTGGTTGCTTTTTTACTTTGTTTACTAATGAGCAATTTGCTTTTTTATGTCTGAAGACTTTTAGCATCCTGTTTTCCGTTCCCATTCCATTGTGTGTGTTTCAGATTATGTTAATACCCAGCACTCTCTCACTTTAGCTGAATATAAAATTGAATCACCCTGGCTGGAAAACAGGGGGTTTAATTAAAGGAAAAATATTTTCAAGTTAAAACAAGCTTTGTGAACCCTAGAGATGTTCCAGAGTTTCACAAGCATTAAACCACATTGGATTTTACTTGCCTTTGATCCTGAACCTTTTAAAAGATATGTTAGGGGTATTTTGATGTCTTTGAAGGCAGAAGGCCAGACACTACTTAACCCATGTGGAAGAATGAAAGAAACAAGCAGCAGCTCCTGTGTTTGTTGTCTTTCTTTAGTTGAATTGTCACGTCTTGGTTTTTAAGTGGCAAAGTCTGCAGAGTCAAGGCATGGCCATGCCAGTTTCCAAGGGGGTTGTGAGCTGGTGTGGGTGGTGAGGCCCTGGCACAAGTTGCCCAGAGAAGTTGTGGTTTCCTCATCCCTGAAAGCATTCAAAGCCAGGTTGGATGGAGCCTTGAGCCATCTGGGCTTGTGGAAGGTCCTGGCACATTGCAGTGAGTCAGAATTGAATGATCTTTAAGGTCCCTTACAACCCCAACCATTCTTTGATTCCATGATTCTATGAGGCAGTGTTCTGCAGCAGTGAAATGCTGCCTCGCAAGTCACCAGGGTTTCCTGCCTCACAGCTCTAGGTCTTCCCGTAGGAAGTTCACCCACTACCCAGGCATTCTTGCAGCTGTCAGAACACACACAAAGTACATTTGATAGCCATATCATAGATACTATAGAAAGAAATTGTGGATTTGTGAGGTATGCAACTAAAAACTAAATTAAAAGCTATTAGCACGTTTCAACTCTATTGTTTTGCCTTTGTCTGGCAGGTTAAAGCTTTCTTTCTCATTTAGTGAGCACATTTGCTCACTTTTGAATGTCTTTACCCTGCATGCAAATAATGGATCTTCTAAACACAGTTTAGCAGTACTGCTTGCTTTCCTCACTGCTGCCAACAACTTCCAGGTTTGCCAGATCCAGAGGAGGGATGGAAGTATGCACTAGGAAGATGAGGCCTACCAAGAACAATTTTAATTCCTGTTTTTACAACCCACTCCAAACATTTTAGAGTTTTCTTCAATAGCTTGATGTGAACACTCAGGGACCCACATTAAACATCAATGAATCCTAGTTTTCACAGTAAATTAAAAAGAAGGGATGGATGCAAAAATTACAATAGGTGTTTCAAGGTAAGTATATATCACTAATAACTCTTCCACAATGTAAAGCAAGCTGCCCTACATGTATAACTGATTTTTATTTGATTTATGCGTATTGGATCTCCAGGGTATTACTAGTAACCCAAAAGGTTTATGTTAGTAGAAAGCCACAGTATATAAACAACACAAAGGTAAATCCCCAGAAACCTAGTACAGTCTGTATTATCACAAGGTTTCCTTTAGGTAAACCTTCTCCATATCTGGTTTAAAGTCCAGATCTACTAACAAAGCAAGTCTTAAATCCCATGAAGAAACATACTGATACAAGTTTTATCTAAAATTAGTCATCCCAGTGATGTGACATATTCTTGGTTAATATTTAGCAAGCATATTTAGAATGAAACAACCAGGGAAGATAAGGATGGCAAAATAATGTCCAAATAATGTCCAAAGTATGAGGTAAAATATAGGACCCTGACAAGACACTTCAAGGGTAAGAAAGAGAGGCACAATCCAGGCAGGGGTACGATGGAATGGCACATTTATTAAAATGCTGCCAGCTTATATAAGGGTGGCATGGAACTTTCTGGAAAGGGGGTTGAACTTGGGAGGAGCCTGTAAATCCTCCTACATGAAAGGAAAAATAAGGGAGGATTGCAACCATAAGAGGTAAACAAGGGTGGAGTTAACCATATACGGGAAAACTCCACTGGGAGAGAATCTGTCCAGCCAGGGAGCGGGGGCAACATGAGGGAGAAAACCAAATTCTATTTTGTATAGCATGCAATAATGCTATTTAACTTTACAACTGTGAATTCATAAGCTGGGAAACCCATAACAACACGATATACGGCAATAAACTTTCTCTTATATGAAACAGCTCTTGCTTGTAACTCCCCTTCTTGACACTCAGTCTCATCAAGCAGTTTCATGGTCTTTCTTCCATTTGGCATAATTTCGTACTCCTACAGAATCCAGTGCTGAGGGTCTATATAAGGCCTTCTTTTCTTTTAACAAGCAAAAATCTCAATGAAGTATGTTTCTGTTATGTCAGAAAAGGACATTGCTGTCAAAAATCAGACTTCCTACATATTCACCACCAAATTATTTTTCTCAAATGGAGAAATATCACTCATTTTCATTCTGATTTTTGTTCAGTAGAGTAGCATTATTGAGAAGCATTCTAGTTTTTTCATCTCTCTCAAAGTGTGGTGCAAATATAATGCATTAAATCACAGTTCTTCACCTGGTTCATCGTATTTTTTTTTCATAAATGGAGCCAGAAGAACAAGATATTGAAAACTACAATACAAAAGATGTAAAATTTTGTTTCCAACTTTTTCAGTGTCACGTCAGTTGCTGAGGTGCTTCAGAATACAGCAGATTTTCATTTTCACCTCACTTTTATGTTTCCTTAACTGACTGCGGGAAGAGTGCCAGACAGTGCCTGCCAGACAGGAAAAAGCAAATTAATGCACTTTTGTAAGATTGTATCTGGCAATATCTGCAAAAGTGTTCTGCATTATTAAACACTGACCCTTTTACTGCATGTGGAGGTTTGGGTTTTCTTCCTAAACAATCTGAAAATCATTATTATTTTAAATTTGTGCTTTCACAACATTATTTTTGTGTCTTATTTTTAGCTACAATTTTTACCAATGGTAACAGAGCAGTGCCTTCTTGTAACAGGTGGAGCCAAAGGAATTCTGACTAACAGAGCTCATCAAGCTCAAGAATGTTTGACAGATGTTTACTCTTAGGAATTCTCATATGAAAAACAACCTCACTGACTCAGGTGGGGCTCCCCTGGAGCTGCAACTCATGGTATTTAAGGTTTATGTCCTTTGGCTTTAATTCTCTAAGTAGCTCTGTGTAGCATAGAGGAAAGCATGTACCAAAAAAAAAAAAAAAAGTCCCTCTAGAGTCACTAAGGTTGTTTGATATGCATAAGAAGGTTGATATTTCCCCCAAGCTGGCCATCATTTCCTTAAGTCTTGAGCTAAGCCCAACCTCAGAAGATTATTGTGAAATTAGGTATGAATTGCCTGTTTTGCCTGTGTTTCTCTGGGAAGTGACTAGTGGGTCTCAGTGCCTTTGATGGTGTCAGCAACATCCAATAGGTAGTCAACCACGAGAAATCCCACTGAGCACAAGTGGTATTTGCACAGCCTTTCTCCCACTGCCTTAAAAAGCAAATTCCCTCCACATCAAAAGTGTCTCTGTTGAGCAATTGCTGTGTGTCAGCACTCTTCAACCCTAAGTTGTCTGTTGGTTTCTGAAACATGAAAAACACAAGATGTCATAAAAAGAAGATGGTGTCTGTTTTCAGTCCGTTAATTTAGGAGGAAAAGCAGAGAAATAAAACAAACATGCTCTAAAAAGCTGAAGAGTGCAATCAGATAAACCAAAGAAGGAAAAAACTACATATTTAGACATGATTCTTCTGAAACCTTTGCTTTGTTCACATGACTTTTTCTATCAGATCAGCAAGACAGACAGCAAAGTCACAGCTATTAAAACACTTCTATAATTTAAGTAGGATAATGGGCCTGAGGTACCTCCAAATAATTTGAGTTATGCATGTGTAAGCCCTTAAATGTGAGGGGAAATGGAGTGATGAATGTTTTAATCACTGTGAAAGATCCCCTTGCATTTCTCAGTTTCCTGCAATTGTGCAGCCTGTGGTCTTCTTTCCATATTTTCTGCTAAATCCTCTGTGATGATTAAGCATGTGATTGCAATGCTCCCTATCTTCTCCTACTATCTCAAAATGGCATACTTTTCACCACGTTTCTCATTTTAAGAGTTAAATCTGCTTATAAAGGTAATGATTAATAAAAGATTGGTATGAGTTTGACCAAGGAGGTTAATTTAGCTGTACTCCAATACAAGACTTTCTAAGTAACTTTTTGGAAGTTGTCAGCTGTCACATGGATCAAGACGAAAGTGTTGACTTCAGAATTAAAAAAAAAAACACTGTGCTTTGTATATTGCTTCTCTTTTTTGTGACAAACAAAATATTAAGAATGTTTTGAGTAGTTCAGAGCAGTGAGGTCATTAGTCAAAGTGCAGCAATAATTTTCTAGACTAGCGAAGGCAAACAGATGCAAGTTATTCGATGTTACTTGTCACAAATTTGAACTCTGCACATCTACACAGAAAAGCAAGAGAAAAGCCAGGAACATGATGAACTGACCTAAGAACACTAAAATAATGTCAGTAAATTGCTTAGTTTTCCATTTTTCAGGCTCTCAGGACTTCAAAGTTTGGAATGCACTGAACCAAAAAGTGGAGTTTAGTATGTCTGTGCATGTAATACAATCAAAGGAGGAAACTAGACAAATTTTGAATGAAAGACATTAACTAGTTTTCTTAAAAACTGGGGTTTTTTTCCTTTTTCCCTTCTTAATGTATGAGTTTTCTTCTATTAGTAATGTTTATATCCTTTTTTGCATGCACATATAGGTTTTGGATATCCAGTGGAAAATATATATAAACATTTTATGCAGCGTTCTCTGTATTTAAATATTAAAAGAATATTGTAGATACAGGGTGCGGGGCAAGGGGTTAAGAGTCCAAAGACACTGAATAATTTCAAGAATACCCTTTAGTAGAATTTTATTGCTCAATCATACTCTTCTATTTCTCAAAATAGAAGGTAGGACTTCTTAAGTTTGGACTCAATGGTCTTAGAGGTCTTTTCCAGCCTTAATAATTTGATGGTTCTAACTAATAATTCTGTGGTTCTAATAATCTATGATTCTAAACCAAAAAAGACTAAAGCCAGGGAACAAAATGTGTGCAGAGTAGTCTTAAGAATATCACTAGATTTGTGATGAAACCCATACAGCCAATCACTGATTCATTCATTTCCTGTGCCTCAGTGGAAAAGTGGACAGAACAGGAATACCAGAAATGAAAAACCTGTGGGACAAGATCAAGATAGTTTAGCAAGTGGAGAAGAAGCTGAATAGGTAAGCAAAACAAAAAGTAAGTTTTCAGTGCTTCACATTCTGACAAGATATTTGGCCACTTCCTGGAAAGCAAGGCCTCAGCATACGTGTTACTTGGGAAGACAAACACAAATACCACAAACATCTCTGCTACCTCCTTCTTCCCTTCAGCTTTTATTTCTGTGCATGATATCAGCTGGTACGGAACATCTCTTCGGCCAGTTCTGGTTGGCTGTCCTGACTGTGCAGCCTCCAGACCACTGACTGCAGGAGCAGGGTGGGAAAAAGAGAAAACCTTGATGCTGTGCAAGAACTGCTTAGTTATCAGCACTGTTCTAGCCACAAATCCAAACCAAAGCACCATGCAGGTGGTTATGGAGGAAGTTAACTTCAGCAAAGCCAGACCCAGTACAAGTTTTACCCTACTCGGTGTGTTACCACCAACACTGACAATACAGACAGCATGGTCCAGGTCTCAGCCATTAATGGTAGTTTAACATAGAGATTTTAAAAATAAGAATCTGTAAACTGTTCTCCTTTTTCTCATAATGTTCAGATACTGCTCACATATAAAATGTTTTTGCCCCCCCACTCCAACCAAGAGGATGGGAATATTACTTCTCTTTTAAAAAAACTATGATTCACATTGGTTTGGCAATTCAGGAAATAGTCAAATTTTGAAATATCATGAGTGAAAACACTGAAAAGTACTTCCAAGAAGGGTGGTTTGATTTGTGGTGCATGAGTTGGATGAACTGATGAGAACCCCAGGAGAAATGAGACTTTCTGGAATTAGGGTGTTCAGGGACTAATACAGAGTTCATTCCTTAATTTGATTAAGGCATAACACACTTAGGAATTCATCATTTGAGTGGAAGAGAAAAGTATCCTGTTTATTTAGCCTCAGTCTGACCTTCCTCATGAACTGCCAAGGGGTATCCCTTTTTCCTGTATTTATACACAAGTTTTTCCATACCAGGTGTATTTGTTTTTATTTCTGGCAAGACAGGAAAAATGAAGTGTATTGAGACAGAGAGACAAACCTCTTGCAAGTTAAAAATGGGTACACATTGCTACTCTTTTTTCTGAGAACAGAATCTAAATGGCTCAGAAGTTCTACTCCTCTTTGATTTCTTCATGACAATTTCATGTAAAACATGGAGAGAAAAAGGTAAGTAAGTCTGCGTGTATATAGGCAGGAGTGCAAAAGCAAGGGATTTAAATGCAAACAAACTTTATGAAACATGAGGACATTTGCAGGTTTTAGACTTTTTGTCCTTCATAGGGCTTATATAAAAAAATTACCAAGAAGCAAAGCAACACCACAAAATCTTCAACCTCTTAACTGATTAATAACCAGTGACTATAAATGATCCAAACACTCCCCAGTGTTTATGAAATAGTTGTGTATGCTCCAGGTTTCTGAATAGTCAAATCAGCTTTCTACATTGTAAACTGGACTGCAGAGTATAACCAAATATCCTTTTGGCTATAAGCGTTTTGTCTAGAAATGTATTCTGGAGAAAGCAGAATAAAGACATTTTCATAAAATTATAGATAAAATTTTACTTTGGATACTTGTGCCCTTTTAAAGACAATTTTTTAAAACCACATAAATATTAAGACTAGGAAGGCCAAAAAATATAATCTTTAACATAAACAAAATGTTAAACTTACTTCATGTGAACTCCACAGGTTTTTCAGCCCATAACTGTTAGATGAGTTACAGCTTGTCTTGCAGAAATTTATCTTGATCCTAACACTTCAAGCAAGACAAAATGAAGTATACTCTTAGTCAAATTTTTCTAAGGGTTTAATTGCCTTTAGGATTAAAAGCCAACAGATCACTTTCTTGGGGTTGGCTGAGTTTGGGGGTCTTTGGATTTTTTTCTGTCTAATACTTCAGTAATATTACTCCTTATGCCTGTCTTCTCTACAGAGACATTTCTCCGCTCATGTTGTTATTTGAAGGTATTCGATAGGAATTCTATTTAGCTGATAATCACAAAAGGTATATACAAGCATTCAGGCCTGCACTGTACAGATTTCTGTTAACCAGCCTTTAACCTTGTCTTTGCAATATATAATGAGAAAAAGAAGGGAGAACACGAAGTAAATAATGTTGATGTTTTTAAACTGATTTCTTTGGCCAGTCTTGAAGAACTCAAGGTTTTCTGCATCTGCAAAGACCTGGTAATTTAGGGGTGTGGCCTGAAGCTGCAAATTAACTTACATGTAGCTCATATTAGAGAATGTTTGAACTATTTCACATAAAGCTCAGTAGAGAAACATTCTCTGCTTTCAAAACAAATAGTGGTTGTGAATATCCACCAGTGATTCATGGCAAAGACATTTTTAGGCAAAAGAATAACTATTTTCCAAGAGGTGAACTGCAATTAACTTGGTTCAAGTTGGAAACACTTAGAAGAACTTGAATTGCTTAGAGTGTGTGTGTTTAGTTTCATGGCTTGTTAAAGATGAATTCTGTAGCAATCTGGCAAAGCAGGAAAATGTTGCTTGCTTTTTTTTATTTGAGGCAATGCTATTCTTTGAACATTTTGTGGTAACTTACTTATTTTCTAGAAGTGCCCAAATGCTCCTTTTCTGTTTCATATGGAATACTTGAATATATTGCACAAGGTTGAAAATAGTGCTCATTGCAATTGGAAGTTCAGCTAAAACTTTTTACAACGATGGGTAGATATGGTTGATACAACCCGATCTTATTGTAATTGATCAAGTTTTTATGTAGAGTCACTGCTTGGAAGCTCATGCATCAGGGCTGGTCTGTCATCTTCTTTAACAATCAACTGCTCCTTTATGTAACTTGTTCCTGTACTAAATGTCTTTTGGAGTTCATTGTGTTAAAACAGATTAGATTCAGAGAAGAATGTGCAGAAAGTGAAGCCTGAGGGAGGAATAACTTATTATAGACTGTGACATACAATAGGTGGCTATAGTAGAACTACAAAGAAGTTGATCAAACACATAGAAAACGTCTGCCTCCAAAAAGGATTTTGGATGATAGCAAAATGCTTCCATTTCATGAAGGAAAGAAGTGATTTCATGTATCTGCAAAAAAAAATTTATGGAAGTAACACCAACGTGCTTTGATGTGGCAACCACTGAAGAGCAATACCTGTCTGGAGTGTACATGAGAAAGAGTTTATATTGAAATTTTGTTGTTTTCTCTTTTTTTCTCTGTGGTGAAATCTGTCATCGCCACATTCTTTAGTTTTCTATTAGATGTTTGTACTGTAAGTTTCTCTGAAAAGAATTAACTGATTCTGATATTTGACATTTAGCCCATAGTATTAGTTAGATGATACTCTTTTATTCATGTTCACCTCTTTAATGGAAGGTCAGAGAAGTATCCATAATATTTAAACTGAAATAGGGTAGGTTTAGATTTCATAATAGGAAGAAATAGGAGTGTGGTGAGGCCTTGGCACAGGTTTCCCAAAGAAGCTGTGGGTGCCACATCTCTGGAAGTGTTCAAGGCCAGATTGCATGGATCTTGAAGCACCTGGTCTACTGGAAGGTGTCCCTGCCCATGGCACAGGGGTTGGAACAAGAGGATCTTTAAGGTTCGTTACAACTCAAATTGTTTCATTATTTTATGAATACTTACTCTAAAAGATGTGATGCAAATCTGAAAAACTGTGAAAAAAAAAATAGCATACGATAATTATTTGAACATGTTTCTCAAATGTATTTTAGTGAAACACTACTGTTAAGAAGCAAAAGATTTATTGCCTACTAAAATACTTCTAGAGTTTTTGTCATAGCTGGAGGTCAGCCTAAAACATTCCTGGACACAAGTACCAGTGAAGAAGATACAAAGTTTTGCTGTACAACATAAGCTAAAGAATGAAAGTCATTAAAGAGTTGCAATTTATAATTCCTGAAGAACCAAATAAGAAACAAAATACCTCTGATAGAGAGAAAAACTATTTAGTTGCGTAAACATTGTTTTTCTAAGGTGTACAGTCCCTTTTTCCAGTGTAGAGAAAGTGTGGCTATTTTTGGCATCCCTGCCAGTTACCACAGCTCATCATTTCCTAGCAGGGCAACTTGTATCAGAATACCATTCAAAATACTAGAAAATGTTATCCTTTGCACAAATGCTTTTTTCCCCTTATCTCACTGAGTACATAAATTACCAGGACAAGGTAGGTTTCCACTAATTCATACATAGGCCACGAGCACACAGGTATGTCCCTGAGCCAGAACTTTCTCTCACTTAATACTTCCGGGGGTGTGTGCCTAAATAAGGTCAGTCAGTGACAGCTACAGCCTCTCCTGTGCCCTTCAAGAGTTCTCTTCCTCCACATCACTTCAGTAGGAGATGCCCAAGGCCAATGCAGCATCACAGTTAGCACATCAGGTGGAGG
Source organism: Anabacerthia variegaticeps (assembly GCA_035583185.1). Lineage (NCBI taxonomy): Eukaryota > Metazoa > Chordata > Aves > Passeriformes > Furnariidae > Anabacerthia > Anabacerthia variegaticeps. Next base: position 1,705,968 of record JAWWEW010000001.1, on the reverse strand, counting down.
TGTGCTGCGTGAGCCGCCCAGGGAGAAGCTGGTGTTGTAACACACAGTGGTGAGGACATCAGGATTTAAAATAAAGGATTATGTTCAGATGGGCTTGTATGATGTAAAGACTACAAGAGCAGAAAAAAAGTTGACTTCAAAACAGGTGTGGATAGGTGAGACATCAGTGGCCAAGAAACTGTGGACAAAGCAAGCTCTGACAACAGCCTTGCAACTTGTTGCATAACGAATGCTTTTCTGCACTTCTGCCTTCTTGTTGTAGCTGGTTTTAGTAATTATCAGTTAATATATCAGGCATGAAGCTGAAAAAGCTTGTAAAACTTCCTTTAATAGTTGGTCTTTTCCCTCCTATTTTACTTCAGATTAACTATCACTCTTGTGAGTGGACAAAACAGATGATTATTTGGACTTATTTTGTGGTAAAACAACTTTACTGAGAATACAGAGATATAGGGAAATATGGTGAAACTTATTATATAGTTCAGATGGTAAATGTGCTCACAGATACAGTACAAATGCTTAAATCTGCTCTTTTTTTTTCACTGTCCAGAAAGCATTTCATTTCATTTCATTTCATTTCATTTCATTTCATTTCATTTCATTTCATTCAGTGGGAAGGTAGGAACAGAAGGTTATTGAGGCAGAGGATGTAATTTAGATTTGCTTGCAAGTGGCTGAGATGATGAATAAAGAAGCATTTTGTGACAGGTCATCATTGTCAAGTGATCTGTTAATACAGGCATTTCTTTAAAGAGACTGAAGTTCTGAGAATCACAAAAAGGAAAGGGGACATTGGGGGCAGGGAGAGGAAGGAAGGAAGAAAGAGTTACCAGTTCTTTTGTAACACCTCCAGAGTTTGATTCATGTCTACATTTTGAATAGTAGAAAAGTCTGTGAGAGGGTGGTTAACTCATCTGAAACAAGGAGTTCATTGTAGATATCCTGTTCCTTTTGAAAGACACATTAAAACTTACAAACATTGGAGACTCATTATTATGCTTTATTCATCCATTACAGATGATGATTTGTTCCAAAAATATTATCACCTGCGGTCCTGTGTTCTCCAGTTAATGTTCATCATGAAATCCTACACAATATTCTGCAGGGTTGCAACAGTGTTTTTGGAAAGAGACTACATATCTATTAAGGAAATCAAGTTGAAGTAAATTTTATTTTCTTCAGAGAAATATCTCAGAAACCATCCTCAAGGTTTATGAAAGATCATTTCTTTCTGAAATTATCTATGGCCTTTTGCAAGGTCAGATCTCATTGTGAAAGTATCTAGAGCAGACTTTCTACTAGTTTTATTTGGACTACCATTTGTTAGTAACCGAGTACAAATATATGGAGTAGAAAGTAGTCTTACCTTTGAATATCTGTATCTGCTATTTTACAATATGACTTATAGCTTTCTTCATATGACATGTAAAATGACATGTATCATTATTGTACTTTTTACTGGACAGATTATTAAAACCTGCTTTCTGTAATTCTGATTAAGTCATGGTCTTTGTTTCTGCAATTCACCTCTGTTTCCCATCTTCCAAACAAGATTTTCATTTATTGGCATTAAGAGTGTTTTGCAAGCATATCTATACCATGTATAACACAGACCTGAAATATCACTGTTTTATCCTCTCAAGCCATTTCAAACAAATGCAGTCAAAAATTCGGTTAGAAAATGTACATCTGATTTGTACTCTCCATCAAGACTGACGACTTACCTACTCTCTATTTTACAACTGCACACTATTATTTCTATACCTCTTCCTAAATTTTAATTTTCTGGTTTCTCCCTCTCATATTTATGTCTTATTGGTTTGCCTTTACAAGTCTGGAAACTCTCTTCTTTTTCTTTTCAAATAGTTTCACTTTCTGATTGGTACATACAGGTGGATTCCATTTACAATAATTCTCTGCTACAAAATAGAACTGAATGTTTTCTATTCTGCATGGAGTGATAGGTCAAATCCATCTAACTGCAATGAGAGTGCACTTTCCCTTTGTGAGAACCCTCTGAAGTGTGCTGCTCACCTCTAGCTCATTTGCACAGAGAATTTGCACAAAAATTGTTCTTCCTTTAAATCCCAGAGCTTTGCTCCACCTTCTTGGGGTCCTTGTCCATGGCATTCAATGGCACATAGTGCAGACACACAGCAACTTGTGCCAGCCTTAAATGGTATATCAGCACTGTACCCTCCAGTCTTTTCTGTGGTCAAGACCACAAACAGTCAACTCTGTGTCTCTGGGGTGAACTACAAACAAAAGTTGTGAGAGGGATGTTAAACTTGTTTGTGTTGTGCCACTAGTGGTTTTCTTATGGACATAATTTTTCAAGAAAAGGTACATAAACATGATGACAATCCATGGTGAAAAGATAAGCAATTTTGTATTATTTGCATCATTTATAGGAAGATTGTGCTTCTAGTTAAAAGAGACACTATCCAGGCAAGTGAAAAACGTGGTAAGATTTCTGTCACATTTAAAGGTTTTGCTGTAACTATTCTCTCTATGATCAAAACCTTAATAATGCCCTGTGATAAAAAAACTTAAAAATGCTTGCATCCACATAGCGAGACTGTTAATTCATTAGTCTCAAAATCCTTTTCAGTGAGGGCAGTAGTTTCTGCTGTTTCCAGATGGAGAAAATTTGAAACTAATTAATGTTCCCACCACCTCATGAAGAGAGCACTAATAATATTCCCATTTTGCTGATGGGGTAGCTAAGGTACAAGAAGACTAATTTATTTGCATAAAGTCACTCTAGAATCAATAGCAAATAGGAGAATAAATAACACATTTTTTTTTACCCCCCAAAACATATTCTAACCACAAGAAGTTCTCTTTTTCCTAGATAATAAAGCTAAATATGAGAAGTAAAATAATGAAGTTGTTCTACATATTAAATTCACAGTAATAACAGATGTTCAACAGTTTTTAATTTCTGTTTTTGAGTAATGTGGTCTGTGTACTGCCTGAAGCAGGATTTAATTTGTCTCGTTGCGTTATCAGACAACTAAGCTGCTGTCAAAACAGGCAGATCAGGAATTAATGAAAATATTTCTCTGTACAGTTCTGTGATTATAGTACAGACAGCTGGATTTTAATTACTGAGAGTTTAAGTTTCACATGCATAGATCTCAGTCTTAAACTAAAATCAGATAAGAATATGGGCTAAAGCTCACTTCACATCTGAAAATCTGATCTTCTCATTGGGAGTGAATCTACACAGAGACCCACATAAATGTTCATTAATAATCACATTTCCCTAAACCCCTATCACAATTGGTACTAAGTGAAACCTTTCTTTGTTGACTGGTCTCAACAGCCGGCACAGGGATACACAACAGAAGATTTTACGACTCACACATGAATACTTCAAAAGCAGGTTTAAACCAGAAGGATTAAGAGCTGCCTAAACTTTGCTACTATACTTACAAAAATCTGTATGACCTGGTCTAAGCTATCCTCTTGCTTCTCCCTATTCCCTTCATTCTTGTACAGTGTTCAAATCAGTGAACTGTGCTTGGAGGGACAAAAGGATGATAAATGTTCCTCAGGGCATTTTGCTCTCATCATGAAAGTGAACAGCCTTGTAGTCTGGAATTACATGGTCTAGTTCAAACCAGTTTTATGCAATTTAGAAACAGTGTTAAAGCCTAGTGAGTTTTGTGAATAGCTAATGAAATGTAACTCTCTTAATATATACTTTTTAATAAGCAGCTATGAGCAGAGATTTAGGCCTTAAGTCCTCAAATCCAGCCTTAGGGAGGTGCCTCTCCCTATGTTCCAGAACCAAAAGCATTTTGGTCCTGTTATAAAAAGGAGAAGTTTGGCTCTATTTTTCAGACGCATCTGTATGTCATAGAGTTGATAGCTGCTGTGAAGCTTCACAAAGATATGCAGTCAGCCATACCCATAAGATTCGATTTAGTTTGAAGTTTTGGATTTTATTTTCAATTGTAAGACTGCTTCTTCTGTAGTCCAAATTAGAAGTATTGATACTGAATTCTGTAAAGCCCTTACTGACCTGATTGGTTCTTGGACTTCTGTTTACGAAATCTCCCTTTTTCCTGCATTATCCCTTAGATTATTCTGTGGCAAATCCTTGTACTAGTACACAGAGAGATGTAATGGGAAACTAATCTGACTGAAATACAGTCCAATCTATCCTCTCCTTTCAGAAAGAAAGGAAAGAAAGAAAAGGAAGGAAGGGAAGGAAGGGAAGGAAAAAGGAAGGAAAAAGAAAGGAAAAAGGACAGGAGGGAGGGAGGGAGGGAGGGAGGGAGAAAGGATTGTGCTGGCACAAGAATGATAGCAGAAGCTAGGGATATGCCAACTGTATATGTCCATCCTATCACCAAAAACACTTGTTCAGTAACTATCTCAGCCTGGGTCAAAGCCCATTCCAAGCTACCTTAATTACTTGTGGACCAGATATTCTGCTACTTACTCAGTGTGAAAAAGTGCAGTGATCTCTTTTCCCTTTCAGTTTTTCATTGTTTTCTGATAGCTTGAAAATTTTAAGTGCTTCACTCACTTTTAATGCTATCAGTATATGAATAATTGTAGGCTTGATGCAAGAAGTATTTCCCAGATACTGAAATAGGATAGAAATATCTATTATCCACCTAATGCAGTTAAATCAGTAGATTGTATTTTGGGAGACAAAAAAACATGGATGATACTATTTCCTTTTATTAAAATAAAGAAAGAGCTTGAAAAAAAAGCAGGGAGGATGGCAGGTTACAGTATACTTAAGAATCAAAGATTTGTTTCACAATGGGGGATTTTTTGTTTATTAAAAAAAAACCCTTTGTATTAAACAAAGGATGTATCCACCATCCTTGTTATGTGTTCTCCTAGGAAGGAAACTAATTAGTACACTGAAGCACTTAATTGTTCTGAAGGTAAGACTTACTAATATCTTTCAGAAACTTTATTCACAGTCTCTTTCCCATGTATGCAAAAATGAAAAATATTTTAATTATTTACTTATACCATACCTATACTGGAAGAAACAGCATTAAAGTAACTTTTTTTGTTATTTTAAGACATGTTGAGTCCATGTGTTCATCCAGTCCCAGACAGCTGTTTAGAAATTTAACTGTCTGGCTGCTGACCAAAATAGATGGAATACCCTTTCTGTAACATCCCTGTGAAATCTGTAGTCATACACCAAACCTGATAAATCTTGGGCAGAAATGAAGAACTGAGCTTCAGGCTTGCAATACATCTTAAAAAAAAACATGTCCTCTGTTTTTTACGCTTCTTCCAACCTTAGAATTTAATATATGTGTTGGCTCCATGTAGCTAGAATATTCACTTTAAATGCAAAGGTCACAGCATTGTGGCTTGATAACATACCATTCTTGATTGCTGTTTGAACTAAACAAAAATTGCTGTTTGGCATAGTCAGAAGTAGAAAACCAAAATTATAGACCACAATAAAGTCTGCCTGTAATAATCTACAGCATTTAAAAAGAGAGAAAACATATGCTGTGATTTCAGTGTTCTCAGCTTTACTGGAAAACACCAGCAAATAACATTTTTCTTCTTTTACTTTCCAATCCAGTCACTTTTTTAATATTTAATAATAAATCTGCAAATGTAAAACTTAGAAGTTTCTCTCCAGCCTCTCCATCTCCTCTGCTGCTACAACTCTGTCCATCTTTAGGGCTTTTCACCACCCATGGCACAGTGCCTGCCTGTGGGCACTCAGCCCTCACAGAGGCAGTGGATGGGATAGTAAGTATGAACAAAATGGCTCATACTGCTCATCCCAGTTCTCCTGGGATGCAGGAGTGTGAAAATCCTGAGGAAGAGTTTAAACAAAGAGGTTCAGTCAGATGGACTGAACTATTCCCACTGAGGAAGAGAATAGGACAGGGAAGGCGACAAAGAGAACAGGAAAATTCAAGGAACTAAGGAAGGCAACCGTTTTGTGAGCAAGGTACAACTCTTCTGAGATTAAGTCTGGTTGTAAAAAGTTTCAGCTTTCTCTCAGACAGTTCTCTCTGAGATCCTGAGATGCACACAGTGAGATACAGACATCCTGTCAAGAGAGTTCAGTTGTTATGCTAAAAAACTAATCGGTGATGGAACTGTATAGCAGTATTTTTCATTGTATAGCAGTCACAGAAGGGGTGATGCTGCAGCCACTGAACTCTTCCATGCAGGAGGCTGATGTAAACAGAAAACAATATTTAGACTTTTTAAATCCCTCATTTTTTGTCACTAAAGGCAGTACCCTGGGACATTTATTTTCTGGATGTTCCAATGTTTCTTCTCACTAAACTGTTGTTTACTTTTACTTCACCCCATATGAGGCATGGAATATTTCCAGAAACAAAACATGAATTAGTGGTCAGGCTGGGTGAGGTGCAGAGTTGTGTGCAGTTGGAGACTGGAACCAGGCATCAGCTTCTTGTGGAAAGCAGTGATTTAGGCCCTGCTAATTAAGTCCTGATGATATTAAGGAAATTTTTCCTCCTACATGCAGTCAATAAAATAAGAAGGATCTGGTTAAACAAGTCCTTCACAGCTGGCATACCACAGAGTTTAACAGATCAAGGAGATGCATTCCAGTGGTCCAAATCCTTTCTCCATGCCCATCTGATAATCTTTAAATATTTAGCAAAAGCTCGTGCATGTCTTTAGACACCACTGGAGGATCTCTGATCCATGGAAGACAATTTACCCAGAATGTCCATGTGAGCTGTAGTGACTGTGTGAAATTTAAGCTGGAGTTTGGGATGCCCACTGCAGTTGCTTCCAACCCTTCCGCTTATGCCAGACCTACATGTGTCACAGCTCGTGCATCCACTTACTGACAAGTCCACCACAATAGGACAGGCCTTTCTGTCCCGTGGAGTGCTTGCACACACAGCTCTCAGTGCCTAAGCAGTGACCTCTCTAGTAGCCACCGGAAAGCAAAAAGAGAGAATGGTTTTATTAGTCAAACAAACAAAAGCAGCTTAGCCAAATGTAGTGTCCACTGACACACCTAGAGCCAGACCTCCCAAACTGCTCAGCAGCATCTACAGCCTGTAATTTCTATTATGAAGGGTGTAGATTTTCAAATAAGGGCTCCGATAGTTGGGAAAAAGGGAGTCCTTTCCTAAGTCTTGTGCTCCACACACTTTCCCATGGCTGACAGATGCAAAAAGAGGAAAAGAACACTTCAACAGCCTTTACTGTTGCAACATCAAAGCTGTACTACAAATTTTTGTGTTTTATAACATCCTTTACACTCACTGCCCTGAAGCCTTAGAAGCTGAGCCTATTAATGTGACGACTGCCTCCAACTGATGCTGGGGTAGTTAAGAAACATGTGATTGACAGTGCCAGAGTCACCTGTTCAAAACACAAACATTAGGGATTTAATACCATAAAGATACCAGGTTAAGTAACCCACACCTGTATTGTTTTCTAATGTCTGGTTTGCTGTGTATGTATAGGCATCCATCTTACAGAATCTTTTGTGATGAAACTGCAGGTCAAGAGGCAATAGGCAGAAACTGATGCCCAGGAAGTTCCATCTGAACATGAGGAAGAACTTCTTTACTGAATGTGACAGAGCACTGGAACAGATCACCGAGAGAGGGTGTGGAGTCTCCCTCACTGGAGACATCCCAGAACCATCTGGACACAATCCTGTGTCATGTTCTAGAATGACCCTACTTGAGCAGAGAGCTTGGACCAGATGACCAACTGTGATCCCTCTCAACCTGACCCATTCTGTGATTCTGTGTATGAGTAATAAGAATGTGAATTTCTTATCCAACCAGCACTTGCTGTAATGGGCACATAACAATTCTTGATCGTCTTGTTCCAGAGTGCTTCAGATGAACTAGAGAAGTTTTAGGTAACTGCCTTTTCTGTGTGTAAAAGTATGCCAGGGAATAATGCTTTCAGGTCCTTGCCTGGGGACAGATTTGTTCTAGTCCACAGTTTCTCTTGTCCACAATTTATCAACAGAATCATGTGGCTGCTTAACCGTCACTTGGAAGTGCAATCCACACCAGTGCCACCTGTTTCATCATTTCACAGCAGGTGTTCACAATACATCACTAACTCACAAGGGCCAAGTAAAATCTCAGTGTTACTGAGCTAAGAAAGTATACTTTTTTTTTTTTTTCTTAAAATAGAGGAAACAAGAAATTATCAAACTGGTTTATGAGGAAAATAACTATGGATCAATAACAGAAATTAGACATTATAATGGGTAGCCTGATCATTTATAAACCAAATCGTTCTCGTTTAAGATTGCCAGTACAAAAATCTATTAAATTGTAAAATTCAACACATAAAAGGAAATCTGCTGTCCTTTTTCTCTGTAGTAAGTTTGTTCATAAAGTGCCATTTAGTATAACTTAAATCTCTAGGGTCATACTCACACCATTTTTTGATATTTTATGTTATAACTTCAATTCTGACCCGTCTTAGGATGCTACACGTAATTTGTGAGGGGTGAGAGAAATACAGCGGGAAAGGTTATTTTGTTGTGGGTATTCCTTCCCTGAAAGTGTTTAAGACCAGGTTGGATGGAGCTCTGAGCAACCTGGTCTAGTGAACGGTGTCTCTGCCCAGGGCAGCAGAAGTTGGAACTAAATGATCTTTAAGGTCCCTTTCAACCCAGGCATTCTACAGTTCTGTGAAATTACCCTGCTGAATATGCCCTACAAGAAAATGGGTTTGTGTAGCATCTTCTGACTCCAGGGCCTCCTACCTACCTCAAAAAATCTTCCAGAAAATAAATGGAAATAAGTGTTAGATACTTCCTCTGCTACCCATCTCCATGCTGCAAAACCATTGTAAATTCTGTGGTTTTGATATTCTCCAAACCCAGATTAAGATCAGTAAACCCAGATTTTTTTAATTCATTGTGAAATGATGCATGAACATATTTTATGGACAGCTTTTATATTCTGGCAAAGACAACAAGTTTTGAAAAGAACATTAAATAATAAATTGCTCTTCTGCCAACCTGTGCAACCCAGTCCTGCTATGTAAAGCCTGGAATCATGGAGCAGAGAATGCCTCCTCCTCTCTCAGAGGACAGCAGGGATGGGAAATGATCCATTCACCCTGGAAGCTCATCACCATCCCAGGCTCTACTGACACAGCAGCTGAAGGTAGGAGAAACATCCAGTCTGGAACAGCAACCTGACCTGGCCCCGGGGCAAAGGAGAATTTCCTTATCCACAGCCAGTACTTGGCAGAGCACGGTCCAACTCACAGGCAGTGAAAACTTCACTTATTAACCTTCTAGGCTACCTCTTGAAAAATGCCTTTTTCTAAGACAGGGAGTGATTTTTTTAAGTCATCTGTGTTTTTATAGGGCCAGAAAGTAAGAAGACCAAACTGACCCATCTCTCTGGCCATGTGGCCTGTGTGAAGTCAGCACTTGGGAGAACAAATCTGAAAACACCAGCCAAGAAACACACAGAGCACCTCCTCCTTTTTTATGGACAAGGTCAAGCAATGTATCACTTTAATAAATAATGGCTATTTTAATGGCACTTTTTAAATTGCAATAGTAAAGGTAGGAGGGAAGAACACCTTATTCTGAGAGGGACTAAACTCATATGTATAAACTACCGGCCTGCTAAAGTGTATTTCTTCTGTTGAGATTAGACAGTGGATTTTCTTCAAAATATGACTCAGTTCTGGAAAATATATTATTGCTTCCTTCTGTGCTATATGATTTATAGTTCAGCTACTTGTGATAAATAGATGGTGTTAATCTTTATAAGGAGATTGCATGTTCTGATAGGACAGCCTGCTTGCAGAACCTGACGAATTCCACCAGGCCATTTATATATTGGCTCAACTTGTAGTTATTAACATTAATTCACAAAGGAATTGAATTCCTTATCACTGATGCTCTTCCTTTACGAGTCCCTATCCTCCAAAAATTTAAGCTTTTAGCTTTCCAGCAATGTACTCTGCCTTTATTGGGATTGCTCAAGGCCTGTCTTGGAAACTTCTTTGTTTTTCCCTCAATAATTTGCTAAAAGTACTACCATGTGTAACCCTAATATGGCAAAATATTTTAGCATATACTTCAAATTAATCCTACAAACCTAAGAAAGAAAAATGAGAATTCACTAAATCAGCTCTTCCAAATGAAAGGGAAAAAAGAGAAAATACCATAACCATAGCTGAAAAAAATTCACTAACATGATTTATTTAAAATGAGAAAGCAAGTATCTGCATTGGGGTTTTTAGCTCTTGTATTTGACCTAGTGCTGGGTATTTTTACCTTCCTATTTTGCCAGAAGAAAGGACTTTTTGCGAATACGGTATTTTTTTGTGACTGAAGTCCCATTAATTTTCTACTCTTTCAGCATCCTAGAAGCTCAGTATTTCCTGCCTTGGCATATTTTATCTGTTTTCTTTCTCACATCAAAGCCTGCTAGTTGAAACTCTTTAAAATGCACAATGTTTTACTTCAGTACCAACAAAGCTACCTAACATAACAATAGGAGGGTGACCAACAGATTTACAGATTAAACTTTTTTTTAAATTTTTGGGGGGTTTGTTTTTTAATTTCCTATCTCCTTTTTTCTTTTAATATCGATCAATTATAACCCTTTGGTGGGAGAAATCTCATGTGTTTCCTTATGACTGAATCTGACTGGGGAGACATCAACAATAAGACTTCCATTCAGTGGTTGTATTTCTTGTATAATATTCACTATACACAAAATGAGATTTCTTCCTATTCTATTGCCTTGATTTTGACATAATTTTAGCCTTAAATGAACCAACATTTTGTATGTATGTTTTATTTTTTAGCACACTAGCCATCCCTCTCACATCAGTGATGTTTCTTAAACAAGTTAAAATTTTGCAGAAGACTGACATCTGGAAATATGGATCTCCAGCTGTGTCTTTAGTCTTGCTATCTACCTTTAGAGGTGTCTAGGTGTGCTCAGACAACTATTTGCTGGAATGGAAACTCTCTGTTGACACACAATTGCATAGTTGATGTAGCTGACTTGTTAATGATGAATTTTTGTCATGAAATAAAAAAGAGAGCTCTTGTCCTTTGGTTTAGGCTAAGCTAGTATGAAATTTCCAGATCAAAATACATATTGAGCAATACTTCTTGCACTTTCTTACTTAAGCAACTTTCTCTTATTAAATGTCTTTTCCACCACAACTACAGGTTACTTTTTATTTGGCGAATCTGACCACTGGCTCCCTGAAAGGCTTGTTTCCATATTGCCTTACAGACCACTCCCTTTACTGGGAATTAGCCGTCTGCTTGCAACAGTAAAATAATTCTGAGCTCATGTGAAAAAGCCATTTGAATCTTTGATGGATTTCATAAAAATTTAGTTCATTGGGTAATAACCAGATTAAACAGGTCATTCTGCATCTCATAAGCCATGACATAATAGATTTCATATTTCACAATCGTCAGCTGTGTCTTGTGCAATTGCTCTGTCAATTAGACAAGATGCAATCAGACTGAAATGTATGAATTTGTTGATTTAATTATTGTATGTAAGTAGCCGCCATTTTATTGACAAGATTCTGTACTTGACAACAGTTGTCTCTCTGGGTCAGTTACTTTGAAAGTGCACACTCAACACACTCCCTTTATTCTTTCAGTGCAGGTATATGTACCTTTGATACTGCCTAGGTAAGTTGTTCTTGATAACTATTATGTACCCTTAAATCACACACGTAAAAAAAAACTATGCAGAACTAACCAAAACTTTTCTTTTTCTTTTTTTAAGTCTTGTTCTCCAATTTTAATGTGCTTATCCTAGAAGAAAAGGACAAAAAAGTTGTGATTATTTAGCCTGGAAAAAAAAGAAGGCTTTATGGTGACCTAACTGCAGCCTTCCAGTATCTGAAGGGAACCTGCAGAAAAGATGAAGAAAGACTATTTTCAAGGGCCTGAAGCAATGGGACAAGGGAGAATGGCTTCAAACTGACAGAGAGTAACTGCAGATTGGATATTAGGAAGAAATTCTTCCCTGTGAGGGTGGTGAGGCATTGGCACATGTTGCCCAGAGAAGCTGTGGATGCCCCATCAGTGGAAATGTTCAAGGTCAGGGTAGATGTGGCTTTGAGCAACCCAGTCTAGTGGAAGGTGTCCCTGCTCATGGCAGGGTGTTTGAACTAGATGAGTTTTAAAACCTCTTCCAACCCAACCCATTCTATGTTTCTATTATTCTCTTATTTTATGTTATTTCTAAAACTACATAATCTGGATCCTGATGGATTCAAACAAATGAAAAAAATCTTTTTCTTGTTTCCTTTCTTGCTTTTTTCCTTTTCTTCCTCCTAGTTTCATCACCCTTTCTCGTAGTGAAAAGAAGCCAGGATAAAATTACAAGGATTCCTACTAAAAATGAAAGCTGAAGCTTTTCTTTTCAATCAAATTTTTAATATTTGTTCAGAGAAAAATTTGCATTTTGCTTTCCTTTTTTTTCCCCCCATAGAATATGTCCTCTTTTATTAATTGAAGCAATTCAGTATGTAATGGTGGTGTTTATTAGCAGGGACTCTGAAGCCATGATTGCACTGAGGTTTTCTAATTAAAAAGGCAGTGAAGACTGTAAAAATCAACAGTGTTACAAATTATAACTCAATCACAAAAATAAAAGGTACCTTTGCTCAGTGATGTATATTTAATATTATTTTGTCTGTTCTAAGTGAATGAACAAATGTTCACCTTAACCAGTATTTCATTTTTAGACTCACTGATAAGGACATCAACACACCTTTTGGATAACAGCTGAAGCTAGATATCTGCCATGATGTCATTCAACCTTATAGGCACCTAGAAGACTTCTTCCTGCCATAGAACATCACTTTAATTTTATTTAGACTGATGAGAGCCTTCAAAGATTAAATACAGAAACTAATCTTGGTCAGCCAATGGGAAAAAAAAAAAAGTTTGATACATCTGGGTCTAGCAAAAAAAGAACATAGAAATGAATGCAAAGCACTGTCTCAAAGTCCTCTCCTGAGAGCAAGAAGCAGATTCATAGAATCATAAAACAATAGAATATTCTGCTTTGGAAGGGACCTACAGGTATCATTGAGTCCAGCTCCTGGTCCTGCACAGAACTGAGCCAAAAATCCCATCAGGTACCTGAGAGTGCTGTCCAAACACTTCTTGAACTCTGTCAGGCTTGATGTTGTGACCACTACCCTGGGGAGGCTGTTCCAGCACCCAACCACCCTGCCTCAGTCTGTGGTCTGACTGATTGGGGTCCAATAAATTTGATATAAAACCTTGTTCTGAGAAAAGGTGGGTGAGATGCCAGGTGAGAATTGGCAGGATGTTAGTGTGCAATGCTCCTGATTAGGCTTAGGTCATGGCACACTTTAAGGTTCTTGTTTTCTTTACCTTCTTACAAGGGTATTGCCAGAGTATACCAGGCACAAAAATATATTCATGGTCTACAAACAAAAATCGGAGTGTAAATGTTTAATTATTATAATTTTTTTAGTACAGGCAGTTGCTTGACAGTAGCCAATTCCTTCCCTGTTATGACAGCTTCTGAAATACAATTGTTTAGTTTTTTTAATCCTGTTTATCCTAATGATCAGTAGCTTTTCTGTTTTTCAGGGAAACCAAAATGTGTTATACTTAAATGCTCTCTGAGAAAACTAAACAAAAAAAAAAGTATTTTTTATGAATGTGAATGTTCTCCTATGTCTGAAGCTCTGGAGAACATTACAAATGCCTAAATAGTTTCCTTGGAGTCAAATTGGCTGTGAGTCTTCAGATTAAGTTATTCGTTGTCCATTGTGGTGTCTTTTCCCCTTTCAGATCCCTCATTCAAATGCATCAAACTTCGAATCACACATGCTTTATGCTGCCATTTGCATGATTCCTCACCTTAGAGAGGAAAAACTGGTACAAACCAATTCCTGTCAGATGTTTACACCACAGAAAACACCAGCTTAACTTGTACTAGCTATGACCACACATAATTTTCTTCAGGCTTATTAAAGAGGACTGGAGACCAAATGGGATTAGCCACACGCCTTTGAGGAAGTTTTGTGAGTTGATGTGGAAGCTCTTTTGCAGGGCAGTGGAGAAAAAAATCCCCTGCATTCCTCTGCCTTGTGGTGCATTTGATCTGTGGGCAAAACAAGCAGTCTAATTTAATTTTACAGTGTGCTGTGATATTTTTATGAAGGGTGTGATGCATGCACTATTTGAGGTTATTTCCCTCTTTCTTGGACCGTCAGCCTAACACCTTTCACAGGCATTAAATCCTCATTTAAAATGTGGAAAGCCAAGATAAAGAGGATAAGGTCCAGATATCAAGCAGTCTCAGACAAGAACTAGGATGTTGGGCTGTTCAGCTATTTTACCAACACTGCTATATCCCTTACTTTATATTATATAAAACTTTTAAAAAGTTTGGAATTTTTTTATGAGAATCTCTTTTTCCAGGTAAGTCCTAACATAAACAAGGTGAAATATTGTCCAAGAACTGCTTATACTTCTTTTTTGCTGCCTGAATTCTACTCTGTTCAGCCACCATCTCTTCCTTTCTGAACCATGTTAGAGTAGGAGAAGAGTGATGAAAAGACTTCAACAGAAAAAACAATTTCGCAGCAACAAAAAAAAAGATCCATTTCTGTAGGAACACACTACCTGCAATTTTTAGCTCTTCTCCTCCTCTTTCTTCTCACTGTATAAGAGTGTCTGTTCCGTGACCTGACTCTGTGTCCTGCTCTACAGTGGTTAGTAGCACCATTTCATTCTAAAATCATGCTCTTCTGTTTCAGTCCTGAAGAAAAAAACAAACAAACAAAAACCAAAAAATAAACTAATAAAATAACACACACTGCTTCACAGACTCCGAAATTTTTCACACTGTTCTTTCCCTTTAAATGACTTCAAACCATAGAAAAATTGACTGAGTCCTCCAGCTTTTACCCTACTTAGAGGCTTGAAGAAATAGGAAATATACATACTTAAGTGGGATATAAAATATAAAGCATTTTTATATACTTTTCATTGTCTGCATTTGAAAACTGGATGTCAAAATCAGTATGCAAACTTCATGAGATAAGTATTTTTTTAGAAGAATTTCAACAAAACCAACTCACCAAGTGTGTGGAAAACATCTGAGCACAGACCATTTGTATCAAAGTGTTGGTGCTTTTGCACTCACGGAATAAGAGATTTTCAGCACGGAGTCTCATAAGAGTTCCAGAAATAGTTCCACACCTAAATCAGTGGGTTAGGAATTGAATGTTCTCAGAGCTAGAAGGTTTTACTAATTTCATTTATGACCCAATATCTGCAAAGATTCTGCTGATGCAGGAGGAAAAAAAGCAAAATGAAAGACCAAGGTTATTTGTGCATAATGGACAAAGAAAATAAACATGAAAGAATAAAGAGATACAGTCAGGAAATATTGGATAGCAAATCAAAACATGTTGCGCTTAAGAGAAAAAATGTTGAAAGACATGATAGTAGACCAGAAATGTTAAACATCAGTCCCTCTTCTTTATTGCTGAATACCATAGAGTAAATATACTATTATTGAAGTTGTAATGTGAAAATTGCTACTGTTTAGCAGATAGAAATTATAGTGTCTCTGTATTGCATTATATTATATTATACTATAGTATAATATAGTATATTTGGTATATTTATATTATGCTTATTATACTATATTTATAGATATATAATAAAGGCCTACTTATTATTAGAAAATTTCAGATTTGCATTTGTACTTTTTCTATGTATGCTTCAACATGTGGCTTATTTTAGGACAAAGTGCTAAAACATATAACACATGTGATGTTGGAACAAAATGCACAGTGTTTGCTTACATTGCAAAAGGTGTTTATTTCACTGTTTTCACACTCTGAAAAATGAAAACATATTATCCTGAAAGCAAGCCCAATACCCCTGTTCAGACACAAGGCTTTTACACACATAGACACAGACAAGTACGCTAGTATTAGTACATTGGGTTAATTTATTATTTCACAAATATTTCATTTCAAATTTTCTTTATATTTCATATTGAGATAGATTTTTACTAAATAAGGTCGAAATTCCTTGATTCTTTCAGGGTGGGGGGTGGATCACAGTTGACATTTTCCATGGTATTTACTAAAATGGCTTCATCAGATATGGAAGTTTCTCTTCCAGTCCACTTCAGAATAAACTGTTGCTTGTGGCCTAAATATTTTGATCAAATGCATGTTTTCTTATTCAGAACAGTCCATCAGCAAGGCAGCAGCAGTGGTGACAGGCAAGTCCAGAGGTGGGTGCTACATCAAGATGTACGGGAGGGCTCCTGATAGCAGGGACACTTGAGCAGCAGCCCCAGGCTTTGTCAGGACCTGGAAGGTCTCATGAGACAACCAGGTGAAGATTGCCAGGAGCACCGCAGGAGATATAAACAGCTCCAGGGAACACGAGTGACCAGGGCTGTGGTGAACAGAGTGGGAAACACGATGTGATCCACCAGAAGGACGTGGGGCAGCAGTTTGAGCAGCAGTTCGTGTAGGCCAGGTGTGTAGGAGGGCACAGCCAGCCTCCCAGCTCCCGAGGTGAGCTCACCTGGAGGGTTTTGCCAGGCCAACTAGAATAGACCCAGTGACAGTTTCTACAGGGTCAAAAGCCATTGCTGGCAGGAGCATGGCAACCCAGATGGAGCTCCCTCAGAAGCACATAGCTGTCCAGGTCTCCAGCTGCAAGGGAGTGTTTCAACCTGGCATTAGCACTGGAGGGCAGCAGAAACAACACCTGTGTGCAATGTGAGCAGGTGGATGATCTGCTCAGCCTGGTGGCAGAGCTTAAAAAGGAAGTGGAGAGGCTGAGGAGTATCAGGGAGTGTAAGAGAGAAATAGGCTGCTGGACTCACACTCTTCCATCCCTGAGAGAAATGCAGCAGATGGAAGCTTGGTAAGAGTAAGAGGAGCCTCGACCTTTTCTCCATCAAGCAGAAGGAGGGGACCTAACAGATGGGGGGGGGAATGGAAACAGGTCCCTGCTTGCGGAGGTAGTAGAATCCCCTCCCAACCTTCCTCATCTTCCCAGGTACCCTTACAGAATAGGTATGAGGCTCTTGAACTTGAGACTCAGGAAAGGGATAATGAAGGTTAAGGTCTAGTTGTCAAGGCGTGTTCAGTCAAAGGTTGGACTCAATTATTTCAGAGTTCTTTTTCACACTAAATGATTCTGTGATTCTTTGATTCTCAGCATATCCAGACTTCTAAACCAAGATATGTTGAATAGCTGCCTTTCTATTCTTCCATACATGGATCAACTTCTGTACAAAAGCCTGTCATGTCATATACACACATGCATTTAGATGACTTCAAACTGTATTACTGGCTAATTAACACCATATATTAGGTCCTTTTCCTATGCACAAACCTTCATGTGGCTTGGAGGTAAAGTTTTAAAGCTTCTTTCCCATCTCTAGCATGAAGGTACCTCAAGAAGCAAGATTAAGATATGATTTGATGTTTATAAAAAAGATTGCAGCTATGGTTGTTTCATAAGGACAGAAGGAAAAAGAAAAAGGGAAGAAAAAATAATAAGAACACAAAAAAAAGGCCACCCACCTAGAAAATGTTTATATTGACTTTTTTCCTTTTCCTTAGAATGATACCTCAGGACAGACTGTTAAGAGTCCAAAGACTACCTTAGTGCAGAGATTGCTTCAAGTCACATCATGTACCTATTCTCTTCCCACTAATGACCAGGTAACATCCTTCAGGTTGACCTCCAACAGAATTGGAGTATCAGGGAGGACTTTGATGTATATTTCAGGCCCAGTGATCTATTTGTGCAGTTGGAAACAACAAAAAGACAGCATCATATTTCAATAGCAACTACCCAAAAGACTTTCACCAAGGAGCTGGGAACACGCAGCTATTTATAGATCACAGTTCAGGAACTGTTTCTTCAGCTTTAAAATACTCCAAATTTACCTATTGTTTGTCACTGATATCTTAGATTTGAGGTGCAAAAAAGACCACTCGTTGGAATTTCAGAAAGTCCCTTAAAAGACTGCAAGCCTGTTTGGACAATGTCAGCTGCTCCTTTGAACTCACTCACATGGGCTACAGTTTCTTCCTCCCTCAAACTAATGTTCAGTGAAACCTCTGGAATCCCATGTTCTGCTCAAACTCCCCTTTCTCTTCCCACAGCTCCACTTGTTTGAACAGTGTATATAAAGATACCTTTGTTACTCTTTCTGGATAAGGAACAGCTTCTTCAGTCTTATAGGACTTTGAGAATTTATCCACTTTGGGTTTTTATTCTGCCCTTGCAAAGAAGGCCACCACCTTGGCAGCAGAACTAGTCCATTGACAAAGGTATTTAAGCTTCCTCACTTAGACCAGTGGGTCAGACTTCACAGCTTTCTCTCTCTCTCTCTCTCTCTCTCAAAACAAACCAACAAACAAGAACAAAAAAGCCGCACAAAATAAACAAACACAAAAACCCCAACAAAAACCAAACCAAAACAACAAAAAAGGAAAAAACAAACAAAAAAAAAAAACCCAACCACCTTGTTCTATAATTAGGAAAAACACTAAGGTCTCACTAGGATGAATCATACAATAGCAAAATCCAGTAAAAGTATTAAGAGGTATGAAACCCCCCTATCCAATAGAGAAACAAACGTGGTATATATGACTGTGTGTTGCTATTGCAGCTGAAAGAGCCTAAAGTAGCTCAGGTGTGAATTCTGATACAATCATAAGTGTGAACCTGAAATGCTGGTTCCATGTTAGAGCCTGGATATGGAGCCTCCCCACACTGAGCTGCTGAACTTCAATGCCCAGTGGTTGCTCCACCTATGCAGTGGCTCCTCTTATTGCTACAGATCCATGGCTAAAATGCCAGAGTTAATTTAATAAAGCAACTCCTTCCATGAAGAGCTTAAGGAAACACTCAAAACTATTTTTAAATAGACAGTTTCCAAATCAGTAGCAAAGCCTGACCCTTGTATACTTCCAAAACAATTACTATCATAATTATGGCCAGGTTTAACATAAACAAAAATCATCTTTGAGGGAGCCTTTCCAGAGGCCAAACATGAGTTATTTGAAAGGCTGAGGCATCTCTGTGTTGTATCAGTTAGAAGCAATCTGAGTAATTCCAGTGTTTTATTCCTACAGTTCCTATCCTGTCTGTTTTTTCATTCCACTGGTAAATAGATTTCATATTTCATTTCACATGCACCCCATATGCACAACATTAATTTGTGTACCTTTCAGCTGGCTTTATGGAGTGAACTGGTTTAACTTTTCCTCAGGAAAAGGCATCATAAAACTAGGTGTTGGTATGCCATGTCCAAGCGCTTTTCCTCAGAGCAAGCTATAGCTGTTCCTGCCAGCACCAGACTCTGATAAGAATGGAGTTAAGATTCATTTCAGATTTCACCTGGAGAAATTCATTTTCTCCCATAGAATTGGCTTTGCTCAGCATGAAGCATTAGGAGGTTATTTCAGCACTTTGCACACTTAATCTAGTATGGCTTTTGGCTCAGTTATTTATCTAATATGCCATAGGCTTTGTTTCAGTCTTTTGTAACAGTACCCCATTCTTTCTTCCCTTGATTGCCGCTATTGACTAATTACACATTTCTAAATTTTATGCTAGTCTTATAACAAATATTGACTGCAAAATTTGGTGTTTCTGATTAGCAGGGGAGCCTTTGTGATTAGGTGGAAACACAGACTAACAAAAAACTGGCTTTCTAAGCAAGAGATATTCACATTGTAAAACATCTCTCTTTTTGTCAAAATGCAAGGTTTAGGGGTTTTGGTTCTGTTTCAATTTAGAATAGTTGAAAAGAATTTGGAAAGATGTTGTGCTTTCTTAAGCTGTCAGATACAAAGAAACTTCTCAATCTCTTCCATCTTGAATGTTACTTTAGCATCATTTTGGTGATTCAGATTCATGATTCAGTAGAATAATTTAATTCCTTCTACCAACAAGATGGGGTTCTTATCTTCTTTAAAAAAAAAAAAAAAAGTAAAAAATAGAGGACTCAAAATTTCTTCCACTTTCTTTGCTAATCTTTTTCTGTTCATCAGACATATTCATGTAGCATGACATAGAGGCTGAATGTCAGAGATTCTTTCTAGCCCTAGATACTAAACATCTTTGAAAATACTCTGAGGTGATGCAATTGGAGGTTGCTGGTTCCCTGAGCACCTCATACCTCCAAGCATGAAATTAGTGGTCTCTTGTTACCCTCTATCTATATCTTTGGTTGAAAATAATGAATGGATGAAAGGCAGCAAACATATATGCTTGTTTGTTAAGTCAATAAAAGTCTAAATTGAAAGGATTGTAAATCTATGAAATATTTACTGACACGTTAATGTTATCTCTGCAATTTCCAAGCACACTTGGAGCATTTCCTGTGACGTTAATTAAACATTTCTCATTCTATTTCTACCACTTAGACCAGGTGGCTGCAAAATCATTCAAAGCATGAGGCTGTGAGGGGGAAGCTGCAATATAAGGACTTGCTTGCCTCACTACAGTTCACATATACAGAGGGGGTTGTCTTGAAAAGAGACATTGATTCACCTCCAGAATAAATGGTCAGGGATCCATTAACTTTAAGGTGTTCTCCCACTTTACGACACCTGAGGCCCTTGCCCCATTGATCTTTAAGTAGGAACCTTTTTTGAGAATTATTTTCTCACTCTGGTTTAAATTTGAACCTATTTTTATTGTCATTACCTGAAAATCCTTCCTTTTTTTTCAGCAATAGTTAGCTTTGTTTTGTTGTTCTTAAGAAGAAAAGTAGCTTTCTTTTCTCCTCTATTGCATTTTATTTGAAAATGTGGTTTCAGGGGCCTGCAGCCAACTCAGCAGTTGCCTCTTAGAATAGAGATTTGACTGGAATTTATGGAAGAAATATAGGTGTGAGGCCTGTAAGCAAGGTCTGGCCTGGGACTACGTTTATAAGAGCCCCCTTTGTCCTGCTTGCCATGGAAGCTGGGCACGCAAACATGTGAGATTGCTGTGATGGGAGAGAAACTGGAGGCATTTGAGCATAGAGAAAAAAAAGTGTTGGGGGGAGCAGGACTTTCGGTTTAAGTTTTAAATGTGCAGACAGAGCAGCTCTATTAATGTCTCTGTTTTGTATCTGACTGGACAGGAGCCCTCTTTGCACTAGGGCATGTGGCACCTTGCGTTAGAGACAGAATGGCCCAGGTACCTCTTTTTCCTTTAGAATTACATACAATAGAAGAAATGAAACAGTATTTTTAATTCATCTTTTTGTGTGGATCTCCTATCTGTGCTTGCTTTGGAGAGGCCTAAGGTTGTTCTAGTTGTACTACACACTTGCCCATAAAAGCTCTTACAGTGCAGTTGCTCTTTACTTCGGTTGCATTTACAAATGTGCTGAAGATGTGACAACACATGGATATGAGAAAAATCCATCTCCTCTGTTTCAAAGATGAAAAATCTTGACAGCACTTTAGAAAGATCTTGACAGATCTCTAAGGTGGTTGTGGAGTTTGATGCCTGTCTACCACAGAGCCAAGACCACAGCAGCTGCTGCTGTAGGATGAGACAGTTGTCACTTACTCCCCCTCTACCCACCTTTTTGTGTTGAATAGATCTCAAAACAGGAGAGAATTCAGACAGACCTGACAGCACTCAGGTTTAGTGACTGCTCCTCTGCCAGCAGTTCTGCAGGAAGAGTGTCAACTTGCTGTCAGACTGGTGGAGTTACTCAGCATGATGAACTCTGCTTCACCAACAGGTCAGTGGAAAAGGACAGATTTACACTAAGGGTAAAAAACAGGGATCAAAAGATTTTTCCCTTGTTAGTTCAAGGCTCAAGCCCAAACCCAGAGATTTCATGCCTTCCTTGATGCTGTCAGCTCTCTCTAGGTTGGAGCATGCCAAGAAGCAACCATTGTTTTAAGTACTGTCTCTTTCTGATGATGACCATATGAAT
Organism: Anabacerthia variegaticeps; assembly: GCA_035583185.1. Taxonomy (NCBI): domain Eukaryota; kingdom Metazoa; phylum Chordata; class Aves; order Passeriformes; family Furnariidae; genus Anabacerthia; species Anabacerthia variegaticeps. The sequence continues at coordinate 1,684,015 of JAWWEW010000001.1, read as the reverse complement.
CTCATATTGTCCTGTTTTCCTAGACAGGATGGATACAGTCATATTAGACAGAGTGGTAAACAGAGAGCTGGAGCTCACAGCTCTATGCCTCTCTATAAATGACAGCAGGTATATAGCCAGGCTGCAAAACTAGAAACTCAACATTTATGTTAATTTTCTTCCTTTTTTTTTTTTTTTTTGCCACTTTCACTTTAAATGTACTATAGCTTTGGTTTGCAGTTTATGTTTAACAATATTTTAAAATAAGGTAACATTGATGTAGTCCTTCCACACCCTCTACTGCTCTTTGAAAACAAACCTGTCCTTAACTAGAGTGATGTAAACAGTTGCGTGCCCTCAGACTGGACTGTCACCACAGTGAGCCTGTGTCACACTCAGTGGTGTGACATGGACCCAAAGACATATTCGTATACGCTCTTTTCATGCTTGACAAGAAAGTTGTGGTTCTGGCCTTGGCAGGAGGCATCTTTATAAACATAAGATATCTGTATTATGGGTTTTCAGTCAAAACAAAGTGACAGAAAATTTTATGAATACAGCTGAGATATGAAGTTTCTTTATAATATGTACTTACTGTAATTTTGAAACTGCAAAAAAGACATAAGAAATAATTCCAAGGGAAAAGAATTTAATGAGGATCAGTAAAAAAAGAAGCAGAACTGTCCATAAGCACAGGGTCTGGCAATATATTGACATTCATACAGCCTTACTCTCTGCATCTGAGTCTGAGTCTCCAGGCACTTCTCAATTCTCTACCCAAGTTCAGATACAATTTCCCATTAACACTGTTCATGTTGATGTCCATCTTTTAGTTAGAACTTTTTCTATTTTTCTCCACATCAGTTTCACAGAATCATAGAACATCCTGCGTTGGAAGGGACCCATAAGGTTGATCAAAGTCCAACTGCTGGTCCTGCACATCCCCCTAGGAATTCCACCATATGTCTGAGAGCATTGTCAAAACACTTCTTGAGCTCTGGCAGGCTTGGGCCTGTGTCCACTTCCCCAGGAAGCCTGTTCCAGTGACCAACCATCCTCTGGGCAAAAAACCTTTTCCTAATATACAACATAAACCTTCCCTGGCACAGCTCCAGATGTTCCCTCAGATCCTGCCACTGGTCACCAGAGGGCAGAGATCAGTGCCTGCCCCTCTACTGCCCCTCATGAGAAAGCTGCAGACTGCTATGGGGTCTGCCCTCAGTCTGCTCTTCTCCAGTTGAACAGTCCAAGTGCTCTCAGCTGCTTCTCTTAAAGCCTCCCCTCTAGACCTTTCACCATCATTGTAGACCTCCTTTGGATGCTCTCTAACAGCTTTCTAAGAGTTTCCTTTTTCTGTAATCTTCTCTTTTATCCTATAATCTGTCCTGTCTAATCTTTCTCAGCCACTTGTTTCCTTAACCTTGCTCCCTTCATGCATTTACTTTTACATGAACAGTATAAGCTGTATAACAAAAACCTTGTTACATAGCTGTTAAGATATACGTAGCTCTGGCTAGGAACACAGCTGCAAGAGTGGGCCAAAATGGGACAGGAAAGAACATGGTGAAATTTTGTCTGGTGTCAATGTTTCCTTAGAAAAACTTCATCCTGAGCTGAGGCTCCCTGTTGTGAATGAATGAATGAAAAGGGTTTTGCAGGTGCACCAAAGTTGTTGGTTTCTGCATACCTGGGTGTATGAGAGATATATGAGAGGTATATGAGAGGTTCGACAGTTTTGAATTTGTGTTTGGTTTTAGAGCAAGCTGGAAGGGTTACAGTGCCAACCAATGGGTGGAAAACTTTATATATTCACAAGAAATAGATAACAAAGAAAGAGCAGTTCAAGGTTCTGGCGTCCACTACTGCTATTATTTAAAATCTGGAGAGTAGGCATAAAAGTACAAAAGATGGAGCTGTCCTTTATCATAGAGTGAAGAGAATAAAATTTATTGTGGCTCAGATAGTCCTAGAAAGGATAAAGCCCTCAGTATCAATGCATAATGTCCTTAAAATACACTCAGTGTCCTTAAAATGTGCTAATCTTGGTGCTGGGATCACAGACTGCCCTGTCTGATGACAAATGTACCCCTGAGTGACTAAATCCATACAGAACTATTAATGCTGATTATTCTTCCTGAGCATAATCCTGTAAGGCTTGTCTACAAGACCTTTCTTTTTTATCCATACTTTGATCTTTCAAAGCACTTCTGTCCCTTAAATTTAGCACATGACTCATATCTCCTAATAGTTGTCATCATACATCTGACAAATTTTAAATCAAGGCTGATTCTGTCTCCATTCCTGTCCACTAATTTCTTTAAACTTCAAATTCTCAATCTACACTGAAATTATATATTGTTCTTTTATGTTTTTTTTTTATTTCTCCAGAAAATATTTTGTATTTTCATATGTTAAAAAGAGAAGAGCTTCTTTAAAATTCATCTCAACCCAGACTATGGCTGTTCATTCTCATTTATTTAATGCAGGTTAATGTGAATCCCACTAAGCTGGCCTGCTCAATATATCCAGTGCCCTCAAGTCTTGTCAAAGCCACTTCACTCAGCCTCATTTATGTCAACACAGGCTGGAGTATAGTCTAACTTATAAATTGGTTAAGTCAACAATACAGCTCTTGACAAGTGCTAAATGCATCTTACATCTAAAAGCATTTGTTAGATGTCTGTTCTCATTAAGTTCAATTAGGGGTTTATAAGAAGCTCCCTTGGAAATGCTACTTGTTTTTATCTTACACCAGCAGTAAAGGGTATAATAGTCTATTAATTAACTGATCCTTGGTGAACTGCAAATGTGCAAAATTGCTACGTTATTGACTAAGCCCTCCCAGGGACATGAGCTTCTGTAGAAATGTAAAGCTATCTGATGAACATAGTGTTTGTTTACATGCTTCTAAATGGCCCAAAGGAAGGAAGAAAATTAATGAAGATAACAGAGATTTTTGTTCTGTGCTTGTGCAATGAATCATGGAATGGTGTGTGTTGGAAGAGACCTTAAAGATCATCTGGTTCCATCCCCCCTGCCATGGGCAGTGACACTTCCCATTAGACCAGGTTGCTCAGCACTTTATCCAACAGGGCCTTAAACACTTTCAGAGATGGGCCGTCCACAATTTCTCTGGGCAACTTGTGCCAGGGCTTCACAGTGTTCACAGTAAAGAATTTTTTCCTGCTATTTAATTTAAACCTACTCTCTTTCAACTTGAAGCTGTTTCCCCTTGTCCTGTCTCTCCAGGCCCTTACAAATAGTCTCTCTCCATCCTTCATGTGGGCTCCCTTCAGGTACTGGATTAGGTCAATTTGAAGCCTTCTATTTTCCAGGCTAAGCAATCCCAATTTTCTCAACCTTTCCTCATAGAAGGCATGCTCCATTCCTCTAATCATCTTGGTGGTCCTCCTTTGAATTCACTCCAACAGGTCCATGTCCTTCATATGCTGGGAACTTCAGAGCTGGATGCAGTCCTCAGGTGAGGTCTCAGGGTAAAAGCCTGAGGAACTCCAGGATCTAGGAATATATAGAAATTAACAAAGCATTGTAGGTTGGGAGTGTTTGGCTTGTTTTCCTGTAGCTACCACAATTCCTCCTGTTACCTCCCTCACCCAGCTCAGGATCCCTCATCATACTGAGATGTGCCTGGTTCATTGTCCTGCTCTCCCACAAGAGGCTCCACTGTTGCATGGCCATGGCATGCCACAGCACAAGGCATCAGAGGGCACATTCAGACCACCATGGGTGATAGCAGCACCAAACCCCGTTTTTCTCCAGAAGATCTCCTGAGCACACTGAAGGATGAGGCAGAAGAAACAGAAAGAAGGGCAAAAGCAACATTATGTGGCACAGGGCCCTGTATTTCCAGTTTTCTCCTTGAATGAAAAAGCAGTTTTTCCTCTGGCCCTGGCTCTCCTATTTGTTTTAGCAGATACTATGTGCTCTCTCAACTATAGCCTACAGTGGATGCACTGTGATGCACAAAGCATATTTATTTAAAAATTGTTTGATAGCCCCTATTTGAAAGTTGATTAGGAACTATTCACACCATGTTAAAACTTGGGAGACATTAAGTTTCACATAATGCTTCCTGAAAAGTTCTGGCATCTAGCCTGTGTTTCAGGAAAGAGTTAACCAGGGAATACATATATCAAAAGAGCATACATAAAGTTGTCCCCACCTTTCCCTTTGCAAAAACAAAGCACAGACTTCATTAAGAGGAATTTTGAGAAAGCAACTCAAAAACAGCTCTTTCGTAACATATTAGTATTTTACATATTATATTTTACAGGTGTTACTGCATAATGCCCCACTCTCTTCACAATTTTTATACCAAACTGAGGATGTGAAAGGTCCATCTGGATTCGCTTTGGATTTTCCTCCTACCATTATTCAGTTTCTGTTACTTCAATCTTTGGAACATGCCCTAAAATGTCACTTACAGCTTTCACATTCTATCCTAAAAGAATTAATGGAATAGAGTTTGCAGTACAAATACTCCACTGACAGACATTTGCTGAGGCAAAGTCATGAGGCTCAATTTAGAAGCTCTAAACTGTTACAGGACTATAAATTCCTATTCCATTAATGTTGTGCAACAGTTAAATGGAAGGAGGAAAAAGCCAGCTCTCAGCTTTTTGGAGCAGATGAAGTCATGGATGAGAATGATGCTTCTGCAGCTGCTTCACCTGTGCCACTTAAAACTCCAGAGGCAAATCTAACTCCTTGTCCTTTTACTTGAACTGTAGATTCCTCAGATGCAGTATTTTTACTTTCACATGTTAGTACCTCTCAAGAAAACTGGCAAAATGGTAATTAAATAGAGACTTATTAATAATGACTTACAAATTATTTCCCTTAAAAAAATTATGTTCTCTTGATGCCATAGGGTTTTCATGAATTTGTAGATTTTTATACTTCTAGGAAGTTTCTCACATACAGAGTAGCTAGCAACCTCTAACCCTGTGCTAGCTGTCTTAAGGGTCAGATAATAGCTGGAACACCATGCCTGGGAAA
>JAWWEW010000001.1:1624644-1678917 GCA_035583185.1 Anabacerthia variegaticeps | reverse complement strand
ATTCTGTACCCCAAAATTCCATAAGTAAAAGAACTCTTCTCTACTTTACCCACACAAAGTTGTCTTGGAAGTTTTTTCCCCTTCCTTAAGGCAACACTCTCTTTGAGACATCAAATTTGTCTTTCATGAGACACATGAAAGCCAAGCATGAGCAGAGCAGACAAGAGCAGAGCAGAGAAGCAACTTTGACTCCAAAGGAGAAGAAATCATTCACTATAGGTCCTCAGGACAGTTCCCAGGGGGTTGTGCCAAGAATATGACCATTTTCTGCCTATGCTGATGCCTCCACAGATACCCACCAACATCTCTGGAAAATACACACCTGCCATTTTTAAAATTTGTAGTTAGTGCAGGAGCTGAGAAAGAGACACTTTTTCACCTCCTTGCACATTTCTGTCTTCCAAAGGCCTGCCAAACACCTCCTACACTGCATGGTGATCTGCGTAAATTATTATGTGTTATTTGAATCTATTTCAGCTGAGTTGCACCCATTTTGTCTTAGATGTAGTTTTCCCTCATGACTCAGCCTTCTTTCTGAGACTGAAGAATGGAGCAACGATCTCTATGCATTCTCAAATAGGAATCTTTGAGAAAATAATCCATCTCCACATAATTCAGACTGTGTTCTTATACTTTTTTTTCCTACTCTTTCCCACTCTGTACATGGTAATTACATATTTATTTAGCACAAAGTCCTATTGCTCTGCTGCAGTAAGCTAAAGATTAATAGGCTTTTGTTTTTTGCACAAGGTCCAACCTGAACAATCAAAACTTGGTATCAAATAAAATGTATTTCCTATAACCAAGGAGCACATTAGTGAGGGTGAAGTGGGACCTCTATGCAAACTCTGCATGCTATACTATTTGAGCTGAGAGAGATATGTTGTGGTATATTTATAAGAAGGAGGAAAAAAACCTGCACAATTCACCAGTCTGAGATAAAATTCAGCAACAGCCCAATAGCACCAGATACTGCAGGTTTTATATCAGGGTCTCCAAAAATCCTGCTTGCTTTTTTACTCGCTTCCCTCTTTATGGTTCTACACAGTTAATCCTGAGTCTGAAAGCAGAGTAAGATATTAAGAAGGAATTGTATATGTTTATTGCCAGGGGAAATTGTTCCCTTTAAAAGGAGGGGGTGAAGTATTTCATTTGTATCTTTTTCAAGCAGTAGGTTTTACAGAGTCACGAGAAGGCATCAGCTAAAAAATGTAGATACTTGTAATGAAATAATAATGTTCATTAAAGTTCAAACTCAACACTTAAGAGGGCTTGCCTGACTGTCTTCTTGTTTACTGAGGCTGCAGTCTGTTCTAGAAGACCATTTATTCTGTTTGAAAAGCAAGTTGAAACTCTGGATTAGCTCTGCTTCTCCTTAAAAGAGAAAGAGAAAAACCACCAAAAGAGAGCAAGTCAATACACCAATTCGCAGCTGATGATTGATATAAGAATGATGAACACTGTGTAAGTACAGACAGTGATGCTTCCTAAAATCTTGGTTGTTCAGTGGATATTTTACCTCTTTGCTTATCTCCATTTTTTTTTATTTTTTTTTTTTTGTCTGATTGAAAAAGCTATAGAATAGTCAGAAATTATTTATGGCTAAGGCAGACCTAAACACTGAGCTGGGTGGCAGAAACTAACAAATGTGTGGGTAAGGAGGTGTAATAACTCTCACAGAAACTTGCCCTAAGATCATATCTCTTGGGTCCAACTGCTTGAAGTGGTAGGATTCACTCTTAAAAATGCTTATGTGTATTAGATGCCTTTCAATCCCTTTCTTCATTCAATAATATGGAATATCCCATGAGGCAGAAACTATTAGCAAAAGCAGCAGTATAATAAGTCATCAAGAATCCTCTGACTGCAGGGAAACCAAAGTCTGTAGGCTGGTACTGGGAAATATGAAAACAAATGTTTTACACTCGCTCAGAGAACAGCAGAAACTTGCCCAGACGTGCCCTGAAAACTGAAGATGAAAGAGTGTTAGATGTTTCTATCCATCTTTTAGGATAAAAAAGAAAAATAGAGAACTAATAACTACTAAAATATATCAAGTATGTATACTCTAGCCCTTTATATCCAAATCTGGTGTCAAACAACTTCTTCTTCTTCTTCTTCTTCTTCTCCTTCTCCTTCTCCTTCTCCTTCTCCTTCCTTCTTCTTCTTCTCCTTCCCCTCCTTATTGCATTCTCTTTCTTTATTCTTTGCTGCCTTTTTTTTTTTTTCTTTTCTTTTCTGGAGTGGACCAGCCATAAAACAAGTACCCAGAGATGCACATTAATAGTTGTTCCTAATGGAAGCTCACTCTCCCACTGTCCACATACCCTCCCCCTCACACACAAAAAACACATAATCCTTCTCACCCTTGTGCTCCCAAATGTGCTGTAGGAGCTGTGCAGCCCCTCTTTCATCCCTAGCATTTCATCACAGAATATGGCTGCAGCAAATGCCAGCAAAGTGAGGGGTTCTGATGGAAAAATAATTCTGGCTAGAGCACAGAAATGGCTGCTTCTAACCAATCATTCATTTGGCAAGAAGAATATAAGACACTGACCACATTTAAAGTTTAATTTTCATGATCCACAGAGAAAAGAAAACCACTTACAGGTGTCCTATACCATTTGTGTAATAAAATTGCTCTATGGGGCAGATGCTTAAAACTTGGCTGTGATGCCATCAAGGATTAACATTGACTAAGCATAATTGTAAGTATCTTTGATGGCTTTGCAAGCTCCATTTAAGTAACTGTGCATGCCACTAGACTTGAGAGGCATGATGTTGGTGGAAATGCCATTGAGAATTTCTCCAGTAATTTTTTTAGTCCTTCCTCTACTTCATTTATGGCTGGAAAATATTGTATATCTTTACCAAGAAAACCAGTGTGGCTTGAATAGAATAATCTTCAGCAAGTAGCAGCCCTCCAGTTATAATTAAGATTCTTTGAAACTCTTTTCAAAATTAGTATTTGCTCTGTTCCAGCACTTCTTTGGCCTTCTGTGCTAGACCAAACAAAAAGGTAAAAATTGTGCTGTTTGTCCTGGATGTTTTAGTCAAAATGTTCTCATGTTCACCAGTCCATATTTCTATATTTAAGACAAAGGATTGCTGAGAGGATAGTAGTTGTAATATTGAAGATATTGAAGAGTGCACAAGCATTATAACATCATTAAAGACTTACATCTGGCGTGGTAAAGACAGGTGGGCCAGTATTGCTTATGAGTTTTCCAAAACAATCATGCTTGAATTCATTATTTCAGCAATTAAGTATCTTGTGCTTAATAAATTACTGCCTCTGGAACTGTGATTAATGATAGAATAATAAAATCAGAACGATATCGCTTATTATGTAATCCTGTGCTGGAATATTTAAAGTTGACTGTCTGAGGGTATCTAAGTATAGTGTTACCATCGTGGGAGACACTATCAAAAACTGTGTAAATTAACTCTTGCTGAAACTTTGGGATATAAGCCACTGCCACGTCATGTACTGCACCAAAGATGGCAAAACCATGGGAGCATGTTGAGACATATTCATGGAAGGGAAAGGGAGGTTATGTGAATTTTGTTTTTCAGCAACCTGCACAGGTTTTGAAAAACTGTATCTAAGAGCAAATGTGTGGTTCTACTGCTGGTGATCTTTTTAAAGAAAAACTGGCTTTGCTGTCACCTGGGATCCCCTGGAGAACTGAGAATGAGAACAGTGCTTCCAGGAATGTTGCTGCCATATGGCCACATGGGCTGGCTTGTTTGGTGATGCTTTCCTGGTTAATGACAGTTCCAGGCATGATGGCAGAGAACAGGAATATTTCTGACTTGCTCAAATGAGCAATGGGTAATGAACAACACATCCAGAAATGGTGGCACTGTGCTGTGCAGTAAAGTAATAAATAGCTGAGATCTGACAAAATGGATGGTGAATAATTTCCACTAGGAACATAACATTGGAATGAACATTCAGTGAACTTTTCATTAGATCTGAAACAATATCAGAGATACAGACACTATTCACAACTGGGTCTTCTGTAAATTCCCTTGCAGTTGGGTTCAATTCCTAACTTAAGCTCTAGAAAGGCAGACAGGTAACAAGTCTAGAGATTAGTTCATCCCATTAAAAGGTATCTCAAGTGCTGTGAGTCATTATGTAGTTGAGCTACGTTGATATAAAACCAGCATCAGTGAGATGAGAATTTGGATGAAGAATTCTGAGCACAAGAACTGAGACTGGAAGTAAATCAGTTGTTAAGCCATGCATAGCCTGGACTGAGGGCAGCACAGCATTGCATGTCACTGAATGATGACTCTGGGGCTACCAGCTCTTAGTTAGACCTGTCCTACAAAGTGACAAAAAGAATGAGCCTGTAATCACCCACCCCTCAGTGTGTTTCACCCCGCAGACATCAGACAAGAAGTGACATAATGCTGCTTTTTAATGACTAGATTCTTAAGGTTCCAAGCAACAGCTAGTGATCCCATATAACTCTGCAAGCTTGTTGTACAGTTTATAATGCATAGGTTTTTTTTTTATCTTAGACCAGAACCGTTTATCTGCAAAACTGTGTAGCAGAACGAAAAAAGGAGACACTCCCTTTGATGCCCTGCATGTGAGTTTTACAGTACCATTTGTGTACATACCAGGACTTGGTTTGGCAGAATTCTTTCAAGACCTCTCTCTCTCCCACACACATCCATGCAACAGGATGCTTTTAACACAATTTTTCCCTTCTTTAGCAATTTTTTTTTCTGGATGAAGGATATGATGTTCACCATGTTCACATTGTCAGACAACGTCCTGGAAAGCTGTAAGATGTTGCCTGTGCACAGGGCTATAAATACCATAAAATCATAGAAATCATGGAATGGTCTGGGTTAGAAGGGACCTTAAAGATATCTAGTTCCAAACCCCCTCCATGGCCAGGGTCACCTTACACTAGACCTGTTCAGTATCAACATATCTCTTCACATAGCCATCTATTCAAGCACGAGTTGTGAGAAACTTCTATGGCACAGCCTAGGCACAGGGACACTTTTCTGTGGAGCTGATTCTTCAGACAACAGGGATCTGTTCCAGGTAGCAATAAAAACCCTGAAAATCTTGTTATGGGAATGGCATTTTTCCTACTACATGGTTTGCATTCACTTTGCCATGTTGAGAGTAAAATTGTTTCTCGCAAGTGTCCTTCTAATATCTTCTCAACTACACTGAACCTTTGTTAAGGGCGGGAGGGAAGAAGAGAGTTACCTTTAGCCTATGTGAAGCGTTCTCCGCAAGAACTGCTGGGCTAATTTCCTTTATTAAAAGGCCATGTAGTGACAGGAAAACGGGGAATGGCTTCAAACTGAAAAAGTCTAGGTTTAGATTAGATATTAGAATGAAACTCTTCCCTGTGAGGGTGGTGAGGCACTGGAACAGATTACCCAGAGAAGCTGCGGATGCCCCATCCCTGGAAGTGTTCAAGGCCAGCTTGGATGGGGCTCTGGGTAAACTGGTCTAGTGGAAGGTGTCCCTGCCCATGGCAGAGGGGTGGAATGAGATGATCTTTAAAGTCCTTTCCAACCCAGGCCATACTTACAATAAGGCATTTCGTATCAAGTGTGAGGCAGCCTGAAATACTGATCTGCATGCACAGCTCCAGTTTCCTCACTTCCTTTTTGGCATGGCTTTTCTATAAGTACATTGTAAAAAGATGCTTCAGATTTGACTGTGTAAATAGTTGGCAAATCAACTTATAAGGTTATTTATTATCCAGCATCTGGCTGTGTTCTGTGGGTGCAATGTCCATTGAATGTCCTGCTGAGAAAACAGGCTTTAAAGGTTGGGGAGAAAATAAAGATACTCATCATCTTTGCATTGTCGAATTCAATTGTCTTGGAATTACAGACAATTGAGATGTTTTCCTAAATAATATGTTTGATGGAAAACACATTTGTGATAAAAATTGCAATTTTCACAAAACCATATGCATGCCATAGCAAATCCATGTATTTCATAAGGAAACATTCAGGATAATCAGTGGGAAATATATCACCTTTCAAACATAACTTGTTAGTGGTTGAAATAGACAGGCTATTTGAATATTTGTTGAGTAAATTCTATGCCATTTTCCATTTTCTTCCTTCTCACAACCAGCATCACCCTCATCACAAGCATCAGCTTTTTCCATCCAAAGAAGAGGAGACTGCTGGGAATAAAATGCTTAAGGTGTTTCCATTATACGTTCTTGATACATCCCTTATGCTTCATATAAATCTGTTCATTCTAGACTATTTTGTATTTTGTCATGTTCAATGCCTCCCACAGCAACTTCTGTACATAAGAATTAAAACGTGATCTATTTTTCTTTCCATCACAATTTCTTGTGATCATAAAATGATTAGTACTATGTTCCCAGTGATTAACTGTGGTGTTTCTCTTAACATCTCAGTACCTGTGCAGGCTCCTTACTCCTGGAGAGGACAGACTGACATGAGAGGGATTGTTTTACCACTCACTGAAATTTAACCTGTAGTTAATAATGCACTCCTATGAGAGACCATGCAAATTAGTTTCCATGGTGGGTTAAAACCAAAACCAGTTTCAAGTTTCAAAGTCAGCAATGAATCAAGAAGGGTGAGAAAATATATTTGAGGGACCATTTCCTTCAAATCTTATTCTTGCACAGAAACTAGATTTTTTACAGTATATCTGTAAATTTTACTCTCTTCATAAAATTAATCAAGACTTTTCACAGAAGTCTTTTTCATACATGTATAAGTAGGAGGTTTTTTCTGACTGCAGTTTTTAATGTGAGGAAAAAAATGGGGAGAATAAATTTTCCTTAAAATTTGTCACAATCTTCTTATTGATATAATTACATTTATTAAAATCTCTGTCTGAAATTTTCACTAAAATGAAACATTATTTTGCAGAAACATCTGTGGTAGTGGATTCAGTTTAAAACTAACAGAAAAGAAAGTGCTTTATCACATTTTGTTATCATTTCTAGCTTTGTGCACACTTCAAAAACTTGCATTGGCTCTATATAAGCACAGGTATGTTATCCAAACCTTACATATTCTGTATGTTTCTTTTCCAAAGGGCTTTTGAGTTGGTCTTAGAGTTTGGGATTCTTGCTAAAGTAGTAGAACTTATTTTGGGCAACAGCTGTTGAATAAGCTGGGTGTTTTTTCTCTTTTCATTTTTGACTTCTTATCCAGCTTCTTTAATGTTACAACTGTCCACTCTGAGTCTCAGAAAAAAACCTACAATTTTGTCACTTCTTTTCTCTGTTGAGCAGTATGGAACAGCTGCTAGGGAATTCTAACCTACAGTAAAAGTGGGTTGGACTCCATCCCCCTCTCCCTTATTCCTCACAAGAGGAATAACTTTGTTTTGCAAGCATGCTAATTATTCTGGAATAAAGTAATATTTATTCTATAATACAGTGTTCCCATGGGATATGGGGTATGCTGAAGCTACTACTGAAGAATACTGCTACAGTTACTCCAGTTAGTTTTCCTATTCAACTTTACTTTCTTTGAAAACAAATCCTTTCCACCTTAATTTTAAAGAATCATATAACTATGAGCAGGTGAAGAGAGGGAAAATGGAAGCAGCTCATTTTAACAAGAAGTCTGGCAGTTTTCTCAGTTACATCTCAGAAAAGTGGGAGTTATGAGTTTGCCTTGATCGTGAACTTAAAGGATATTTTTCTTTTCTCAAGAAATATCATCTCCATATGATAAAATAAAGAAAGTGTAAGACGGAGGAAATCAGTTGACCAGGTGAACTGTTGATGAAGATTTTGAAGGAAGGGTATAAGAAGATGGACCAACCTCTGCTCAGTGATGCCCAGCAGTAGGACAAGAGGCAATGGGCAGAAACTGATGCACAGAAAGTTCCATCCGAACACGAGGAAGAACTTCTTTCCTGTGCAGTGACAGAGCACTGGAACAGATCACTCAGAGAGGGTGTGGAGTCTCCCTCACTGGAGATATTCCAGAACCATCTGGACACAATCCTGTGCCATGTGCTCTGGGATGACCCTGCCTGAGCAGGGAGGTTGGGCCAGATGACCAACTGTGGTCCCTTCCAACCTGATCTATTCTGTGACTTTGTGTCTTTGCAATAGATCTAGGTAGGGAAATCCTCCATAAAATCTTGACTCCTTCTCAGCTAATAAGAGTAGTTATTGAAGCAATTAAGATGAGTTATGCAAAGCTGCCATGTAGCATACTGAGTAGTTTGAGGAAAAGTATACCTATTATCTTATGAAATATATTTTTTGTTAGACCATGGTATTTTCAGCTCTCCAGAAATAGACCATACTGATCTGTGCTCCCTATAACAATCTGGAGTTTCATAAGATTCTACATTTCAGCTGAAATCTGTTGCACAGTTTCTACTTATTTCGACTGATTCAGTGTTCAATTCCAAGCTGTTTGGATCTTGGAAGTTTTCTAAATGTGTTTTGGGGGGAAAAAAATAAAAAATTATTTGGAGATGGGACACCCCTTTTGGCTGGGATATTGTAGAAGGCGTTTCCTCCTTAATACCTGTGATATATGGTGAAAACTACATCTTACTGGATAATATTTTGCAGGAATACATTGAGCTAGGAGAAACCACTGTCCTAGAAGGTTTCATTAAGATTTGTCACATCTCTTTTATTCTTTTTCTTCTCTGTCTTCTTTCTACCCACACAAAGTTTAAAGATTTTTCTATTAATGTGAGAAAATGGTGGATGTGCTATGTACATGTTTGTAATAAAAATTGAATAGGGGTTTTGAGACAATGTTTGTGCTAAACCTCAGTCGTGAAATTGCTGTCTGATTTTGGTGGTGTGCTGGTATGTGTTTTTCGCTACTCCATTCCCTCTAAAAGGAGTTGTCAGTATGAAGTTGTGGAAAACACATCCCAAAACCTCTTCTGAGCATGGGTGTGAGATGCTTCTCTTTCCTACTTCATTTTCACCATTCCATGCCCTGAGGTTAATCTGAAAGATGGGAATAAACCCTCATAAATGGCATATTGTTTACTGACAAAACTGTTGTGCTTAGAGGACATGGATCCTGTAGAACACTTTGATCTCATGGAAGACTTCACAAATACCATGCTTAGACTGACATGATAGCAATGCTTTTGGCTTCTAACTGCAAACCAATGGCAAGTAGCACACATATCCTCTGAGCTGAGCAGCAGAATTATCCAAAGTAAAATAGGATTGTGCGATAGCAGAAGTCAATAGGCCCAAATGACTATGAGGGGGAAATTGCAATCATACCTTTTATTGGTATAAATAACTGTTCATTATATTGAAATATTCAGAGTTTTTATGTACAGAAGCCACGGGGCAGAGCATTAATAGGTCAGTAGGTCAAAGTCAGTTTCAAATTCAGAGTGTGAATTTTAGGTGTTGCCTCTTTGATTATTCAATGACTCATCTTCCCACTTTTGTGCCATGACAGCACGAAAAGGTTTGGTGATGCCAGCACCACAAGATGGTGCTGATGGCTGGCTGGACATGTTATTTGGCTAGGACAGAGTTCAGGCATGAGGACTTCTTGTGCAGTCAGGCATGCAAACTATGCATACACATGAAGAGATCAGCCAGAGGCCTTTAATACCTATGAGACCTTGACTGCATGAACACCAAGGCAGACTTTGGAAGCAGAACTATAACCTGTAATTTGATGTGTCTAGAAACCCCTGAGGATTGTCTCCAATGCAGGTAAAAAGCAGTAAGATATTAAAAGCCTCTCAGTTACCAGAGTCAGAAGACTTTAATTTCACCCATTTGGCAGTGGATTCTAATCACAGTGTTGTGATTCTACTGATCTCCATGCATTTGTTTCTTTCTGTTTTCCCCAACCCTCCATAAACTGGAATAAAGGCTACTATGATTGATACATGCAAAAACTTGAATTCATGAAGCACCAGATTGGGGTCAGAAGAAGTTTCCATTAAAAGTAAAATGAAAATAACCTGAGGAAGCCTGGAGAAGGAGCTGAGGGGGAAGGAAAAGGGGGCCTGAACAGCAAAATATTTCTCTGGATCATTTGGAATGGATCACTCTCATATTCAAGCTAAAAGCAAACCACTCTGGCATTGCAATTTGGATGATTTTATTCCAACAGAGCTTCTAAGGTCCTCCAGTATTCTTTCCTAAGACGCGTAATACAGCACGGAGAGGCCATAACTTCAGGTCTTATTTTGCTGAGAGAAAGAAAATGTCAGGACTCAGAAATGTGCATGGGGAAATTAAGACAGAAGGCATCTATGCTTTATTCATTTCCAAAGGAAGAAGAAAGCTTTAATCACTCTTTTTAATTGAAACTGAAGGGGGAACAAAATTGTTTTTCTTTAATTTTAGATCATTGTTTTCACGTGTTTGTTTTTAATACTGTTTTTGTGAAGTTTCAGATCAAAGTAATTTACAAATATCCCTCTAACCAGGTTAGTCTATAAGTATACAGCCTTTAATTGCAATATTACTACCTGGCACATTCATTTGAAAGAGTGATGCCAAATCCCTTAAAAGTTCACTCACTGCTTTAATTTCTTTCATAGAAATGGTGTTGTAGAGAGAAAACATGTGGAGTCTGATGCTGGACCATATGCTGAGCAGACAAAAATTAATATAATTTCATTTACTAATGATGCTAATAATAGTGTGCACTAGATGAGAAACTGACCATCACATATGACTGAAATGTTGTCAACACTCTTTTCAATCCTTCATAGTCATCCTTACATCAGTTTTATGGCATACTCCAGCAAATCAACCAAGGAGGGGATTTCCCAGGATCTTGATCTAGTGTGGTCATTGTGGGTTAGTAGCTGAAAATGCAGAACAGAACTGAGAATCTCGCCTACATGAGAAGAAAGAGGCTCCGTTAAGGCTGAGTGACTTAAAACTACGCAGTACTTTGACATGGATCACTTCAAATCATAATCACAAACCACTAACAATAGATTTTTGTTTTTTCTATTGCCCTTTCCATTGTCATTGGGGAATTTCAACCAGGGTGTTTCCTGGATACTCCAGGGACCAGTTTTGCTGGAATGTCTATTGTATACTGCAGAGTACATGGGAAGTGCTTTTTATGAATAACCTTTTGCATTTATAGCATGTGGAAGCAGGGGTGAGAGACAAGCTAATACTTGCTTGATATTATTATTTGTGTTATCACCATCTGGTTGACAGTTAAGAAAGTACCTAAAATTATTCTCTATTACCACCTGGAAGTTTCTGGCAGAGTAAAACATAGAATTTGGCCAATATAAGAACTGCAGAGAGTCTAAACACTTCAAATAATGCTGCACAATCTGAAATGTCTTCGGTACTATATATATCCATCCCAAGTGGAAAACCTGGGGGGTGGGATTTTAAAAAACTTAAAAAACTTTAAAAAAAAAATTGGAACTCTAAAGATTAGCTTTATTGGTTTTAATTTTTCTGCAGAACGAATTTAAGTAAACAGAAAAAGTAAGAATTGAAAAATATGTAGTACCCTAAAATCAAACAGTATCAAGCATTGGCTGTTTTCTCTCAAAAAATACAATAAATTGGGGACTGATGAAACCAAAGAGCTCAGTTTACAGATGAGATTAAACAGCTAGTACAAATTTATTGCTTTTGGATTAAAAGTAGTCACGCCACATTCGTAATCAACAGAAGAAAATGTGATGCTTATAACCAGGAAGGAGCTGAATTAATTGCTACATATGTTTAGGCACCTTCAGTGACACTAAACATTCCTGACATGCAGGTATCAGGTCACAGATGTTATTTGTTCCCCAGTATTTCTACACACACACTTTAATTTTTTAAATGAAAAACTCCTTTCTGGCAAAGCTAGTATTGAAGAGAAAAAGAGCAATGTTTCATTTTAAAGTCTGATAGGAAGCCAGTTTAGGGACATGACTGCAGCACATTATGCTATGAACTTGGAGACCTCAGCTGTGGAATGAATCCATCTGCATTCCTCAGCCCCCTACTCAGCACAGGGGAAGGGTGGGACTCCATTGCTTCAGTTTCAGCATCCCTGGCAAAGAGCTTCTGGAGCAGCCTTCCTTTTAGCTCTGGGGAAAAGGCCCCAGCAGTGTCAGCCTTCAGAGAAGGGGAGCAGTGCTTATCAAAATGCAGAAATCAAATAATCAAGTGTATGAAATGCGGAGATAATCATGGCACAAGCAAGTGGTCATGCCATGTATCTTGTAGAGACAAGGAAACACTGTGTGTTTCTTGATGAAGAGAAGTTTTCAGGGAGGTTTACACACTCCCATGCTTTGCTTTTTTAAGTCAGGAGATGTGATACTTTTATGGTCCTTGCTCAACCTCTGCTAATAGGGAGATATGCTGTGTAATAAATAAAGACCAGTGTTAAAGTTAGAAGCGGAAATTTTTTTGCTTGTTCAGCTCAAACCAAAGAGGACTGAATGAGGGAATAAGTTTATGTTAAGATTGTATTAAGGTTAACATTTTTATACTGTGAGACTAGCAGACATAAACAAATGAGTTCTGCCTGAAATTAAATTCAGCAGGTAACTATTAGAGAGTTCAGATTTTCCTACTGACTTGCAACTTCCGTTATGGAAATTGAGAACATAAATGCATAACTTCTCTGGAATTTGTGAATCTGATTTAAATCTGTGTGATTTATTAAGAGCTGGAAATTGAAACCTTTCTGCTGAGTGGCTTATTTTGAGTAGTGGTGTGAAATTCCTTCCCTTGGCTTAAAAACTATTTGAAAAATGTAAGGTAGAAAAAGAATAGCTCACGTTTGACAAGAAGCCCACTGAACTGTAATTCTCAACTGATAAAATTGGGGTGCACATCAGAAACACTACCTTTTAAGATTTAGTAAAGTCATGTCATGTCACTGTCCCAAGCTATGTGGCCAAATCACTAAGGAAAATCTTTGTTTGAAATGGTTTCACTGATGTGAATTACAGATAACTGGAGAAAATTATCTTGATTTTCTCCAGAAAGCTCTCCTGTCAAATGCACAGCACCTTTATAGTTTGACTTCATCAATAAACTATGCAAAAACAATACTGCTAGGAGAGAGATATGACTATTGCATAATATCATGAAGGAGAACTTGATGAAAAATTGAACTCAAATACTTGGATATGAACCCCAGTTAGAAGATTTACTTATGGACTGAATTAATTGCTATAAGTCATGAGGGTGGTCAGGTGGGAAAGAAGGCCAGTGGTATCCTGGCCTGCATCAGCAGTGGTGTGGCCAGAAGGACCAAGGCAGTGACTGTCCCCCTGTGCTGGGCACTGGTGAGGCCACACCTTGAGTGCTGTGACCAGTTCTGGGCCTCTCATTGCAGCAAAGACATCGCGGTGCTGGAGCATTCAGAGAAGTGTGTTCAGAGAAAGGCAATGGAGCTGGGCAAGGGTCTGGAGCATGTCTGATGAGGAGTAGCTGAGGGAGCTGTGGGGGCTCAGCCTGGAGAAGAGGAGGCTCAGGGGGGACCTTATCACTCTCTACAACTCCCTGACAGGAGGGTGTAGCAAAGTGGGTGTCAGTCTCTTTTCTCAGGCAACCAGTGATGGGATAAGATGAAATAGCTTCAAGTTGCACCAGGAGAGGTTTCAATTGAAGATTAGGAAAACATTATTCATGGAAAGGATTGTCAAGCACTGGAACATGCTGTCCAGGGGAGTGGTGGAATCACCATCCCTGGAAGTGTTCTAAAAGCATATAGACATGGTGCTTAGGTACATGGTTTGCTGGTGGACTTGGCAGTGCAATGTTAATGGTTGAACTTCATGATCTTAGAGGTGTTTTTCAAAAACTTACTGAATCTCTTCTGGAGAAGACTGGAGCCCACTTCATTTTTATGTGCTGTAAGAACCAAGCACACTTTAGGAGTTGTGCTGCTTCAAGTATACTGGTCTCGTTAGGACAGCTTAATTTGTTTGTATACAGAAGCCCAAGCCCAGTCCTGGATCCGGAGAAACATCCTTAACAAAATCCACAGAATACGTAACAAGCTAAGGAAGCAGGAGGGAAATGGGTGAGGGAAAGGGAATAACTGATATCCACAGTTAACAGAGGAGTGCTGATGAAACATGGCCTCAGTCTTTAACATTTAACTAGGTTACAATCTGACCTGTTGAAATCCCAGAACTGCTCATAGCAATGAAGATAAAGATTTGCATAAGTGATTTCAGGAGTGGGGCCTGAGCTATCCACCCATCATCATGGAGGAAATCAGTAGCAGTGTTGTGAATTGAACCCAGATTTCCTGAACTCAGCCCCTCAACCAGATGACTAGATCGCCTCCTTCAGAGAGAAAACATTCCCTTAAAATAAATCCAAAATTTAAGCAATTTAGTATTATATCAGGGATATATTGAAAATTTCTTGTATCACAATTTTTTTTCTTATGGACACTTTTACAGTATTTTCTACCAACACAACACTTCTTTAACCCTACAAGTGATGTGGTTTCTGGTCTAACATTGCTTGAAACTCTCTCATTAGCAGTAACCCTCAATCTTCCTGAAGAATTACATTCAAGCAAGCTAACAAATATGTTGAACAAACAAGGGAAACATTTTGAAATATAAAAAATTTCAAATACTAGCAGATGAAACACTTATTGTGAAAAAAAAAGAAAAAGCCTTAGGAATAAAATAAAGTATAAAAGATCCAGTTTGTTATATCATATTATTGCCTCAGAACAATCAATCTATTTTCTTTCTGAGAATATTTTCATGCAGTTGTTTTTGAGCAATTTTTCTTGTATGAATAATCAGTCTTTTGAAGCATGACTCCAGTGTAAGGTCAAAGTTGTTTTTTATATTCTCCAAGTAGCTGAATTGCTTTCTGCTTATGTAATACAGATGTCAAGCTGTTTGAAATACTTGTACACTTTGGTGAATGCTAAGAAAAAGAAGCAAGTACTTTCTACAGCATTGGATTTTGTCAATATGAAATTTTGTTTCTCATTTTAAATGGATTTTTAAGTCTCACAAGCTGATGCTTGTTCAAAAGCTTTCTACTTTACCAACAAAATGCACTAACAGCTCTTTTTAGCAATGACTTTTTGTCAGGATTTAACTGTGCTCACAGTGGGGCTACAATATGGCTTAATTTTTAGTAAGCAAATTTCAGGCGATTGTGAGTATCCTCTGAAATACCTTTGAACCTGACGGGCAATTGAAAATTTTTTTCATCTTATGAAACACCTACAGGTAATTCTGATCTGACAGAATGAACTTTTGGTCCTACTGAGCCTGTGTAGGTTTTGTACCATTGAGATTATGTAAGTTTTATGTTTTAAAAGACATAATAATTATGACAAGGTTGGGAGTAACAGGGACAGTGTATATAGCATGTTAGAGATGGGGCAGGTGGGAGGAGAGGGTCAGACATATGTAGGCTATATCCACTGATTTTGTGTAAGCTTTGGAGTTTGCCTGTAGTAGACCAAGACCAAATTTACAGCACAGCTTCTGAGGAGGCTTTGTGCAGCCCATGTATACTGGGATAACACAATGTCTCCATGATCAAAAGGCTTAATCTAACATAATCATTGCTATTGTCAGGGGTCCAGACCCAAACTCTGGCAAACTGCCATTTAATAGTGGTTAGACTGTTCCCAGTCACACAGGGCTATTCAGTATATCACATGGAACTACTGGCTCAGATTCCCACCAACTCAAGGATCTTTGCACAGTTGTCTACTGTTCTGTGTAAATACCTCTAAATTTTGCAGTAAGACAGTAAATATTCCCCTGCTCTTCCCAAGTAATGAAATTCTAGAAAAACAGAACAAAAAACTTAGCCAGAATCTCACAGATACCACTGGTTAGAGCTGACAATAGAAAAGCGATTTGCTGGTAGAGCCACAGAGCTTTCAAATAGACCAAAAAAAACACCCAGAAAACCAAACCAAACCAACAAACAAAAAAAACCCACAACACAAAATAACCCCCACAAACAAACAAAAAACCAAGCACCTCATTTCTCATTACTAGAACATGCAGTGTGCTTTGTGAACTTTACATCCACATTAACCACACCCTCACCTGCTTTGGTGGTAATAATTTGATTTAAATGATACAATTGTAAATCACATCTTCTCAAGAGGAACTAAGGGTCAGCTTTTGCAAAAGGTTTGTATATTTAGTCTCAACAATCAGAAAAGAATGCAGCTGCTTTGGTAATCTGTTTTATTTGTCTTAACTTTATCTTCCTCTTACTATGACTTTGACAGTAAACTAAGGGATTTGATCTGGAAACTGCTGATGCCAAATTTCTCAGTGTTGTAAGCTAGGTGGTTTCTGTCCTCTTTCTAGTTAGTATTCAGCTTCAAATGCACCTTCAATGTCACACAAATTCTCCCTTTTAATTTGGCAAGTAATGCATCAGAAGAGTTTAATTTCATCGCAAATAAATTTATTTAGGCAGGTGTATACCCACAAAAAATGCTTACATTTGTTAGCTGAATTGGAATTAAATAAGAACATCTGAACCAGCTTCCTCCGCTTTGGGCAAATACAAACCTTTTCCATCTTCTTTAAAGGACATTTCTTTGGAAAGCAGATTTCTTGATAAACTGAGATTTCCTTCCAAAAGGTTGCAGCTCTAATAGAAAAGTTGTATTTGTATAACAGCCCAAGAGATGGCTCTTTTCTTTGTACAGAAGACAGGATCTGTCCACTCTCAGGGGTACAAAGAACTAGAATTTGTCATGGTTGAAAGTAGACCTCAGGCTGCAGAAGGAAACTAACTTCAGGAATAGAAAAATGACCTATCAGGGTCAATAACAGCATTACAGAGTAAATAAACAACTTGAGAAAACAGTACTGTTGCCAAGGATAAATTTTAAAAATCAATTTGAGATGGAAGAGATGGACATATGGGTGGGTATTCTAAAGGAATATCTAGAGAGACAGGCTGAGGATCAAACTAGAAATAGAAAAGGATGTGTGGTATTAACACTGCCTTCATTTTAGACCTTGAAATTAGATGTGCCCACATTTAAAAGCCTGAATTCTGTAGATGTCTAAGACAAGGAACATTGAATTCAGCTGCCTAGGTAGTGGCCTAAAATAAGACTGAATATAGCCTTAGGTATCTTCAAAAAAAGGGTGTTTGAGAGAGTCTGGATGCGAGAAGGAAACATATCAGGACTAACAGGCTGATGACACCAACTGCTCAATGGTATTTTGTTAGTATAATGTTTGCATCCATGGATGGAAACAGCAGAAGAATAGACTAATTTAAATTGGACAATCAGGAAAGAATTGATTAAAACTAAGGTGATAGAAATGAAAAAGAATATATGTTCAAGAGATTTAAAATGACTGCAAACAACAGTTTAGGTATTGATTTGAGAATTGTTGGGTTTAAGAAAGCCATTCAGCTATATGAAGTGAGAAGGCAGACTCCAATGTTGCCAGAAACAAGAACAGAGAGAGCATTAAAAATTTAGGAGGGTAACATGGAGAATGATATTTGAGTCAAACATCTCATTAAAAGAAGAGAATTGGGAGGGGAATGGAAACACAGAGAGGAGTGTGTTTTTCTCTTCAAAGCAAACAAAAAGTTCATACAATATAAAAGGATTAAAAAAAAATGCTGAAGAAAGGCCAAAACTTTAAAGGGAACTTATGTTCCCATATTTATGAGATTGTATCATGAACACAATTTGAGAAGGGATATTTCCCACTAAAACCCAAAACTTTAAATGATAGTTCTTCAAAATGTTTTCCAGTGCTTTACATTTCCTGTAATGGAAAATGTTATCCTTCATTAAAGGGCAGCTAGACTGTCAGTATTTTCCATCACTGGCTATTTTCTCCTAGGTCTATATTATAATTTAACAGCATTCTTGATCTTCATTTTCTCATCAGCCCTGAAGAACTATACCAATTTTCCCTTCTAGGTTTTAAACAGTATAGAAAAGGCTTCTTTCATCTTTGTGGAGTCCAAAACCTTGCCAAAACCTCATAGAAGTACAAAAAGGAGAGGTAAGGAACAGACATGACTACTCTATGCTCTTCTCCCTCCTCAAATCAGACTGACATTAGAAACATCTATTTCATAAGTTTCCCTGAATATTTCCGTGACTATGATGTATTCTGTTATTCCTCATTAATCCTATTAAACTACCATCTCATAAGCCCTAGTTCATACAGATTCTCCATTGACTTAAGTGCAAAGAGGAACTTGCTTTAACAAAGATCCTGCTCTAGTCAGTTTTAAGGAAACTAGAGACAGAATGAGAGATTAAGTTTAACAGTGACTCAGACTCCCAGAAATTATAGTGTGTGTGCTACCTCACAAAACCAGTCCTGATGCTTCAACTACATTAATTCTGACTTTCCTTTAGCACAAACCATTGCATTTTTCAGTAAACTGCCACATTTTATGGTACATCAGCAGCTCAGTCACTGTGCATCATCAGCACAGATATTTCTTTTTCCTTTGTCACACACAGAAAATGCACAGCACATGAGAACCACGCTGTCAGCCCTATCAGGTTCCACAATATTACAGATGAATGTAATAATTTGGTAAATTATTCTGTGATGCTGGCTTCCTGACTTAAGCATCTAGGTCATATCTCAGTTTTGGGAATGAAGCAAAGCAGTAGTTTTGAATCAAGTTCATTAAACCATCGACAAAGTTGCCTTTTAAGGGCCTTCAGTGGAAAATTCTACTTGCTTAACTAACTGGTGGAAGGTTCTAACAAACAGAATAAACCTCAGGAAAAACAAACAAACAAATAAACAAACAAAAAACCCCCCACAAAAATCTTACATTTCTTCATATTACCTACCTGATATGGTGAATTCTTTGTGGATCCTGAGAGTTTATATGGGTTCAGAAAGCAACTGGGCAAAATCTTAGAATAAAAAGCCCACTGAAGGTCTTTAAGCACAAGAACATTAATGGAGTGTTAGACTATTTCTCAGCTATAGATTGCCAGAGGCTAAAAGCGAGTCCTGGAGGGAAATAACCTTACACACCTATTATAATATTCCTTCCTACACATTGACCAGAATAAAAGAAAGAACCTTGGATGAGGATTTGGTGTCATCTAGGAAGGCAACTGTTATTTAAGAGAACTTCACCAAATGGTAAAAATTTGCATGTGGGGAAAATGTCTAAATCCACTAATCTGACCCTTTCCCATCCTGTACTACATTTTAGAGTTGGCTGATTTCAGTGTTCAGTTTTCTATTACAGTTCCTTTAAAGCAGCAAGCAATTTGGTTTTGGTAATGTTTAGAGATAAGTAACTGAAAATACAGGATCCCTTGGTATTTAAATGAGCCTTTTAGGGATACCAGCACCAAGCAGAAGTGTGCCATCTGCTACTCCCTGATCAGCTTTCCTTTTCAGTCTCTAGTCTGCTCACTTGATCCTATTGCTGTCAAATGTGCATAAACAAGTTGTCTAAGTGGGTGCAAGTGAGCACAAGAGGCTATAAAACCATAAGTGACACAATCGGAGAGATGTAATATCAGCTCAGAAGAGGAGATAAAAAGAGATTATCACATGCCAATTTTCTTTTCTCTCTTTCATTCATAGTACCTTGTGCCAGTGCCTGAAACAGGAATAGAATTCATCTCTGTTGGTTGGATATCTCCTTCACTTCACTCCTAAATTAGCTGAACTGCTTTATATATTTTTCACACAGTTAATTTCAAACATTTCCAGACTTAGCTAGGTTAGTCATCTGTGTTTGCGTGTTTGAGTCATTGACATTTATACAGCTTTTACCTAGGTTATATGTAGAAAGATGAAAACCAAAAATTAATATTAGAAAATATGTATCAGGAACTAAAAATAGGCTACAGCATGTATTAAGTTACAAGAATCATTCCATGGAGTTTTAGAATTTCTATAAGTTGACATACATTAGTGTGCCTGTCCTTTTGTCTTCTAGAGAGTTAACATGATTAAGCTTTTTATCTGGCATGCCTTCCCACTAGAGAATCTGCATGAAATCTCCCTAAATTCTCTTTATGTGTTTCCAAAAAATAATGTGAGCTTTTTTAACACAGCCTTTTTTATTGTCTGGAATGTGTTTTCATTTTCTAAGTGCTTTTCAAGGTTGAAACTAAGAAAGGTTTGGTTACAAATACAAATCTCCAGAAATGAACTCAAGTGAGTAGACTGAGGTCCACATACAGCATGTCCTTTTGAAACCTGAGACTTTTCTAACTGATTTCATCCTAAATGCTGCTTTTGAATCTTATAACATGAACTTCTTCCCTTTGGCAAAGTCAAACTGATAAATTATGTCACTGAAAAGAAACTCTAGCACATGTAAGCATGGAATTTCTATTACTGACCACTTTAACTCAAAGGGGATTTTTTCCAGCAAAGCCAGAAATGGATCCACACACTGTACACGAGAAAGTTGGGGCAGTATATTCTGAATTTTCTTCTGTAAGTGGTTTTGTGTATGAAAATTTGTCATTAAAGGCCAAATGGAGAATTCAAGTAAAAACTGGATAAATTGACTTTAGCATATGCAAGCCTCTCCCTGCTTGAAGCACTGCCTCTGAGACCTGACCATGTGGGAAGCATGGAAGAAACTGGGAATCCTCACTGCAAAAGTGGGATGCATCTTGTTGTCCTGCTGTTAGGCACAGTCACTCTCATCCCAGTTGTCTATGATCTCCTCCTACAGATCCAGAGTTAGCAGAGAAGAAATATGTGATTGCACTCACATCAGCACAGACATACACATGCCCAGCTCACAGCCCAGGATATTTATTCATTGTTGGCAGTGGTAAATAAGGGTTTTCAGATAGAGGGGATGTGCAGAATCATAGAATCATAGAATGTTTGGGGTTGCAAGGGACCATAAAAATCATCTAGCGTCAAGCCTCTGCTGTGGGCAGACACAGCTTCCACTAGATCAGAGTGCTCAGAGCCCATCCAACCTGACCTTGAACACTTCCAGGGATGGGGCAGCCACAGCTTCTCTGCGCAACCCATGCTAACACCTCATCATCCTCAAAAGGAAGAATTTATTCCTAATTTCTAATCTAAACCTACTCTCAGAAGCTGTTCCTCCTTGTCCTGTCACTCACTGCTCTTGTAAGCAATACCCAGGGAAGCAGAAGGCCTTAACCTCCTACAACTCTGTGAATGGCTCAGTTCAGCCTGGGGTCTTGAGGTTTGTGTTCCACCATAAGTTCCCTTCCAGCCTACCAAGGCAGTAACTGAAATAGCATTTTGGTTAAGTGTCTGGACAATAAACTTCCTTGTGGTACCTGGAAACCTCGTTATCAAGGATTGAACTGAAATTCCAAAATCTGTTAGAGGAACAAGGAAAGAAAACTCCCAGCTTGCTACTAAATATGTTCCTACTGAAGCAAAGTTGAGCACCACAACCACTGGGGGAAGAGAAAAGCTTCAATGAAGAACAGCACCCTGAGGTCAAACTGAAGAGAATATTCAGCCACCCTCCTAGCAGAGCATTGTCTGAACATGTCCAGTGCTTTATAATACTAAATATACTATGTATTCCAAAAGAATACCCTAGAGCTTAAGTTTATGCATGCAAATGTTTGCTGCACTTTTTATCTTTCATAGTTTTGAAGAACACCAGCATTAACTGTATTTCAGTAATGAATTTAGACATAGCTAATCAGTCCATTATGCAGTAAGCTTGGCACTTAAAATCCTTAAGTGTGCCAGTCTAATTTTTGCAGTCCATTTTCCCCTTTAGTGCATTTTTACAATTTCTATTCAAACCAACTCTCCAGATACACAAGTTCCCCAAATGCTAGTTCCAGTTATCGGCCTTTCCACATTTAGGCACTGGAGATCAAACTTTGCAAAACAGACCTACATAAAACAGGGAGAAATAAAACTCTGGGAGTTGCAGAAAATAAGCATTTAAACTGTATGTCTTCAGGTTAAGCACAAAAATATTTTTGGAAACATTCTTTGCTTGGAAATGGAAAGAAACTGTCATTTCAATAATATGGAGGGAAGAAAGAGGAAAGTTTATTTCAAATATTCCTTTGGAAATTAGAAAATGTTATTTTCAAGCTGTTCCTTACCATTCTCTAATGTCCAGAAGACAGTTTATATGGTGTCTAAATATATATATATATGTATTCTAAAATATATATGTATTCTAAAATTGTTCTCCCTTGTTTTGGTGACTAGAAATAATTCCTGTAGCACAAAGATGCTAAAGTTCTCCATGGACGTGACTTGGTAGAGATGGCAATTTTCTTAGAGGCACCGGTGGCATGGTCCATCCAAGATACAGATGGGTGTAAAAGGAACCCAAACAAATGTTTTCTCATGTCCTCATTTGTTTTTTGGAACAAATAGGGTATATCCATGTTTAGAGGAAAGATCACCATTCAGTTAGTTCAAATACATATTTTTTTCATTCACTCCTCCTAGATGCCAAAAATAACATACAGATGACACTGTGATAAAAATTCAGCTAAAGTGTAAACTCTCAGAAATATGCTGTGTGGGCTTATACACTACATATTTAGCATTATTCTGGTATTTACTGTGGAATAGTGTTACTCTGCTGGAAGCATTGAATGAGAGTATCTCTGTGTCCAAGAACAATTATGATGAAGAACACAACAAGCTGTTATATGGTTGGGTAATAACTGTAGTTCTGCATTCATTTCTGTGCTTTTTCTGTATGGGAGCAAGTTTGCTTAGGAGTGCAAGTTCTCAAGGTTGGCTGATGTTTCTTTGTGTTCTGAGGGGAAAGTACACTAATAAAATGCGCTGGGAGAGAATATCAGTTACTTTTTCCTCTGTAATCACCACAACTGATGACACAAATTTTTTATTGCTTCTTTAAAAGTTAGATGACACAGATCCTACCATAAAGGCTTCCTGTTCTATATGAAGACTCGTAATGAGTCTGAGTTTATCATGGTATATATTTCTCATGATATTCCTCTGATTTGCATTGGGACTATTTTAATGGAAAGAAACAGTTCTGCATAAGATCTTCATTGTAATCGAGATTCAGTATACAAAAGGTCATACTAGAAATCCTGGAACAAGAAGACAGTATTCTATAATGATGTTTCACCACTGCAAAATAAGACATAACTAGAAAGTCACTGTATTAACTCTCAGGTAGAACTGGCAAATGTGAAATAAAAGTCCAGCTGGAGCACTGAAGCCCTGCACTGAAGCCCCCCTGTTTAAATATGCTCTGCTGGAAGCAGAGTGAGAACACAAAAAAGTTGCAGTCTAATATACTGGTCCAGTAACTTCCATGTCTGCTTTGGCCACTACTTTGCTATCGTAGGTTTCTTCTTTGCCTCATAGCTGAGACAATCTTCTACCATAGCTGAGACAATCTTCTACCATCTTTAAAAACATGGAGGGCATTCAAAACAGACAAATATAAGTGGGTCAAGAAATCTAAGATGTAAGGCAAGTTTTAGAACCAAGTGAAAAGGAAGTTCGACTGCAGTGCACCACCATAAGGGCATTGCATTTTTAAATTGTAGTACAACTACCACCAACTTATTGTTGTCTTGATTAGACTTTTAGAGTCTAGAAACACTTGTATACACACAGATATATGTGATGAAATATAATACTCAAAAAAAGCCAATACAGTTGAACTTAAGGATCTTCAGAGTCTTAGTATTGCTCAAATGTATATTTCATTAAAGCAGAGAAAACTGAAATAAGCTAAGGAGAATCCATTCAAGTTTACAGGGGAGCAAGGTTTTGAGGGCCTGCAAGAGAGGACATGAATTAGCTTGCTCAAAGAGACAGATCAGGCAGGTCTCCACCAGCAGGTTTTGTGTTTGTGGGCTTTGAAGGCTGCTACAGCTTTTGACCTACACAGTTTCTACAAGGATCATCTTGTCAACTGCACATCTCGAGGTTTTATCCCTCCTTGCATTTGTTCCCATGCAGAACACGGGTCATCTGTTACACAGTTTGGATCTCTTCTGTAAGGAAAGCAGGAGCAGAGTATCTGAGTTTGTTTGCAATACTCTAGTTGATCAACTGTTCCTAATTTCCTCAAATTGTTCCTTTTTCTAGACCCTTTTTCCTTTGTTCTGTAATGAGGCCCACATGTTCCTATTTTTAACTCCTCTAGTCCTCAGGCCCAAAACATGTTTCTGATTGTAGATGCTGCCCTTCTTTGAACTTTTGCCTTCCTGACTCAGCTGCTGAGCCCTGAAATACACTGGTGCCACCACGTCCTGTGAACCAAACTCACTGTTTTTGTGCTTTAACCACCTCAACACCCATCACAGCCAGCAGGAGGGGACAGTGTCCATGGGAGGGCGGATGGGACTGCAGCGATGGAGGACACTGCGCCCAACTGTTTTCATCTCATCAGTGTTATCACAGGACTGATGTGAGCCAGAGCCTTCCCAGGAAGAACGGAGATTCAGCTGTTTTACGTCCTCTGACTCTTTATATGGTATGCAAGTGGTTTAGCTGTGTGTGTAGCCGTGAAAAGTGAATTCTAAAACAAATGGAGCTATTGCAGGATAACTTAGCAAAAAAAAGCAGCAGCACCTGACAGGAATGAGGTGATTATACATGGAAAGAGGGAACAGGAGGAGTTGCAGTAGAAGCAAATGGATAAACCAAAAGGAAGGTAAAAAGTGGGAAAGTACAATGAGTGAAGTACATGACAGCAGCAATACAGTGAGCATGGAACAAGGAAAGGGATACTGGGAGGACAAAGGGAAAAGGAAAAAAACAATAAAGGAAAATGAGCAAAAATCAAGAGGAAATGGATGCAGAGTGAGTAAAAGAAAACACCCTTCATCTTTCTTTGAAGTAGACAAAATGCCTGAGAGATTTTCAGGCTGCTCATAAGGCTGTTCCAACAAGGGCGCTATCAGGACCTCCAGGAGCTCTGGCGCCCCTCGGAGGTACAGTCCCAGCCATGCTCACAGATGACACATGGCACTGTGCTGGGACATCCAGCTCAACAGCAGCTGATTTAGGAACCAGCAAGTTTAGGATGGTATGGGAAGATGGGAAGGGTCCAACTGTATGACTGTGAGTAGGAAAGCTGAAAGCAAGATGGAAACCAAAAAAGGAAACCCACAAGACAGTTCAGCCCCAGAAGCTGCATGGCCCCGTGCTCAGCATTACTCACTGGCCTGTGGGAGCAGTGCTGAAGTTACATTTTTGTCTAAGGGGTTATTGGCTGGGGATACTGTCACTCCTGTGAGGAGGCTGTGCATGTGGGGAGTGTGGCCTTGGGCCAGACCACCATGTCCCATTCTATCCCATTCCATTCCTGCTGCTCATCCAGCTGTTGCGATCTTCCTCATAAACAAGCTGATTATTTGTTTTGGGTTTTCTTTTTCTTCTCTCACTAGCTTCCAGTTCCCCATTTCTTTCAGCATAACAGGAAGGATATCAGACACTTTTAAGATTTGCATTTTTTTCCAGTTAGCATGGTGTTTTTCCTACTTATTTTTCATAGAAGGAATAAGGAAGAAAATTTTCCAATTGCTTTTTCCTATTTCTTTTCATTAGTCACCGTGTCATTGCCTGTCTACAGCTGTCCATTACAGCTTTATTACTTGTCTCCAGCAAAGTATAAATAGTCTCTGTTTACCTGGTTCCTACATAAAACATTTCCAGTAGCCTGAGGGATGTCACATTTCATTGTGGTCATCACACCTGTGTTAGAAAGATTACTAATGAAAGACCACATGAAGAGTCACTTTTTTCTCTTTTCATGGTGGTGCCCTGTGAGCAATTCCCTTACTGCTACTTTTTTAAGACCAGACAGAATATTTGTCAAGAATACATGACAGAGATAAAAAGAACTCTGATATATTTTTCTCTGACATTTTATTAAAGATTGCCTAGAGCATGTATCTTTATATTTAGCATATGCTTGAAGAATCTTTTAGGGAAAAGTAATTAAATTAGAAAGTAATTAAAACTGTAGAAATCCATTAAAAAACAAAGCAAGTAGTGGTGGAATATTTCAGAGATAAACCAGAGGAATATGGTTTCAGAGGGCAGTTGTGAGGCTCTCCTTGGGTTTTGCATTTTCCAAGTACATGGTACACACATTTAGGTCCTATGGGGAAGAAAAACAAGTGGTTGTTTAAGGTAAGCTGCAAGGCATTTTTTTTTTTTTTAATTGTTTAAAAGGATAAAACTTTGTTTAGTATGGCATCATTTCCATGTTTCCTTTTCTGATGTCAAGTTCTGATCGTATTGAACAGGTGTAACAAGATCACTAGAGAGGACAAGACCTTTGTGTCCTGCCTCTAAATCATGATGCAGCATTGCCATGTCATGAAACCTAAAACACCACTAAGGCGGCTAAATTGAATTAAAGAGGTAGCAAATTTTTGTGAAAATTATAGAAAGGTTCAGAAGCCACTCTGCCACCATTGATGGCTTCTGACCAATTCAAAGAGGATATTAACTAAGGAAAAAAAGATTTTGAAAGAGACAAATGGATAATAGTTATATAAATTCCAGTGTATTTCAGTGATTGTTTTGTCCCTTCAAAAATCTTCCTGACTGGATTCAGGAAAAGTACTATGTTTGAAAAAAATGCCCAAATTCTTTTGTCAAGGCATGGTTTTCTCTGAGAATACACAGAATATTTTTTTTATATTTACACTCATTAAGTCTCTGTGAGGTAGGAAAAATCCTATGCAAAAAGATGCCCTGTTTCTCTGTCTATAAATCCAAGCTGGAAAAATGAGAGTAATAATACATCTGTGGAATTCCATGCAAAGAGAGATAAAATGAGATGGTAGTGCACTGTTTTGCTCAGACTATCATTCCCTCCCACCCCGAGAAAAAGGTAGTTGCTTAGAAGTTTAAAACATGCCTTTTTTTCCTGAAAATAAGCTTACTCTAGCATGCTGAAGAAATGGGCCTATATATGAAATCCTAAATGCAATCCACACCAATGTATCACTGATTGTGAAAGAAGGAATGAATAGAGTATTAGATTCTAAGTGGAGAAAAACCAGCAGGGTAAAAATGTCATTTAAAAGTCTTCCCCTTCTATTTAAAGGGGTATTATGGAGAAGACAGAATTAAACTCTTCTCAAGGTGCACAGTGAAAGGGGTAAGAGACAATATCTGTGACTTGCAATGAAGACAGTCTTAGGCTGACCTAAGAAAAGACTGTTTCATTATGATAGTGGCCAAGCACTGGCATAGGTGCCCACAGAGGCTGGGACGTCTCCATCCTAAGAGATTTCGAAACTTCAACTGGACAAAAGCCTGCTAAAGCCTGTAATTAGCCTGGAGTTTGGACTACAGAGCCTCCAGAGGTCCCTTCCAACCCATTCTTTTCTATGATTTTATGATTCTGGAATATCTCACTAAAATCAGTTCCTGAGGCACTCAAAGTAGCAGTAGGGCCAGGTTAATTCTCAAACAGCCCACTGGCTGTGCTTTCCTTACACTCCAGCAGTGCCATGTAATGGAGGGAGGGCAGGAAATGTTCATATTTCCCTGCCAGCAGCTGGCATTGTGAAAGTGAATGGTTACTTCATTTTGCTTAAATGAGATGTTGGCATGTGCAATTGCCCACTTTTAAAAACAGATGTATTTTGTGGGCACGATTTAACATCCAGCTTTATTCCACAGCTGTGTAAAATGTTCTCATGGTCATGCTGTCACTGAAAGAACCTTTAATGCTGGCAGTCTGAAATACAGCGTGGCTACCACAGAGGGACAGAGTCCTTCCTCACCCAGTTCAGGGGGAGCCGCTTTCCAGTGACAGTTGTGCTCTGCAGGGGCCCTCATTTTTCCATCTCAGCTCACTGGGCCTACTGAGCATTTGCTTCACAGATGGCCTGCACATGCATGACAAATCTAATGTATTCTGGCCATACTGTGCACATGCATCAGCCATTTGTCCTGGACTTCTGGGTGTCAGGCAGCCTGGTTTAGCTATTGCCCCAGCTGGCCTGCCGGCCATCTGGAAACAAACTGACACACAGCCAGACTCTTTTCCCTCTTTTCCTCACCCTCTCCTTCTCCTCGGTTCACTCTCTCTTGGTTAGCTGTGTGTTGAGGAACCTTTGGAGGAGTGAGCTCTTCAGTTCCAGAGCATGAAGAGCCCACGATCTTAGCACACTCTAGAGCCAGACAAGGTTAGGGAAACAACTCCATCCACCATTTCTAGCAAGGCACAGCTGTATAAAGACTGGGCAAAAGTTGCTTCTGCACTGCTGCTTAAAAATAAGCAGGAGACTGTTAGAGCAAGTGTTTGTGGGTTTTTGTTCGAGGCAAGCGTGGTGTGGCTCCTCCATACATGAATTTCTCTTCCTTGAATAGAGGTGTTTTTCCAAAGATGGCTGCTTATCTCTAGCAAATTGGTATGGGTAAAGAGTCCATTTTAAATTTCTACTTACAGCAAATGATCCTAATCACGTAGTCTCATGGGCATTTTCTGAACTTTTTCCTTAAATTTGTATCTCTGCAGTTCTTGATCCTCAGGCTAACAGTGTTACTCTATGATTATATTATTTAATGTAAAATTTTGATGACTGAAGAGAGGTTCATTATCAAATGAAGGTCTATGCTGTCTTCTGTCAGCATGTACCCTGGCAAAGATCCCAGAGTCAACGTGAACTTTGTGCAATTACATTCAAAAGTGGCTAAATCCAAACATGTGGTGCCTTCTCAGCTTTTCTGTTCAGAGGAAGGCGCAGAGAGAGGAATTAAATTTCAAGTCTCAAAATTATAGGTTAAACAAAGCAGGCGTCCTTTGATTGACTCTTCCATTTCTGGGGTCTTCTAGCAGCAGACATAATTTACAGTGTCCTCTGAACCCATCAATGGAAAATTGGCATGTCTGCCATCCACACTTGTGCATCTGTTATTCGATTTCTTTTTTTCATTAGGAATTTGAAATAAATGTATACCTAGAAGAGGAAGAAAGAAAAATTAATTACCAAGTCCTGACTGTTACCTGGAAACTTTTGCACATGTAACTAGAGA
The DNA here is from genome assembly GCA_035583185.1 of Anabacerthia variegaticeps. Lineage (NCBI taxonomy): Eukaryota > Metazoa > Chordata > Aves > Passeriformes > Furnariidae > Anabacerthia > Anabacerthia variegaticeps. The sequence continues at coordinate 1,649,972 of JAWWEW010000001.1, read as the reverse complement.
GAATATTACAAAATGAACATGGGTTGTTTTACAGATTTCAAAAGTGAAGAAAGCACTTGAGTCACCACCAAGAAAAGAAAAACAACCCAAGAGGAAATAATCACCTAGAACTGATGAGGGTCCAGACACCTGCCTTTAATTGAGTGCCTAAAGAAAACAGTACATGGCCACCCTTTAATTTGTAATGAGTTCTGACTTGCTTTGACACTAGTTACGTGAACAGCCACATGTGCAGTTAGTTGATGGTAAGAAGGAAATTCTTATACTGGAGTATTTTGTGTATCTGTGCAGACCTGAAGCATGGTCCAAAACAGGAAAATAAATAAATTCCTGTCTGGCTGAACAAAAAATGTGAAAATATGTATTACAGGATACATTGGACAGGTGCACTATTGATTCAAAGGTGACAGCATAAGTACCTTTGTCACAAAGCTGTTCATTCTGGTTTTCTTCTCCTTTCTGAAGTTAATAATGATTTGATGATCTAATATGCTTAGATTTGAAGCGAACATGGATACAAGAAGAGACAAGGTCAACCTTATTCCTGATTTTTTTTTAATTTTTTTTTTAACTCAGGCTGCCTTTTTCATTGTTTCTTATTGTATTTCTGACACTTACTCCTGAAGTTTATTCTAAATACATCCTGGCCAATATTTTATCCCACTTTGCATTTCTACCTCCTTGTCACTGTTAGAAATATTACTGCCCTTCTACTGAATTAGAAAAAAAAATCATCTGTGACTGCTTTCTCCATTACCACACACAACCAACTCTTCTCTGCTCTTCTCTCAAATTGTTTCCAAGACTTTGTTCCACTGCTTAAACAGCTTTTCTCTCTCTTCCCTTATCTCTCACCATCACAGCTTTCCCTCTTCTTCTTGAATGCACAAGTTCACACATGCCTTCTGCCAGAATCATCTTCATAGCTGCTTACTCTGCCGGTCAAACCTGCCTCCTCAGGCCCTTTACTGCCTTTCTGTTCACTACCTAATCTGTTTAAGCCCTTACTGAAAGTCAGGAAGTCCTGTCCTACTCCCATAGATTTTCCCATTGCCAGCCATGTGATCTGCCCTTTCAGATACCTCTTGCACCAGCGCACTTGTTGCCATTAATGTTGTGTTCCTACATAAGGAATAAAGTTTTTATACTACTATACAAAAGCCATGTTGTTGTCCTTCTCTGGAGGGACTAAATAGTAGCTTGATAAATACTACAAGAATCTGGACTATTAATTAAATAATGTGCTACTGTTTGGAGAGTACACTAATGTTTAAATCAGTGCCATCACATAATTCAGACAGTGTATTCATATCAACTAATTCACATTGACACCATTACTTCACTCATGGGCCTTTTCCTGTCCTCTTTTCTACTGTTGCTGCAATACACAATTGACACAGTGATCTACAAAATATTTATCTTTTACTCTGCTGTTGTAGTTATTGTTGTGCAGTTTGCGCTACAGATAGTTCAAGATACAGAAGAGAGAGGTAATACCTGAGAGAGAAAGCCATGGCTCAGAGAGAAATCTTACCACAGAATCATAGAGTCAGAGAAAGGTTGGGGGTGGCAGGTACCTTAAAGATCTACTAGTTCCAACCCTTCTGTCACGGACAGGGATACCTTCCACTAGATCAACTTGCTCAGAGCTCCAACCAGCCTGGTCTTAGAACACTTTAGGCCAGGTATGGATTTATTTTCTTTGTAGTTTATTTTGTAAATCCAAAATCCCTGAAAGACTACAAACTTTGATTTGATACAAGGATTCTTAAATCAACAATGATGTCATTTCATCATACTTCATGCTTACAGCCTTGTGTTCAATTGCTTTGGATTTACTTCAAGGAACAACTATTGTCAGCTGTTCATTGTGCTTTTAGCCATACTTAAGAAGAGTTTTGGCTAAATGCCATCATGACATTTGTGGTCTAAAACTGCTCTTCCTTTAAATCAGACTCCATCAGATCATAGTAGTATGGGATCAGGATAAGGAACAAAAAGTAGCCCTAGTTATGTGTAATTTTCGATTTATAAAAGTCACCAAATTACTCACTAGCATGTTGTTGTTGAGTTAACAAATAAAGCCTTCAGCCTTTCAATTACATCTGTTTGGGAATATCCCTAGGATTGTACAAAGATGCACTGGAGCCACAGAAGTTATTCTTGGTATTTATTTAGGTGTAAATTAAAGCACAGTTCATTTAAGGCTAAGGTTTGAATGCATTTTCATACAAAGTGAGGAATATGAGCTTAGGTTTCTGGAGTGCTTTGTATTTGCAAGCTGCTCTCATAAGTGTAATTAGTTTGCAAGAGATCTCCAGTGTGCATGATATGGGAGGCATAAACAGGTCTTTCATCATGCTCATTATACAAGAGTAATCTTTATATCAAGTACCAACTGATAAATGTTAATAGCTATGATAAAACACAGTATAATGAGAAGTGCCTTCCAACAAACTACAGCAAAGCAAGCAAAGCAATTTACTTAAAAGGCCTATTCCAAATCCTTTCATTATACTTTTACAAAGCAACATCATTGCAAGTTGGATTTTGCAGTAAGTGTACAGTTCAGGAGGCCTTGAACAGGAGGAAAATTGGGCTTTGCATTCTGCTAGATGAAGACTGCCTAATCTTTCAGAACTTCCCAGCCATGAGCAGAGGTATCATTTTACAATGACTATTGAATGAGAACAAATGCAAAGGCTTTTAGATAGACCTCTGTGTTGCAGGATGCCAGACACTATTTTCTTCTCATCTTACACCATTAAAAGATGATGTAAAACAAGATGTAAATGATCTTGAATTTTCTGAGCATACTAGAAGGTAATTTTATTTAAAGAGAAAGCAATGTTTTAACAACAAAGGATATATTCTTAAGAGTTATGTGCAAGTTTGCTCTAACTAAAAGATAGGAAAAATATTTTTATGTTATCTTTCGTTTGAGTCTCTGTTTGACTCTTTTTAAATGAAACATCAGTTTCTTCTGTTGCTGCTTTATCGTCTAGAGAAGGGTCTCCAATGACTTCTTCTAAGAGTAAAATTGAATAGAAATGTTTGTAGGTTCCGGAGTAAGAGTACACGTATAAATAAGAAATCTTTCAGGTAAGTCTACAATTACAAAGTTTTCCCAATTTTTCTTCCATTGGACAGTCATGAAAAAGGAAAATACTTTAAAAAAGCCTTATTCCATGGCAAAAGGGGTTTGGGACAGGTGGGTTTCAATGATTCAAAATCCAACAAAGTGAACTCAACTGAGAGAGAGTGCTGCTACAAAATTATTGTTCCAATTTACTTTAGATTAATTTCACATTACACTTTTTAATTTATTTTTTAACTATAAGGTATATTTTAAATCAAAATAAACACACATGCATAAAATTACTACGATTTTTTTTCTTTTTTCTTTTTCTTTTTTTTTTTTAATTGCCAATTGGTTCTATCTCAGTGTCAATAGAGGCTACCATTGTTTATTCTGGATATTCTTAAAACAGAATGGACAGGTAAAAAGCAAAGGAATGTACTTTTCTCCAGCTTCAGCAGTGATGAGCTTTGTTATACAAGAATCTTTTGTTAATATTGTTCCCCTCTCTGTTATTTTTTGCGACAGAAACACTGTATGGTCTAAATGACTTCACAGAGAGAACATTTTTCCACCTTCCACCTATTGCAAAAGAGGTATCAATACACAGAAGGAGAAATATACAATAATGAAAGACCCCTAAACTCAGACTTCTCACCAGAAGAATTTTAGTAATAAGTAGAACAACAAGGAGTGCTAAGACACTTTCTTCCTCTGTCCCAGGTTTCTCCAATGCCTGCATTTCAGCTATTGCATGTCTGACATCTCCATTAGTTTCCTTGGATATTCTGGGAACACATATGTACCTATCCAGTCACTGAGGGCACTGTTATCCCTGACTGTCCCTGTCTGATCCCCTGGGGCTCCTACCCTCCTGCCCATAGCCCAGGACTCTGTCCCAGCCCCCATGGGGCCATCAGCCCATGCCCATACCCATGCCCGTACCCCAGCCATGACACCACAAGGCTGCTCTCCAGCTGCCCACAGCCCTGCCCTGCCCAGTCATGGGTCCTGCTGAGCTGGGCTCATGCTCAGGACTACATTCCAGCCCATTCCAGCGTCATGGCCCTGCCCATCAGCCTGGACCTGATCCTGGCCCTGACCACTGGCTGACTTCCCAGCTTGACCCCCAGACCTAACCATGATATTGGCTCATGGTCTCAACTCCTGGTTGGGTCTGGCCACCACCTGCAGCTGCCCTCTCTCAGGGAGCAGCCCTCTCTTGCTGCTTCTTGGCAGGGGTTTCCTCTTCATTAGGAGCGTAAATATCCTCTTGCCCCATGCTGAATTTCCACCATCCTGAGCTGAGGCACCCGCACAGTGACTCACCAGCAGCAGGGCCATAGTGGGGGCATGGCAGGAGCAGGGAGTAAAGACAGGAAAGTGCGAGGCTATGTGTACACCCTGTCAGTGCCAGCCAGAGTTCCTCAATGCCCACACAGAGCAAAGCAGGTCAAGAGACCCATCCAAATTAAATCCCACAGGCTTTGAGAGATCAGAAGTTAGAGAGTCTTATAGAATCATAGAATCATTAAGGTTGGAAAAGACCTGTAACACTATCAAGTCCAACCAATAACACAGCACTGCCAGTTTGAACTCTAAAACATGTCTTGAAGCACCACATCTACACATTTTTGGAACGTTTTCCATCACTGCCATGGGCAGCCTGTTCCAATGCCTGACCACCCTTTCAGTGAAGACATTTTTCTTAATATCCAATCTAAACTTCTCCCAGTGCAACTTGAGGCCATTTTCTCTCATCCTGTCACTTGCTACTTGGGAGAAAGAGAACACCTACCTCGACACACCCTCCTCTCAGGTGGTTGTAGAGAGCAATGAAGATTCCCCTCAGTCTTACTTTTTCCAGACTAAACAAACCCTGCTCACTCAGCTGCTCCTCTTAAGACTTGTGGTCCAAGACTTTAATCCAGAAAAACCTTCAAGGAACATGATACCGGGAGATTTAATGTTGCTTTATGAAAGATCCAGGGAGTCGCTGCAAGTTATGTCCTTTAATACCTGATAACATGTTTTCCTCAAATGCACCTGTAAACTGAAAGAAAGTCACCATTAAAAAAATAAAATAAAATAAAATAAAATAAAATAAAATAAAATAAAATAAAATAAAATAAAACAACCCCCAAAAACTAACAACAACTATAATTTGCAGGTGCTAGGTAATGAATTACACAGTCCCACAGGATTTTGCTTCCTCAGAAGATGACAGTGCTGTTCCTAACCAGAAAGCCAGGAAGGAAATGGAACCTTTCTTTGGAAACTGATGCAGTCACCTTGACGCTGTGACCCAGATTGTTCTTCTGCAGGAAAGAGAGCTGTGATGGGTGACTAGAACTGCCAGACTGCCTACCTCTGCACCATGTGCTCTGTTGGACACCTTAACCTGAATTTTGGATGAAAGCAGCTGTAAAAAAATTACATTTGCAGGAAAAAGAAGAAAATCAAGACAGCTGAAACACACTTCCAAGAATTCCCAGGTTTTCCACTTTAACTGAGATGACTGCCTCACTAATTGCCATTATCCCAGATTTCTGGTTGGAATATGCGCCTTAAAGACCATTATTGTTAATTACATGTGGACAGCCAAAAGCTTCAGTATTTGAGAAACAGATGAATATTGCTCCTGATTGAAACAAAATATCTATTCAGATCATAACTAAAGGAAAATCAGGGAAAAGGGATACATCAACACTGAACTGCTCCACGACAACAGAGTATCACTGTTTTCACGATTATAGGGCAGCAGATTCGAGCTTGGTTCCTTGATCCAATTTGCAGACAGCAACATTTTTTTTACTGTATAATTATGTTACATGAAGCGTGTGTCAAATAGCTGAGGCATGCAGCAGCAAGGTGGCATAATGCCCGGCAAAGATGAGAGCTTTAAAACAGTTTGCTAAGAAAGGCCTCCCCTACCTTTAATGAATTTCTTAGATGTTATATTTAGAGACATATCCTGAGCCTCTGTCGATGATGAAGGCAAGTGAACCATGTGTAAAGAGTAAGGTCATGTAGATTTGGTTTAACTGTTTTAAAGTGGTCAGAAATATGATTCAGTAGTTGCAAGAGCAGTAAGACAGTAATGCTTTCCAGCCCACTGTGTTTGTGAAATCCCACCCGCTACACCAAGTATGTTTTTGCCAGTGTTCTCAAGCCATTCATAGAAAGCAGCACAATCAAAATTAAAAATCATTTTTGCTATAGAAAAGCTGACAATGCCTCACTGAAAAGTGAGGCAACTCTGATAACTTTATTCCTTCTTGGAGGTAGGTAGCATCTAATAAGGCAGGTTGGCAATTTGAGAAATTAATTTTAGTGGCAGTTATTTTTATAAACTGTTATCACTGTTCCCAATGCAGTTTCACCCACATTTTAACAGAAGATAGATTGTGCTCCTTATTTAGTTTGGTTTAGGATTAGTTTTAAATAGATTTTTGGTCCCTACTTAATTTTCTCACTGAGAGTATTTTTAATAATTCTCATCTTCCCTGCAACTGAAAACACTCTCAAGATTATTAGATTACCATCAAGTGACCCTTCTTTGTCAAGGCCACCTGCCCGATAAAATGGTTTCTTGCTACAAGCCCTGGTAGGAAGGCAGAAGTTACAAAGCAAGGGGGTTACTGGGCCTCATTGACTAACCCTCTGCAGTTTCCATAAAGCCTATAAATCGTCCAGGTTTTCAGTGTTACTAATTCTAACAGCTCTTGCTGCCCTCCAGAAGACACTAATCCAAGATCTAACCAAACAGCAGGGGTTCTCAAGCTTAAAACACAAAGCAACTCCTTTTGAGAGCTAGACTAGCTGTATAGAAAATACCTTCTATTCCCACAAAGGTACAAAAGCTAACACTTGTTCAGTTACATCACTTATCTCAAATAATTTAAATCAGACAAGAAAGTAAATGATGAAGGTTTTAGTAACCAACAACCATTACTAACGTTTTTAATTTTTCTTCATTAAAAAAAAAATTCTTTCAGGTTTTTAAAGGCAAGTTTATGTTTTGCTTACTTTCCAGCTTCCTAAGCATCCTTTATACTTCTGTAACAGAGGCAGTGAATACAAAGACAAAAGTGGATGCTACCAACCCAAGACTGCTGCAAATTGTTCTCAATGTACTTGAAATAATCAAATCAGAATCAGAGACGATGCCTCATTAGACATACTTTCACTCCAACAGTCACTTATTTGCACTTTACTAATAGGCAATAAAACCTGGAATGTATACAGAACATAAAGTTTTAGTAAAAACTTTCATAACACGTTCAAGCTTTCCTAAAAATCACATTCTAACACACCCAGTTTTTCAAAGTTTTGAGCTATACAAAGTCATGTTTAATCAGGATAGCACTAGTAGATCAAGTTGCAAAGATTTGTGGGGTTTTTTGAATGTTTCATATTGTAAGTTTTGCAATTTTTCTTCCTTAAACATGTCTCCAAAAACCATGTATGTCCTGAAACACCAAGGGTAAACAAAGAAAATTTTCCATATAATGATATTTCTATATTTATATTACTATTCATACAATTTATAACCATAGAGGTAAGCTGAAGAACACAGAAAGAATATCATACATTAAAAAAACCCAAACAAACAAGGAATTAGAACAAGATTGTGAATCACCTTTTATAAATATGATTTCAAAGGAGGTGAGACATCAACATGGTTTACCTATTCACTTTTCAGAGTAATTCTTTACAGCTTGTGAAGTTGAAAAACTGGTCCTTATCTCATTAAGTCTATCAGGAGTGGCATCAGTGTAAGTTTAATCAGAAACATGCCTTCTGGAATGGGAGTGCTGCATTTCAGTACTGAGTCAGTTGCCAAACACAGGTGTTTAGGGACATTTGAGAGGCCCCAGGGATCCCACCTGGCCTCAAACTGCTGATCCAGAAGGACACAAGCTTCCCATAGGATCTTTGTCAGTGCTGCCAGTGCATTTCCAGTGACATAACGTGCTTGTGCTTAGGCAACTGGAGCCTAACTTGGACTGCCTGTGCACAGAACCAGGCCTTCAGAACTGCTGTTGTGGTCAGCAATTAAGAGTGGGGTTGCTTTTAGCTCTTCTAATTTCTGAGCCCTGAAGCTTTCTCTTTGCAGATCACCTGCCTGTTCAGCTACTGGTAAAAATATCTCAGTGATTTTGAATGATGAAAAGAATTAATAGATCTTTAAAATGAAGAAACATGTGAGCCAACAAAAGATTTTTAAAGTGTGCTCTGTGCTGCATACATCCTTATTTGTGAAGGTCTGTATGAGAGAAAAACCATGCAATTATTTTCCTGTTGGTGAGGAAGAAAACTTTTTAAGAGACTTAACTCTCTATCCTTAAATAAAATTTGGAAAAACACTGCTTATTTGTCTCTGAAAGAAAAAAAAAAAAATCCATTTTATTGGCATTTCTGAAAGCTTTTCATGAACTTCTCTAGGAAAGCACAGAGAAACAATGGCACAATGACTATAAGTACTCAGGAATTGAGGCAGGTACTCCTAAAGGTTTTGGGTTTTTTCCATTTTGAATGTCATTAATTAATGTGTTTGAATTAAACAGCTATGTGCATATAGCTTCCAAATATTTTATTTTCCAGGTTTATACAGTTTTCTGGGGATCCACTGCTCTGCTGGAAAAGAAATCTTGGAAGGAGAAGTTCTGTATGATCTTATTTCACTGAGCCAGTACACCTCACTGGGACAGTGGCTAATTTTGGCCACTCTCTGTCACAAGGAGGTTTACAATGACATCATATTTTCACTTCACTGGTGAACAGTGTAACTGCACAGAAATCCTCAGGAGAAAAAGAAGTAAAAGACAAGGAATAACACAACAAGAACATTTGGAGCTGGAGGGGATGATGAGAGAAAAGGCTTCCAAAAGATAGAGCAGTAAAGGCAGAGAAATTACTCAAACCTTAGGCTGCTCTGGAAGGCATGCAGTAGAGCAAAGTCTCCCTCTCAGTCATTAGATGCCTGGTGCCACAGAACTGTGTCGAGAAAATGTGGTAATGAATTGAATGCAGTGAAAGGAGACGTATAATAGTAAAATGCACCTGTTGACAAGTCCTTTAGTTATGACTATGAAAGTGCTTTGCAGGGTAATAACTGTGTAGTAGCAAGCTTAAAATAAAAATAATGGGTGTTTAATAATAGTAATCATGTCATTGTTATTAAATGTTTTAATATGTTTTAAATTGAAAGTTTAAACGCCCCAGCAGCGGAGAAATTATTTGGCCAATTCTTCAAATATGTGTTTAATGCTTTCTAGCTACTTTACATTAGTTTGACTCTGTAAGGGAAGACGGTGGTCAGTGCCCTACATGTACATTGTATGCAACAGTGGTTTTACCTTGGACTAAGTTTAGGCTGGATTGCTGGACAGAGCACCCCCGTCTCATCTGTATCTGACAAAAAGACACTTTGTTGATCTGTGTTGTCTCCACTAGAAGCTGGAATGCATTTGGTGTGCAGCTGGAACAGATCACCTGCCTTACATATCTCTGAAATGAAACCTGTTCACAGACACCAAAACCACCCTGGGAGCAGAAATGAAGTGCAGCAAGCGGGGACAAGCAGGGGAGGTGGCTTCGAAGCCGCGCTCTGAACCGAAACAGAGCTGTAGAAACACTTTTGCTCCTTTTCTTCGCTAATTAGGTCAAGGTTTGAGTGCGACCCAGTTCAGTTTACAAATGATCTGCAGAAAGAGGCATGCTTGGACAATGTTCTCAGGCACGTGGTGGGTTTCTTGGGGCAGTCCTGTGCAGGGCCAGGATGACCACTGTGGGCCCCTTCCAACTCAGGAGATTCTACAATTCTGTGAAACTGTTGACAATTTAGAATAGTTTAATAATGTAAGGTGCTTAGGACAATGCTTGTGTCTTGTTGCCTTTTGAGATGAGCAGGATAGGAGGGAGGTCTGGTCTCCTACTGCTAAGGAGCACAAACAAGCCAAGGGGCCTGCTGTGGAAATAAAGGTGTGATGGCAAACCAAGAGCAGAGATCGTCAGGTGGTGATGGACACTGTTAGAGGGGCTGACTGAGAAGCTGGCATGTGGCAAAGCCATTTTTTCTGGACTGATTCTGGTTCCCATGTATTCATCCTTAGTTTTACCTTCCTCTTTCCACTGCAAGTGAGAGCAATAAATATGGAACAGATATAAGCAGGGAAGGAGACAAAACTTTCACTCTCTGCTGAAAACTACTGATGTTCACAAGAAACTTTCAATTGAAAATGTTAAGTTCTCATTATAAAATCAAATTTATGCTTTGAAAAAGAAATAAAAATGAGATGCTGGCAGCCATAAAGAAAACATAGACAGTTTAAACCTGTGGAAACCATAAAAAAGTTAGTTCTCAGATGAAAGTATTTGCATTTTTTAAAGAAATTTTTGTTATTCTTTTAAAAGGAAAGCACATGTTCACAGGGTTTGGGTGTTTTCTGTGAAAACTCACAACTTTCTGAAAGGATGGAGGTGTGGGAAACCAAAAACAAAAAAGATGCGCTAGTAAATCTTGAGAAATTTCTCAGTGACCTATGTAAATGTTATTTTATACAGTTTAGTGACTACACTAGATGCTTTTGAGACATATTTCCCCACAAAAAAAAAAAAAAAAATCTTAAGGAAGTAATTCTGAGTTGGATTAAATATCAGACCTTATTCTTCAGTCTTGAACAGTCTCATGCAAGGGCAACAGATTCGTGTGCAACCCACTGAAATAACTGGAAATTCAGAGGGTAAAGTCGAGCAAGATATATACTTATGTCTGTTTCCATTTAAATTTAAAGATGTAGTTCTGTGCTTGTTCTTACCCAGTACTGTGATGCTAAGAGGTTCTCCTGTCCACAGATGTCAGAAGTTACTTGATAGATTGAGATATTTGTGATGTTCATCTTTAATGAGTTGGATTCCAGCATTCTCCCAGTATTTCAAGCAGTGTCAGGGCTGTGCAGGTACTGCTGTTTCAGCAGATGTCAGGAAGTCATGTGTTTGGCAGGTACCATATGGAGATTCCCAAAAGAGGCTGAGCACTCAACTTTATTGCCTTCCGGGAGTTTCAGGTCACTGAGGACCAGGCAAAACTGAACCCTTTAGCAGATTTAATAATGATTTTTTTTTTCTTTTTAAATTATTGGGCCAAAAGAAGTAGCAACACATGTGCTGGCTCCAATATTTCCATTTCAATCCAGCTGAGCTTCTGAGGATGTTAAGAGCATGGCCTCTTTTGGACTCCGGAATTAAAGAGTATCTGAATAAAGCTTCCTTTTATTAGAGGAAAGAAGCATTCTTTTGAAACTGTCTCAAATAACTTACTTGGCTGCTAGCACATTTTTGAAAAGACAGGTGAGAAGTGAAGCACATTCCTTCCATTATGCCTTTTGCCACAGTGTCCAGCTTAATCATCTGGGCAATAACATGTCTTTGAAAAACAAAAAGCTCAAATGCCATTACAGCTTTGACTTAAATCAAGACAGAAAAAAAAAAAAAGTATTTTATCTGTCTTGCCTTAAAACTTTATCTCTGCTTCACTTTGGTAGAACTAGAACAGTATTAAAGGAAAGGAGCAGATCTTTTATCTCTGTACGTGGCCTGAGTTTTTCTTAGAGAGTGGGAGGATTCTTAACACACCACAATTTCAGTACAAGATGGTGAGAGATGGAAGTAATTCATGGGGTCAGTTGAAGGTTGTTTCAAATGTAAATAACTGCATTAAATTTCTGAGTTATGTTCAACTGGGTTTTACACATCAGAGAACCTATCTCCTCTTATTATTAAAAGTATTAGATGGGTACATGTGGAAAAACACAGGATTGGAACGTGCTTTGGAACAGTCTCAACATATAGTACTCTTCCTTACTTGTTTACATCAATATCCTAAATCAAGTGTTCAGGTGCTGCAATAGCAGATGGTTTCTGAAATGGCAGTGGACCACTGTGCTGAAGGCACAGTGCATTGCCATCGTAACCGCTGCATACACCTGATCTTCTTTTCATACATTTTCAGGATGATTTTCTTTTCATACATTCAACTGATATTTTTCTTCAACAGTCATACATAGTTTTGAAAAATGGCATAAATGAGCAGTCTCTATGTGAAGTCTCTTGAGCACAAAATGCATTAAGGAGTTAAGCATGTCTTTTGAGGAGTCTTATGGCCATACAAAATTTCATCACAGTACTGAAGACAGAAGCAGCCTTTAAGAGCATTAAGATCACTCCTAGTATTCTAGTTCACATGTTTTGGGATGTGATTTTTTTTTAAAGTTTGCAAGGTTTCACTGCCACATATAAGTATTTTCATAGCCCTTTGCATGTTTCAGTTACCTTTTTTGTGGTTCTCATGCCATTTATGGTGCTCAGTGCCACAGCAGGGATTAATAAGCTTTTCAGGAAAGTGTTCATGTAAGGAGAGAAGACGCAGGATTCTTATATGCTGGGTGAACAATACTTACATTGCATGCCAGCTGTTCCTCAGGCATTGCAAAGAACTTATACCCATCTCAAACCCCACTTAAGCCCTACTTGGATTTTTTTGCCTACATCTCCAACTAATGAAAATTGACAGTGACATCTCTGAACATTAGCTGAGGAGCTGGTCATTTAATCTGAGAAAATGCTAATACCTGTATAAGGATCTGCCTTTTTAAGAGTTTGGGGTAAAAATGTAATGACCTTTGGACAGTGAAGTTGAGAACTGTTGTTATTTCAGGGGTTTTTTTCAGCAGTCTTGTTGAAGGAAATGTTCTCTTTCCCACTTACTTTTACTAGTCCTCCCTCCACTTACTTTTGCTGGTCTCCTGCTTGTTACATGTCCCTTCCAGAGACAGTAAGTTCCTGACTGTATTCTTCTTAATTACCACCACATAGCACCTTAACACTTATCCAGAAAAAGTTTCTTCTCAAATGAAGAATTGGTCTGTTGTGTGGAGTATCTGCTACTTTTATAGACCTCCCCTTGAGATTTGTTCCTGCGTTGCTTGCAAAACACAAATCTTGAACTGAAAAAACTTCTGTCTGTACCTGAGAATTATGTCAACGGGAAAAAAGTCGGATTTGTGATTATAGCTTTTATAGCAAAATCCAGCTACTAAGTGGCAGTAGCCTATATTTTTCATTTTCCAGACAAATATGAACACTTGTAGGTGTGCCAAGCCCATGCTATCTTTTCACAAGCCCTCCTCTCCCATCCACATTAGTTGTAGATGAAACCAGGGGGATGAGAATCTTATGGGAGGTTGTGGATATTAGGCTGTTTTCATTTGACTGAAGTTTTATTTACGTTTACATTTACTCAGAAGAGCAATTAGACTCATATGCAGGACCTGTCTTTTCTTGAATCAGAAGTTTGAATATGTAATGTTCTTTTAGTCTGTAAGTAGCTAAGTCTCTTCTAACAAAACTTTACTAAAGTTCTGTGAGTCATTTTTGAGTAGCAGACCTTGGGTCTATCGGATTTCTCCTGATTGTTGAGAGATATTCTTGGCATAGTGTAATAATAGCTCCAAGAATTTTCAAACCTCTACCTCCTTACATCTGCCAACAAATAGCTTGTGCACAAAAGCCCTTTGGCACATGTGAACTTGTAATGAAGTAGGGAGTTTGAATTCCTGACTTTCAGTCATGCCTGCATATGCAACTGTGTTCATTCTGTCCATGGACAATGCAGGGAAAACATGGGAAAAAATGACATAAAAAGAGAAAAAGTGTCCCTGACAGATTCAATTTAAGGTGTGAAGCAATAAGAACAAAGAGCAGGTCTACATTAGTTATCCAGCAGTTATGCTTGCCATTGTAATAATTTAAAATAAAGAGTGACAAAAAGATATGATAAAGATAGAAGTGACTCCTGTGTGCTTGGACAAGCTTGATGTAGATATTTTTCATGAATGCATTGTTTGAACTTCTATCTCAGAATCACAGAATCATGGAAAGGTTTTGGATTGGAAGGGACCTTACAGATCATCCAGTTCCAACACCCTGTCGTGGGCAGGGACACCTTCCACTAGACCAGGTTGCTCTAAGCCCTATCCAGCCTGGCCTTGAACACTTCCAGGGCTGAGGCATCCACAGCTTCTCCGGGTAACCTGTGCCAGTTCTTCACCACCCTCACAAAAAAGTTCTTCCTAATATCAACTCTAAACCTACTTTCTTTAGTTTGAAGCCATTTCTCCTTGTTCTGTCACTACAGATCCTTGTAAATAGCCTCTCTCCATCTTTCCTGTAGGCTCCCTTCAGGTACTGAAAGGCCACAATCAGGTCACCCTGAAGTCTTCTCCAGGCTGAACAATCCCAATGTGAAGAACACAGGTGTATATACCTTGGGAGACTTGGATATAAAAAGAAAACTACAAAGACATTTTCTGAAAGACTTTCCCAGATAACATTTTTCTAATTCTTTTCTTGGTAGTCATATGGTTTAGTTTTAGGCAGTCCTGTGAAGAGCTGGGAGTTGGACTCAGTGATCCTTATGGGTCCCTTCCAACTTGAGATATTCTATGAAACTATGATTCTATGCCAGGCTGGATACAAAGAGAGAGTGTTATTTCACCAAAGCACAGGGCAGCCACATAGCTGGCTATTGGACAGATAACAGAGGAGGAGAGGAAGTGCAAGTTTTACTGAATTCTCAGTATGCAGGAGAAGACTTTACTTCTCGTAAATTAACTGAAAGGAGGAAATTCTCCTGTACATACCTAAAGTCTCAGCTTGACACAGGCAGCCTTGAAAGAGAATCCTCTTAAAGAGACTTTGCTGAGAGGAGTTTATATTAGCTCCCATTTGAACTGAAAGCTGTTCCACCTGCTCTCTGGCAGAAAGGCAATGTGCATAATTGAAAGCAGACATTTCAAAGACTGTGAATACCCAGAAGGGTTTTGAATAGTGAGAGTAGTGAAGGGTTCTACCTCTTCTACACACTGTTTCCACCCTTTAAGGACTCTGGAGAAATTAACTATCAATGTTTGGTTATTATTAATCCTTTTTACAATAGAAAGAGCATCTCAAGAGGTTTTTGGTGCCAAGAATCTGTTGTTTCAAGCAATTCACTAAGCAGCCTCAGACGCTGTGAGCCCTCCCTAGTTAAAGTTTCTATGGTTTAATTTATTCCAGAGACTGGATCAGCCATGGTGGGAAGGTGAAAATTCTGTGTTTCAGCATTCAGTTTAGTGGAAATGAGAAACTGTTTTTCTTTCCAGGCTCAGAAGAGAAGCTTATTGCCACAGCATAAGCTCTTCCTAGGGAAAAGGGTTTATTGGTATCACAGACAAATTTGTGCTTAAGGTTACTAATTCCAAATTACTTTTACTTCAACAAAGCCATGTTATTAGATACTACAGATTTATAGTTATTTCATCCCAAATGTAATCTGTGCTTGCCCATAAATTACCTGAAGAGCAGACAACATTGCTAAAAGAAAGAGTCTAACTTTCTTAATAAGTAGAAGCATTCAAACACAAATGAAAATACAATTGCCTGCTCACTATACATTTTCTGCACTGAGATAACCAGGCAACAGAAATTATCCTTGATTCAGAAATGGAAAAGCATTGAGTACACTGAAAAAAAAGATATTCAAAGAAATCACGTGTTGATGACAACCCTTATCAGGCATCTAGTAACAGAGATGTCTTTTTCTTCTAAAATGTGAGAACTAATCACCAACTAATAGAGACATGGATTACGTGACCACTTTGTACCTCTCCAAGATTTATTTTTATGCCTCTAAACTAAAGTGAACATTTTTTTAAGGCTTCTCCTCTTGGTTTAGAAATATTATATTTGCACTCTTTTCTCCATATGAGAGAAATTAATATGGTCTCCCATTAGGTCATTTGAGCATAATACTTTGCTCTCTTGACTATTTTGTCTGCAAACAATACTACCCTTTTCTCAGAAAGTCTGATCTGAAACATATAAACCATGTAGTGAAATAGTATTGATTTTAAACAGTTATTAGTATGAATATATGTATTTTCATATGAGTAGGGTTGTAGAATCAGGCCAGGACCATGCAAGTCACCATGTAAGGATGGATTACAGGATTGGAGAGGGATAACCGCATGAACCTGCAAACCTCATTGTATTCTTGATTGTGTTTTGAATCTCCTTTTCTATTAAAGATTTACAAGTTATAAAGGCACCCAATGAGAATTGCCAGACAGTGCCTTAAAAAACATAGATCCTGCCTGAGCAGCCCTTCTACACATGCATACATCCAATTAATTTCCTCTAGTGTTTGACTTCAGCTGAAGTTGAAATCTGTCAGTATGAGGAACTAGCTAGTTCCCTGACCAACCAGGACAAGAGCAAAGAAACAGATCTGAGTTGCTCTGCAAATGAATGAATATAACTGTACAGGTAACAATAGTGGATTAAGGGGATGGCATACAAGAATGGGGTTTCCCTACTTCATTCTTTTCCTCTCCACCACCCTAGGTCACATTCTACTAGAACCGTGTTTTGGAAATCTCACATGTCTGAATACTCCCCAAAGAACAGCACAAAGCAGTGGTCACAGAATCACAGAATGGTTGGGGTTGGAAGGGACCTCTGGAGACTATCTAGTCCAACTGTCCTTCTAAAGCAGGTTCACCTACAGCAAGTGGCACAGGAATGTGTCCAGGTGGGTTTGGAATATCTCCAGAGAGGTAGACCTCACAGTCTCTCTGACCAGTCTGTTCCAGTGCTCTGACACCCTCACAGCGAAGAAGATTTTCCTCATATTCAGATGAAACTTCCAGTGTTTCAGTCTGCACCTCTTGCCCCTTGTCCTGTCTCTGGGAACCACTGAGAAGAGTCTGGTCTGATCCTCTTGACACTGGCCCTTAAAATATTCGTATGCATTGATAAGATCTCCTCTGAGTCATCTGAGCCATCTCTTCTGGAGGCTGAACCTGCCAAGCTCCTCAGCCTTTCTTCCTAAGAGAAATGTATGAGTCCCCTCCTCATCTCCATAGCCCTTCTCTGGACTTGATCCAGTAGTTCCTTGTCTTTCTTGAACTGGGGAGCCCAGAACTGGACACAGCACTCCAGATGTGGCCTCACCAGATCACCTCCTTCAACTTGCTGGCCACACTCTTCCTCATGCAACCTAGGACACCACTGGCCTCCTTGGCCACGTGGACATATGGTTCAATTGTTAATTTCCCACACAACTAATAGGGAGCTATGTAAGAGTAATCAGTGGTGATGGAGAGAGAACTTATCCTGGTGGTTCAGGGTAGCAGTGAGCACTGTAATCACTTGCAGAGGCTGTCCAACCTTGTTGCCTGTGATGCAACAGCACCAGGTCAGGGTAACAGTTGGCAGACAAACCCTCTTAGACCCTCTCCAAATGAGAGATGAGGTTCATGTAGCTGCACAAGAGGGGAAAGTACTGATGTTTCTTTTATGGACTACTTGAAATGGTGAGACTTACTGCAAGAGTGGTCTGTGTCTTTAGACATGTTGTAAATGGCAGTCAAAAATAGCTGGCTGACTAAGAGAAGTGTTCCTGAGTTTTACGAGATCAATAAAATTTGTTGTTGTACAGAACACTTGGCTTTTGCTAGTAGACTCTTACACAAGTCTAATCAGGTTCCTCCCTGCATCACTGAGGGGGAGGCAGTACTATGCTTTTGTTCAGCAGCTGTTACACTAAGTTCAACCAAAGTACAGGCTTCATGACCTAATGGAGTGAACGGGGCTCATGGATGCACTTGAGTGCGTTGCTGAAGCAGGTCCAGCTTGGCTCAAAACATCTCATCAAGGAGACAGGCACCCAGTCCCACCTCCTTTGGAGACCTTTTCAAGGTGTGAGATTTTTTTTTCCTTTCATATGTTGTTTTTTGTAGGTTTGGGTTTTGGGGTTTTTTTCAATCAGGAATAAGCTCTCCAGAATGAAAACGTATTATATCCTCTTGTATATGAACAACCTCATAAATAAGAACAGATGCTTTCAGTGCAAAGGCATGAGAAAGGCATTTCTTTAGAAAACAGCAATTAGAGACTCTTCATAACTCTCACTTTCTTGGATGATGATATGGTTGAGCACTGAGACCTGAGCTGGGAAGGCCCACTAACCAGTTCCTTCCTCTATAAAATAGACACTAAAGAAGAATTTGATCCAGATCATCTCTTCTGCACATTCCACCGCACACCTTGGGTCTGAGCTCAAAACCAGTGGGGTCAGCTGGATGACTCCACTGCAATTCCAGGAAGATTGTATCTAGTGTAGACTTGGAAAATGTCAAAGAGGCATTTCTTGTTTTGTTAAGGATGTGAGCTGTTTGCATTAATCAAGGCCTTAGAAACAGACAATTAGTGCTACATTTAAGCTAAAAAATGTAGAGAAAAGTAGAAGAGAAGGTCAGAATAAACAATGAGCCCATTTGCATTCAGATCTCATTCTTCACATCGCCAAAATATAAAGCAGAGCCTAGAAGGAAGAGAGATTTAGTGCTGGGTTCCTTCTAACAAAGCTATGACTAATGGCATTATACCTTTTTATCTTATTTTTTTTAAAAAACAAAGCTAAAATGAGGGAAGAGGAGAAAAAAATCCTTACAAATAGAGGTCCATTATGCTCATAGTCTTTCAGGCAGCCTGTACAATGGGTGCCTCCCTCTCTCCTTCCTCCTGTACAACAGACCTCCTCCAGTTTTCTGGTTGCTTATGGTTAAAACAATGACTGCTGTAAGCTGTGTATCTTTTGACTGATGAGACTATATTTTTGTATTATTTGGGAACCTGGATACAAGTCCACACCTCCAGCAAAACAAACAAATTAAATAAAACCCTCACAATGCTCATTTTGCAATATCAGCCTAGATAAAACACCCTTTGGAGATGTTTTACTTATCCTTTTACTCTGAACAAAAGCATCAGAATGAGGTTGTGAAGAAGCTGATCATATACCAATGCCATTTTCATTGGTTAGAGTTGAGAGATGGCAAAATTAATTTATTTACTGCATTCTAAAAGAAATCCTAGTTCAAGTCCGATTATAGTAAATTAGCCTTTCTTTCACCAAAAGTAAAATTTCTTGTTTGATGCTTGTGAAAATTATTTTTTTTAATAGTATATGACTGTTTAAATGACCTTATTTAGCTGGTTAAAAACTGTTTTGGTTGAAACCCTGGCTTAGGTGAGTCAGTAAATATTTGTACAACTAACATCAGTAAAGGAAAATTATGCAAGGCAAGTTTGCTTTTGTTTAGGCAAACAGAATGATAAAAATAAAATTGTGTCATGTAAAATTAATGTTTAGTGAAATCTTACTTTTATGAATGCTGTTATAAGGCAAGGCTGCAGATCTGTCAGCACAGTCCTAATATCAAATGCATGAAAGAGAACCTTTTCAGTACCACAGTAATAATACTAATAGAGTCAAGATGCTTTCAGACATGTAATTTCATATATAAGAAAACTGTTCTTGAATTGGTTGAGCACTAAAATGTTCCTTTGTTCCAAGACTGGGGAGCAAATTGATGTAGAGATGCAGGAGAAGATAAAATATGCTACTGAGGTCTTCCAGAAAAACAAGACTCACCTTTTCAGAGGTTTTCCACAGTTGGTTCTCATTTGGAATGATAAATCCACATTAATGGGCTTTTCCAAAGCCTACAATTTTATGGGATTACTAAATGTAATTAGTAATCTTAATTAAAAATGTAATTAGTAATCTTAATCTAAAATGTAATTAACTAAATTTTTGGGGTTTTAGAAAACTCCATAGCCATTTGTCAGTGACTTTCAACGACATTTAGGATTTCCAGAAAGGTTTCAGGCACTGTAAGTGTAAGAATGTGTGGAGAAGGCTTTGCTGCCATTTCCCAAGAGTTCTCATGTGGGTAATTTGTAGCTACTCCAGGGAAACACAGAATGGGTCAGGTTGGAAGGCACCGCAGTGGGTCATCTGGTCCACCCTCCCTGCTCAAGCATCTTCAGCTCATTGCAAGTTTGAATGCTTATGGAGTTTGGATAAAGATCTGCCATATTCAACCCAGGAACTAAAACAGAACAGCAGAAAATCTGAGCTTTGAGAGAGTCCTCATTTCTCTCAGTTCCAAGGCCCCTCCGTGTCCTGTGATTCAGCCAGGATGTCCAGCAGACATTAAGCACCTGTGTATCTACAAGCCAAAGGGATGAAAACCCAATGCAGTATGAAGTAATCGGAGGACTCAAAGAGTGGTTAATGAGGGTTCAGAAGATCCTCAGAGGCACCAGCATTCCTTCCCTGCTGACATGTTGCTGCTCTGTGTGTGCTCCCAGGACATGGCAAGGGCTGTGCAGAGAGCAGGGTGACCTTGGAGGGGGCCTGCCCAGCCCCAGCCCCAAGCACATCACCCCTCGCCCTCATGCCTGGAGTGTCCAGGACTGCAGTTCAGTCATCTCCCGTTTCACAGGCCATCAGGAGATCTCAGAGGAAACAATTTATTATAATGAGGACCACTGTGTTCCCAGGTCTGATACATCTCTCCTTGGCTACTCACAGAGGTGATTTTCTGTCCCTGTTGAAATAAAAAGAGCCTTGTTCTGGGCTCTATGGTTGTTCCTCCAGCCCAGGCTCTCCATATGACTCTGACCACAACATCTGATGTTACAAGATCAGCTTTTCTCAGCTGTTTGACTTGAAAAGAAGAGCAAGATGAATTTCCCTGTGCTGCAGTGAAATTTCTCTGAGAGTCTTGAATCCTCTGATAAAGAAGACTTTGGAGAAATAGGTGCCATCCAGGGTCCATGTTTGATAAAAGTCCCTTTATGAAGAATTTCAACTGTTATTAGCCTGATTTTATGTTTATCTGCACAACTTCCTGCTGTGACTAGTTGATGGCCAGAGAGTACAGAAATTTGCAATAAAAAAGCATAGCAGTTACAGGTTATAAAACATTATAACTTTTGAAATCTTTATTTTCCAAGCACAGTGCTAAAAGCAGAATCTCTCTAGATTTTTATGTACCTACAAGGGTCACTGAATATTTCAAGACCACTTTACTGTGTGACTTCAACTTAGAGAGTTGTCTAGTTCCCAGAAAACCTCTCATCAGGAGTTGCAGTCTCTTAAATCTATGGAAGCAGTAATTAGCCCTTCCAGGTACCAAATATGTATTGATTTTTAATCGAGGAACTTTTTTGTTGTCATGCTAAACAGCATGAAAAAGGTCCAGCCCATAAAAAACCCAACCCAAACCAAAACAAATTACAAACAAACAAGCAAACAATCCACAACTGCAGCCACTAAGCTGAAGGCAACTTATTTATTTTGTGAGGTTACTTTTCATCAGTTGGTCTCCTGTTTTCCAACAATCAGTAGATTCCATCTCATCCTTGCTCCCTCCACAGCTTTGTAGCAGTGAAGGGCTACCAGGTAGAGCAAGAAGTCAAACACGTTCTTCCCAGAGGGTTGCTGCTGGAGGCAAACAGTGTCTTGGGCACCAGAAAGAGGTGGGAAGAACCAGCTGACCCACACAGCCAGGGCCACAGGAGGCTGTGCTGCACAAGCAGAGAACATGGATATGTCTGCAATGGAGAGAAATGGGAATTCAGAGGCAGCGTCTGTCAGTGAGGTTTTAAGAGAACAGCTACCAGATGAAGGCCCAAGGGCTGGAAAGGGCAGAGTGTAGGGAACAGAACAAATGTCACAAAGATCTCCCAGCCTTTTTGCAATGATTTTTGCAAAAATATTTACCAGCTTTACAGAAGGGTTTTCTTTCCTTCTTTGGTGAAGGCAGTCAGAGACAAGACAGAAAGCAAGGCAAATACAGGTTGAACATTCACAGTCACTAGATACTGTTAACAATCATTACGTCCTATCACCTGAGTCAGTAAAATATCAGTTATCTCAGCCCCAGATTCAAACACTGCCTAACAACCTTTTGGAGAACACCCTCTTACATAAGATAGGTTTCATCCTTTCTGTTTTCATTTTTGAGTGGGTTTTCCAAAGCTAGAGATAGCATCAACACGATGTGGAAAGGGACAGTCAACCATGGGTCTGACTTCTCAGAAAAAAAACAAGCAGAGAGGTTATCCTGCATTGGTTTTTAAGTGTAACAACATTTTCATAATCATTCAGCAAATCTCCCATAGAAAGACTTCCCACTAACACTTTCCTCCTACTCCCATCAAAGTGTTGTAAAAAAGGCTGGTAAATGGTAATGTTAAATCGCATTCCAGTAAGGTAAGTAGGCTGCCAACAAGAAGGAGCTTTACCTAAAGTATCTTTCTGAGTATCAAACAAAACAGAGCATATCTTATCTCCACACTAATTTACATGCTCCAACCCAGGATGCTTCCACATCTTATTTTGTTTGAAGCAGTAAAATAAAAAATTTTGCAGGAATTTCCCATATTTTAAAATGACACAATTAGTTCCAAGTTTCCATAGATTTCAAGCCAAAACTCAGGTGCAGTCAGACACAGCCATTCTTTGCTTTGTTTACCCATCTGTTTCTCTGCACTTGGAGCACAGAGGAAACGTGGCAGAACTATTTAATGAGAATGGTACTGAGAATATGGAACAAGTTACCAGTGTCGGGAGTTAGTGCAGAGCATACATGTGTTCAAATTACCGGAGATTTGTTCCTCTGGTAGGGAGGATTGAGGGATGAAAATGAAAAACCATGGGATTCAGCTAAGCTAAACAAAGGAATTGATACTATATTTTGGACCAAATGCCTTTTTCCTGAAGAGATTTTTCTTCCAAATGATTCAGGTGCAAACTTGTTGTCTGCTGAGACTGAGAGCCAAGAACCCTTGATATTGCTTCTGGGTGTGACACGTGACTGCAGGCAGGGGGTTTCTGGCTGGCTTTCTTCTGATCCAAGTCTTTTTTTCAATGTGTAAGGTATGTGCACTGGGAAAGGAGTGCTAGAGGCTTCGGCTGAGGACTGGATTTTGGCCAGGCCTGAGTGGGTACAAAGCAAGGAAGAGAAAGACAGGCCATGGGTGGACATTATTAGTGAGCTGCTTCATGTTCAGCAGGAAGGCTACTGGGTTCAAGGAGGCTCCCTGAAACAGGCTGTAGGCTCAGCATCAGTTTTGTAGAAAAATCTGTTGGGCAAGAGCAATGGTTATGGCACATAAATGACAGAAAGCAGAAAAACATGTATTCCCTTGTGTGTTTTTATTCTGAGGCAAAAATTCCTCTGACATCCATGGAGGCAACACCACCCTGGATCACCTGAGGACTGAGTTTTACCTACAAGGCATCATCTCAACCCAGAGGATTGCAAGGGCTTTGTTATTAGCTCAAACACAGAATTGAGCTAACACGTCTGCAGGACTTCTAAATTAGAGCTGGCTCGTGTCCAGGCAGTGAAAAGCATAAGCAAAGGAGCCTCAGGTCTGTCTGAAAAGTCCATATAGATGGATTCTCAGATAGGATGCTCTGAAGTGTTGCCTCTTGTGGTTACAGTTAGCGTGTGGGTGGCTGAGTTCTCTGAATCACACATTGTAAAAACAGCAGTTTGACAGTCCCATTAACAATATAGATAGTTTTGGGTTTAGTATGAAAGCCTTTCTTTTCGGAATTCCTCAGATCTGAGGAACGGGTTGATGGATAAAAGGAATCTGATTCAGAACGCTAAAGGAATTCATGTCTTTCCCACAACATTTACTACTGGGAAACATTACTAACTTTTACTCTAAGAGAGGTATTGACCAATAACTTTCCTAGTGTTTTCCTGGTAGCATAGCAAAGTGTAAGTAAAGAGGGTGGAGAATAAGAGTATTTTGCTTTCCAACATTAAAAAATAAAATCCTCACCTTATGTAGGCAAGTATACATGCACACAGAGTTCCTTCAAATATGCAGAAAGAGTCTGAAACTCAAACTAATGGCAGAGTTTACTAAAATTCATCAGGCCATGTGAATGCAGGGCACTCACACCACAACATAATGAAAACCATCAGACATCCAACTTCATGTGGCTTTCATGGACACAGCATCTGCTTGCTTTGTTTTGGAATTTTGCCTCTGCCCCATGCAAGTCACTGTGTCAAGAGAAGTATATAAGGGAGTCCTCTGGGTTTACAGAGCAGGAACAGCATAAACATCATAGCTGAACTACTCCAGGTGCTTGTTAAAACAGGTTTAGCCAAATGAGAGAGGAGAAAGGTCCACAGGGGTTATACTGCAGACGACAGTGTGATGGGCCTCTGCCTTGCATCTTGTGCAGTCATTAATTTCCACATGTGCAAGACTGCTGCATTACGATTCCTTGATTAGTTATAATGGGGACTACTTCATATCACTGTAAATGAACACACAGATAAAGCAAAAACAAAAACAAACCAACAGAATATAGGGCCTCACTCAGTGTTTGCTTTCAAGGACAAGTACAGCTTGTGCACAGTGATATGCAGTAAGGCTTTTTGTCAAGCATTTGCAGATTTTCCTCACACACTAAATACTTTTTCCTTAATGTGTAAAACTCATCAGTAAGTGAGACTGCTATATTGCTCTTCACTAGAAATTGGTCTGACCTGGTCTACATAAAAGTGTAGACAGGCTGTTCTAAGTAAGATGAAAAAACCCTGCAATTAGAATTTACCAAAAGAAGCTCTCAGAAGATGCAATCTGGAAAGGATAGTTTCTTTTTTCATCTCTGTGAAGTACAGGAGGGAGGTGCTATCTGAACCCTATAAGTAGAAATGTGTACAAGCAGACAAAACATAACTGGAATGAGATCATGTCTTTGTCAGTGCCACTCAGGAAGCCTGACTTCACTCTGAGGGACCCCAGCAGCGATGTTCTAGACAGCAGCCCTGGGCCTGAGTGGCAAAACTTCCAGCAGACAGAGGATAAGAAGGAAGTGACTATACAACCGAGAACTATTATTCATCCTTATTACAGTGTAGTTGCTCAGTGTTGTTCATGCGGACTTGTCTAGGAGTAGAAAATATGTAGCAAACATTGACTGTACTGGAAACCAATAGTCCTCAATGTGTGATTAAAAAGAAGCACTTAGTATCGAGCAAGACACCTATTATCAAGCAAGACTTACCTGCTGAATACAAAAGAACATGACTCTTAGCACAACACAGTTTAATATACTGGAAATAGACATAGAATCATAGACTCATATAATAACCTGGATTGGAAGGGACCTTAAAGATCATCTCATTCCAACCTTGCTGCTGTGGGTAGGGACACGTTCCATGAGATCAGTTTTCTCAGACTCCCATCCAACCTGGCCTTGAACACTTCCAGGGCTAAGAGATCCACAGCTGCACTGGGCAACCTGTGCCAGTGCCTT
>JAWWEW010000001.1:1540577-1617578 GCA_035583185.1 Anabacerthia variegaticeps | reverse complement strand
CTCCCTGCCCTGCTGCCCACACTGCTCTGAATGCAGCCCAGGACACGGGGGGTGTCTGGGCTCCCAGTGCACATGGCCGGGGCACGTCCAGCCTCTCATCCACCAGTGCCCTCAGGTCCTTCTTGACATATTAAAATTTCCTATAAAGTTGACAGAACATAGGCTTTCAATTCTCAGGAGAGACAAAGTTGTCCCATGTTAAGAAGTGTGTTGTTTCAGATAGATTCTTAAATAGGATCTTACCCAAATCTGGGTCTAGTTCCCAGCTATAAGCCTGATCAAATGTTGTTTGGTTGGTATTACGTTGGAACATGTTGAACAGGCAATTTTCTTGGGTTTGATTTGGTTTTCTTATAATTTTATAGAACAAATGCTACCTCCCATAGCAAAGGCTATCTTTCCTGTGCAATCTGTGCAATTGCATAGCAATGCAAGACAGTCCTAGCACCAGAACAATAAAAACTGACCAGAATTGTTTTAATTTCCAAGGAGGAAGAGTTATGTTAATGGTGAAAGACAGGTGGTGTTAGGTAAGACATCTCTGATATGCCTTGACTACTGTCAGTGAGCTGCAGCCAGACACAGGACTAATTTGTTCACAACTGGATTGTCAACAATCCAACTGGAATCCTGGTTTTCTACCCCCTTGTAATGTGGCTGAGAATTGAAAAAAATAAATACAAAATGATACAAAGTGATACAAAATGGGACAATTTTATAAAAAATTTAAAAGATACATGGATGAAATTTGTAATAATTTTGCCAGTATCTTTGCATCTCTCAAGCTATTCCTTCACGTGAGTGTTTCTACTGCTTATAGCAATGTTTCTTATGTGGCTAAAACACTATATGATCAGGAATCCCCAGCTACCGAGGCTGTTACACAAAAGATCCTAAAGGCTTTCATGGACAAACCGAGAGGGTGAAATACAGCTTTAATGAAAGCAGTTTGTAGCTCCCAGAGACTCAAGGGGATTGTGTCTTCTTTCATCAGTATTGAAATTTGGTCCAAAGTGTACAAAACTTGTGTTGTGCCTCAAAGCTAATTGAAGATTTGTGGGTCTCTATCTCTCAGTTGGGAAAGGTCAGCTTTGAAATTTCAATGTCAGAACTGCTTGACAAGGATTTAGTGTCATCCACAACTTGGGACATGCTAACAGGATTTCTTGTTTAAAGGCAGCGCTGCAACTGTAAAAAGAGGCTAAGAGGGCAAAACTGTGATAAAAAAGATGATTCGTTTCAGTGATTTATCCTTATATTTCCTGGCTCTCAGACTAAAAGAGGTCCCTCTCATTGCGTGAGGTGTGACTGACCTATCTTTCCATTATTGCACTGCTGTGCTGAGTTATTGCAGTTCTGAAATAAAAATAGGAAAGATTTCATAATCTATGGGGTAATTTGCACAGGCTAATTTGTACCTTCCTGGAAAGCCTAGATCCTTGCTCGGTCAAACAGGACATTGTGGAAGCTTAGCCAATTTTTCCTGTCATTTGGGAAATCAAAGGCAATGCAAGAGACAAGCAGTGAGACACAGCATTTAATTATCACTAGCTCTTCTAAGCATTCCTGCTTTTCCGAGGTTATAAGGCTGGACAGTTAGAATTAGGCTGTAGCATGGGAGAACATTACAATGGCCTCTTGTGCACCATATGCCTTTTCATTGACAAATATTTTTTTAATGAATGTTTCTGAGGTTGTTATCCAAAATACATTCCTTATCCCAGATCTCATCTTTAACACCTCTCCCAAGGGTATCTCGGAGTTTGAATCCAGACATATATGCAAATCCAGGCTTGATCACATCCCAGTGAAGTCAATAAAAATATTGGAGTTGAACATATATGCACTAAGCTCAAATGAAAAGTAAAACCCACCCAAGTGTGAGACAAATTACAGGTTGTTTTTCTAATCAAAATATGTCTTATCTCTCTAAATTTTTTCAACTGTTTTCACTTTATAACTAGTTTAAAGTAACTGAGCAAATATTTAAATTTTTAAATGTTGAATAGTCCTGGACCAATGCTCGAAAATGTTAATGTGACCTTCCTGATATATAACTCTTAATTTTGAAACTTACTGACTCCAGTCAAAAATTTTTGGTGATGATAGAACACTGAAATGTAGAAAAAGAAATACCAAGAGGCTGAGAAATGAACTTTTGATCTCAGGTATCACCATTTCCAGAAAAATGGAAAAAGAAGAAAGAACACCTGCAAAACTTCGGTGCATTAAATGTTTCATACTCATAACCTCAGGGTTATGTTAATGTAATCATTTACATAAGAATATTAATTTTGAAACATTTGTGGCTTTAGTTAACCTGTTCCTTAGAGAAGTGCTAGACTCTCAAAGCATCCCCTGGAAGCTACAGGGGTGGCTGCTGGTCTGCCATTCACTGTGCATTCCACCACCACGGCCCTAATCCTGCAAGGCATCACAGATGTGCACATCACTCCCTCGCAGACAGAGTGGTCGGGCTGAGACACTGTTTGCAGGGAAGGACAGGGCTGGAGACCTGCAACCCTCTGGAGTCCTGCAGGAAGAGAGCACCTGTTCCAGGCTCCCATCCTGGGACA
This sequence comes from Anabacerthia variegaticeps, assembly GCA_035583185.1. NCBI lineage: Eukaryota > Metazoa > Chordata > Aves > Passeriformes > Furnariidae > Anabacerthia > Anabacerthia variegaticeps. The sequence goes on along the minus strand of JAWWEW010000001.1, from coordinate 1,615,002 downwards.
TGGAGAGGAAACAGGAGATAATAAGCATTTTTGTTTTCCCATGCATCCATGTTTGACTTGGTGCAAGACAAGGCCCGCAGTGATGTCGTGTCTGTACCTCAACAGGGGGAAATCAGTGGGATCCGAGTCCTCAGGGGTCCCCTTTTCTCGCCTTCCCAGAGTCCATGTTGCCTTCCAGCCCATGATCTGGACAGAGAATGAGCTGTTTGCCAATATTCACTCGCTTTGTGGGCAATGTGAGGGTGGAAAGGGCACATGAAAAGGGAAACGCAGTCATCCACCCTTCGTGGTGTCCCTGTAAGAGCACGAAGCACGGGGTGGGACACGAGGGAATAGGGTTAGTGGGTATGCGTGTCAGCGCGGGGATGATCTAAGTATGTGAAGTCATTCAAAAGGTCAGAGCAAGCATTACCTCTTCCCCGCCCTCTCTCCTCCTCGGGGCTCGGGGGAAATCACAGTCCAAACTAGATGACAGCTTGCCGCGTCTTAATGACAGGCTGGATGCAGACGAGCCGCGGCCGCCCAGACAAAGAGGGGAAGTTTGGCGCTGCCGCCGGCCCGGGAAAGGGGCCGGGGCCGAGCGGGGGCACGGGGGGAGCGCCGGGGGCACCCCCGCCCGGCTCGGCCGCTCCGCTGCCCCACGGCCGCAGCATCCCCGGCGCTCCCGGAGAGCCACGGCCGCTTCCCTGCCCCGGAGCCCGGCGCAAACCTGCCTCCTGCCCCGGGCTCCGCACACCAGGCGCCGGGCAGCGGAGCGGGGGCAGCGCGCAGGACGGGAGGTAAGCGCGGCTCCGCCGACCCCGGCCAGCGGTGACGGCTCAGACGCCGGGGGACTCCGGGGCTTCGAGCGATTCGGGGAAAACCTCGCAGCATTCACACACAGTTTTTTTCCTCCCAGTCTCTCTCCCCTCCCCGGGTTCCTCCGGCTCTTCCCCTGTTCTGCTTCCCTCTCTCCCGCTCGCTCTCCCTCCTTTTCTCCTCCCTCCGCAGCCGCCCCCCGCTTTCCGCCTCCCCTCAAGTTTCTCCTTCTGTCTGATTAAATGAGAAGGAAGTGTGGGAGTGGTGGTTTTGAAGCTCTCCCTTTAAGAGGCAGCCTGCAGTGACGAATTGTTGAAATTGCCATTGCAGGATGGCATTCCGCTATAAATTCATTGTTCCACCTCCTCTCATCTTCACATTTCTCTCCCTTCTCCTCTTGTTCACATCGACAGACTGGGGATAACAACAACAACAACAGAAAAGATAAAGAGAGGGCGCTTTTACAGAAATTCAACACGTTTTCCGCTTCTTGGGTGCTTTCCCTTTTTTTTCTTTTTCTCCTTTTTTTTTTTTTCTTTTTAACCATCTCACCGGAGACGATCGAGGCGGGTTTTGGTGCTTGAATTCTCTCCCTTTCTCCTCTTCAAAACAAAAGAGGGCAAAAGAAGGAAAGGGAGCCCACCGGAGCCTGAGAAAGTGCCGATTCGCAGCAGTCCTGGCCCCTGCCCCTGCTGCTGCTGGTGATGATCCGGTGACTACAGCAGAGAAGTGGAAGAGGAGTGGGAAGTGCTCAAACTTCTCTACTTGCCGGCTCCGAGCCTTCTCTCCTCCTTTTTCCTCTCTCCTCACTTTGCCTGCCCGGCAGCAGCAGCAGCGATTTCGGATTTTTTGCCTCTCTCTCTCTCCTTCCATGTGCTCCCGGCTCTTCCCTGCTGAGAAACACAAAGTTCACACGCGAGCGGCTTTGGTTGACATTTTTTTCTCTCCCACTCACACTTGACTCGAGTTTGGGAGGGAGAACTTTCCTTTTTTTTCCATCTTCTTTTTTTTTTTTCCTTTTTTTTTTTTTGTTTTTCCCTTTCCCCCCCATCTTCCCCCTTCCCTTCCCGTCCCGTAACTACGCTGCCGCACTCCGCCGGCCCGGCTCCTTTCGCGGCCGTCTCCGACTCCTGTTATTATTACTGCTGCTCCTAATTCCCGCCGCCGCTGCTGACGGCGGGGCAGGATGCTGCTGAGGCTGCTCTCGCTGCTGCTGGCGGCCCCGCTGCACCGCGCCCTGGCACCGCCGCCCGCACCTGCCGACCCCGCCCGGCCGCCCTTCCCGGGGCCGCCCCGCGGGGACCGCGGCGTCGTGCGGCGCCTCGACCCGACCTACGCGGGGGGCGGCAAGGCGGGATATGTGCTCTACGCCGGGGGACAGCGCTTCTTGCTCGACCTGGAGCGCGACGGGCCGCGCTGCCACTACCGCGGCACGGTGGACGGCAGCCCGCGCTCCCTCGCCGTCTTCGACCTCTGCGGCGGCCTCGACGGCTTCTTCGCCGTGGGGCGCTCCCGCTACACCGTGCGGCCGGCGCGGCGCGGCGCGGAGCACCACGAAGCGCGGATCTACGGGGAGGGCCCGGCCCGAACCCCGCACCTCTTCCGCAGGGAGCGCTTCAGCTTCGAGACGGTGCCCGCCCGCACCAGCTGCGAGACCCGCGACCCCGCCGGGGCGGCGGAGGCGGACGGGCGGCGGCGGCGGCGGAGGAGGAGGAGGCGCTCCGTCTCCCGGGCCCGGCAGGTGGAGCTGCTGCTGGTGGCCGACGCCTCCATGGTCCGCAAGTACGGCAAGGGGCTGCAGCACTACCTGCTCACCTTGGCCTCCATCGCCTCCCGGCTCTACGCCCACGCCAGCCTGGAGAACCACGTCCGGCTGGCCGTGGTGAAGGTGGTGGCCCTGGGCGAGAAGGAGAAGGGGCTGGAAGTCAACAGGAACGCTGCCACCACTCTCAAGAACTTCTGCAAGTGGCAGCACCAGCACAACCGCCTGGACGATGACCACGACGAGCACTACGATGCCGCCATCCTCTTCACCCGCGAGGTAGGCATCGCCCTGGCCGACGGCTGGTGCGCCTCCAGCCACCTTGCGCTGCTTGGCACAGGGGTTGCCTCCCCGCTCACGGATTCGGCTCTTCCGTAGGGTTGCACTGCATCTCAGGGACAGCTGGCAGGGATGGAAGTGGAGTTGAGAACCCAACCAGTGGTGTGCGCATTTGTGTGTGCCCCCTCCCCTGTGCAGTCACCCCCACTGTGGGTGCACATTTGTGCCAGTGCAGTGTTGGTGCTCCTGCCGGGGTGGAGAGGCAGCATTTGCCTGATAGGGGGACTCAGGTGAGGCCATCCAACTTGCCTTGGCTGGAGACATGACATCATTCCGTCTTTCGCAGTGAGATGTTTAGCATGCAGCTCCTCTGTCTCTGCAGTGGTGGTCCAGACAAAAAGGGCTAATAGCACTTCCTAGCCTAAATTAGTCCCCAAACAAACCTGCTAGTGAAAGTGGTGGAGAACACCTTAAGAATACAGACGACTTCCTTGTTGAGTGCATTGAAATGCTATTTCCAGCAAGAATAGCTCCACCGCACTGGAAGCCAGCAGCACTTGTGGTTCAAGTGTAGGACGTACATGCAAACCGCGGGTAAACAGAGCTGCAAAAGTTGAGTGAGTAGGGCTGCACATGAAGGGATGCAGTCCTTTCCTTGTCCCCCGAGAGAAAAATGGGTGTCCTGATCAACTCTGGGTTGGATCTGGGTGGTATTACCCATGCAGAGCTGTGCCTTGCTCCATACTTGGTTGTTAATTAATTGCATTGCCAGAGGTCATTAAGGGACATTGCTCTAGTCAACATGTGGCCGAGTTTATGCAATGAAGTTCTGCTGTAAGAATATCCCTTCAGCGGTTTGGGTTTGGTGTTTTCTTTTTTTCCCTTCCCCAAGTATGAAAAAAATAACTGCATGACTTTCCGTTCATTTGAGTTCTCCTGCTTTTCTACATCATAGGAGCCTGCCAAAAAGGATGCTTTGGATGGTTTGTGGAAGGAGTTGCTCCAGAAGGGGGAAAAAAAGCTCCTGGCTTGCTTTTATAGCTGTAAATAGTTGAAACATTAGGTTCTGTGTCAGTCAGGCATCACTTGTACAACAGGAGCCTTTTTTAACAGTTTAAAGCCAATCAGTCCAATTTGCAAACTTTTATTTTTTTAATCATTATAATCTGAATGAAAGCATACTACCTAGTCTGGGTCAGAATGCTCTTTCTTTTTGCTATAAACATCCTTTCTAATGGCTTATTAATTAAGCCTGGGCCAGAATCCATCAATTTTCAGTGAAGAGTGTTTCTCTCTGCCAGTATTCCCGTTTATTTCTTTGGGATTTATGACAATTCAGAAACTCTTAGGGTGGCAGACTGTGAACCTTAACATCAGTTATGAAGTTAATTTGGATTGAGATAGGATGTGAATTTAAAGTGCACTTTGCAGATGCTTATCTGTAATTCTTTGCATGAATGCCCTCCTGCCAGAATAAGAGTGTGCTGCTAATCAGTAATCCACTTTCAAAAACTCCTGAGCAATGCATCTTCCATACTCCTTTTGGATGTAAGTAGTACCTAAACTAAACAAAACGTCACAGTTCCTGGGGACTCCCTCCACTCTTAAGGTGCAAATGTGGCTTGTTTTATTACTTACGGATGCAAATGCTTCCCAAGAAAACAGCATAGGCTTCCATTTCCTTGGTTTACATTTTAACAGCCTTAACTATGGGATTAACTTCTCAATGCCGTTCAGGATAACTTAATCTGCTTTAATGGTTTGCTGTGTGCACATGCACATTGTTTGGCATTGCATTTCAGTTTTTTACTCAATAAGAACAAGACTGGAGTTGCTTGCTACATGTGTTCATGATGTTCTTTGCAGGGAGTATGTGTGAGTCCACACGATTTTTATACGCTTACATTAGAAATGTCAACATGAATCTATTTGCTCATCTTGGAATGTAAACATGAAAAGGGTTAAAGGATGAAAATGCAGTAAAGATGTTTCCTGGAGAAAACAGTCCCACTTTGAACTAAAGAGAGATTTTTTCCAGTTTAGCCTTTCAGTGAGAGTGGCAGCAATTGGCAGGAGGATCCTGCTTTTACAACTATGTTTTGAATGTATGAAGTACGTTGCTTAGCTACAAGACGCCAAGCCATGGCCACATGTTTTGATGGGCTCCGAATACCGTGGTGCTGATTCTTGAACATCCAGATGTCTTTTTCTAAATTACTTGGGTTTTAGGCATGGAGTAAGTGTGTGAGATACATTTTCCATCTTTGTTTACTAACTGAGACCACCTTGAATTTTGTGTCTCTCAATCAAGAGAGTAATATTTGCAAATCATTTGTCAGCTGAAGGTACGTCCTCAGCTGTATGTAACTGTTTATGTGTAGATGGAATCCACATTAATTGTGCCTGTTGCCATACAATAATATAATAATTATCTTCATTCCAGAGTGACAATTGCTTGGATGCTATTTTTTTACACCAAAAGAGGCTGTCTGAAAAGACAGTAGCTTTATTAGAGTTCCTTAGAAAGGAAGAATTCTTATAGAATTCAGCACTGTTGCTTCCTCCTTTTTGGTTGTCTTCTTTAAAGATAAATTAGTAACCACTGATAGAGTGTGCTGGCAGGTCTCCCTTATTATAAAATTAGTACTGGCAGTTCAAATTATGGTCATCATCATTATTCATACTAGAAGTACTTCCCATGCAAAAATATTTTTAGAAGGAAATTTACTGATTCTGAGTTAAAACAGCCACTTACTTTCGGTCGTAATCTGTGTTTAATTTGATAAGGGCTTTAAAGCAATAATGCTGCAGACCATAGTAAATAGTAAATAAATACAAACGTGAGTTCAGTTTTGGGTGATACAGGCAACATGTTAAAGCTATTTTAAGGGTCTGAATTGCTTATCAGTGATGGCAAGGGCCATGTACCTGTCCATTAGCTGCAGTGGGTCCTATGTTTACTCTATAACTGCAAGAAACATGTCTGACCATTGTTATCAGCTATGTTGGAGATTGTGAAAACCTTCAGTTGACACAGAAATTATCACTAAATATTGCAGAAATTTAGTTGGGTTCCACAGTGATTATGCAAATTACCAAAATCTGATAAGGAGAAGTATATTTTCCCAGGGGTCTCAGTCTCTCATTTTGACCCATGATGGCAGTGTCAAATATGACAGAGGTCTGATCTGGCAGTAACAAAAGGCAGTAATTTTCTAATATTTCTAAATCTTGTGAGAGCTCTCATTAAACCAGCCTGGCCATAAGGACCTCAGAGAGTACATGGGTCCCTTGCTGTTTGACTGTTTTGTCCTTGACAGCAGCTGTGAATTTTTGGGCTGCAGGCATCCTCAGGGCATCCTTCATGGAATATGGTGGTGCAAGGGTTCGATCAGCTGCTAGCCAGGTGAGTCCTCTACCCCATGCAGCAGGTAGGAAAGTGGCTATGTGGTGGGAAGGAGGAAGAGCTTGTAAAGCCCTCATTCCCTGGAGATGAGCTCATTTGGTCTTAATAGCAGTGAAGTCAACAGTAAATTTAGAATTTAGTCTGTTTCAAGCTTTTTTTATTGTGAATGGTTCTCGGAAACTGGAAGCAGGTTATCTTTAGATTTTTATGGGTGCAACAAAATAATTGCCAGATTATTTGTCACAGTAGAAAAACATATTAGACATGACTTGAAAATTGCAGTTGAACTCACACTGTACTTTTAAGGAGGTCTAGCCTGCTCTGCAATTATCTTCTATAATTCATCCAGTCTATTTCATTAGTGACCCTTAGTTAAATTTCAAGTGAACTATTGAATGTGTTTGGACAAAATCCAGCTCTTTTCCTTTTCCCGCAGTTCTGAATCATATAAAGGTTAAAACAGATATTTGTCACACTAGATACTGACATTGAGACAAAGAAAAACCTAAGTGCTTGTTAGCATCATCTGTGATAGTACCATCATGCCTGGCTCTAAGAAAAAGTTCATACTAGAGACAAATGCTGCTGTCCTGCCTTTTTCTACATAGTAATTATATGGGTCTTGTGTTTCTGATTTACTTTAACTGTCCATCTGACAGTGCTGTTGAAATTTAACAGCAAGCTTTGTATTATCTCATCTCTATAGATGATAATTTCCTTGCATGGAGCACGTTTCCTTTGGCTCTTTCTTCCTTTTTTTTTTTTTTTTCCTTTTCTCTACTATCATCTTCCCAAAGTTTTTATCCCTTAGTAGTAAAACAAGTCACTGTACCAACGGTCAATAGAATATGTTATTTTTACTCTGAAGAAATTATACTAATGTGATGTTTCTACCAGTTTCTACCAATTCCATGTGTTTTCACCACTTTTCTTACAAATCTAATAGATTTCAATAATGTCCCTGGGGAAAATAAAGTGGGACATAACTCGTAGAGGAGATGTAGTGTGATTTACACTGACCTAGAGAGATGGTGTGGAGTTGCCCCACAGAGGAACTATGGGTTAGGCAGGTCAAATCACATGTTTTTCCTTGTTCACCAGTCACCAGTTTCATGACTGAAACTTCTCCTCCCCATGTAAAGTCCAAATGCTTTCTGTCCAATTTGTCAATATTTTCAAATAACCTGTGGTTTGTATAATAATGCTGTGTTTTCTTTCTACGCTCTAGGAAAAAATCATTTTGTTAACCTGTACCTTCATAACATAAAAGCTTAATCCAATTTAAGCTCTATTTCTAATACTTTGTTTCAGAGTGTCTGCACATGATGAGTGGATAGGGTGCCTGTACCATACAGGGGAAGAATAAGAATAAGAATGCCTAAATATTCAGGCAGTTGAGAAGGTAATTTCTGAAGCCAGCAAGTGTAGCTTTCATGTGCTAAACTAAGTCCAAAAAGATGTCACACATACATTGGGTTTTCTTGAATTTCACCTTGCTTAGAATTCAGAAAGACAGCTCTATATATATGATATTCATATGCCCAAACCTCAGGCCTGTGTTTGTCATATGAAACCAAAAGGCAGACAACCTCAATTTTTAAGCTCAACTACTGGAGAAAAATATGTGATTTTTCTTGGCAGCTATCACCATTCTGGTTTTCCTCAAAAGGTGACCAGGCTTCAGCCATCCTCTCAAAACGTGACTGGGGAGAATGAAAAGCAGTCACCCAGTGAGTCAGATAGGAGTCCTTCCTCTCTCTTCACAGTGATAGCCAGGCTCTCTCCCTGGTGCCCTAACCTAGACATCCTCATGAGAGAGACTCCCCAGTGTCTCAAGAAGAGGACTTTTCACAGCAGTCTTCCTCCAGGGCAGCATTCCACTATTTTGGCTTGTAAAACCTCTCTTTTAAGTGTCATAGTTTTGGCTGAGGGTAAAATAGACTATGTCCTAATTACTTTGTTCACCCCTTAGCCCTTATTTCCAATATACCTTTTGCTGTCTGTCACCTTCACTCTTATGCTCCTTTTGCATTGCAGATGTCATGCCCTTCTTGAGTGATACCTGTAGTCCTTTCTGTTTGGGTGAACCTCACTTCCCTCTGCATGTGCCGTTCCGCATGGCTGTGACATTAAAAACCATTCACCCACTTTGCAGAGGGGCATATGGGAGGGTGGATGTGTGTGTTATGAGAGCCGCCTCACCACACCCTCCCTTTACAGGGCTGTGGTGGGAATGCTGCTGCAGGAAGTCGGAAAGGCGAACTTAATTCCTTCCTCTACTTGAAGGATTTTAGGTCTGTATCGCCCACCTCCCAGGAGAGGTCCTTAACCAGTAGGTCGTAAGTTGTTCCAGGTGTTAGGGAAACTTTCTGCCCTTCTGACCAAAGCTATGTCACTGTTTGGTGAGTAACTCATATGGTGAGAATGAGTGGAATTGTGACCTGAAGCCACTGACAGGAGTGCACTGCTTAGAGCAAAGTGGTCTGGGTTCCTAAAGCATGGAAAGAGGACTGTTTCTGTAATTTACCACAGGACTGTTGAGTGTAAAATAGAGAAGCAGGCTGAGAAATAGGGACCAAAACTGGGTCCCTTCACTGAGCACTGTAAGTACTAACAGCAGCTGGGCCAGGGAAGCCTTTGGCACAGGAAAAGCCACAACTCCCTGTGTGCACAGGCATGTGCAGACCTTCCCTGTAGGCCATAGTCTAGTGTGGACCATATGGTGCTCTCCTAAGAAACATACTTCTGACTGGCCTCATCCCTGAAAGGAATTTGAAGCTGGATCATGTTCGTACTGGGCAAAGGCTTTAGTTGATGAGCCATTGTAAAGAAACCAGAAGAGCAAGTGAATATACACACAGAGATGTAAAAGCTCTTAGCTGTGCTTTATGAGAAGGTGATGTGCAGTTCTGCCTGATAGAAAGCCTGATTCTGTGAGTTTGTTATACTTCTGTTTTGAGAATGTCTGTAGGCTTAACTTCCCTCAGGGGCAAAGATGGAGAAACATTAAGCGTCTCAAAACCAATCAAGCTTTAGTATAAGTGAAGTGCTAAGTTGCTCAGGACTGTGAAACTGTGGCACTTTGGGGCCCATAAAGTCACAAACTGCAAGCCCTAGGGAAGGTAGATAACTCATGTTCTTCTAGATGTACAGTCCATCAAACTGTCCATGTTTGTGTTTACATCCTGGTTTGGATCTGGTCAGCAGGCTCTGACCAGCTTTCACTAAACAGTTTTTGATTGTTTTCTTTTAAGCCTACTGGGCAAATTTCAGGTAAAATAAATTCACTGCTCCAGCAGGATGTGGTGACAGTTATCTTCATTCACACAATGCCATGTATACATGGCAGACAGCCAGCTGCTCTTGATGTATTTAGAATGCCAAGAAACCTTTCCTTCTAATAAGCTGTCTAATTATGTCCTAGTCTTATGATGTACAGCTTAGTTTTCCTAAGTCATTCTTTTGCCAAAGCTTAAGTCTCATCATCTATTGCCTCCTGCATAGCAAATGAATTTCCTAGTCATTCTTTTTGAAACTACTGTAATGCAGATCAAGGACCAGACTGCATTCCTTCTTTAGAAATACTAAGAAACACTCATTCATTGAAGCTTCTGCCACTGTTTCAAGGCAACTGAGTGTACAGATCTGAGTAACTGATTAACTTTCTAATAGAAGCCAAACAGCAAAGTGAAATAATCATTGGAAGCTGATTTTAAGTGTTCTGAGTTCCCTTTTCCCTGCTGCTTTAGCTGAAGTATGAAAAGCTGACCCATACAGATATTTTAGATCGCATTATTACACTGGGGCCTGTTTTTAGCAGAAAAAAATTAAAATATTTGCAAGGGAAATAAAACCTTTTACTGTAGTCCCAGAATTGTTACTTCATAAAAGTTGTAGACTGCTTTCTTAGACTGCACAGGGAAAAAAAATATAACTATTGAAGCTGGTAACAAATAATCCATGGCGAGTGCCGCTACAGGATGTTTAAGTCAAGAGAAATTTTGCCATCAAGACTTAAAACAGAGGAAGTGCAAACAGGTATGATTTTCAATAACATCACTTGAAGTCGTGCTGTTGGGAAGCTGGTATCACTGAGTTGACCCAATAGCAAACTTTCCAGAATATTTGTCTCAGAGATGCCACTTGATAGGCTACAGTTTTGTTTATGGTATATACTATGTGATGCTACGAATAGAAATTTATAAAAGTTCAAATCATGCCGAAGCTAGAGAAGTAAAGAAAAAAGGAGACAATGAGTTGACAACATAACAGAGCTGAGCCTTCAGTAATCTGCCTAAATGATTATTGACAATGTCAGCATTAGCTGAAAAAAAGCGTTCTCTGGCAGTCACTGAGGACTGAAGTTGGCAAGGAAAACCAGGAAGCTCAACACATGCTCTGTGTTCAAAGCCTAGCTATTGCATGCCCTGCTCTAGCAGCAGATGGGCAACTCATAGACATCCCAGAAACAGATTCATAACAAAGAAGCTAATGCCAGAAAATATTTCCTGTCCTTGTTTCCAAAATCCTTTACAAGCCACCTCTGCCACTTCCCAGCTGGGATTTGGTAGGTGACTGCAGGGTTCCCCACATGGCCTTGTGCAGAGTGCTGGAACATCAGTGTGGATGTGGAAATGGGGCTGGCTAGAGGGAATGGGGCTTTACTGCATCACTGTCCACCACTTCCTGACCCCAGTGCGGTCACTCTCCTGTCTTCTCCTTTATGGGAACAGTTGGTCCCACACCATCTGAGAACAGCTGTTTCCCAGCTGTCCATGGGGAATTAGAGGAGCTAGGTAATTTTACAGTTTTCAGAATCACTCATTTCCTGCTGTGGAATTTCCTAGGACCAACCTCTAATACAACCCTAATGTCTAAGGAAGATGGTAATGCAATCCTGTGCATAACTTTTGCAATGTTGAGGGTGAGATTACTAATCAGGTTCAAGTCAGAAGGACTGCTTATGGTTAACATCCCTGTCATAATTTTCCATGTTCCACACATCCCATCAGAAGTAACTCTAAGGAAGTTTATGAGATTGCCTGCTTAGAAAGATTATAGTCTTTTAATTATGCTTGTGTCATCAAATCCGGTGAATCATTGTGAGGTCTAGTGGTGTCTGCTGGTATAAATTCCCAGCCATATCATTGGCATAGCTGCTTCTTGTATGCAAATAGAAATAAATCATGCATTACCGTAAGACATCTGTGTACCCACACTGGAAGCAGTATTGATGTAAGTATCTGCGTAATAATGACACCCAAATACAGTGAAAGACCAAGTGACATAGAATATGCATACAGAGACAAAGCCTGAATTAATGCATTTTATACTATTGTAGGCACTGTCAACCTGAGAGTAGTCTAGACCTCCTTCAGTAAGCTGATTTCTGTCTGATTTATATGCTTTTTGGTACTTGTGTAAGAATTTCAGGCCAACAGTTTTTATGGATTCAGGTCAAATTGCACTATCACAGAATCACAGAATCAGGTTGGAAAAGATCTCCGAGATCATGGAGTCCAACCTTTGACTGAACACTACCATGTGCGAGACCAGAGCACTGAGTGCCACATCCAGTATTCCTTTAAACACCATCAGGGACAGTGACTTCGGCACCTTTCTGAGTAGCCCATTCCAATATTTAATCACCCTTTCTGTGAAGAATTTCTTTCTGATGTCCAACCTAAACCTGCCCTGGCACAGCTTGAGGGTGTTTCTTCTTGTCCTGTCCCTGGTTGCCTGGGAGAAGAGGCTGACCCCCACCTGGCTACAACCTCCTGTCATGGAGTTGTAGAGAGCAATAAGGTCTCCCCTGAGACTCCTTTTCTTCTGGATAAACCCCAGGTTCCTCAGCTGCCCCTCCTCAGACTTGTGCTCCAGACCCTTCCCCAGCTCCATTGCCCTTCCCTGAACATGCTCTAGCACCTCTTTCCCATATGAGGAGCACAGAACTGGACACAGCAGTCAAGATGTAGCCTCACTAGTGCTGAATACAGCAGAAGAATCACTTTCCTAGTCCTGCTTGTCACACTATGTCTGATACAGGTCAGGATGCCATTGGCCTTGGTCACCTGGGCACACACTGACTCATGTTCAGCCACAGTCAACCAGCACCCCCAGGTCCTTTGCTGCTGAGCCTCTTCCCAGCCACTCTTCCCCCAGCCTGTAGTGCTGCACTGGGGTAGTGTAAAGGTATCATACTTCCTGTACAGCTTGCACTCATTTATGTAGATGTATTATATCCCCATGAAAAGGTATTTTTATTGGTACTATGCACATGCATTTTTTCTGAGTTTACTTACACATGCTCCTGTTGGTAAACCACTTACAAATTACATTTACATAGAGTTTATCTAAAATGTACCCTTAGACCAAAATGGTCAGGTTCAGAAGTGATACAGAAAGGGCTAAATGGATATGAACCCAAGCAAAAGTAATAGGAATTTAAGGATTGTGTCTTCTTTGTTGAAAATGCCCCAGATACTTGACATTGTAATAACATGATCTCACTTGGGGCCTCTCCCAACTTTGATCAAGAGCTGCTGAAAATGATACAAAGTTTATTTGCCTAAATACAAGTGGAAAAATTTTGAATTTCTTTTAAAGTACTTAAAAATGGGCATCGCATAACCTATGCAGAGCCAGAGGAGAAGTCTAGGGAGCTAATTGGATTCCAAGGAGGGGAGCCAGGGGAGTTAGAGAGAAAGTTGTTTGCATATTATCTGCATTGCTACAGACTGGAAATTTTTCTTAAACCATGGATTACACCTGTAATTTGGAAATTGAAATACTTTTGAACTATATCCTCTCTCTCTTCTTGTGAGGCTGTTTTGTTCATTGGTACTGCAGCATTTAAATCTTGGTATTAAATAGCACCAAGAGTGCACTTACTGAAAAGAGTTCCCGGACACCTGGAAGCCAGGACTGAGCCTGAAATTCTTCCTCCATATATGTAATATTGATGTGTATTTTTAGCTTGAAAAATTTCTTCATTTTTCTCTTGAGGGAAAAAACTCGAACCTTTTCTGGTTTGGTTTTGTGGGGTTTTTTTAGTAAGATTTGCTCTGTCACAGTGTCTGTGAACTTGGTGTGTTTTTCTTTGACTTCAGTAGGGTTTGAACCCTGTGCATTTTTAAGTTGGTCTAACCTCTCGTAATCAGTGAATATTGTTCATACAATTCAAGCCTCATACAAGATGTCTGTTATTCATATGGATTAATTATGAAAGGCTTCATAAAACGAAGTCCTTACAAAAAGAGATGTGAAGGGAAGCAGAAAGTCTTAACAATGAGGGGGAAAAAGGTAGTCTTTGATCATCTTGATAATAACATTTGATAATACTGTAATGCCTTGAAAATGCATTTCATTCAGCCACAATGAAATGTTGAAGTGTTCCAAATAGCATGGAACCTACTTTTCCTTCTCATCGAAAAAAGCATGTGTATGTACATTCTGACTGGTATTCTTCCCTCTGCTTCAATAGAAGCACAGAAAAGTTACTGCTGAAGATTAAAATGCAATGTCTGACCAAAGTTCCTTCCATCATTATCATTATCCTGAATGAAAGAAAAAAAACAATGCTACCTGCATGGTTTTTGGAGACACCCCATACCTACGTGTAGGAGATGTTCGTTGAGTTGTTGCACTAGTAAGCCTGGGAATCAACACATTTTAGACTCTGTTGTATCACTGACTCTTTAAGCAACGTCAGAGAATTGCTTAAATATTTGGCATATTTGGTGATAAACTATTAATCATTGTGTTACGTGAGAGGTGTGAAATGAGATTTCACATATAACAAACTCATTTCTTTTAAGTGTGAGTATAAGACTTGTCTTTGGAAAGGTGCTCTCTGGTTCAAGGACTGATCAGGAAGCATTCTCTCTGTGCCTTTGTTTACCTTCAGTAAATAAAGAGGATATTCTATTTTTATTGTCAGTGAATAAATGCTTCTAAAGCACATTTTGAGTACCTACCTCAATGCAAGTTTGAACAGAAATACAAGTAATAATTAGTTACAGAATGTATCCAAAAGCTGTTAAAGTCAATGAAAATGCTCTCACTGACTTTACCAGGGGTGGAATTGGCTCTTCATGCTTTTAAACTGCACTGATATCCTTAGTTAGAAGCTTATATTGATGTTTTTACTCAGGTTCTGCTGTTTGCAAAAGGCTTATGCATTTAACCGGTTGTTACCTATGGGTGTAAAAATTTATTTTAATGATTTTTTTTTCCTCTTCCTGGGCAGGATTTATGTGGGCATCATTCATGTGATACTCTGGGAATGGCAGACGTTGGGACCATATGCTCTCCTGAGCGCAGCTGTGCAGTGATTGAAGATGACGGCCTCCACGCAGCTTTTACAGTGGCTCACGAAATTGGTATGCAGTGCCTTTTCTGTTCCCTTGCCAAATCAAACACTTGTAACAGCTGCATTAGTAACCAAAATACTTCGCAATTAATTCCAGATTTCCCCTGGTCCAGATACTCACTTGGGGATTAAGGCTGTATAGATATGCACTTCAGGGTTAACTAATAAGGGATCAGAAGGCAAGTGAAGGCGCACAGTAGGTGTTTCCTTTCTGACAGTGTCGTTTCTAAGCAGTAGTTGAAGTGAAAATTCAAAGGCTGCTGCTACTGCTAGTGTCCAAAGATGTCAATAGATGTCCCTCCCGAGAAAGTGTTTGGTCCATCTGTTGTAATTTCCCTCCATTTAGTGCATACACAGTGGAAAATAACTCACGTTTTTCAACTATTTGCATGCTTTACTGTTACAAAGCTTTTTTTCTTGGGACAGTGTATTACCTGCAGAGAAAGACTTTCATGGAAAAAACCCCATAATTCTGATATTTTTCTAACTTTATGGAAATTTCACCTTTATGGTGAAATGTGGTACTAATAGGAATGCTGTAATAAGTGAAATAGTATTTAGGTGATAAAGGTTTGGTAAAAAAACTTGTTTAATTTTGTTTCAGTTTCCACCTCAGTGCACAGCAATTAAATTAGGAGCCTTACATGTACCCTTCAGAAGGATTTAAGATAGAATTAGTGACAGAAGAAAGTTTATGTTCTGGGATATTACCTCTGTCATGCCTCACTCCTTCAGAGAGACTGCTGCCATCTTGATTATGTTGAATTTACTGATATTTCCTGAACTATATTCACTGGAACTACATTTGCTACAAGGGCTATTCACTTCGGTGAGTGAACAGCAATTTAAAAGTGGAGAACGTTCTTTTTTTTTTCTTTTTTTTTCCCCCAACATTCTTGGAAGGAAAAAACAAGGAAAGGAGAACTTTCAGAGAGAGCCAGTTGCTGAATTGCCATGTACCTCATGCCAAACCAAAGCAAAGTTTGCTTTGGGAGATCATTGCAGTAGTTCAATTTTCAAGTAGCTAGCAGGTAGAGCTCAAGAGCTGCATGCCTTACATATGCCTCTGGCTCAGCAAACAGAGGTCACCAAGTGTGTAAAAGCAGCTGGTGTGTCAGTGACCTGACTCTTCAGTAATAAGTGAGCCTTAACCTGCTGCTCCTATGGAGCTACAAAGAAATTAAATCAGTAGTGGCTGGAGAGGGGGTCATGCATTGCATGCAAGGATAAAATATTGTGGCAGGATGAGTCTTCCAAACAGAAATTTTATTTTAATAAACAATAATGTAATTATAAAAGAAAAAACCCTCTTAAATCAGTAATTCAGAGCATTTGGAGATACAGTACATCAAATACAGATTCACATTGCATGTGTTTAGAGGCTCCAAAAATGGATGCTGTGAATCCAATGACACATCATGGACCTGGGACAAATAGATTGCAAAGTTAGCCTGTCATTCAAAGGCCAGTCTGCTGGAGGGGCTTCTTGTATCTTCTTGCATCCAGAAGTGATGCCTGCTGCTGAGGGTTAGTGAGCATTGGTGAGGTTGGCTGAGGAACCATCTTGTGATACCAGTGTATGTGGTGTGTGAAGAGATGAGTAATGTGTCTTGACTACCATTTTATCAGTGATTTTTTAAGCAGATTAAAAACGAATCAGTAAAGATAGGGATGAACAGTAAACATACATATTGTTACCCTGAATTCCACACAAAGAAAATATAAACAAAAGTGAATTATTTTTAGTGATCTAGAAGAACATTTTTGAGAAAGAGCCATTTTCATACCTAGACATTTACAGGAATCCATAAAAACTGTAATTTTCAATGTAAAAAAAGCATGAATTGAAATGAATAAAAAAGTACCCTAATGGACTTAAAACCTCTAGTTTGAGGCTGTTTAAAATAACATCCTTTTTTTTTTTCTCCTCACCAGAAGTTTTTAAGAAAGGAGGGGTCTCAGGTCACAGAACGATCTTTGTGTGTGTGGCCTGAAGTGGGAGAAGTTGAGAAGAAAACACAGCTAAAATTGCTTGAGTACTTAAATTAAATCAAAGGTCAAAAAAGGATGAAAAATAAAAGTGTGGCATGTATACCCTTTATTTAAGCACTTTGGGGAAAACCTTTCTTTATTTTATTTGGAGACCAGATTTCTTCCTACAATCCAGAAATCTCAAAATTCCCCCTGTCCTGTGGGCAGGGTGTAGCTTTAATGTTACAGTGGCTTAGTTACGTGGTAGAATTCATAAGGCAAGATAAGTGATGCCCTGCAAATCAAAGGGATGCTAAGGGCTCTAAGATGCACCTTTCTGTCAGTAGGAAGATCAAGGTGAACCACTAAGTGAGATCAGAGTCACTGTCTGCAGTTTTTTAAGTAACCCTGCTGTGTGTGCATGGGGAGCAGATGCAGCATCATTACCAGGGACTTGCTCTGCAGAATGGCTGTGTGTCCTCACTTTAACTTCCAAGGGGACCTAAATGCTCTTGTTTCCTCTCTGAAGGATCGAAGAGCATTTTTCAGGATCAGATTCTTTCTCTGGAAGGGCAACCAAAGTAAATTGAACTGCAGCTCTACCAAGCAGGACAACGCACAGCCCAGGAACTCTGGTTGGATTCATGCATAGGAAGCCCGAAAAGCAGCCTGCTACAGAGCAAAGCCTGCTGCTTCTCTTGCCAAGTTTTCTACCACATTATGTGTAAGATGTTTTTTTTCTTTCAGATAAAATAGATGGATTTTGACCAGTGGTTTTTTGAAGGGAAAAGTATGAATGAGCAGTAAAACAGGCAAAATTTCCAATGGCCTGCAAAGGAGAGTACAGAAAGAAATAGATGCAACCAGATTCTTAGTCCAACTGATTAGCTGACACTAAGAGGTGGAGATCTGTGTTTAAAGTTTGATGAGGTAGGACCTGAATCTTGTCCTATTTGTGTGTAGGGAAATCAGTTTGTCTCCAATGTCAAATGCAAAAAATTACAATAACGCAGCAAAACACAGGAGGAAACCTTGTAACTTTGTATGTGATAATCCAATTTCTCCTCAGAATAAAGGGAAGCACTGCTAATACCATAAATGTTATTTTTAAATCATAGCCTATCAACACATCCAGCCACTAACGGTAAAGCCGTATATGGCTGGTTTTTAGCAGAGGACATGCTGCTATCATGTTGGACAGCAGTAGCTTTGTTTTCACAAAAATAGCCTTCTGGATTCTTGCCCGAAATCATCAGTTCATCACCATATTGTGGCATATGGGTGCCTTTTGTTTACTTTTAGCAACTCCTTCAGCTACACCTCCATAGCTTTGCAGAGCTATCTGGGCTAGGTTAGGCACGGTATTCTCCAAGTCTTTGTTATCATCAGCCTCCTGTCTGTAAAAAAATTATGTCGCCTTACCTCATGCACTTCTCTGCTTCATGGGGACATATGGAGAAAAGCACTGAAGAATCTATTATTGCTCATAATCTCAACATATATTTTACGTTTTCTAGGTTAGCACTAGCATAATGCTTCTCCATATATCCCTTATTAAAATAACCACCAGGAAACAAAAATAAGTGGATTCTCAGTCCAATACTCTGGACTTCTGGGTTGGAGATTTGTTGCTTTTACAGTGTTGAGCTGTAAGCCAGCCTTTGAATCTCCTGAAGATAAGCCTGATCTAACATCACCAACAGACACAATCAGTTTGAAGTTACATTTAACATATTTTTTGATAGCATATCTTCTGTGTTTAGTAGCCTGGTGGTGCATTTTGAGGCACAGTCATGGTCAGAAGTTTCTGCTGACTGGCTTCTCTTAAGCTGGAGTCTTGCATGCTTTGGTACAAACAGCCCACCATCCTAAACAGTTGGTCAAAAATGCAAAATGCATTTGCAAAAAGCAAAATGAGAAGAATTCAAGAGGACATAAGTGGAGCTACTGCTTGTGTTACCTATAGGTAATTTCCCCAAATCACAAGAATTCTCAAGGAAACCCAAGGATCAAATTTGTTTCTTGAGTTTTGATCTAATGCTTAAATACAAAACATCTTTCTTGCAGTCTTCAAGCAGACAAAGCTCCAGTTTAGTTCAGTGAGAGTTACATGGGTCTAATAGCTTACAAGTATCTTTGTTTTTTTCATCAATCTTGAAAACCTTTTTTTTTAGAGGAGACAGTACAGAGAAAGTGCTGCCTTTTTGCTCAGTAGTAATGTCCATTTGACCTTTTGCAATGTTCCTATTCCTCTGTTGCACAAACACTCTGGCATGCTATTGCTTCTCCTGTCCTCCTGAGTAATATGGTTTACTGATGTTCTTTCCAAGTATTTTATTTATAGGTTATAGCTTTAGTATTACTACGTGGAACTAATTAAATCTTTGTTCATTAGTTTTCTTTTATCTTTTACATGTGACTTTAGAGAAGGGAAGGCCAAAGGGTGGAATAAAAGCAGCCTTCAAAGATGTTAAAAAAAATAGTTGCAAAAATTTATGTAATAAATTACTCTGTGTGTCCATCTGGGACAGCACAAGGGGTAATGGCCTTAAATTGCAGCAAGGGAGATTTACTTTAAGCATTAGCCAAAATCATCTAACCAGGACAGTTAAGGGCAGAAATTAATTGCTTGGGGAGGCTGTGAAATCTCCATTACTGCGGGTTCACAGGAGTCGTCTGGCTAAAATAGCTGTGGTTTAGGGGACAATGATCCTACCCTAGGGCAGAGGGATGCACAAGATGTCTTTTCAGGGTCTCTGCTGAGCTTCGTTTTCTGTGATTATGTGAAGTTACCACAACTTCCTCCACAGCTGTACTGTGTAATGCCTGAAATCAAGGAACTGTACAGAAATTAAAACTAGAAAGTCACAGAATCAGAGAACGGTTTCGGTTAGAAGGGACCTTAAAGATCATCTAGTTACAGGCCCTCTGCCATGGACGGGAACACCTTCCACTAGACCAGGTCACTTCAAGCCCCATCCAACCTGGCCTTCAACACTTCCAGGGATGGGACAGCCACAGGTTCTCTGGGCAACCTGTTCCAGTGCCTCATCACCTTCACAGGGAAGAATTTCTTCCATAGATAAAATAATGTGTTTAATAACAAATCTCTTTCAGCATTTGCCATCACTGAGGACAAAAGTGTCAGAAGCACTGTCAGCAAAATGCAGTGCTTTATTAGGGAGCATAGTTTTCTGTAAAGAAGCCATTTTAGAAGTGAGGTGTCACTTCTGGCATCTTTACTTGGGTGGTTCACCGAAATACATCAAAATACCATTTTGCTGAATTTTGAAGGGATTGAAGTTATTTGTTTAGAGCCTGAGCCTGTGTTTGAGTTGCAGGCCTATGTGGAAAGAACATGTGTAACCTTTATAGAAAACTACAATTCTGGCCCTTCTTCAGTAAAAAACTGGGAACAATGTGTATGATACTTACATGATGTCAGTAGAACAGTCAGAGTATTCCCAGTCCATATTTTACCACGTGCTCATTTTGTGCACACTCAAAAGTAACTAAATACAGTAATCTTTTCCACTGTTGAACATGTAGGCCTTTGATTTCAAGGCTGTCAAGATAAAGCAGATAAAGACAAGCTTCAGTCTATACAGCTACAAATCTTTTGTAGCCTTTCATTTCAAGGGGGATACATTGCCAAGGGCACAGAATCTCATAGCCACATGAAAAACTGGGGAAGGCTGTCTGACTCTCATATTATGTTTCCTTCATGAAAGATGAAGTTTAGGTAAATATGTATGTAATCATGATGTCTTAAAACAACAAAAAAGAGAGAGAGTACACTCATCCAGGTCTTCTCTGATGGCATACATCAGGAAAATTGCTTAATTCCTTCTCTTTGAACGTTTTTCAAACTACTATTAACTTCTGCTTGCAAAAGCTCTTGAATTAAGTCTTCATGAACATATCCCCTTTGATTAAGAGAAAAGATGGGCAGTCAAAGCTAAGCCTTCAGAAGAGGTGAAGGTAGGGCAGAAAATTGAGCTGATGCTTCAAAAAGCAAACACCAGCTGTATAAAAGGTTGCTCGTTGTAAAAATTCTTGGCTTGCCCAACAATATTTTTATTAACTTGTAATATTATATAAAATATATAATTGTTCCACCTGCAGCAGAAGTGGTGCTTAAAGCAAACCTTATTTAATGAAGGTGAGAGAGTTTGTATGGACAGATGAAAGGGGGAAATTGATATCCTGTAGAAAAATATAATCCTCAGATTCTGAATATGCCTCAGCTTTTTTTTTTATCTACCATGTGCTTTTAAGTCTGAGTAGATTTGGGATCTCTGCCGTCATAATGCCTGTGAGGTGGTTCTGACAGAGCAGTGATGAGGTGGACAGCCAGATTCGCAACCAGAGGCTTCAGGAAGTGACTCAGACAAAGCACTAACATTGCTTCAGTTTTCAGAGGATTTCTGGAGTTGTACTGATATCTGTGTACATATAACCTCATGAAGAATTAGATTAAACAAAGCTATGATTTGAGAAGCTGCTATGGATCCTGAACATCATAACTTAAAGCCAGATATGTAGAGTGAAATACCAGTATCTCTGCAACTGTAAAGGAGCTCAGAATAAAACATATTTTGTCTAGTGCTTCAGAACAGTCATTATCAAAAAATATTTCAAGGACATGGTTCAGTGGTGGACTTGGCAGCGTTAGGTTTATGGTTGTACTCAAGGATGTTAAGGGTCTTGTCCAACCTAAGTGATTCTATGATCCTAAAAGAAGTTCAGTGTTCAGCCTGGATCCTCAGTCTTCCAGGCTGCAGGGTAAAGGAGGGATTGCTTTCCTCCTTGGCAGCTAGATACAACCAATATGGTCATGTAGTGTTTGTGGGGGCGGTACTTCTGATACAGAAAGGAAGGCAGAATTACCCAATAAACAGGCAGTAGGCAAGTGCATTTTTTACATTTCTGCACTATGTACTCTCCTGGAGTTTGTTCATTTACCATGAGCTTCCATGAATTATATTCTTTGCAAGTTACTCTGAGTTGAACAGGTGTGAAAGGGGTGTCAGCATCTCCCACTTTTTCATTAAAATAAATATTTATCTTCTACGTGCCCCATTAATTAGTGCAGCAGATGTAGTGTGGACCTCCAGGACCACATCTTTATAATGATTATTTGATCTCTTTGGACGTAGTGGTCTTTGATTGCCTCGTCTGCATTGCCTGGGCAGAATGTTGTCTGCAAATTGCCTGTCTGACGGGGTGATGTATCTGTGATCTCCCACAGAAGTCTGTTATAACAAGTCATTGCAGCATGAGTTTGTTTTGTGTAAAGTCTGCAGCACTGGTGTATGAATGTCTGATTGTGGCTTTTTTTTAAGTCTGCTCCTGAAAAGAAGCTGCACTTCAGACTATTGTTTCATTCAGTCTGAAGAACTCTTTTAATCCAGAAATATTAAAAACTGCCCCTGGGCTGGAGATTTAAAAGAGAGAGTGATTTTTTTATTTTTTCTTGTTTCATAAGTGATTGATAGCAGTCAAATGAAAGAAAATTGGGAGGAAAGTTCAAGGATGAAGAAAGAGGAATAGCAAGTTTTATATTCTATGCAATTCTTTTGTAAGCTTGTGTAATTCAAATTTATTAATTGTTATTGCTTAGGTCCATCATTTTTTGTGCAAAATTCCCATGATTTCCAGAGGATTTCTAAGCTACATCAGTATGAAGTTCTTAAGACAGAGTCACATACTCATATAAGTTAGAAAAACATTACATGTGAAAAGAAATGGTTTTATTTTGAAAGAGTTACCACATTCAAGCTTTGTTTACCAAAGGAGAGAGCGGGAGGCTAATGCAGAAGATATAGGCTGGTGATTAGACCAAGGAATGTTGAGCCAGGAGCTTCCTGAATCCTGATCCCATGAGAGCCAGTGACTCACTGGGTAACCTTGGGCAAATCACTTGACCTTCTTTTGTACCCCAGTCATCCCAACTGAAAATTAGGTGAAAGGCATGACCTCACTGGAAAACACATGCTTCATCAGGGCTGAGCTTTTCTAAGCAAACAAATTACAATGCCTGCAGCATTTCTTAGCGTGCTGTGTCACTTTGCATGTGTCCTGTGGTCAGATTGAGTGCTAGAGCTGTACTTTGCCATGCTGTTCAGTTCAAGCACTAGAGATCAATGTATGTCCATAAACAAGATTGTTGGGTTTTTTTCCGGGAGAACCACCATGATTTATGCTTTAGCAAAAGCTGGGGTTTGCTTGCTGTACACTGTGGACACTTTTTCTTGCTTCTTATGCTTGAGAAAAATGAAAACGAATGAGATTAGAGTAATTTTGCTTACTGTTTACTCAGAGACCCTCTACAGTCTAGAACTATATATTAAGAAAAATCAGAAATATCCAAACTTCAAGAAGCATTTGGACAACATTCTCAGGTACCACGGTGTGATTATTGGGACTGTGCAAGGCCAGGATCTGGACTTCGATGATCCATGTTGGTCCCTTCCAGCTCAGAATATTCTGTGATTCTGTGATTCTCTTTTGCTTCCCAGTGCTCTTGGGAATGAGATAGCAGCAGTCCAGCGTGCTCCACCAAACACCCAGCACAGCTCTGGTGCACTCCTGATTTCCCTGCAGAGCTCTTTGTGTCCTGATACTTAGAGAGGATTGAGGTTTTAGCTGACTCACCATAATTGCTTTGGAGTATTCCCACCTTATATTAGGAATATACACCCCATTCCTACAAGGCATAAGAATTCTTTTTGAACCTATTCCAGGTATTATTTCCTGTTGGGCTGTAGCAGGTGTTTGCCTTCAGTAGTATTGGGGTAGGAAAGCCTGTGCAGTGACCGTGCAGGAATGCAGACAGTGTAGGTGAACTGGGATCCAGGGGCTGATATCTGCTGTTGGCTCCTCTTGCTTCAGATTCTAAACAGGCTGAGCCATGCCAAGAACCCCTTGCAGATGTTCCAAAATGTACTCAAGTCCGAAGCCTGCAGGTTGCTGTCTTACCACTTTCAACAATTTGCTAAGTAGTTACACTTTGTCTCCCATCAAGGGGAGAAGGAAGGCTGTGGCATCAGTCCATTTAGGTGGTTGGTCTTTTTTCATTTTGGGACAGAAACAATTCACAAGAAGGCTGACTGCTCTTCGCTTCCATGAGGACAAACCCTGCCTTCTTGCCATCTGTCTCTTTCACCATTTTGTGCATTCCTACAGCATAACTTAACTAAACACCATCCTGCTGGTAAAATTATATTATGTCATTTTCACTCAGTGGGAACTGTCAACACCAGTAAGATGCTTCATTAAGTAGAAAACATCAGATGATCTACTAACCAATTCTCAATCAGTCATCATTTTACACAGCTGCTGGGAGCCTTTTCTTTTTTTCAGTAGTCTGGTTTGACGTTCATAGTAGTACAAAATGGTGTGGTGCTAAAATTGGTTTTCTTTTTAAAAGCCTTCTTTATAAGATTTGTATTCCTTATGTCTGCTTTTGCCCAAAGCATTCTCTGGAGTGCTGCTTACATACAGGATTACTTGGAAGGACCACCTGTAACCTTTTTCACTCAGTTTCTTATGAAGGGAAGCAGCCCAACAGGACTTGCCAGAAATCACCCTAATGTCCTGAGCAATAAATCATAACTACATGTTCATGTATGCAAGGAGTGGTGGGGAAGAGACTTGTTGAAATAGGAAGGGAAGTGTCCCTTTGTTAATTTTGGGATGCAAATGGATGAAGGGCACAGGCGTTGGAAGTATTTTGTTGTTCTCACTTCTGTGCTAAAAAGAGCATAACTTAGCTAGGCACTATTTAGAGATCACAGAGCCCTGTGATATTTTGAATTTTGATTCCTTTTAATGAAATGCAAAACCAGCTTTAAGTGTCATTGGAAGTTTTTCATATGCTTTAATGATCTTTAAGTCTGGTGAGAATGCCTTAAAATGCAAAGTTAGGGCAGAGATAAATTTAGATTGGGATAAGAATTAGGGTTTTTAGTTTCACTAAAATCATTTGAAAGTTGCATTCACGGTGTTTGTAAGCATGCAAAGTTAACTGGCAAATCATTTTAACTGGCAAATCAGTATGGAGAGCTAAAATCCATATATTTAATGCTATAAACAGCTATTATCCTCACTAACGTCATTGGTGGCTAATTTAGAAGCTGACAATCAGAATTATGTATTTTGGAAATTATTTGCTACTTACTGCTTCTTTCCTTATTTTTGAAACTTATAAGCGTAACAAGAGAGATGCACAAATACTTTGGGAAGCTTCTCAAAAAGCTGAAGTGTGCCAAGTAAGTGTCTTAGTTCTCATCATGCATTAGAACAATGGCCTGATTTAATATGACAAAGTAGAGGCCGTTAATGAGGTGTGTCCTCACTTCACCCCATTTTTCACTGTAGAGTATAGAAGTTATGCTGCACTCTAATTAAAGGTGGAGCCAGTAGCTTGACACTTTCCAGAAGATGACCCTATTTCAGATTCCTGTGCTTTTGCCAAAGTATTTGAGATGAAATGTTCTGTTCTGAATAGTTGCCTCAGAAGCATTTAATTTTATTTATTTACTCTGAACTTCTCCACAGAGACTGTCCAACCTTTTCTGAGAGGGAGACTAAATTGTAATCAGATTATGAAAAAATTTTCTATCTCCCTGTTCAATGGGAAGAACTTGAAATATGGCTTCAAGTTTCCTCGTAACTGAAGGATTATTTTTTTTTTGTCTATATGAAGGAGTAAAAAGAAAGGAAGGAGAACAATTTTGGTCCACAATTCAGTGGTTTCATTCTCTCAGTCAGTGTGTCTCTCAGAGCTGAGAGGGAAGGAAACTAAACCATCTTCAGGATGGGAAGCTGCAGTGAGCTGAAGCACAGTGTACTGCCTGGCCTGCTCCAGGTGCATTCACGTTCCTTTGCTGTATGATTTCCAGTTTGGTGTAGTGTGATCACATTGCTCTGACAGTAGGTAGTCTAAGTTGAAATTGCTTACAAATTGCACTGCAGGAGGAGTCGGGGCTGAAAAGCACATGTAGGAAAGGCAGAGAGGCCTTTTCAGACCTACAGAACATTGAAAGAATGCACTAGGTAGCAGACAAACTCAGAGGTGCCCAAGTTGTGCATTCAGAAGCATCAGCGTTAATAGGGCGGTGAATATGTGCATTGTATTAAGTCTTTAATTATGTGCTCACATGGACTCTCCTTACATAAAATGAGCAGATCTGAAAGGTGAAGTACAGTTATGCAAGAAAGGGATTTTTATAGAGAGCACAGTGCCATCTGAAATGGGTGGACTGTTGCAGAGTGCTACCAGAGGCTAGTTAAGGTTAAGAAACTTGAATTCTGCCCTATAAGAGTGAATGCTTCATATCACAGAGTTCTGAGTAGTTCTGCATGGTGCAGAATGTTGAGCACTCTGAAAAATTAAGTCCTCAAGTTGCTGGTTTGCACTCGAATGTCATTCATATCCTACACTGAACATATGTTGTGTTATTCAGCCAAACTCTTCAGATCAATCCTCCAGGTTTTTTTATTCACCAAGAGCTGTTTACTACCAAGCCGATGACTTAGAAATGAAACTCTTTTTCCACTGAGAGAGCCTCATTACCTTATTTCACAAGTATGCTGCAGTGAAGTAATTTCTACAACTGTGAGCACTCTTGGGACAGTAAATACAAAAGCATTCTTCCTGCAACTTTTGAGCATACAAGTTTTCTCAGAGAAGATTGCTCTAGTGAGGCTTAAGTCTAACCAGCGTGGCATTTTCTTGTTGGCTGAGCTAATTTTTTGCAAATATTTCTGTTCAATTGGTTGGCAGTATGTGCATATTGAAGTGAACAGATTCAAGTTACATAGAAAGAAGTGGCTGAAACTTGAACGGCCCTTCAAAGCAGAGTGTGTGTGGTCTTGATTTAAATGAGGGGCTGTGGTGCATGTTGAGGGGTCCATCAACACAAACCAGGGGATAGACCTGAAGCCCTCTCCTGCTTAGGTTAGCAGAACACTGGTGAAACGTGCTACAAGCAGTTATTTAATGTCAGCAGAAAATGGTTCTAGTTATATTACTACTAAGCATGTGTTGAGGTTCATTAACCTGTCAGTTCTGCCCACAGTCCTCAGCTGTGAGGTGTGACCTGGTGCTCCTGATTGCTTTAGCATGAATACAAGCTCAGCGATAACATGACATAGAACAGCAGCCAAAAACAACATCAACTTTCCATTTCCTGAAGATGCTCGTTGTTGCTTTCTGGGACTTTGGCAAGTCAGAGGCAGTCCTCCTTGGCACAGTAGCTGCTGATGCATCAAACCTTCAGCCTGAGACACTTCCACAGAACTTGCTCTGTAGGTTAGAAGTGATGCACTGAATATTTGGTTACTCTGTCAGAGAAATCCATCAGTTTGACATAATAATCTCAGTAGTGAATTATTTTGCTCAGCACCAGCATTTGTCTTAAATAAAGTTGTCGTCTCTTCAGAGTATGTCTTTATATAGTGCTGTATCAGACTGAAACTTGATATGTACCTACTGATATTCAGCTGTGTCTCAGTGCAGTATAAAAATAGCATTATCTGTCCATATATAGTAAGTATTGCCAAAGGAAGATGGGTTTACCTATCTGAAAAAAATAAGCCAAATTCTTGCATGTAAAAGACACCAGAAAGTAGACATGCTTTTGGTGTGAAGGTTTGATTCATTATGTTTTTGCAGCAATGTACTAGTGATATAGCATTGCAGTAGCAATTAGCAACAGTAGCAACAAAGCAAGAAGTATTAACTCCCATCAGTATTAATCCGGGTCCCTTGAATAAATTCTTACTGCATTTATTAGGCATTACAGGGCCTTTTATTCAAAATATAAGTTCTGTTTGAATGATGTTGGTAAATGTGTGTACATCTGGGGAAGAGCAAAAAAATAAAAATGCCCTCCTCATTCCCCTCCCCACCTCCCCTCCAGTGAGGATTCAGTAGTAGAAGACAGACTGGTTCTTCTCAGGCCTCACTGCTACAACTGGGACTGACAGGTCAAGGTCCTCCTGGCACTTTTTCTGTAGCTCCATCCTTTGGCCAGGAACCCAGCATGTAAGTAAGGCTGCCAGATGATACCTTGGCTTCTTTCACAGAATAGAAACCCTGATTTCTGACCTCCTGTAGCCTTAACACAGACTTCTGTTCTAATCTCAGATACAGCTTGCCAGTGAGTACTGACTCCATCTCTTTCCTCCAGGGTTCTCTCCCAAAGCAGATGAAAACAACACAACAGCAAGTTTATAGAAGAAAAATGGGCAGAACGTGCTTATTTTCTTCTTTTTCAGTCTGTACTGCAGTTGTTATTATTACTATTGTCATGCCTATGACTGTGGATATCAGAATATGTCATCCTGCCATCAGTGTCCCTATTTGTGTCACCTTACAGCTAGTCTACAGCAGTTACACCAAAACATGAAGCTGGAAGGCTTTTAGTTACTGCAGAATACTACAGTATGCCTCTTTCAGGGTATCAGGTTTATTTCTCTGCAGTGGCTTTGATGGGTGGTCTTCATCCTTATTATTAAAGCACTGTTAGTCTAGTCCTGGATGTCAGATTAATCATCTCCTGGCCTAGGGTGAAGACTATGCATGCTATGTTCAGGCGCGAGCTCTCTACAGCTTTATTCCCATTTGTTCCCATTCATTCTTCTTCCTTTTGGATAGTAAGTTGGCTGTGAAATGATCTAGTGTGGGCATGGAAATTAAAGTTAAACCTAATGTTTGCAGAGTGAACAGGATGTGTTACTTGCAGTCTATTATTTTTGCCCAGAGGAGAGAAGATGGGTATCACTAATCTACAGGAAAGGTTCACAAAATTATAGAATAACCTGAGTTGGAAGGGACCCAGAAGGATCATCAAAGTCCAGCTCCTGACCCTGCACAGAACAGCCCCAACAATCCCCTCATGTGCCTCAGAGTGTTGTCCAAATGCTTCTTGAACTCTGACAGCTTGGAGCTGTCACATTTGCAAGAAATTGTGTAGCACTGGACTGAACTCCCCTGGACATAAAGGATTTTTTTTTGCAAGTTGCATCATCTGCTGCTTTGTGTGCACGTTATTTTGTGTTTCTGATGTATAAATATCCAGTACCATATACATTTATAAGTAAAACTCAGCAAAACTTAAACCCTAGTCAAAACAAACTAAAAAAAAACACCCTCACAAAAAACAAGACTCTACATGAAGGAGACTGGAATCATTATTTAGATTGCTTGATGTATTTTATATTGTAGAGGGTACTCACACTTAAGGAAGGTGTGCACTCGAAGACTTTATTTAAGACTGTTTATCTAAGAATTTACAAGGTTGTTTGGTTGCATCATAAAACTTTGTTTCTTTGTTTTTTGTCCGTTTAAAAAGATACTGTACCACCTTTCCAAACAGCTGCAGATGTCTTTACAGAGTAAAATATTAGTCTTTCTTGCTGAAGATGATTTGGAAAAGCAGTAAGAACTAAATTGTTGACTAATATAATAATAATACAGTTCCCTTTAGCCTCCATGAGGTTTCAGTTACTGCAGTTCAATGACATGTCAGCTGATGGCATTATTTCTTTGCTATATGTAATGGTGTAAACTGTCACAGCTTTTTTTTTTCTTTGAGCAGAGATACCACATTTCAAGTGCTCTGCTTTGAGCTGCTCTTCAGAATTTGAGAATGGATTATACAGTTCATTTTACCATGACTGTGAGCTCCAGCTGGTAAGTTCTGTTATGGGTACTCATATAATTGTTTAATTTGATTCATATCTATAGGGCACTTACTTGGGCTTTCCCATGATGACTCCAAATTTTGTGAGGAGAACTTTGGCTCCATGGAAGACAAGCGCCTGATGTCCTCCATTCTGACCAGCATTGATGCTTCAAAACCCTGGTCCAAATGCACTTCAGCAACTATTACAGAATTTTTTGATGATGGTCATGGTATGTATTATCACACCTTGTCTCAGCTACGTGTTGGTTTTTACTGTGCTCTATTTTTTAAATAAGAACATTTTATGGCAGTTTGCTTATTCCTTGGTCATCTTCAAGACTATCTTGGAAGTGTTTGCAAACCTAGACAACAATCTGAAAGGCTGACAGTCTCACCGGCTCGCCAATGGTTCTAATGCAAAAGAAAAGAAGGAGTTGGTGGAGTGTATGTTGACAGTACTTTGGTTTGGAAAACAGAGAGATTTATTTAAAAGTATGAAATTAGTCTTGTCTTCCCAAATGCCACAGATATGAGCTCAGAGGGTCCTTTAAACAGAGGACAGAAGGAAAGGACTTTTTCCTCACAGAAATTAAAATGGTCTACCTAGAGTTAGACAATAGAGATGAGCTCTTGTTACCATTAATGACATTTGCTTATAATACTCCTATATTTGTAATGCCATTGTATTTACTATGTTTATGTAGAGGGGGTGCAAGCAAGAAGTAAGACTCCTGTGTGCTGTATATGGTAAAAAGTAACTACTGCCCCACCACCTTACCTTCCAAAGTCATGTAACTATTACTTGTTAAATATGAAATTTGCTCCTTAGAGAATAAGTGTAAAACTTTCATTTTCCAATGGCAGAAATAAAAAAAGCATAGTCTTCACTCTTTAATGAATTTTAAAGTCTTCACTATGTTCCCAAAGCAGCAGCAGTTCTTAAACAAACCATTGAAATTCCAAAATGCTGAGATAAAAATGACATAATTGAGTGAATAGATCAAGTTGTTACGGTAACCAAAATGCTTATGGATAAAAACTATGGTATGTCTGCTGTATGTAAAGGTTTGCTCTTAAATATTTTGTCGTCTGATTTCAGTACTCTCTGAAACATTTTCTCCTGTTTTTCTTGAATGGAGAATGACTTAATTTTTTGTCTCAGTTTTATTAGATCCATTAATCTGTACTGTCCTGTGTTATGGTCCATATTGCTCTGGCATTGACTTAATATTACCAAGTTAGTTTCCACATATAAAGAGAACTTTCCCTTTTGAGTTTAGTTATGAGGTACAGTGTGGTTCATTGGGGTAAAAAAGGGACATCTCCCACCATTCATGAATAGCCTCTTAGAGAGCAAATGGAACTCTGTTTCCTCTTCTCTTCTTCACCTGCTGCAGGCAAGCGGAAAGGTTGTTCTCAGCTTTTCCTTTTTTTTTTTTTTTCGTGAACTGAGTTGTCCACTATGCATCCAAAAAGCTGCTTTCTCCAACAATAAAGCAAGCAAAGAAAGCATTTTTCCCACCCACCTCACCTCTGGCTTGTTTCTGTGTGAGGGATGCTGGAAATTTGGACTCTTATTCATGAGTTGGGCCCAGTCTCAATATCGAAGTCAGGTGGGCCTGTCACAATCTGTTCTACAGGTCTAATATAAGTCTGCCAGTTTTTTCATGTACAAATAGGCAAAAGCTTCACATCCCTCAGTGCTGCGTGATGGTCTCCTTGTTCATCATCAGTGCTGAGTTCCTGTAGAAGAAGTTTGGCAGTCCTCAAGTGATGACACTTTTTATTGAATCATGTAATCACAGAATGGTTTGGTTTGGAAGGGACCTTAAAGATCATCTAATTCCAACCTCCTGCTATGGGCAGGGACACCTTCTACCCGCCCAACTTTTCACAAAGTCATGTATTCTTTGCTGCATGTAAAGGACTTAGAATCTGTCAGTCTGTTAAGGAATGGGTTAGGATACATTGCCCTTTCTAAAACTCATGAGTAGTTATCACTCAGGTATGTAGCCTTAAAGAGTTATTCACATGATGAAATAATTCATAGAAAATTGGAACCTCTCATCACAGAGGTCCTTAGTCCTTTGAGAATTAATTTTATTACTGATGCTATTGGTATGATTTCAAATACACTGTTTAGGGAATCCCTTTTATTAACAGATCAGCCCTTCAGAGACCTTTTCTGAGTAAGTCTTCTTTTTTTGTTGAAATTCATAATTTTACAGTTATTTATTTTAAATCAAAGATCAGCCTTAACAGAATGCAAGCACTATCCATGAATTAAGAATGGAAGTCAATGATTTAATTCAAATTCTTGTGCTGAAAGGACAAAGCTATTTTACGAAGGGATCTTCTGGTTTTATTTTCTTCTCTCAGACAGTGAATTAATCCATAGCTCCATAATTCCCATTTCTAATGCACGTTGAGTGTACCAGAAACCACAGGAGCCTAGCAGAGCAACACTGCCTTTCTGACTGCTTTGGGCTGATAATGAAACAGTTCAAACATGCCATAGTTCTGTGTTTCCTTCAAATTAAGTATGTGTCTGTTTTTTGGGTTTTCCTTAGGTGTGACAGATGTACTGGTGCATAGTTTCAGTGTTTCTTCCTTTTTGTTTTCAAGAAGGAGCTTCCCTCCAATCTTGCCATAGAAAGAAGAAAATCCCATCTTTTTCAAGTGCTACTAGGGAGAGGAAACAACCCTCACTCATTTGGGTGTAATTTCAAGAAGTGCAGCAGGCACAGCATAGATCTCAGTGGGCATTGGGATGACAAACAGGGCATGGCAGCATTGAGGAGGAAATAAAATACACCTGCTCCTTCCTATGGGTAAGCAAAATGAAATGTGAATGAAGTCCAGAAGCTTGGATCTGTGAGCAGTATTGTATTACAAATGAACAGTCAATGTCTTACCAAAGCTTTAAGTAAGCTTCCTATATAGATTTAGAAATTCACCCTGTACTGCTGTAATAGCAAAAATCACAGTCTTGACTCTCAAATTCCTTGGCATCACTTTGTCAAATACTCATATTCTTGTTTTCTAAATTTGAAAAGTGATATTGGGGACCATATTATTCTTATAAAACATGGGTACTTACTATGTACATAGCTGCTCCTGAACTGGGTATTCAAGTTTCCATCGTTGTGCAGAGAGGTCTAATCAAAGGCATCAGCAGCATTGCCCGAGCTCATCAGTTGCGTTATTGGTGCTGAATTACACAGTAAACTTGTTTGCCTCAGTAATGAAACACCTGACAGCTGACTGCATTGCAGACACCAGCATTACATACAGTTAAAGTCAGCTAAATAAATCCCAATACAAATGTCTTGTCCAAGGTCAGCCAGGAGGTCTGGAGAGGATCAAGGTGCTGATTCCCTGTCTCCTGAGGCCCGGTCTGAGAACAATAAATGGTGGTGTCATGATATCACCATTTGTTTTACACTCACGAGATGACCCCAGACAACATTTAGGAAGAAAAGGCTCAGTTAGTGTCCAGTAGAGAGTGACATTTATTTCCATTTGCTTTTAGCAAAGCCTTTCCAAAGGTACTAATTGCCTTTATTGTCATGCCAACCACGAGGCTGTGGTATGATTGCCTGCAATTTATTTTGTTCAGCCACAGTGCTCAGTGCAATCTGAAACAAGGACTGTTTGTATTTTAATTAATTTATATCCTGCTTATCTGCTTCCTGCACAGATCTTGTTCCTCCTTTTTTTTCCCCAAGATACATTACAGAAAACATTGAGAGAGATAATGAGAAGGCTTAATTAGCACTGTCATCAGCCAACAATGTTGCTCTATTCCAGGGCACAAAGATGTTCATTGGTACTTGGGACAAAAAATGGGACTAGCAGAGTATACATGCTGTGTATGCTCAAGTGCAACAGTGAATTGAAGCCCTCTGACTTCTCAACCAGAGACCTCAGGGCAAACCCTTCCCCAGCTTTTCAACTCCTTTTTACCATTGCAAGTAGGAGGTTGGGCCAGCTGGTGGTAAAACACCTGAACTTCATTGCAACCTGTTTAAACATGGACACTGCTACTCTGCCAATATGGTTTTTTTCCTATGGAGAATACTTAGGGTCATTCACTGTCTTCAATTTTAATTAATAGTGTGAGATCAGCTGGGACATCTGGCTTTATAGAAATTATACATGTGTCCTCAGAGCAGCATCACTTAAGAAGTTTGGATTTCATTCCCCTGTGTTCTGGAGGGGAAAAAATGCTATATTTGCTATGTAAGCTTTTGAAACCTGTTTGTTATTCACATGTGAAAGGTATTTGAATAGGTTTTAACTGAAATGATTGACAGATAATTATATGCAAGGATGAGACTTTTCTTTCTTTTTTCTCTACATTTGTATTTCTAGGCATTTCAGTCAAGGTAGATCTCAGTAAGGGGCAGAGGTGTCTGTCATGGTGAAATTAAGTGTTATTATGATGTTTTAAAATACTGAATAACAGTTCTACCACAGAGCATGATAAACTTCAGTATAGGTACAATAGCAGTGTATAATACTGAATGATGACATGGTACTGACTTTGCATCATTGCCCTAGCAGTGTATTAGCTTCCTTCCTCATCACAAGGTATATGAAGTACGATTTCCACTGTTAATTACTTCCATAAAGTGGATTTTTGCCTGAATTTTTGCCAATTATGTCCTTTTCAGAAACTCCAGAAAAAAAGATGGGTGCTTCCTCACTCCGCATCCTGTCTCTAATAATTTATGCTACAACAACTTTTGAATGCTAGGGTACTTTTAAGTATCTTTATCTCATGAGAGTTAGCATTGGCATACCTTGTCTGCATTAAAAAAGTCAGCATAATCCAGATAAGGCTGAGGTAAATCAAAGTCAACAAATGGAACTGGTTTAACAAGACAGAGTTTTTGGTAGTAAGTGGTAATGCAGAAAGAATATTTGGCTAATTGGCCCCAGTCTTTAGAGGAACAAAATAACTGTTGCAGTAAGTGTGTGTTTTGGAAGGAAAACCCAAGTTATTGAGAAATGAGGTATTTGGTTTGTTTAAATTCACTGCCATAGCTTGAAATTCTATTCCATTTTGTGTAAATAGTGAGGTTTTTATAGATAGGCTTTTTCACCTGAAGAACCCTGGTGTAGATTCCAAAGTGAGGTAAATTGTGGTAAGTTATTTTGACCAAGGATAAGTGAAGCTTGCCCAGACCACATATCCCTTTCATGAAGTGTAAAAGAGGTTACACTGAATAAGTAGTTCTGCATGTCAACAAGTGAGGTTTTCAATAGTAAAAAATAGCTATCCGTAGATACCTAGAACATAAATGGAAATTCTCATTTTAGAGTATGCCAGACAAGTCTTGATCACTGCAGTAGATCTTAAAACACATATGCAATTCTATATGTTTATGCAATTTTTTCTTTCTGTTATTTATGGGGTTTTTTTATTAAATGGTTAGCCCTCTTCAAACTAATTGCATAAGCATCTGAATATTGTTCCTTAGAAGGAAAGTCCAGTCCAAATTTACCACCAGCATTACTTTTGATATGCACCTTTTATTTTTCCTGTGGTCTGTTAGGTTTTGTTTCTTTTTCTTTTGGGTTTTTTGTGGTTTTTTGTAAGTGCCTCATTGGCTACAAGTCTCGGGTTTTTTATATTTCTGCCACCATTTAGAAGCTTTACCACTTCTGACATTGTCTCAAAATTCACATGACAACTTTGCTCATTTGCTCACTCCTTAAAGCACAAACTGATAGTGTGGAATGTGTCCAGAGTCATTGCATAAGGGAAACCAGGATGAAAGGCCAAAGGGACCTGAGTAAAACTCATTTACACTCTCAGACTGGAAATAGGTAGCTTGACACCTGGTGTGTTGCTGGGTGAGAACAGAGGGGCAGCAGTATGACCTTGTGCAAAACCTGATGTCACCTCAGAGGGCCTTCCCGTTCACATCAGTTTCCTCTGAATGAGGTTTGCTGTCATTATTGTTCTGCCTGACGGATAACTGATGGATTTGCAGCCCTGCAGAGAAAACTAGAAAATGAGTAATAATAGGTTGGATTGCTCTTTTAGGTAACTGTTTGCTGGACCAACCGAGAAAGCACATTGTGGGCCCCGAGGAGCTCCCAGGACAAACCTATGATGCCATTCGTCAGTGCAAGCTGGCATTCGGGCCCGAGTACACGGTGTGTCCCGGGATGGACGTGTGCTCTCGCCTCTGGTGTGCTGTTGTGCGCCAAGGGCAGATGGTTTGTCTGACTAAGAAGCTCCCTGCTGTCGAGGGAACACCATGTGGAAAAGGAAGGATCTGCCTCCAAGGAAAATGTGTTGACAAAACCAAGAAGAAATACTACTCAGTGAGTTACCAGCTGTGACCCTGGGGAATTTTAGAAGGCATGATCCTCAAAGGTGTTGATTTTTGTGGGAGTGAAGGGGACTTCTTGGAGGTCAGGTAGAAAGCTGCCTTATTTTTTTAGCACATAATTGGAGTGTTATTGGTGAGGGATATAGGAAAAATGCTGCTGAGGTTCAGGAAGCATGTTTTCTTCTTGAAGTATGAGAGCCTTCATTCGTGGAAAACCGGGAGCATCCTTTCAGAGTAGATGATTTGCCCATTCAGTAAATCAGTTATCAGGACATAGTTATCTGACTTCTTGTCCATGGAGTGCAAGAGACATTAAATTTGTAAATTTAATTTACATCACTCATCTGAAAGACCCCAGAAGCCTCATTCCAGTGAAGGGAAAGTGGATGAAGTTAGTACAAAAGATAATTTCTGGAGCAGAAAAGTTTGTAACTCCAGTGACAGAGTCCCCTCTTTCCACTATACATCTGAAGAGTCCCCAGGCTCGTGAGGACCATCAGTTCAGATACTTCTAAATTTACTGGGCAGACGGAAGCCACAGAAGGTGTGGACTTGTAGAGCTTTTTGAAAATATTTGCAAACTGTGAGAGCCATTCAAATCAAGCTACAGCCCTTATAACACCCTTTTTTATGGATTTATAGACTTCTCTGTGCTATTGAAATACTACTTCTAGGTAGCCAATTTAGTGGAGTTGACAACTCCATCTCTTGCCAGTAATTCAAAGCAATACCTACACATCACAATAATTGGATTTAATTAATCATAGATTAGCTTTATAAACGCATTCTGGGAGCCAAACCCCTTGGTAACCAGTTTATGGGGCCTTTTTGGTAGGAAAAGCAAAAAATAAGAGAGCAGTAGATGATACTGTGGGCACTATTTCTGGTGCATGGTTGTCTTCCATGGGAGAATGTAAATGTGGCTGTGCAGAGTAAGACCTTCTGTTGCCTTTGCATGCACAGGACCAAATGAGATGTTGTCAATGTGCAGATAAAAGACGAAATTAACCCTGCTGGGAGAAAGAAGGCTTCTGAGACCCATTATCCCTGATTAAAATGACCGAGGAATCACCTCCAATGAGGAAAATATTACCAGTGACTTTGAGATGTCGCAACTTTATTCACACTTGGATGCTGAACTTGCCTCCTGCTGTTCCTTATGTTCTAGGCTTCAAGCCATGGTAACTGGGGCTCCTGGGGACCTTGGGGACAGTGCTCCCGCACATGTGGTGGAGGAGTCCAGTTTGCTTATCGCCACTGCAATAACCCAGCTCCCAGAAACAATGGCCGGTACTGCACGGGCAAGAGGGCCATCTACCGCTCCTGCAACATCGCTCCCTGCCCGCCCAGTGGTGAGTGCCTTCGTGCTCCAGCCTGTCTGTTCATACACAGTAAATACTGAGTATCTGCTGTGGAAGGGCACAGCAAAGGTCCACTGTGGTTTCCCCAAAATGTATTTACCAAAGCAAGGCATTAATCATTAATACAATATCATAATTCTTCACCCACATCCCCCTCAGATACCACAGAGAAAGGATGCTTGAATGTAAAAGAATTTCAGTCCTGGAAAATGAAATGTAATGCAAACTTTAGACCTTTAATGCTTATTATACCATGGGAAGATTTCCAAGCTAAAGCAGTTGAAGGATTGGATGGCCATTTCTAAGAAGTGACGTGATGTAATTTAGAAATTATGTAAAAAAAAGAAATTGAAAAGAAATTGAAATAATAAATGGACATAATGATATTTGCAGCATGGTCTGAAATAGCCACTAATGATGTGAATAATTCTGCAGCTAAGTCTTTTCGACAAGAGCAGTGTGAAGCAAGGAATGGCTATCAGTCTGACTCAAAGGGTGTCAAGACATTTGTTGAATGGGTCCCCAAGTATGCTGGAGTGCTTCCCGGCGATGTCTGCAAGCTTACCTGCCGAGCCAAAGGAACTGGCTATTACGTGGTGTTTTCTCAGAAGGTAATGGCAGCTCCAGTCATGATTTCATGCTTCAGTGTAGAAGTGTTCTGTATCTTAGAAATCTTTCCCTCCAGCCAGGGAAAAGAAGTTAATCCTATGATTCAAAAATTTCACTGTGTGATTAGATTTAATGGTTTATCCACTGGTTATGCGTTAGCACCAGAACTAAAATGAGATAACTTTTTCCACATCTGACTATGTGGATTCATGAAAAATATGGGCCTTTTAGTGGTCCCTGCACTAGTTTGTTCTCAGTAATGGATAAAGGAGTTTCTGCCTGAAGTTTTCCATTTTTCTAGAATTTTCTGGAGGATAAAGAGTACTATGAGGATAAGGGCAATTTTAGCCCTGAATTAAGTTTAGAGAGTCCAGAGTAACTCTTACAGAGCCAGTTAATCTAGGATAATTTGCCAAGTAGTATAGATTGTGACTTGTGGTCAGTTTGTTCTATCAGATGCAGTTAAAACTGAAAGTTACTTGTCATTGCTTTCAGCCATTTGCTAAATAACTTTTGTGCTGGGAATGTTAGAGAAACTCAGTCTAGTCTGGCAGGGTAGACTGTCTGTTCTTATTAGGTGACATACGTAAGTAACTGTGTTCTGCCAGTCGGATCCAAAAAAGTAAATCTTTTCTGTGGCAATTTTAACTGAGGCTCGTTTGATTGCCCAGGTAACTGATGGTACTGAATGTCGACCGTACAGTAACTCAGTCTGTGTTCGAGGAAAATGCATCCGAACTGGTTGTGATGGCATCATCGGTTCAAAGCTCCAGTATGACAAATGTGGGGTGTGTGGAGGAGACAACTCCAGCTGCACAAAAGT
Source organism: Anabacerthia variegaticeps (assembly GCA_035583185.1). NCBI lineage: Eukaryota > Metazoa > Chordata > Aves > Passeriformes > Furnariidae > Anabacerthia > Anabacerthia variegaticeps. The sequence continues at coordinate 1,576,580 of JAWWEW010000001.1, read as the reverse complement.
CATGGGCACCTTTACCAAAAAGAGGTATTGATCCCAAGTATTGGTAAATGTATCTTGTGCAAATAGTAACTCTGCTGTGTGCTGCTTTCTTTCTGTCTCTAAATGCAATTTGCTTTCATATGAAGATTGAGAAAAAAGGTACATTGCCTGTACTTCATAGCACTTTCCAGATGTATATAGCTGGCTTCTTAGCACTACCCTGAAACTGGCAAATCATCAACTGTCAAAACACTGTACTGAGTTCATTTCTGACACAAAGTGCCGATGATGCAGGTGAGCACCCAATTAATGGGAACCTTGCCTAGAATAAGGCATAGCAGCTCATGCTACTTGCTAATCTTGCTGTGTCAGATGGATTGTGGTTTCTAGAGGAGAGAGAAAAAGGAGCAGAGGAATGAATCAGAAAGTTGTTTGGATCAGAATTGTCTCCATATCTGTGAAATTTTGCATTTCCCAGATGCTTTTGCATTTTCAAGTTACACCCTGACAATGTTTTTTCACCTCATCCGTTTTGAATGACAGTGAGGGCATCCCACCTGATTTTGTGACACCCATTCCATATATAAGTAATGGAGAGAAGCAGACAGCTATAAACATCTTCCTTAATAGCTGAGAGGGATTATACCCTAAAATTACCTTTTCACACTGTTGAGTATGTGTGGAGTTGAGATAACTAAATGAGATATCAGAAGTAAACATTGGCTTAAGTGTGACTATATCCCTTCCTGTCCATTGGATTAATAGCAATCTCCACATGGATTTCTTTAGTCAAAATATTTACAGCACTTACCCATTTTTTCTGCCAGAGTTCACCTTTTAAGGATAATAAAACTTAATGAATTAAGTAAAATAAAAGGAACCACCCCCATGGTTTTCCCTCACCATGTTGACGGGGAAGTAGGCTTTGTACTGAGATACCAATGTCCAGTAAGTCTTCTTTCTATCTGAACTCATTTTCCTCTCTACTCAATTCTTAAGAGTCATAGAAAAATGAGGATTTTTAATTACCACTCATGTAGATTCCAGGGTCTCAGAGGACTGCTGTAGTGATCTACACATAGGAACTTGTAGTTGACAATTTCTATTCAGAATCAGTGACTTCATTAGTGTAACGTCTTTTATGTATAAAGTTGATTTTGTTTTATATCTTTCAAATTCCTACATACCATATTGAAAGCTACCAGAAGTTGAAATAGGACTCCTAAAATGACCTTTTATTTCTATGCATTTCAACATACTGATTAATAGCAGTCAAAATGGCTTTGAGAGTGGATTTATTCTAAAAATAAACATAACTAATCTTCCTGCTAAACCAATGATTGCTCACCTAGCAATGCCAAAACACCTCTGCCAAAAAGAATGGCTTTCCATCCAAATTAGTAATTATATAAACCAAATCTTTTCCAATTTGTAAATATTGAAGTGTCTGGGATGTCTAAATTAAGACAGTGGGGGACACTTCATGTGGTTCACTAATAATCCTTATGCTGGAATCCAAGCTCCAGCAAAAGCATTAAAGGGACTCCACTAATGTCAGTGAGGCCAGATTTGTAGAACAGATATACTTGGAAATGGAGATATTTATTATTATTCCTGTGAAGTTACCATCTTACTCCTCAAATCATGCCTGAGACTGGCCAGAGGGTAAAATATAAATTCAACCTTGATGCATTTAAACCATTGCCCCATTTAGAAAGTAACAGTCCACCAGTCACAAGTGTGTTCTAACTGGATTTTGATTAAATTTTGGACTGACGAGAATTTATTTTTACTGAAATGTTGTTTGAGATAATTCTTTTATGCAAGCAATTGACTTTAAAATAACCCCCTGACTAAAATAGTGAAATCTTAATTGTCTGTAAACAGTTTTTTACAGTTGCGTGTGAAAAGGCAGTGGCTGTAGTAAAATTGTCTTTTTTCAACTGAAAAATGGCAGCTCACGAGTTCCTGTCCATTATAAACCAAACTCTAGCAATCTGTACATTAAATGTACAGGGAAATTTAAAAGCCCAAGCAGAAACTAGTATTTCCCATTGCAGACAATTGCCTTACAATATTTGTTTGTACTTTTTTTTTCTTTCAAAACAGGCAAAACATAATATTCTGTGAAATTTGCTTCCTAAGAACTTTTTTTAAAAAAGCTGTATAGCCAAATTATCAGAAGTTGGGAAAGAGGAGAATTGATCCAGCACATACTTCTTTGCGCATATGGAATGCTAACAGTTCTTTGTGCAGACAACTTGAATTCTCCAGTAATGCTTTTAGGTTTTGAATAAATGATTTTGTAACTTTAATGACAAGTTTTAACAGACTTATTCTGGGAACTGTTATGTAAAAATTATTGTGCAGTGCTGTAGAGCAGAGTCTCCAGCCTAGGTTTTGCATCATATTCCTTCAGCTTTATGGAGGTGCTAAATCAGTAGAGTTTTAGTCATTGTCCCATAACTGCTGGAAATAGCACGGAAATAGCACAAGCATTTCATTTGTATAATGTGCAGTCTCTACTTGTGCAGCCAAAAGTTCTCAAAATTAGCAGTCTGTTCTTTAAACAATCCCAAAGGACACCCCTTCACTTTTACATATTTTTAATGTATTTTCTCATTAAAGCCTTTCAGATATAGGATACTTTCAGGATGGTTTTGTCATGGATTTAGAAATGAAAATGCATGTCTTCAAAGTCCAGCTGGTAGCTTATAGCTATGTACAGTCTTTAGGGTTTTCTTCTATGTATCAGTAAAGTTAAAATAACATACTTGAGATAGTGATAAGTTCCAGCACACTTGCAGGTTTTGAATGGTTGTCCCTTTTGGTAAAAGAGTTTAATATCTTTTTCTAAATCTGAGTTAAGATATTCCATAAGTAGCAACAGAGAGAACTCTGTGATGATACAAATGAAACATTTGGGTGCCCCTCTTATTAGATACTTGACAATTCATCTTTGGGTTTATGAATTTCAAAGTAAACAAATTTTTTCTCAGTGATGAAGATTATTTTTAAATGTTCCCAAGGTACCTTTACCCAGCTGTTTCTCTGCTCATGCTTTCCTTAATCATCATTATAGCAAAGACAGCAAGAAACAGCTGTAACCAATGCGTATCTCATTATCTTTTCCTTGGCAGGCAATGCGTGCATCGTATTTCATATCTCCCACTCTTTGGTGAAATATATAAGCTATCTGTTATTTTTCATTCCTCTTCTATCTGATTCACATAAAATTGTTACTAAAGCTAAATATTAAGCAATCAGAAAGAAGTGCAATAGACATTTCTTCAAGAACATAAAGAACAACACAGTAGACCAACAGTAGAACCTGGTCAAATTAATCTTAGATGAGCCTCAATCCAGATGGACTCAGGGCCTGAACTGAAACAAAGCAAGATGTGTCATACCAGTGACTTTGTGAGGCATAGCAGCAAGACTTGAGGCTTATTTCTTGCTACTGAATATTTTCTTTTTCTCCCTTCATTCAGCAAGGGCTACACAGATGTAGTGAAAATCCCCGAAGGGGCAACCCACATCAAAGTTCGGCAGTTCAAGACTAAGGACCAGAACAGGTTCACTGCTTACCTGGCCCTGAAGAAGAAAAATGGTGAGTACCTTGTAAACGGAAAATACATGATCTCTACTTCAGAAACAATCATCGACATCAATGGGACTGTCATGAACTACAGTGGCTGGAGCCACAAAGACGATTTTTTGCACGCAATGGGACACTCTGCCACAAAAGAGATTCTTATTGTGCAGATACTTGCAACCGATCCAACTCAGCCCGTGGATGTCCGCTACAGTTTCTTCGTGCCAAAGAAACAAGGGCAAATGACTAACTCTGTCACCAGCAAAGTGACTCCACAGCTCACGCAACCCCGCTGGGTTACGGGGCCGTGGCTCTCTTGTTCTCGAACGTGCGACACAGGATGGCACACCAGGACTGTCCAGTGCAAAGATGGGCATGGAAAACTAGCTAAGGGCTGTCTTCTCTCTCAGAGACCATCAGCATTTAAACAGTGCTTGTTGAAAAAGTGTTAACCTGTGGTTGTGATCTTCTTTAAAAGAGGTTTGATTAAGCCATTTTTGACATACTGGTATTAGGTCTGCCCAGAGAGAGAGAAGCCAAGACTTCAATGTACCTACATACAGTCTCAAATTATGGGCAGAATCTGCCTATTTGGACCAAATGAAGATGTGCACTGCTTTAAGTAATAGTAGGGTGATCTTGATATGTCAAAAAAAAAGTAGGCATTAAAGTTGTTACAAGCCCTCTGTGTCTGCAAAAATGTAAAATAAAATAATGCAAAAGAAGAAAAACTAGTGAATGGAGGAGCCTGGGATATTTGAAGGTTACAGAATCATCTCCCCTTTTTCACCTACCTCTAATACAGTATGTCTTTATAAAACATCACACATACACATGACCCCACAGTAGCTTATTTTATACTGTTTTGTAAATATCTTTCATTTGGTATGTCGCTTTATATCACTTGGTTGTATTAAAAAATCAGAAGACAAACTGCATAAGCAAAGTGATTGACCAAAGTATATCTGCAGCCCTTGTGGACTTGTTCCATTCTTCAGCAAGGGCCACAGATGTTTTACTGGAAAATAAAGAGCTTGCTGCTGGTTTTAAAAAGTGATACCTTTTGGTTTTGACAAAAGGAAATACATTTTCATCCTAGGAATTTCCTGACAGTATATCATTATTCTATGACAATACTGTGTTTCCACAAAGAAACTCTCAGGAGCACTGCAGCAGCTTGCAGACCAGGGAACCCCATGTGTACATGGCTCAAATATCAGTACCATCAGCAACTCATTGCTATGTCTGTGTCAGGCATGAACAGAAGGAGGATTTGGCTACTAGGAGGAATTTGTGTACATTGTGCTTGTAAACCTTTCACTAGTTCCAGCTGTGCCACAGCTTAGGGTCCTTGTTGTCAATGAACAATAGCTGCTAGCTGCTTCTTTCCATGAAACAAAGACATACTGTATTTTGTAGAAACTAGTTAGAGAACCAAAAATTACAGGTAACATAATCAAGTGTCTTCAAACTCAGATATTCTGAGGCTGTGTTCAACTGCTTCTTCTGTTATTTTCTCTATGGCTTCCACCTTAAGTCTAACAATGTGTAATGTACCTACATCTTTTCAAGAGGCTATAAAGGTCAGAAAAACACGGCAAGCAGTTAATATTTTATCACTGTTTTGTCCATCATGTCTAACTCTGGTATTCATCTTACCAGCAAAAGTTTGTAACTATTTGTCCTTTTTGATTGTTTTGTGTGTGTTTGGGTTTTTTTAAAGCTTTAGAAAGCATTCATGTTTTGTATATCCACCACATTTGGGAAGAAGAGGGGTCAGTAGGAAGTCAAACCACATCAGGATGTGGAGGACTTGTCCAATATCAATATGACTGTTTCCACAGTGCAGGCAGTAGCTCGTAATAGTTTTCATTGGCAGTAATTCCCAAATCCCATTATTGTCTGGTAGATGTTCTGTGACTGAGGATGGGCATTTCACCTTATGCAGGTGGAAGCCTGATAGCAATCCTGTTAAAATTGCTTCCCTTTATATCAGCAGGCTTTAAATTAAGCCCTAAGATAACAGGTACCAAAAGAAATGGTAAAAAATCCACTGATGAAAGTAGAATTCCATCTGTCTCTTATTCCTCTGTTCATCTGCACAGGAGAGTATGAGACTGCAAGGAGGATTTTCAGACAAGCGTCACAGCTGTAAATCAGTGGTACTTGAGCACTGAAATACCTCAGGCTCTTCTGAAAACCCCAGGCATGAAATCAGGAGGGAAAACTTGTTGGAGTGTGTAGCAAGAAGGGCAGGTCTGACTACAGGCTGATACAAACATGTTTTTGGAACTGTGGCATGTTTGTATGAACTCTTACAAATCATGTGATGATTTCAAAACAGCAGAGTTGCTACATCTATAACTGTGAAACCTGGAGAAGTATCTATTTTTGTACCTTGTTCTAAATAAACAGTAACAGGGGCAGGGCGTCCTCCTCTGTTAAATGGAATATCGACAAATGTTACTAATCATCTTCAGCTTTCAAAAACAGTGTGGCCTTCTGTTTAGGAGTAATCCCTATGCAAAATTGTGGATCTTGAGGAAAACTCCCCATTTAATCTGGATCTTACCCTAAGAACTGAGAGGCTCTGAATATTTGCAGAGTGCTCGAAAGTAAAGATTTATGCCTTCTCAACCTGTAAAAATAAGATCACTTTGAAATGCCTTATTTTCCTTTTAAATAATCAGATTTTTATGCATATCTATATATTACACATGTTCTAGAACCTCTAGAAAAAATCCATAACAAATAGAAACCATCATGAGAGGAAAAATCAGGATATTAAATGTGTCTCAGCATAGTCGTAACGTTTGTTTCAGCATACAGCTGCTGCATTAAGTGGTATTTGGTTTCCTGTGTTTTTTTCATAATAGAGACAAAATGAGCAAGTATATGTGTTTTCACCATGCTAACAATTTATTATATAATCAAAAGGATGAGTAAAGCTTTTGGATGCTATTTAGGCTCCAGAAAAGTAATACCATACATGGGTATAAATTTAAAGCTTCCTTAGATCAAGAGTATCTTTTCCACTGAAAGAGTTTATTTATATAAATATAAATAAGTATGAGAACAAACCACTATAGTGACTTTACCCTTTTCACCAGTGTAGCAATGAAGCAAATTATGAGCAAAGAGCAGCTGCCTTTCTATGGTGGGAGGGCAAAGAGGGCAGGACCCCAAAAGCATAAGATAAACTAGGTCAGCCTGTGGTAGTTAACACTTCCGTTTTTTTAGATGTTCTTCGTAGTCAAATTCCAATTCCAAACCTTTCTTCTGTCAGTCATGGCTATCTCATATAACTGATGAATGAAAAATGGGTGCAAGGTATCTGACTTTGTCATGTCCACATCTGTTCTCAACTAAATTCTGTGTCACTCACTGTTACATCATTGTTTACATTACTACCCAGTGTTGCCAAGCTGGATTCATAAAATGCACCCAGGGGATAGAAACCCAGAGTTTTGCTCTTGGCATAGTGAGGAACAATCCTCAGTGTTAAATTCACACTGACTTTGGGACACACTTCCAGTGCCCTCAGGTGAATTTGGACCTCAGCATTGGTGAGTTTTACAGCATCTGGTTTTCAAATAAGAGACTGTCATTAGGAAAAAGCCTGTCAACTTTGGTTTGACTGTATACAAGAAACTAAGTTTAACTGCCTTCCTGTGGAAACAGTTTTATCACAAGGGGAAGAGAGAATAATCTTGTGGACTCATAACAACTGTTTAAAAAAAAAAAAAGGCAACATAGCACTGAAAAAAATAAAATAATTTATTGTTTTTACAACTGGTATGTGAATGGATGTAATGAATTTATTTATTCTTATTTAACAAAATACCAATTGTGCAAATTCTATATTTAAAATGTTTTGCTATCATCTCTGTCTCTCTCTTTCTCACTCTCTTAATTTATGCTTCAGATTTGTGTTGAAAGTATGCCTTGTGAGTTTACATAATATATGGCACTGGTTATTTGTTTGTATGATTTTATTTAGAAAATTTTCTGCATGAAACAGGAGTATATGTGTATACATGTGTGCACACTGTATAGATGTATATTCTTTTTCTGCTATCATCATTTTCTTAGAGTAAGTTCTAGATTTGTAATTTTGTGACACCTCATGTGCAAAGCTCCTTGTTACACTTCACTTCAAAAGTCTCTCAACTAGAGAGTCACAAAGGTCTGTGGACTACAAAAAAAACCCACACCATAATGGCTCCTGAAGAAGTCAGAAAACAGATTGCTTCTCTTAGCTGTGTGCAATTCATGCTGCATGCCTCAGACTGACCACCAAAGCTGGTGCTTTAATTGTAGCAGGCACGGACTTTTAGTAACTGGGAGTCCTCTGCATGTGAATGAAATTCCTCTGAGTTGCCAGGGTGGCAAGTGAGTCTTCTTTCATGCAACTTCTTATGTTAAAGTGAAAACGTTAAAGAGAAACTCTTGGGTGCCTCTTTAAAAAACAGCTTAAACAATTTGGTTTATGAAGACATCAAAAAAGCTACTTTTTCAATGTTTTCACTGTTTATATACATATGGATATAAAAGTCAAAAGCCCAGTTTGGGAGGCTTTACAATGTTTTACTTCACTGTATTCTAGCTCTTTGCACCACAACAGGAGAAGTTAGATGCAAAAAAGCCAGTAAAGCACGTTTCCAAGAAAGTAACTATCTGTTTGCTTCTACTTTTCATCCAGTTCAACTACTTCAGAACTCGAGGGAACTAGTATTGGGTCCAGTGTAAGGGGAAAAATGTGATACAGACAAACCTACAGCTTTTCTGCAGTTTATTTAGCAGTATGAATTACTCCTGTAGCCACTTCACTGTAAGGGCAGTACTACAGACTGCACATAAACAATTCCAAGATGTTGAAAGTCCCTTGCTTGCCAGTGCCCAAGTTAAATTCTATCTCAGGCTCTCTGTGCAGTCCCTGCTGCCACCCAGGCACTGGTGAAGACCCAGAACCAGCCATGAGACTTTAGATGAATTAGTGATGGGCAGTGGGTGATGCTTCCTCCCTCAAAACCCAATCCAAAATGCCAGGGAGTGACTATAAGCTGGGATCTTGATGATTTTCAGGGAAGTCTTTAAATAGGATTTGTAAGGATGGATCATTAATAATTGTGGGCTTTCAGCAATATGTTTAGGTGAATGTTTCTGCTCATGCTAATAAATGCCATGCTGTTCTTTGTCACTGAGGAAGATGGAGCCTATGGCAAGAGGCAAAATTAGATTTTCTGAGCACGGGCTACAATTTTCAGAAAAAAAAAAAAAAGTTGTTTGGTTTGTAGGGGTTTGTTCCCTTTTTTAATGAAGTGAGTCATTTTTATGCTGCCAGGGTGCATTCCTACTTGTCATTTGCAACATTTTCAAGAGGCGTTTTTCTGTGGGTACACTGATACTAACTTGTAAGGTAAAGCTAGTTTAATATTCTTGCTTTAAATAACTGCAAATGCAAATATTTCTGGTTTATCAGGTTTAACAGTGACTCTTAATGTAAGAGAAATTACGTCCTTCGCTGGCACCCCAGAAGGTAGCTTTGGGCCTTAGAAGATTTTATTAAAAGTGCAAGTTGCAAGTTTTCAATGATAGAGTGTAAAATTTGAAATGCCCAAACACAGGTGAGTGGTATAGGAGCTTCTCTCCAGACATACCATACCAAGCACCCCAGTACCATCCCAGTGCTCTGCACACTGCAGTTACAAGTTGCAAACAAGACTCACAATGTGGTTTGTCCTGGAAATTCTCTTTGGGGGCTCATGGTCACTGCAAGGATAATAAAATCATCTCCACACACATCAGCCTGGCTTAGTCCATGTTGAAACACGTACAGGGGCACATGTAGAGCTTCCCTGTGCCTAAATGCAAGTGCACATTTTTTGTGTGTGCATGTGTATGCTTGTGTATATATAAACATGTACATATACATACATACACAAGCATGTATTTGGGTCTCTATTACTCCCACTCACAGGGGAAAAAGTTACACTGGGTTTATTTATGCCTATGTAAATTTAGAACTTCATTACATCATTTGGCTTTGCAGGAGGTGCTTCAGACTTATACCACTGTAAGTGACAACATAATTTTTGTTTTAATTTATAGTAACTGGTTTGCACAATTTATCATATGAACTGTGAAATCTTCAAATAGTTTATCGTATGAAACATAGTGACAGTCAAGCATAAATGGATTGTTAAAATCCCATCAGATACAGGAAATAATACCCTGACTTGAATTTGGAGACAGCGTATACTCCTCTATAGCAATAAATGTTTAACTTCTGTAGCCAGGTCATCTGTCCAGCATCAGAGAGATAAAATGAACGAGGTATTGTAGGAAAGACTATGGGGAAAGCACAGTGTTTGGCTTTGCTTAGTTTACTTCATGTGCCTATGGTGCCAGCATATTCCGGGAAGTGTCACTGTGCATTACAGATAACTTGGCTGAAATACCGGTACCCTTTGAAAAACTAAGCTGTGTCACAAAACTTTTTTTCCTCCTAGTATGTGTCTAACAGAGGAGAGTTAACATTTTTAGAGCACTACTATGTCAGCCAGTTTACATCCTAAAAATATGTTATGCAAAATACAGATTCATTTGAACTGAATTGTACAAGGTCTACATTGTACTATGACACATTGAAGGCCAATATTTTGTTTTGTGAACTATTACATATGTATAATTTACCAGTTGTAATCTTGAAACATTTGATTCTGTGATTTCAGTAAAAGTAATAAATATAAACTGTATCTTAGGTCCAAAATACTTGTTTATATGGTATATTTTGGGCCACTGTTTGCAGTTTGTGCCCCACTACAGGCAGAGGAGCATAAAGATCTTGAGCTGATCCTACATTAAGGCACAAATATCCTTTCTATATGTAAACACTGCACTTTAGTTGTGGTGGGGTGGAGTTCCAGCAAAGTATTTGGGGCAGTCAAGAAACATACTAGGAAAGTGCAGAAGGTGGTATTTGGTGCCCTTCCAGAGCCTCAGACAAAGATTCCTATTACAAAAATTTACTATTCTGATAGAACCATATTATTATGCCCTATAATTCCTTCTTCATGCTGATTTCTTGCTTATCCTTTCACATTCCACAACACTAACTCGGAGTTTTTCTTGTTCCTAAAAATGATGCTTTCCAAAGAGGTATTCTTCCCAAAAGTAAAAGCAAACTCATCCTGTCTAAATCTAACTCCATGTGCATATCTAATCTATTGATTGCTGGTGTTTTTATGAATTTTGGATTTTGCCTTTTATTAATTTAGAGTTTTTGCTTTATTTTGTTTTACAAATTGTGAATGGAATAGGTTCCTATTTACAGAAACAGTTTATATGTGCCTAGGAATAGCTTTTCATCATAGGCTGTTCAGACAATGGCAGTGAAGCTTTACAGAACTGTCATTACCTATAGAGGGGCTCAAGGTCTTCAGAAAAAAATTGGCTAATAAATCTCCTTGAACCCCGTTACAAGAAAGCTAGTCCTGCTAGTGCTTAGTACAGTATATGCACAATATTTAATATTTTTAATATTGCTACTGCAGATATATATAAAGATTATATATAAAGATATTTCAGAAAATCTTGCTTATACATTTACATTAGATGGTTATAAGGCTTGTCCACCAGAAAGCCTACAGTAGTCAATACAAGTGAAGGGTGATAGAAGGCAGCTTTGGCACTTACCCTTCCTAAATATTTTAGGGAGATGGATCATCTGCTACAGTCTTCAGTAAAGTCGACCAACAGGTTTTCAACCCTCCCTTCATCTTTCCTCATCTACTGCAAAACCTCCTCCAACTCCTGGTCTCCTCCAGCCCACCTGCAGGCAGAAATACCAGTCATGCAAACAAATCCACTGCTTTGTCCTCTACTTTCATTTTGTCTCCTAGAATTACATGTCAGAGATACATCAGCACCTCCTCCATATCTCTGTCTGCATGGCAAGATGCAATGTCACCAAGTGATTATGGCAGGTTCTATCTCCCCAAAATTCCATTTGTATTTCCTATTTTAGAGTTTGCAGTAGCTCAGAGAAAGCCATTACTGGGAACAGAAATCTAGTCATATACAAATCAAGTAGAGCAGACACAGCAGCATAGACTTTCTCAAATGTCCAGAACTGCCATAATCCCATTACTCTGCAGGGACTGTTTTGTATCAGGAAGATGAACTCATTCTCTCTTAATGTATTTTCCATCTCTTCAAAATGTGACATTTCACCTCTTCAGAAACTATCCATAATTACATGTGAGGAGGGAGTCTTCCATTCCCAAGATTCTGAGCTTGTAGACCCAAATCTCATTTTTAGGTGGGGATGCAAGATGGATTTGATCCAGTTGCAGTCTTCTAGCCATACTGATTTTTTTCTTTTTTTTTTTTTTTAAGGAAAAAAAGCTTGAAAACCTCAAAATACATCCAGTAATCAAGCTAGAAAATGTCTTTCCACATTGCTTACACTGTTCCCATCACTCTCCTTATGTCATGCTCTGCAAGGTTTAAAGTAATAAATTCATCATACTTAGACCATTCTAAGCTGACCCAAGGATAGGGTTGAAGAATAAACGTGTGGGAAAGATAATCTTACAAAAGCCAAGGAAAAATTATTATTTTCTATGCTTGGATGAACAGGGCAGGAATCTCTTTGCTTTCCCTTGATCATTCTGGGGAAAAATATACCTGTAAGTGAAAGCACACAGACATTTTCTTAAGCAGCTCTTCAAGAAAGCTTTGTTGTAGCAATCGTGCAACCTAAGGATTTTGACCATTGCAAATGTAGTCTGACTGCTTCAACTGTTGCTTAACAAACACCTTAAGACAGGAAAGTCGGATGAAATCCTGAAGATTGCATGTGCATGTAGGTATGGGAGAGAGAGGGATGTCTCAGAAGGTGTAAGGGGTTAAAAGTGTTGCATTCTGTAATCTTTATTAGCTTCAATGCATTTTGGCAGCTCATAAGCATGTATTTATGCCTGCCTGTAATTTCATTCAGTGATGTGTCTTTGTTTTATTTCTTCCATCTATTCCACTGTCTCAGTAAAACCTAAAGGACCCTCCTGCATGTCCCTGACTAGGGAAGCATGAGTTCTGCTAAGCAGCCTCCTGTGAGCACCAGCACTTCCCAGTAAGTTGTGACGACTGCCAGTTGGGCTCTAAAGGAACAGGGTCCCCTGCCCTCACAGCTGCCAGAAGCGAAGGGCAGGGCAGGGGGTGAACCCCACAGTGCACATCAGAGCCCTGCTGGCATCAACTCTCTCTCTGTGTCACAGCGTGAAACCAGCTGAACTTTGAGATCCTGCACAAGTGCAAGGACATGCCTGTCTCTGGCTCATCTGGGCACTTTGCACACTTGTGCATCAGAAATCAATTCTTTTTATAGCACCGGCTCTGCTTCTCTCCTTTTTTCCCCCTTCCACATTCACAGTGTTATTTTGAAAGTGCAATCAAAATGGGTTTTACATTCCTTGCTCTGGAGGCACTGAGGCCCTCGGTCCTTTCAAGCTTTAGGCTGCTGTGGCAACAGGTGCTGTGCCCAGGCCCTCTGCTGATGGGAGCCAGATGTTCTCATGCACATGGATAATTCTGCTTACGTGCTGTAATGACTGAAGCCTATATGCCCTGGCGAGGTTTACAAATGTAAATTCTGCTCCAGCCGTGCCAGTAATCACATAAGGGCCACATACATGTGTTAGTGTACATACACTCTACATTCTTGAAAAAAAAAAAGGTGCAAATTGCCTCGACTGGCACTGCAGCAGAGAGGCCCATTGGAAACCAACCCTGTGCAGCCGTAAAGCCATGGAGGCACCACAGAGAAACATCTGCCTGGTCAGCAGGCAGGCACCAGCACAATGAACACCACTCCGGTCCTGTCATGCCTGAGAGCATCAGGTAACTCACATCTTGAAATAGTTGAGAGCTGGCAGCAGGCCACCCAGGCAATTCCTTAGATGGCAGCTACCCAACCGGTTGGCAAACAAGCTTAGTTACCTAGTAAAGGTGCTCTGTAACTAAAGGGTAACGAAAATTATACCGGAAACATTCAGAGCACTTTAAAGTGGTCAATTTAAAAAAGGGCCCTGCCCACTGGAAGTGGTCCTTTGCCGAAGGCCTCACTGTGCTAGGGCTGGTTTGTCCAGAAAAAACAGTGTTAGATGCATTCTGTGTGGGCTGGGAGGAATGTTTTCTCACTGATATTTATATGGCATGCTAAGATCTGACAGCCATCCAGAGGGGTTTGGGCCAATATTTCATTTTAAATACAAGCTGCACACAGCTGAATAAAAGCACATGAAATGGCATTGCTTCTAAGGGATAAACCGAATGGCAGACTCCATATGGTAAACCAGCGGCTACGGAGATATAGGTTGTTTCTACAGGAATTTGAGCTATGAAAAGATTTAAGGGGAAATTACCAGCCAGTCTGGCATTCAAATGCCAAAATACACAGTCAGACTCTTGGCTGTACAGGCACGCTGTAATGCTCTTCAGCTTCGCTTCAAAGGCAGAAGGGAAGTGGCAGGACTCTCTGTGGAAACCTCAGCCTCTCCATGCATGCAGGAAATCACCATCACAACTCTGCCCATTCGCTGGGTTAAAATGAAGCAGTGAAGAATTACATATGAAGAACTTTTCCTTCAGATGAGAGGAGAAAGAACCAAAGGATGTTTTGTTTCCCTCTCCATCAGAATGTTTATTGTTTTGGGATAAGTTTGTTGTGTATTTTTGGCTACTTTCCCCAAAAAATAGTTTCTTAAGGCCAGGCAGAGCCAGAGCCAGAACCTAAGGCAAGTTGTGATGTTACTGTGGAACAGTTTTGCCTCCAAAAGGTCTCTGCCTGCCTCAGCCTATGAAGGCCTTTGCAGTATAGCTCCAGTTTTGGGGTCCTCTTCCTCAGAGCCTGCATCTTCTGCCCCAGGAGCCTTTCCTTTGGCTGCATTCATAATGTGCATTCAAATAATCACCTGGTTTGTTTTGAGAGCTAGTCAGGTCTCTAGAAATATGTAAAAGAGGATGTTAAATACCTAGTAGACTAGGGGAAAAAACCACATTGGGAAAAAAAAAATTAGGAGATGTAGTTGCTTCTCATTTACAAGTACAAAAGAAAAAGAGGGGGGAAAGCTCCAAGAAGAAACAGTATCTATGAAGAGTATCTTTTCTCTTTTGAATTTGGATCTAAACCATAACCAGGCAGCATCTAAAAACTTTGGAAAACTCAGGGAGTTGATTTAGATCTCACAGAACTCAGTATCTTGGGGTAAGCTTTAAAATATAAACCAGAGAGCTAAAATAGGAGAACAGAGCAGTGATAGAGGAAAAAATTGTTTACTTTTCAATTAGATACGGCAAGGAAGAAGTAACTAAGAAGGGAGACTGAACAGTTTAGGATAATTTCATACAAGATTAAACTTATCAGATGAATCTAAGGAACAAAATTTTTTTATTCCAGAAGGATAAATATAGATTTCCATTTGAAGCAGTAGCTGAAGACTTCATAGCCCAATTACTCATGAGAATGTGTATACTGCTACTAAAAACCTGAAGATTGCAGTCCAGATGGGTTTATAATTTCAAGCCTTTACAAAGTTTTGTTAGTTATTTAATTAGACATTCCAGGAGGTTTCTACTCTTGCATGGAAGCAATTGTATCTGCAATATGCATTACAACCCACAAAGGGGTGGGAGTGAATTAGTCATTCCTAATGTATTTCTTAATGCAACACTGACTTTTAAAGCAGAAGGTTATCAGGTAAACTAGAGTTTCTTCTTTATACCTGCTCAGACCAGCAAGATGTACGATAGGGAACACACCTCAGAGACATGGGATTTAGGCATAAGCTTGATTAACAAGTACTCCAAGGGCTCCTGATGTTATCATACAAGAGAAAGGCATTGGCTGAATGACGTAGGAATGTGGCCACACTTCTGTGTGTGGGACCAGGACTATTGAGGGTCCCAGCTGAAGGTGTGCCATGACCGTGGCTCATTGAGGGACACTCTCATAGGTGCTGAGCCCAGAAATTTGTGAGAATGAAGGAATAATGCCTGCCTCAGAGCCAGTCTTTAAGCAGGGGTGTGAGGCCAATTCACAAGTAAATAAATAGCTTGATCATTTTGGACATGTCTCAAAGCACTACAGAAAGTAATTAGAGGACCACAAAACCTATATTGGTGACTATATGGCAATAGACAGAGATTATTTTAGCAGTGTGAAATGTTTTCTGATTCCAACAGCACACAAAAAGTGCCAGGGCAATGCCAGTGACAATAATGTGTAGTGTGATACTGAGGATGAAAAACCTTCAGCTGGATTTGACCCAGTATGAATCATCCCTGGCTCTACCCCAGTAATATGCAGTGTTAACCAACTATATCTGGGCTTTTTATCTGAATAGGATCTGTCACTTGAATAGAGATAAATTATGTCTACACTTAATACAGAGTCTTTAGTGTTGACTTAAAATGTAACTTTTATTTCTAAATCATTTCAGTGAATTTGTAAATCCCATCCTTAAAGCTTTTGAAAGACATATTATTTTTTCACTTGCTATTTAACACCACAGTGTGATTCTAGCCAAAACCTGAAATCCCACACAAGGCAGATTATGTTCAGGTCTCTGGCTGTCTACATATTTTCCTCTTCTATGTACCTTAAAAGCCAAAGCTTGAATATAGCCCTAAAAGCATATCCTCAGCATACACTCAGGAGACCACATTCAGTATCCTGCAACCCATCATATTGAACTGATTGATTCTACCAGAATTGTTAATAAAACCATAATTTCAAAAATTTCTCTTTACTTAAAACTTTTCTTTTTAATGGTATAGTAGTTATGGCAACTGCTTCCTGCCACCTCTGCTGCCAAAAGCCACAATCCATCCATGAAAAAGAGCTCCTCCATCCAAACACATTTTTCAGTGGACAGCAGCATTCCCTGGCTGGAGCACACTCTTCCCTTCCCTTCTGGCAAACTGGAAGCCAAACAAAATCTGTAACAAATGTGAGCTAAGAGTGAGGTATTAAGTGAACTTCTTACAAATGACTTTGTATTTTTACACGTACATGCAATAGAAAAGAAATAGGAAAACCTCTCAGGGAGGATCGAGGGGGAGAAAAAGCCAGTCAACCCCAAGGGCTGTTCAATGAAAGAAAATGTTTTCCTTTCTTAGAACACACATTTGGAATTCAAACTCTTAAAAATCTTGGCATAATAGCAATTAAAAAATTGGTGAGATATTTCCCCTTTTTCTTCATTTAATTCTACCACAGAGGTCAGTGGCAGGATTTCTGGAGTCTGGTGTATTTCCTGCCTGATGATCAAAGTTTGCTTTATGAACTTGAAAATAAAATGTTCCTATTCTTTGCTAGTACCATAACTCTCTTTCTACGGGCAGGTTTTTCTGGTCTTGACACAAAATAATTCTTAAATGTCATGTTGGGCAGCATGCTAAAGCTTTTAGAAAAGCTTTACAATTACTTTTATAGGCTGTATTAATAAACATTATTTTCCTGCCTAGGCATAATTCCAGTGCAGAGTTATGTAGAGCTTGCTTGTCTTTCCCTTGCTTTGTTGGCTGTGACCTTTTACCCACTCAGAAAATAATTAGTACCTTTTTCAGCAGATAGTTGGATGATTTCATGCTCTCTTATTATAAGAAAACATTGTAACAGAGCAATGTTTTGAGCAAACAGTTCAATGTGCTGTTCAAGCCCCTGTGTAGTAAGTGAATATAAATTTACAAGAATGTCAAAAATTGAATGAATCAAGAATGAAAAGCCACTTTTAAAGCAGGAATTCTCTAATATTGACTGAATTTGGAAGTTATATTAAAATGCGACATAGCCATCATGATTCAAGTCACTTAGGGATTTTTGGCTGCATGTGAGAGGATAAGGCACAAGTTCTAGGTCTAATTAGGCATTGCATGCATTGTGGTCATTAATAATTTCCACCACAGTAGCTTCAGCCTACAAGATGTTTTGCAAACAAATTGCAGAAGCAGGGAGTAGACAGTGTAAGCACTCAAATACACATACAGTACACAAGCTTGAAATCATGAAAAATAGAAGGGAAGGAAAAGTAACAGTAGAGACATGGATCCAATCCAAATTTTGGGTCAATATTACTACAGTTTTGCTTCCAGGTTCAATGATGGGACTGCATTGCCGAGCAGTCGGTGTTAATGCAGTGCTCGCTCACTGAAACCCTTTTTCTCCCCATGAAGTGCCCACCTTACTGAGATTTTTGCCTTCCAAATGGTTCTCACTGCCTCTGGGCAAGTGATGTATTGTATAGCTACGTTAGGCATTTTAGCTTTTTTTATCCAGTAAGCGTACTAATAGGACTTCAGACTTTTAGTCCCTTGCCACTGGGCAGCTTAATGGCAGGAGTCATCAAGTAGTCCCCTTACACATCCTTAGCGTGTGACTGAGTTGTGTGGAAATGGTGTTTGCATGAACCCTCTCTGCAGAGTCATGGCAAAAAAAGAGGAAGGCTGTACACCTGCAGGAATGTCTGCTTCCTGCTTTTGTTCCAGTTCCCAACCTTGAGCTACCATGCATTGCAGCAACAGAGGAATTGAAAGAAATTAAAAGAAAAGGCAAAGTATATACATATTATGAAATAAATGGAAGTTTGTGTCTCCAAAGATTTTCTGATTAATTCATTGCTTGGATTTTCTCCCAAATACGTTATGCTGGGTTGATGCAGAACTAGACTAACTAAAAGATAGTATTTCTATTCGAAGCCTAATCATAATCAAACATCCCCAAGTTCCCCTTAACTGTGAAGCTTAGCTGCAAGATCTCAGAATTTGCTTATGTTTGCACAGGTCAAATGAAGTGGTGACAAATAGGCACCAGAAGATATCCTTACCCCTGTTTCCCAGCTGAAGCAACTGGAAGACGTAAAAGTCATAATTACCCCATTTTAAGTCACACAGTGAGCAGAACCGCAGCCAGGAATGTATCATGGGCTTCTAGGCTCCAAAACAGTGATATAAAACAACTGTTCCTCTGTTACCAGGATTTTTTACAGCTGCTTTCAGCATCAGGTTTACGTTCTCAGTTATTTTTTTTCATTCCAGCCACCTCTTGCAGCTGCATCCACAGAAGCAGTTCCACACTTTGGACAGAGCACTGGCCCTGCCTACAGTAACTCTTGAAGCACCTTTAATTAGTCAACCTAGGCACTTTTGCTAATTGACAGAAAAACACAGAATCATTTAGGTTGGAAAAGACCTCTAAGATTGTCGAGTCTAACCTTTGACTGATTACCAACTTCTCACCTAAACAACAGCACTAATTGCCACATCCAGTGAATTTTTGAATACCTCCCGGGATGGTGACTCCAACACCTCACTGGGTAGCTTGTTCCAATGCCTGGCAACACTTTCCATGAAGAAATTCTTCCTGATGTTCAACCTGAACATCCCCAGGCACAGCTAGATGCTGTATCCTCTTGGCCTGCTGGGAGAAGAGCCTGCCTCCAACCTCCTCTCAGGTAGTTGTAGAGAGCGGTAAGGTCACCTCCAACGCTCCTTTTCTCCAGGTTGAGCCCCTCAAGCCACTCCTCATCAGACTTGTACTCTAGACCCTTCACCAGCTGTGTTGCCCTTCTCAGGACTCAGTCCAGCCCCTCAATGTTTTTCTTGCAGTGAGGAGCCCAGAAGTGGTCACAGTACTCAAGGTGCAGCCTCACCAGAGCCCCATACAGGGGGCAGTCTCTGCCCTGATCCTGCTGGCCACACTACTGCCGGTACAGGCCAGGTGCCATTGCCCTTCTTGGCCGCCTGGGCACACACTGGCTCATGTTCAGCTGCTGTTGACCAGCACCACCAGGTCCTTTTCCCCTGGGCAGCTTTCCAGCCACTCTGCCCCAAACTCAAAGCACTGCCTAGGGTTATTGTGACCCAAGTGCAGGACCCCGCACTTGGCCTTGTTGAACCTCATACTGTTGACCTTGGCCCATCAGTTCCTCTGCAGAGCCTTCCTAGCTTTCAGCAGATCAATATTCCTGCCCAGTTTGCTGTCTTCTGCAAGTTTACTGAGAGTACAGTCGATCCCTTCATCCAGATCATCAATAAAGATATTGAACAGGACTGAAGATTTCAAACAGGACTGAAAAGTCCTGGCACTTAAATGGTATAAGGCCTGTGGCTTTTGCCATTGACCTTAGGATAAGATAAACAGTACCCCACCGGCTCTTGTATCTTCCCACTGGTCTGTATTATTACATGTGGAGGATGCTTTCCCATTTGATCTACCCCTGACCTCAGATTGCTCTACAGACTGCATTATGGAACAATGGTTGACTTCTGTGTGAGCAGGTTTATAAAGACAAACACTGCTGTCATAAATTATTCCAGTGGCATGCTGTCTGCCAACACTGTATTACACCGTTCCTCTTATTAATTTTTTAAAGCCTAAATATATAAAACTCTTACAACTCTTTCATAGGCTTTCAAGAATGTAAAAAAAAATATTTTGACAGTGGGGAGGGGTTTTCTTGCAGGGACTTTTGAATCTGAATCTGAACAGGGTTTAGAGCTGCCTTTTGGATTCAACAGAGAGAGAATGGGCACTTCATACATGTGATTGTTTTCACCCTACAGGGGATGTCCACAACAGGTTAGATGGGCTGCATATTTACAGACATGTATTTCTTTCCAGTGGCAAAGGGACAAGGGGGTTCAGACATAGACAGCTACAGTCTGAAGCTGACTGAAAGGAATCTCATTCCAGGTCTCAAAGGGCTGAAAGTGCTTGGGAGCAGTATCCTGTTTCCAAAGAGTTTTCAAGTAAAAACTGAGTTCCAAATGGCTATAATTCTTTCCAAAAATTGACTGGATGAAGGCAGGTTTGTTCTGCAGCATTTTTTTTCACTGAGCTACCATTGTGAAAACTAGTAATGTTCCAATTCAGACTCTTTTCCTCCCTATTATCCCTCCCGTCCTCTGCTCTTACTTCACTGCAAAGTTATCTTAAAGCTTGTAACAAACTATACCTCCTCTCTTCATAGAATCTATCTGCAGTGAATTCAAATCCCCTCAGAATGTGAAGATTGTAATGATTGTCAGAAAAATACTTTGCTCACTTCCCCCTACCCAAAATGTATTCATGTGGAGTGACCTTTTATGCTAAGACTTACTTGAAGAATTTTTTTTAATTAAAATGCAGTTGCTTAAAATCAAATTATGAAGGCCTTGGAGAAATGCATAAGTATTTGCTTCACTTAGCCTTGATATACAATATTAAAATTGCATGTAACTACAGAGCTTTTAAAGTCAACTTTTTGAATTATATATTAGTACTGGTTATTACAATTCAGTATCCCTATAACACATCAATATTGGTAAGCCTTTAGTTTCAATAAACTGTGACTATGAGGTCCAAAATGTAACCATGAAATACATGGAGGCTTTGAATGCTATGCATTGTGCGGAATCTCTCAGTGAGTGAATCTTGTTGCTGTGCTACAAGCACAAAGAGAGTCCAGCTTCTTGCCTACTTGCCGTGTAAGTACTGCCATTACCTCTTCTTTTTTGGCTTCTTTACTCCATGGTGAATAAATTTAATCAAGTCAGCTGCCACTTTCATGTCTGTGCATAGTTTGTCCACAGGTGTCATTGAATTCTCTTGAATATGCTCCAGCTCATTCCCAGAAGAAACTCCCAACATGTAAGTTTCTTTTTTTTCTGATTCTAACAAAATAGTAGATATAATTTAACCATATTATAACCAAATCATTGTATGAGCCAACTTTGTCTTCCTTTTCTGAGCTGATACAGTTGATTTAAACGCTTTTAATTCAATTAGTGCACAGAGCAATGGAAAGCTCAGCACTCCATATGAATCCAGGTGGCCCTGGCAGTAAGAATGGCAGAAGGCTAGACTCATGGAGGGGGTATGCTTTGGAGCAACTGGTGAAAGTTTTTCTATCTGGTTCCTGGAAAGTTTCTTTTTATCGTACTACGTTAGCTATAGGTTTACAGGCAACCACATTCAAAATAGAAGCCTCATAATACAGGGGAACCAAACATTTGCAGAAGGTGTTAGATCTCTAAACTCCTTTTGCCACTCAAATTATTTCTGCTCTAAGCAAAGGTAGTGTTCAGTGATCCTTCATTTGTATTGTTTATTATTGTCATGTATTTGATTCAAATCAGGAAACTGAAGTAATTGTAAAAAATTACTCCTACAGGATGTGAGGATTCTTCATCCAGCACTTTATGTGAACACTCTTATCTTTAGAGTTTAGTATAAATTAGAGTCCATTACCGAGTTTTCAGAGGTTATAAATATAAAAGGGGTTTTTTTTCCTCCCTCAACTATTACATCATAAAATGGAAAGTAACAAGTAAAAACATGTCTTTTTCTTCCCATTGCAGAAAACTAAGCTAATTTAAAAATCAAAATTGTCAACCCTACCTATTAAAAAAGGCAGTGACAATTGGCCAGAGCTTCTGCTTGCTAACACTTGTCATTCCATGTAACTCTGTGGGCTTGAGTGGAATGATTCCACATTGCACCCACAAAAATAAAGACACTTTTGGCCCAATAACCACAGATTTATAAAGGTCAGTTTACAGAAATGGCATCAGTAGCTTCTAAAGAAACAAGTATTTTAAGTGCAGTGCCTAAGTCCTGAGTAATTTTAACACATTTCCACCGCTCAGTAAATGTCACATTGTCATGTTTACAAAAATATGAATGCTTTCATGTGGGCCTGGAAAGCAATATTTGCAGTGAGAAGTTTATGTGCTTATACAAAAGTGTTTATCCTCAATTTTCCTGTTGGTCTAACATAGAATTATCTAAGACGATTTCTACTTTTGCACACAAAATTACAGAATTAAGCTAGTGAGCTATTTCTTTGCATATTATTAGCAAATTTTGTTGTGTGCATGTGCACATGACTAAAGGTTGTTTAGTGCCATCTTTTGGGTGGTCCTAATACTACAGAACAGCTTCATCAAATCAATTATACATGTGCCACCATTTATGTGTCCAGGAAGCCATGTGTCAATAGATCCCTAAACTTGTTTCTAGAGGGTTGGGGGGGTTTTATCCTACATTTTGCTTTCTAATCTCCGTGAGCTCTCTAAAGAACAAACAGGCAGAGATGACAGGAGCTGTAATCTAGGATAAATCTACCAGATACACTCTCTAGAAACAAGTTTAGGGACATAGTAACACATGGCTTCCTAGGCACAGTTCAGCAAAGACCGTACACAGCTGAGTGGCAGCAGTCAGATGACAAAGAAACTCAAACTGAGGATGAATTGCTGGGAGTGTTTCCATGCTGCATAAAGAATCAACCACCCCCAGCCCTTTCTTAGCACACAAATCCCCAAATCCCCAGCAGCAAAATATTTTCCTATTTAGAAACACTGTTTTTTTCCAACTTTGGCCAATGTTCATGCTATTTTATAAGATAATTATCTATGTATCTCAGTCACACCCTATATCACCAAATTTCTTTCCTCTGACTCCTAACATAAGATCAACAGTAAATTCATTAATTTAGTTGTTTATATTCTGTCTTTATCCCATATTCCTTGCTAGGTCTAAAAGTAGACTGTATGTCAGAACCAAACAAAACTCAAGCATCCAAAACTCCAACTTAACACCTGCACTGGTGACACAGGATTAGAAGCATATATAAAATATTTCTCCCATGGTACCTGATACATGATAACTAATAACCAAGTCTAGACTTAAACCCCGACTTTCCCAACAATGTTCTAAAGTAGGATTAGATGACAATGTCCCTTTGAAAAGGTTGGTGGCCAACTAGTTTCATCTTAGGCAAGAAAAAATTGAGTGTAGTGAAGTAGGTAATGCTTTCAGCAGGGTTTCCTTTTCCCTTAAAGAGGTAGATGAGATGAGATGAGATGAGATGAGATGAGATGAGATGAGATGAGATGAGATGAGATAGATGAGATGAGAGGCCTTTCTACCCCTACTCCTGAACAAACGAGCCATAGCAAAACCCAGTTTCACTTGTGATAGGGAGAGTATAGGGCTTGGAGGTAGCTAGGCTTTGGACACCTCCTTGCAGCAATGCAGGCACACAAAGAGCAGGTCAAGGTTCGTACTGTGCTCCCTGACTCATGGTCCCAGAGACAGCACAGAGAGAGCCAAAAGAATTACTCATGTGTGGAACAGCATTTATTTACAGCATTTGGCCCTGGAGTTTAGAGCACCAGCTGATCCTTTTTTGCACGCTGTTGGGGTTGAAATGACATATGCACACAGAGCAAAATTTTGGACAAGACAGTCTCTCCAGCAAAATGCTGATGTCTGTAATTAAACTTATCACTGTGTGGTAATGATCCCCAGGCACCACTTCCTAGTCCAAATGCTGTTGGAAGCTTTCTGGAAGTGTCAGAAGGTTTGCATTCCTCTACTCTTGGATAATCAAACACCGCTGGAGAATTTGTTTGGATGTTGAAACAAGCCTAGGCAGGGAGTTTATGCATGTACAGTTTGGAGCATTTTAGGGACATGAATCTGAAAGCTGCTTCCTTCATCAGTGTATCACTTCCTCCGCTGTGGTAGGACATAGAAATGTGTAATTCAGTCCTGAAATGCATCAAGTTCAATTTTACTGCCATCATCCCCTCTTTCTTCATCCCTTCCTGTTGGAAAGCAGGTCTATCCATGTGCACCTAGAGCAGGCCTTATCAGGAACCAGCACCAGTGAGAGGTCACATAGGCTCCAGATGCAGCGGTCTCCAACATCAATAATTTGTCTCTTTTCACTGGCACTAATAATTAAATGTCTGGCTTCAGGACAACCACTACTTGTATTGCTCACAGCTAGAGCTTTGGGTACTTCTCACATAATAACTGTACAAATTACCTAAAGGAAGCTAACACACAATATATTGCCATATTTCTTTGCAGTATTGCATCAGTCAAGAATGAATTATACCATGCTAAGAGAGTGGCAGGGGTGTGCCAGGACACTTCTGTAGGTAGAAGCAAAGAAGAGACTTCCAGCCACACAGATCACAGCCCTCAAAGGCAAAAGAGATGCTTGAATCACAGGAAGTCAAAGAGCCTCTGTTCAAGTGCAGCTGTCCAATATGTGAAAAATACTGTGGGGCTGGGGCCACTGAGATTAACATAAAGCAACACATGCTGGCACTTTCAGCAGTGGGTGTCCTCACTGTCACTGACTTGCTTTTCTGCCCTCTGTGAAGCAAACAGCACAAGTTAATGTAGTCACTTCTTACAGTTTCTGAGTGCCTTATGTCATAGCTTGAGTGTTTATAGTTTTTCAACTTGTTTCGGATACCATGTTTGAGTTTGAATTCTTTTGGAAAGGTAAAAACAGAAGATTTTTCTTGGAGAGCTTTGAAATACAAATTGCAAAGTTGGCAGGACCCTCTCAGTTACATTTGGTTTCACTTTTTTGCCTTATTAGCAATTTCTTTACACAACCTATTTTAGCTCATGTGTTTACCATATAAAGCAATGGCAGCTCAGCTGGCATCACTAGAATTATATAAAGGTATGTTTTTATAAAGTGGGATTTTTTTTACCTGTTTGCTAAAATACCTGATGATGCTTTGGTTTTAAAAAGTGTGTTACATGTGACAGCTGTGCATATTTGCGCTGTAGCTAGGATTTTTATACCACACCCAGTTCACAAATGTTATTAGGCAACAGCTTCTGACATTTTTAAATAATCAAGAAAGAAAATGTTGGTGAGAGAAGCAGCACAGAATAACACTGGTTTTTTTCTTCCCAGCTAATTAGAAATAGTGCTGATCTACTTTGGAAATGTAAGAACAATTCAGGCTCAGCAGGAACTCTGCTATGGGACCTTGGAGGTCCCAGGGAATGGGTTTCCCTAGCTACTTTAATTTATGCCTTTGAAGACACATAATATGCAACCAGACCAAGCTTCCCCTTGAAATGTCAGTCTTAGAAGCCCAAGAAGCCTCCTCCAGTCCATGTCCCTCATTAAGTCCCACACTTTCTGAGGACCAGCCCAGGTTTGGCCAATGCACCACTGAAGATCAGCCCATCAGCAGCCACACGACTTCAATCAGCATGTCTACTGAGCCTGAAACAGCCTGGATCAGCCACAGACAGCTGGAGGACTCTCCCTCCTCCTCACTCAATTGCATTTCACAAGGGACATGCAGATGTCCCTCTGCCTAGGTCTCAGCGTGCAGCTGAGCAGGCAGAGGCAACTGCAACCCAAAGAATTTGGGGTTGCCTCAGCTGTATTCCCCACAGATCCTAGAGTGCCAACAGCCAAACTGGGCATCAGACCCAGGCCTCTTTCACAACAGGAAGGGCAATGCCAGTGGGTTCAGGGATATGATGTCTGCCTTCCAGTTATGCCCATCTTGTGATCAGAAATGATGGCTGAACTTGTGTAGGCAATAAAATTACTTAATAATTTTGATAAAAAAATATTCTGTGAGAAACTATGATGCATCTTTCTGTCTGCAATATTTTAACTGCACATTTAAATATATTTGCATTTAAAACTTATAATCCTCTAAATAAACAGAAGGTGGAACTCAATAATAAGAGAATGAGTCAAAATACTGAGATTAACTGTTAAGCTATAATAATGCTGGGAAAAGCTTTCCCCTCCTCTACCTCTTCCCTCTCTTCTTAGGTTCACATATTCCTAGAGTATCTGAAACATTTCAAAACCTGTAATTTTTTTTTCCTTGACCAATCTTAATCATATATCCAAACCTCTACTTTTGCCTTAAGTACAACTTTTAACTTTAAAGCATGCATTTGGCAATTTGAACCACTCAGTCAAATACACTGTGACTTCCCCAGGACACTCATGGAAATAAGATTGAATGGAAAGGTTTCCTGAACATTTCCATGCTCCCTTTGTTCTTTATCACCCAAAGCAATAACATCTTCTGCCATGTTGTGCAAAAAGGAGTTGATGGCATAATGAAGGCAACACATCAGCAGGGATCCTCTTGATGTCTCACAAACACGTGTTCACATGCTTAGCTATATACCCAGTGGAGGTCAAATAGCCTGTCTACACAACGATAGCACAGGCTTTGCATAAGGGGTTGCATATGAAAGCCAGGAGGAGAAATTTAAATGTATTGCTAACTGACTTTTTGGAGTTTGGTCTTAAGAAGGAACAATGTTTTTTTTTTCCAGAAGATCTATGGGTAACAAGAGTGAAAATACAAATTTGGTTTCTACTAGTTTACTACTGTCTATTTCTTGCTGTGCTCTCATAGTGTCTGTGAAATAAGCTGACATGGAGGATGGATGGTTGTTTTGTTTTAAAAACTTCATTTCTCCTGTAAGACATTGCACATGCTTTCTCTTGATATCATTTGTAAACAGAGTATTTTAGCCAAGATTTTATTAAGTTTTCAATCCTGTGAGCACTCCAGGAGTTAGCAAGATGCTGGGAGTTAAGCCTAACTATAAATATTATCAGGACTGGGGCCTACGTGTCTGCTCAGTTGCCTTTGTTAACATTATGTGACTGAGCTACGTGTTCCATCGCTGCAGCGAGGGCTGTTCATGTGGGCAGAGTGTATTAATAGTCTTAACATGAAGTTGTGCAAGCGAGGTTATGTGCCAGAGGAGGGGCTCACGTGAGCTGCTCCAGATCTACTGAGGAGATAGTGACTGTGACTCTGCAGTGAACTAGGACAGCAATTTTAAACCTTCCAAAAACTAGAGGGAGCTGCAATGGGAGGCCCTCGCTGCCCCCATGCTCACCCTCCTCCTGCCAACAGCTCCCTGCCCAATCAGCAGCAGGTGAATACACAGAGAGGGCAGCAAGAGCCCTCCTCACCTCACCTACCCTCCTCAGAGAGGAGCAGGGGAACATCAGCAAGGGACAGCCAAAAATGGGGTATCATCAATCCAGACCTAATGAAAATGGCTTGAAATATTTTGCCAAGTATTTAACTCCTGAGCAGAACATCCAGTATTAGATTTTTGCATGGCTTCGGAAAATCATAAAGTATGAATATGCTGACAAGAAAAGCTGAGATCAGTCTCCCGGACAGTGGCAAATGTGACCCTGCTGCAGTGGCCTCTTCCTGCTCCTGCTGGCTCTTCCTGGAACCCCATGCTTGCAAGGGACTGGTCGGAGGGAAGAGCAAAGGGGAGAGGCAGCAGATGACAGTGACAGTGACAGTGACAGTGAAGTCGTGCAAAAAGGCAACGAGCTGGAAAAGGAAAACCACAGGATATAATTTTCTGCTTGGCCTTTCTGCAATGTATTTAGTCAGAATACTAGTATGGAGTGGGTGCTCAGGCTCTGGCAAGGGCTGCCAGTGGGGCCCCTGTGAGGATCAGCCAGTGATGTGTTGGTCACAGCCAGTTCCACCAGCTCCAGCAGACCCAGCGCCACGCGTGGCTGAGCCCCACAGCCACGACGGTGGTGTCTTGGGAACGGCCAGGATAGGGAAAGGCACAATGGTGAGGGGAACAGTGTGAGAGACAGTCCTGAGAGCCCCAAGGGAAGAGGGGAGGAGGGAAGAACGACCTCCAGGTGCCCCAGCAGGGATCCCCTGCAGCCCATGGAAAGGACCTGTGCTCTGAAGGACCACAGCCCATGGAGAGGTCCCATACTGGAGCAGGGACAATATCTGAAGGAAAAGCAGAGGGGCTGTCATGGACTTACCACAGCTCTCCATTCCCCATCCTTCTACACCACTTGTGAGGGAGTCAGATGAGTCAGGAATTAAAGAGTGCCTTTGAGCCTAGGAGCAAAAAAAAGTAAGGCAAGTGTGAATTAGATCTTGTCTTTGTTTCTCACCATCCCACTCTAACTGGCAATAAATTAAATTAATTTTCTCCATGCTTGTGACAGTAACTGTAATTGATCTCCCTATCTTTATCTCAGTTCATGAGCTTTTCTATCTCTTTTCTTCTCTTGTTCTGATGAAAAGGAATGAGGGAGAAGCCAACTGGGCAGCTCATACCCATCCAAGGTCAACCCACCACAATGCCCTATACTTCTTTGCCCAAAAATTAGTGTTACAACCTTTTATTTTACTCATTTCCTTGATAAAATGGAGGTATTAAGCATTCCAATGTGTCAGGCAAAATATGTGATGAAGTCTTGCCTCCAGCTCAGCTGTTCTTGTGACTAACATGTGTCAGGGTTGATGTATAGATAAACCCAGAACCTAGGGAGACCTTCTATGAGCCTGTTCTATTTCAAGACACCTAAACAAGTCTTACTGACTTACATGCCATTGTACCCAATAGCAAACAAATATTTCTCATTTACTTTTTCCCTAACATTAAAAAAGTGAAGATGCAATCTGAAGTTAGAGACTAACATTAGAAAACAAGGGGGATAGAAAGCAGAAAAAAATAAGAGGTAGCCATTGCATGTCCTGTTCAAATGTGGATAAAACTCTCAAAAAGAAAGAACAGATTAGCCTTGTACTGAAATAGCTGCAATAAGTTATGGCAGAGCTACAGGTTCTGCAAACGTCTACAAATTGCATTAATATAACAAAGATATTTTGTCTTATTGATAATAAATTGTTTAGTCTCTTTGTACCTCAGGTTTTTACCTGTTAAATAAGAATAGCTCTTGCTAGGGGCTTTCGAGGAGATAGTCCTTAATGACAGTAAATTGCTCATTTGAGAGCCAAATAAGTACGGTGAGGGAACCAAAAATACAAGGACAGAATCATGTAATCATGAAGGTTGGAAAATATCTCCAAGATCACTGAATCCAACCTTCAATAGAATACCCCCATGCCCACTAAACCATATTGCAAAGTGCCATGTCTACTCATTGTTTGAACAGTTCCAGGGATGGTGACTCCACCACTTCCCTGGGAAGACTGTTTCAATGCTTGAACACCCTTTAGCTGAAGAAATTTTTCCTAATATCGAACCTGAACTTCCCTTGGCACAACTTGAGACCATTTTCCCTCCTCCTATCAATGCTTAGAAGGAGGTAATAATTAAGAGCTCCTAAAAGCCAACAAGATTTTTTAAAAAATATTGACCCAGCTACTGGAGTCAGTAACTGATTTTTTACATATTTATGGTTTTTGTTGGACCTAAACAGAGGTGATTTGCTCCTCATCTCAAAAGGAGTCTGGAGCACACCCAGGTCTCCCAAAAACTAAAAAGACATTTTACCCTATTTTGGTATATAATAAATATTACAGAAAGAAGCAAAAAAAAAAAAAATGTACTTAAAATCATGACTTTGTGTTATAACCCCTTTCAGTATTTCTGAAATACCTGTTTAAGTCACAGAACAAAGTGATGAATTGCCTGGATTAAAGCATCTTAGTAAAGACCCTGATGCAAATCCCCAAATTTACTATTAAGTGAGGATGCCTTTTAAGGTTCTCTCTCTTGAGGTATGTATTGCTGAGATTTTGGTTACATGTTCTGAATAAAAGAGATGTAGGCAAGAGTATTTCATGCTTGGCTGACCAGTACTTTCTCCAGTTGTGATACAGGTTCTGCTTGGCAGCAAGGTAGAAGCTAAGAATCTCCATTATAAGTGCTTAGAGAGAGTGCAGAGATTAGTGAAAACACTGGGACTACCAGTTCTCTTGGCATTAAAATTGCTGCACTGATATGTCAAAATCCCTCTCTTCATAAGAGGAAAACTCAGAGCTGTTGAGGCTTATTATTCAGCTGCTGGATGCAGAAAAGTCTTGTGGAAATCCGTGGCTGCTCAGCCAATATAAGCTCTTATTTGAAATCAAAGCAGGATTTGGGATGACAAATCCCAACCATGACCTAGTATGTAAAAACAGGTACTAAAAATATATGTCTTGATCATAACCTCTGCCTCCAATGCTGACAGAAAGAGTAGCATCTTCTCTTCCCACACAGTCTGCAGATATTCTGGTCTTAGTGGTACAGATCTTCTCCTTCACTCTTTGTAGGAGGTGGCAAAGGGCTTCTGGCCTGCTCAGGTAGCAAAATCCACCCTTGGCTGTACTGAGCAAGCCTTTAACTATGTCAGACACCAACATGGCACAAGTTTGGCACTATCTAGTGTCAGCAAAGGTGACAGTGATCTAATGTATTTGGATGTTAAAATGCAAGATACTTAACTTTTATAAACGGCACCAAAGACCTCTGGGACTGCTGCCTGAGAAATTCCATTTCATTACAGGAAATTCAGAGAAACACTTCACAAGGTGTAGAAAGGCAAGACCCATGTCTGAATAAAAGAGGGAAAAACTGCAATAGAACATTTTGAGCACTACCTCGATTATTGCCATTAGTGTAATACCTCTCCATAGACGAGGAAGCTGACAATGAATACAAATCTCTACTTTAAACTGCATTTTTAGAAAACCTCAAGCAGTGTGTTGGACTATAATAAAGAGCAGACAATACACTGAGCCTCCCATATGTGAATTTATAATCACAGCTAGAAAGGGTCTAACTTTCTTCCCCAGATGTTCCCTAGCTGTGCCAGGCAAAAAGAAAGTTTTCATGGCAATGCTATGACAAACACCATTTATGCAGCAGTGGCCATCTTCAGACACACACTGGAAGCATAAGGCTTTTTTGAAAGGGAAAGGGAGATAAAAAGGAACTCTGAGGAAAAAGTAAGCAAACCGAGACCCAGAGGAGCCCCAAGAACTGCAGTTCAAGAGGGCCAGTCCAATCCCTGCAAACCAAGAGGAAAGCCCACTCAGGCTTTTAGCAAAGCATGGATTAGATTCATCTAAACATGTATATAAATTGTTTGGAGAGTGGAGAGTGGTTAATCACTTTCATTAATGCTTTTTGTCCTTTGTTAAATATGCTTACTGTCAAATTTTTGATTATACAGAATAACAAGAAGGAAGGGTGGACACAAGAGCTAGCATGAAGGAACTGCCCAGCTTGAGATTTAACTCCACTGAAAATGTTTGTTGCTAATGTTCAAATCTTGGCACTTTTTATAAGGTGTACCAGCATTATATAGACTCTGGTCACAAAGAATGACCAGGACATCCAGGAGAGCATGGAAATCTTACTAGACAGTGGCTCTGGAATCAGAATGGCCACTGCCCACATCTGCTAAGTGATGGTAGTCGTCTCCCACAGCACACAGATGTCTCAAAACTAAAAAAAAATATTAATAAGTACAGTGATGAGTTTTCATTAGGAGGACTTCCATGGAAATTGTAACATTTCTTGCAGTACTTGTGAAATCCTCTGTCCAAAGTACATGGAGAAAGTGTGGTATCTGTTGAAATTGCAATGTGATAAAAATATCAAAACGCCGGTGGAGCTCAGGGTATGCATGAATGTGTTCCTCACCATTTGCCAAGGGACTTTGCAGCCAATGTTACAGTTATATTTAACTTCTGAAACACTTTTACTGACACGCTATAATGCAGAGCTTTGTTTTGCCTGATTGCTTTTATTTGATCCCTAGCAGTTGTTTTGACCATGAAAATTTGGATTTAGGTCAGCTGCTCACAAGAAATTTAGATGAGGATGCAAATTCTTCAGTAGGAATACTTCTACTACCAAAAAGTGAGACGCAGGTCAGACCTCAACAGTCTTTTAAACCACGTGCCTATGGATTTATGTGTGATAGAGCCAAGTCTGAATTCGCATTCTTATGCAAATCTCCTTCTGTGATGATAGGTGGTAAGAGAGTTTAACATAGAACTAAATGCTCAGCCATCCACTAGGTGTTGATCTAGTCATAAAACTGGCACTAAATATATGCACACCTTTGTTTCTGCTTCTCTTAGAACATTATCACTTAATATGCATTAGCTCACAGGTTCTAACAAGCACATCAACAAACTGTAAAATGGTTGAAAATATATGGTCATGGACAAAACTCAATACGTCTTTCACCATGCTTATTTCAGAAAAAAACTTGTATGAAGATGTCATAAGAAAATTCAGCTGAAGGTCAGTCTGCCAGATGGTAACACTGTCCTTAGGAGATGTGTAGGCGACCTGGATTACAAATACTCCTACCTGTGTCCAATAAAAAATTGTTACAGAGAAAATTTATCTCACCAATTATTGTATTGTATTATTGTACTAAGATAGTAGGAGTGGTATTACGTTAGTCAGGGCAAGATACCCACAGAAAATTTCTTTGTGATCTAAATAAGAACCTGCACAAATAAAATTTACTTTTGTTTCTATGAGTGTTGTTCAGTTAAAACTAAATGAAGCTTCCTGGCTGCCCTTACTTTTATAAATTGAACTAACCTATATTCTGAACCCCAAAGTCTGGTCCATTATATTTTCTGAATAGCAAAATGTTTGACTCACACAGCCAGAAGTGTCAGACCAAGTTCCCACTGAGTCCAATTTTGATAAAAGTTTAATAAAGTTTAATAGTGGAAAGCAGAAAGAACTGGTAGCAGTTCAATTTGAGTGCATACAGGCATATATAGGCTATTTAGCAATACAATTTGGAGAGTGCCCAATTTCTGCATCTGATTTTTTTAACTTTGATAATCAGTAATATAAAAGCAGAAATTATGGGGCACACTTTAACATGTTAAATCACATGATTCTCCTCTAAAATAAAAAAGTATACTTCTCATTAAAATGATGGTGAACATTGTTTTACTTTTTTCCAAGTTATGCTGATTATCAAAACACTTAGACAAAATCAGAGGTTTTCTCTTTTAACTCTGTTATCCTACTACCAAAACCCAACAGTCAATGACCTCAAAATCAGTAATAAACGGGAAAAATAATAAATTAATCACACACAACACAAAAGACATCATAGCGGAACAATTTCCAAAAATACTCTTGGAAGTGTTTTTTAACAGCATCAGGTCTTTAATCCCCTATTCAGTGGGCCTGATGTGCCATCTGGTGTTTCAATTTTAAATTATAAGAGTTTTTGAAAGATGCAATCATTCTGTAGCATTTAAACAAATAGGCTGAAAAGTAGTGGAGTGGTTGTTTTTGTTGCTTTTTTTCTTTAATTTTGGAAGCAGCCATTTATGCAAACAGTGGTGAAGAAATTAAAACTTCACCACTGTTAATACTGCTCAGAGACCAATTAATACTTGGGTCTGAACCATAAAAACTAATCTTGCACTGCAGATGAAAATATGATGATCTGACCAAAATATGATGATGTGTGAGCGCTATCTGGCGGCTTACTTGGCATTACAATTTCTTGTATCTCACTGACAGATTTTTTTTTCTCTTAACACTGGAGCTTCATTAAAAAATCCCAAGTTTTATGCCTTTTCTAGGTCTTTATCCAACTAAGTAAAATTCTGTGAAAGTTTGGTATGTTTATCTTTCTAAGTCTGGATTCACACAAACTGTGATTGGAGTTGGCACAGATTAGACATTTTATGGATTGCAAACACACGTATTCAGGCTTTAATGTCTTGAATAATCCAGTTAAAATAATTGGGGTTATTCACAGAAAACAACTAAAGCTCCAGCAAGATGATACAAGTGGTACTGTACGTGTGTTGGGCAGCAAACCTTCAGTACATGTTCCTTCTCAATGTGATTTGTGTTCAGATAGTGAACAGCAGCACAGCTAGCAGTGAAGGAAAAACAAGACAGGTGAGTTCTTTACTAAAACACTTACTTGGGTAGTATATAAAGGCCAGACAAACTGTTGCCCTAATCATAGAGCTGTTAAGATCACTGCTAAAATGTAAACCTTCCACCAGAGCACTGCTGAAACCTGTGAGACGAACCGTGAAAACACTCTCCCAGAACAATTTTTTATAGGCGAGTGCCACCTGGTGGGGTATCGGGTAGAGTTTTCAAACCGAAAAAGCTGGTTTAAGGTGGTTAAGATCTTTTCAAATCACAGAACTTACATCAAAAAATAGCAGCAAAATCTTACCACAAATGTGCATCCGGCAACTGAGCGGACACATGAACTGGCTCTAGTCCCTGCTGATCTATGCATGACACTGATTATGTTGTGAAATGACGCACAAGAAGGCTTTCATATTTTTAATTAATATATTTGCAAGCGTCTCTACCTTGAATCAATGTAAGTTCAAAATTAAATTATGAAAAGGCTTTTCTTTCAGTTCTATTCTTCTATTTCTGGCTTTGAAACTTGTAATT
Source organism: Anabacerthia variegaticeps (assembly GCA_035583185.1). Lineage (NCBI taxonomy): Eukaryota > Metazoa > Chordata > Aves > Passeriformes > Furnariidae > Anabacerthia > Anabacerthia variegaticeps. The sequence goes on along the minus strand of JAWWEW010000001.1, from coordinate 1,541,946 downwards.
CCCTAAATTTCAAGTACATACAACTCCTAGGTAGGTATCCTATGCAACACAAAATTAACAGCATGAATGAAAGGTACCTTTGTTGTGAGTCTTCTATGCTAGGAAAAGCACAACAGAGTTGGGCACACGTTACCACATATCAAAGATAAGGGTAGAGATTGCCACACGTCTCCAGCTTAAGTGAAAAACAAGGCCTCTGTTGTAACCAAATGTGTATTTCTGCTCCTGACATATTAATGGATGGCAGTTGTAGCCGCTAGAAGTCAAGATGCTGCTCAAAATGTCCAGCATTTCCTGCTATATCCCAAAGAAAATCTCACATTTGAGGCCCAGTTCTGATTCTGTTCATCACTCTGTGAGACTACAGCACTTACGCTGAGCAAGTAGCTGGAAAATTGGGCTCATCCTTTCATATGCTTTTTTGCACAACTTGAAACAATGTTCATTTCTAAACTTGCAAGATTTACAGAACACCATGGAAATGAATGTATTGTTGGAACTTAGCAGGCAGACTGTGCAGTTGACACAGACGCAGGGTTCCAAGTTTGTCTAACATGGTTTAAATTAGGAAGAACAGCCTTTGAGTTAGATTTAGTGGCATAAACAGGACACTCACACTGTAAGAAAACAGTGGATACATAAAATCACAGAAATGCTTGTCCTATCACAAGATTTTGCTACTTCTGTTCTCAGCCTCTGTCTTATACACTTGCATAAAATGTCATATTGACAGGCACCCAAGCATCTTTGTTTAATTTGGAAGTTGTCACCAACAGGTACACTGCTTCTGTTTTCATTCACACATTGGCTCACCACTTCTTTGTCTTCATCCTCCCGGCCTCAAGCAGCAGAAGCAAGCATTACTTGGCTGTGCACAACACATGGGCGTTGCATATAAAGAATTAAGGGGATTAGCTGCACCACCATGGTTGGTTATGGCTTCAAAGGAAAATATTGGCTGGACCTACGTAAATGTCTCTGTTTAAGTGATTTAAAAGAGACCATTTCCCAGAAGTACAGGTGCATGACTGACTGCAGCTATGAGGGCCGTGAAAGGGCAAGAGTTACTCGGGGATGGGGGGGATGATAAATAAAACGAAGGAAATCCACGAAGGCGGGAGGGGATCTCTCTCCGCTCCCCTCCCTCCCGCCCCAGGAGGTGCGGGCTGTCCCACCTGCGCTGCCCGGCCCCGGCCGCACACCGAGCCCCCCCCGGGGCGGGGCAGGGCCGGGCCGGCACCGCCCGCACCCACCGCGGCCCCCGGGGCAGACCCGCGTCCCGGGGAGGGCAGCGCGGGGACCGGGGCCCGGATGCCGCCGGGGCCGCGGTGGGCACGGACACCCCCTCGGGCGGGCGGGCGGGGGCCGC
>JAWWEW010000001.1:1512985-1539255 GCA_035583185.1 Anabacerthia variegaticeps | reverse complement strand
CGCCGCCCGCTGCGCCGTGCCCGAGCCGGGGCCGCGGGGCCCGCAGCCCGCCCGGCCCGCAGGTACCGTGGGGGCTCCGCGCCGCCCTCCGCCGGGACGGGACGGGACGGGATCGGGGATCTGCCTCGCTCGGCGCCCCCGCCCCGACGGGGATGGCGGGGATTCCCCGGCCGGTGGTTCCCCCGCTTCGCACCCCGAGGGTTCTCTGCCCCTGGGTCTCTCCCCCCGGGGTGCGAGGCCGCCCTGCCGCGGCGAGCTGGAGGGCTTATTCAGCGGGGACTGCCGGAGTTTGGGGGCGGGAGGCGAGTGTGGGGCCGTGGGGTGCATCCCTGGATGATCGGTGGGTTTCGGCTTCTTTACGGTGGTCCCTTGTTTTGCTGTGCTCACCTGCGCTTTCCCTGCCTCTCTCGCTCTCTTTTTTTAATGCAGAAACGACAAGCAGAAGGAAGAAGAGGTTCGTGTCCAGCCCCCGCTACGTGGAGACCATGCTGGTAGCCGACCAGTCCATGGCCGAGTTCCACGGCAGCGGGCTGAAGCACTATCTGCTGACACTGCTCTCTGTGGCGGCCAAGCTGTACAAGCACCCCAGCATCCGCAACTCCATCAGCCTCGTGGTGGTGAAAATCATGGTCATTTATGAGGAGCGGAAGGGACCTGATATCTCTTCGAACGCGGCCTTGACTCTGAGAAACTTCTGTAGCTGGCAGAAGCAGCACAACCCACCCAGCGACCGGCATGCAGAGCACTACGACACCGCAATCCTCTTCACCAGGCAGGTGAGGGACATGGATGTCATATTCATCCCCACGCCCATTGCTCCCTACTCCAGGAGGCCCCCTCTGTCAGAAAGATCTCCAAAAAACTGTTCAGAGACAGTCCTGTGTTATCACAGCTTCAGTGAAGTAGGGTAAAAATTAGATTAACTGCTTTTTGTTTTGTCGGTCTTTTGCTGTTTGCACCGTCTTGTGTGAAACTCAAAGTTTGTGCACTGTATTTCTGCCCCATATACTTTTAGCAGATTTAGGATGGAAATTATGCATTTTATTTCTACGTGTAACCCTTGTGCATGTTCCAAAGACAGATTTTTGCCATCATACCCATTGAAGTGCTGAATATTTATGCTCTTTCCATAAGTAAAGGCAAACTGCCAGGGCTGGATGGTTCTTGCCAAGGTTAAGTCTCTGATCTGATTAATAATGAAACTGCCTTTTTTTACAGGACCTGTGTGGTGCCAAGACATGTGATACTCTTGGGATGGCTGATGTGGGAACAGTTTGTGATCTAAACCGCAGTTGCTCTATCATAGAAGACGATGGTTTGCAGGCTGCCTTTACAACAGCCCATGAACTAGGTACTTGAAGCTTTGAAATGTGATTAATTGAAGCCAGCTTGATGCCGTAAAGCAACCGCCCGGGCTGCACCACAGGCTCAACCAGCACAGTCAGGAGAAGGTTAAGCTTTGCCTTGCAGCAGGGTTGAACTGAGGAAAGCAAATCCAGTCTGCACAGCATTGTGTGCAGGAGCTGTGTGTTTGACTGACTGCAGAAAAAAATGGGGAGAGAAGATACAGTGCCATCTGCTTAAAATCTGGTAGTATTCAGATTCGGGTTATTACTTAAAGACCAGGCTATGACCAGCTTTACAGTACTATTTAAAATACTGTGGGTAATGTATAGGACAGACTTCCTAAAATCATAGACTTTTCTTTTTTTTAAGGCCACGTGTTTAACATGCCTCATGACGATGCAAAGCAGTGTGCTGGTATTAATGGAGTAAGTCGGGATTTCCACATGATGGCATCTATGCTTTCCAATCTGGATCGCAGCCAGCCATGGTCTCCATGTAGTGCCTACATGATTACAACATTTTTGGATAACGGTCACGGTAAGATTATTAAGTTTTCCATTCATGTGGCATTTAAGCTCTTGCGCTTTACTGCTCTGGAGTTTTTTTCTTTCTTTTTCCTTTTTCTTAACAGAGTGCTTTCTGCTTCAGGATAGAGTTAACCTTTTGCATGCTGCCAGTGAATTTAGAGGGCCCTTAGTTTTACAGAAATGGTGCCAGAAATGGGCTCAAAAACTTTTGTTACAAAGCAAATGCAGCTTCCTTTTGAAACTGAATGCACTCAGCATCGTCTGCCTTTTTTCTTGACTTTTTTTTCCTTTTCAGGTGAGTGTTTGTTGGACAAGCCCCACAAACCAATCCAGCTCCCTTCTGACTTGCCTGGCACGTTGTATGATGCCAACAGACAGTGCCAGTTTACATTTGGAGATGAGTCCAAGCACTGCCCTGATGCAGCCAGTACGTGTACAACGCTGTGGTGTACTGGCACTTCTGGAGGACTGCTTGTGTGCCAAACCAAACACTTCCCTTGGGCAGACGGCACCAGTTGTGGGGAAGGGAAGTGGTGCATGAATGGCAAGTGTGTGAATAAAACTGAGAAGAAGCATTATGATGTAAGTACTGAAAAAGAAGTCAGGATGTATCTTGAGTTGCAGAGTCACATGGAAAATGCTGCAATGGGAGGAATCAGTTAAAGGGGATGGAATCAATGGAGGCAGACAGCTAATAAACTTGAAGCGTCTTTTTTAATGAGTAGCTTGGGTAAAAATGAGCATGATTGTGGGTTTTGTGGTTTGGTTTTGTCTTGCTCTCACAGTAGTAACTTTTGTTCTGCCTTTGCTTGTCATTCCAGACACCAGTGCATGGGAGCTGGGGATCCTGGGGGTCATGGGGGGAGTGCTCCCGAACCTGTGGTGGTGGAGTGCAGTACTCCTTCAGGGAGTGCGACAACCCTATCCCAAGGAACGGTGGGAAGTACTGTGAAGGGAAACGTGTGCAATACAGATCATGTAACATTGAGGACTGCCCAGACAACGATGGTAATCTTTTCCCCATTTCTGAGGTAGAAGACTGGTGTCTTGTGGAAGAAGAGCATGGACAGAAGTGATCTAATGTCCACCTGTCTTTTCTCTGCCTGCAGGCAAAACGTTTAGGGAGGAGCAATGTGAAAAGCACAATGAGTTTTCCAAGTCTCCATTTGTAAGTGGACCTGCAGTGGAGTGGACACCCAAGTTTGCTGGTGTCTCTCCAAAGGACAGATGCAAGTTGGTTTGCCGAGCAAAAGGAACAGGATACTTCTTTGTTTTACAGCCAAAGGTATTTCAAAACTGTACCTCTTCCATCTTATACAAACAGGATTTTTATTTTCTCTCTTTATGTGACCAGTCAAGCAGTGTAGAAATCTGAAATTATGTCTTTCTCATATTGAAGCTGGATTATTGCTCCTCCCCTTCCTACATGTACAGCTTGATCAGTACAAGCATACTTTAAATATTCTGGCACAGTCCTTCCAGTTATTTCACATGTACTGCCTCTTCTACGCACTCCACCCTAGTTTCCTTTCCTCTCCTTCCACCAATTTGATTACACTGAGATATGTTCAGAAAACTGGGGGGAATCTTTGCCAAAATATTGGTGCTTTCTCATACTGGTTCCTAATATGCTGACAGTTTAAAATAAACATGAGGAAAAATGTTCATCTTGCATAGCTACTTGAACTCACTGTCATCAGATGTTGAGAGCCAGTAACTACCAGGGCGATGACACAGATGTTTTTTGTAGACCAGTACTTCTAGAAATAGAGGACATGTTGAACAACATTAAAAGCACTGTTGGTACTGTACTCTAAGGACATGACTGCCTTCTAGTGACATTAGAAAACAACGTTCTTTTTTTATATGAAATCAGTAAAACAGTTTTGTAGGAGGGGGTATTAAAGAAAACTGAATTTGTTTTTTCCTCTCACCATGGTATCTTTTGTGCTTGTGAGATGAAGTAGCTGTACATACCTCCAACTATGGGCTGCTTTGGTTTTTAGTTTCCAAAGCCCTGAAATTAGAAGAGCTGCAGGTCTACCACCTGCCCGTATTTTACATTTGGTATGTCTGGTGTGTTTGTGTTCCGCAGTTCCAAAGCAATGTGCATCTTCTAATCGGAGACCCTTGTGTTTGTTTCCTGCAAAGGTTGTGGATGGCACCCCATGTAGCCCCGATTCCACCTCTGTGTGTGTCCAGGGGCAGTGTGTAAAGGCTGGCTGTGACCGTGTGATAGGATCCAACAAGAAGTTTGACAAATGTGGTATCTGTGGCGGCAATGGATCTACTTGCAAGAAAGTGTCTGGCACACTTGTAAGAGCAAAGTGAGTATATGACTGCTGCTATTACTTTGTTCTCGTGAATGTTTTGTTGATGTAAGCTCTGGCTTTCCAAGTCAGTGAGATGTTGCCTAATTGTATCGTTGGAAATGAAAGTTGATCTGTCAGAACCATCTGACTGAGCACAACTTACAGTGAGATCCCAGCAAAAGAAGCCCCTTACACATGGGTGTGTCTCTGCGAATGTGGGATGTGACGCTGCGAATTCCTTAATCCATTATTTAGGTCAGCAGCTCATGACCTAAATGCTTTGACTTCAGATGAAGTCTAGTCTTGTGCTTGGAAGCTTCTTCGCTTTCTCAGGGAAGAGTGGAGGACTCAGTCTTTTTCTTTTCTATTGGGCAGACCTGGCTACCACGATGTCGTCACCATTCCAGCTGGGGCAACAAACATCGAGGTGAAGCAGCGGAACCACAGGGGTGCAAGGCACGATGGCAGCTTCCTTGCCATCAAAGCTGCAGATGGCACGTACGTCCTCAATGGTGATTACACCTTGTCCACACTGGAGCAGGACATCACCTACAAGGGCAGCGTGTTGAGGTACAGCGGCTCCTCTGCCGCCCTGGAGAGGATCCGCAGTTTCAGCCCCCTGAAGGAGCCTTTGACCATCCAGGTCCTCACAGTGGGGGACCTGCCACAGCCCAAGATTAAGTTCACCTATTTCGTGAAGAAGCCCACGCAGCCTGGGTCTGAGAAGGTGCCTGGTAGGAAGAAAGAGTCCTTCAACGCCATCAGGGAGATCATCTCATCTGAGTGGGTCATCGAGGAGTGGGGCGAGTGCTCCAAGTCGTGTGGCTCGGGCTGGCAGCGGCGGGCAGTGGAGTGCCGGGACCCGCAGGGCCGGCCGGCCACTGACTGCGCCCGGGAGCTGAAGCCCAGCAACCTTCGTCCCTGCGCTGATGTACCCTGCCCGCAGTGGCAGCTGGGGGACTGGTCGCCCTGCTCTAAGACATGTGGGAAAGGTTTCAAGAAGAGATTGTTGAAATGCATTTCTTACGATGGCAGCGTGCTGCCACCAGAAAGCTGTGAGCCTTCCAAGAAGCCAAAACACCTGATAGACTTCTGCAATGTTATAGACTGCAGTTAAATAGAATAAGTTGGGAAAGCTAAATTTTATTTTATTTTTTTCCTTCAGAACAATGCACTGAAAAAAAAGAAGGCTAGAGGTAGCGCATGTATTTTTGCATAAAAAATTCATGGTAAGGATCCATTGAGGTGGGACAGTGCAAATAGCTTTAGTTGGCCTTGCATCCTAAAAATACCCTGCCAACTGAAAATTTGATGGGCTAGCAGACCCACGTCACTCACTTGTCTTCAGCAGATAAGGCCCAAAGGCATCATAATTGCCTTATTTAAAGTCTGTTATAAATTAAACAAAACATGAGCAGTGAGACACATTTAAGCAAACATTTTGGGGTTTGGTTATTTCTCCCTTATTTTGGATTCATATTGTGGTACTGATCAAGTCCCCATGTGTAGGAAGGGAAGGGAAAGGGGAGTGAAAAAGATAGCTTAAAGTAATTGGTCAGAGCTTACCTACCTCACAAAGGGCAAAAAACAGGATTGGAAAAGGAGCTTTAACTCTATCATTCATGGCTGCTATTGTTTCAGAGAATAGTTTTATATAAAAATAAAGCCATATTCTCTACCTGTAAAGAGTAAGAAATATCAAGAACAGTTGGTCAACTCCACAAATAACTAGGATTTCTTTTTTTTTTTTTAAGTGCCTTTATGTCATCTCAATGTGCCTGTCCACTTCTCTCATCCACTCCAGTGCCATTGTGGTGACATACGTAATCCAGAGGCTAGAAATGTGGTCATCTTCATGGAACAGATAACGTCTCTATTTGCTCTTTGTGCCTTCTGCATACCTTCCACTGGCTTTTCTGATTCCAGCTTGGTCCTTCCTTCCTGTCAAACAGACTGATGGAGTTTGTGAGCATTTGAGTCATGCTTTCACATTCAAATCTTTTGCCTTACCCCAGCCAATGGATATTGTTTGCATTTGGGTTAAAAAAAAAAAAAATCCCACTATGAATGGGAACCTTCTGTGTGGCCTCTGATGGGCTTGTAGTATGCAGTCACTGATAAGGTGGGAAGGCAAAGCTGAAGGATAGCAGGTCCATCCACAGCTGCATTCACGATTGAAGTTTGTGCCAGTCCATAGACAATGAGAGAATATGGCTTTCCATATGTATATAGTAAAATATATTACTATAGATTTTATATACTTTATAAGTATTTTATATTTCTTTCCCTTCTGGGAAAGGTTATAAACTGTAATAAATGCATATAATGAACGTATTTATTTTTATACTTCTTGTCTAATGTGATCTTCTAAGTTATCACTTTTTTAAAAGGACATATAACAAGGATAGAGTATTTATACAGTATAATATGTTACTAGAGGTAATAAAAGAACCCTATAAATTTTGGAAATGGAGCGTCTTTATTTCTCTGGACTAAAACTAGTCCATCAAGCAGAAGGAGCTTGGAATCTAAGGAAATGTTATGCAAAAGGCTACTAATTAACTGTGTTAGTGAAGAGGTTTGAAAAACTCTACCTGTAATGCCATTCACCATGTTAAAAGAGGTAATTTTGTATTTTATTACTTAACCACTAACTCACCTATTTAAAAAACAGTGCAACTATACTGATGCTACTGGTTGTAATAACTGCTTGCAGAGGGAGTATTGTTGTCAGTAGTGTTTGTAACCAGCAGAATACGTACAAAAGTAGTTTTACCTGCTTTGCTTAACCTTACCCTAGTGGGAAAGGAGCACTCAAAATTTGAAAGCCTTTAACAAGCAGTCAGAGGTTTCCCTCAGCAGTTTCTGGAGGACCTCCTGATCATGTTTTTCTAATTAGAAGTACTGTATAAATGAGCTGTTCTAATGCTGTTGGTAGCACATTTTATTATGTTAAAATAGATACTAAGCATCAAGAAACTGATTTTTGCTCCCTCATATCTGATCTCATGGCCACTTCAGTCGAGGGGAAATCTGTTGAGTTCAGTAGGATCTGTGCCATGGAATTTGAGACATCAGTCATTTATGGATACTTTTGGCTTTGTGTCATGTAAAAATCTATTAAAACTTCCTTTGCCAATGTTTGGACTCAGTCTTGCAGAAATAGTTCCCACTTTATTCTATGGATAAAATCCTGGCCCATCTAAAGCACATAGAAAAATTCTCATCACATCACACTTCATTGAGTATTACTTTGACATGCAAAAATACTGGGGAATATTTTGCTTCTAACATTATTTGGGAGGGAGCCAATCCCTTTCTGTATTTCTAAATAGTTAAAAATATGTATAAATACAGCAAATAACTATTTATTTGTGTATATGTTATTACAGCAGGTAAAAATTAGGATTATATACAGTTTCAAAAGAAAAAAATACTCATTTTCTGCTGTTGTTGTTACTCTTTATAGACTTCATATCCTGATGTGTGGTTGGTGTTATCTGAAAAACTCCATGTGAGAGTCCAAGGAGTTACAGTCCTGAAAAGGCAACACCCTGTGATATCTGCAAAATTGACAACATCCCATGACTTCTGGGTGATGGCAATTGCCCAAATTTGCTCTTCTTAACCTAGAAAAGAAACATTCAAGGCAAGGCTAAGAAAGCCCTGGGGAGGAAACAGCTTCTCCCAGACCTACCCATATCAATTAAAGCCAGCCCGAGGTGCTGACATACTCTCACTTCTTGCAGTAGTGCTTAAAGAGGCTCTGGGGAGAGAAAAATAGCGTTTCACAGGCACCGCCTTTCATGCTGAAGGGAATTTGGATCCAATCAAATACATAAAATTCCCTCTTTTTTAACAAAAGGTGGTGAAGTGTTCTGTGTAATGCTGTGACTGCATTATCTAGATCAGTCAGCCTTGTGGTTACTTAGAGATAAGAGAGGGGTTGGAAGGGGGTGAGGAAAATCAAACAGATTTGGTATTTTACACTAACAAATGTCAATAACAATTTTTACACTTTCACAAACAGCTGCATAATAAAATGAGTGATGAACTAGTAAAGTTTTATGACATACTGGCAGCCTATTTGCTATGGTAGCATTCATTTCTTTAGAGCACAAACAAAGCAGCAGCAGGTCAGTTGTAGTGCAGCTGACCAAGATTGCATTTCCAAGTCATGGTTCACTGGCTACATATTTTTCTTTGATTAGATCATGAATTCTTTTCAGTTTCATCTCTTATACAGTAACAGGGTTCATGAATCATAGAATCATAAAATGGTTTGAGTTGGAAGGGATCTTAAGACCATCTACTTCAACCCCCTTGCCATGGGCAGGAACACCTCCCACTAGACCAGACTGATCAGAGCCCCATCCAACCTGGCCTTGAACACTTCCACTGATGGGGCATCCACAGCTTGTCTGGACAACTGCGCCTGTGCCTCACCACCCTCACAGGGAAAAATATCTTCAGTATATCTAATCTAAATTTGCCCTGTTTCAGTTTGGAGCCACTCCCCATTGTCCTGTTACTACAGTTCATGAAGAAGGGTCCCTCTCTCACCTCTCTGTAGGCCCCTTCACAGACTGGAAGGTGGTCTGAGCTCTCCATGCAAACTTTTCTTCTCCAAGCTGAACAGCCCAACTTTCCTAGCCTGTCAAAATTATGAAAATTATAAAATTATATCCTTTTTTTTAATAGAGCTGGATTACAGATAATGTGCTCCAAATAATATATTAATTAAGCAATGAAATTGAAGAACTGCACCCTTCCAAAGCACCCTTTAGTGACAAGAGAATCTGCTGCTCTGGGTGACCCAGCAAAGGGAAACAAGAAAAACCAATGGAGCATAGTTTAGCTGTGTAGTAATCAAGATCACAATTAAACACATCCCCTGCACCAAGAGTCTGGCAATTTATAGCTGTTCTTACAAAGGACTGGCTAGTTAAGTGTCTTTGTGTGCACACCCATCACTGTAAGCAGGCATCTCAACACTTTGTTACTGACTCATATAAGGAGTGCTCTGGGGAGCAGGAGCAGCAATGAAGCTTGTGAGTGTGAGTGCAAAAGCTGGCACTTTCTGCCAGCCCAGGCACTCTTTCCCTGGGCCAGGGCCACGAGTGCCACTAATGCCCCAATGGGCTTCATACCCTAGATGAAGACTTGTTTTCTGCAAGGTTTTCTCAGTTGTCCAGCTTGGCAGGGTGGGCGGGACGAGTTTCCGGTGCCCAGCGTTTCAGCTGAGGACAGCCTCACTCCCTTTCGGAGCCAAATTTGGCTGGCTTCTGCCCAGGTTCAGAGAAAACAGATGCTCTAGCCTCAATTTTTGTAAGATTTTTATGTCATAAGATAAATGGGTTTAGCTAAGTAGTGTGGGCGTGGTATATGAAACCTGTATCTTCAGGTGTGGGGAGAGGCAGGTGTGTAAATGAACGAGATGTGTCTTTCTTGATCCCCATTGGTTTCATTGTTTGAAGGGCTGAGAGATCTTCAGTTCTTGCTCAGGCTGAAGTCTTTCTGTTGGCAGAGTGGGACAAATGAAAGCAATGTATTTCTTAGACATTTCAGACATCATGAGACCAAAGAACTCTTTCCAGTCTTTCAGAGGCCTGAGGAGCTTGGCTTTGGGACAGGCAGCCAGTCTGAGGGCTAGATCTCCAGAATCCAATCTTCAAATCTCACCATCTAAGTTAGATAATAACTGGAAATTTGAAGAGGAGACTTCATTCTGGAGAATTATCTGCCAGGCTGATTAGATGTGGAATTGTGCTATCTATGCTCAGTAAGCATTGCAAATGGTGTAACTAGAAAATGTGGAGTAGCTGTTTTCCTCTGGCACTGTTAAAATAATAAATAAGGTGATTTACTGCTTGAAATTATATTAACACTTAACAGGAAAAAACTCAAAACTATGTGTGATACAGTTAAGCTTCTGCATTCCCCTCTCTTTAGTTAAGTTGTTCTTGTAAAAACAAGATGTTTGAGTCATAAAAAAACTATTTGCCACTGATTGTAATAATACATGTAGTTTCAGAGCAGTGAAAGATTGGTGGCTATTTTAGAAGTTGGTTCTATTTGAGCTTTCAGAGTAAAGAAATAATTGTGTATGTCTGGTATGGAAAAATCCTGAAATTTTCTAGACCAACTATATATTTCAGAAGCTCAGAACCTGATACCTGCATTTCAGAGCCACCAGTTGCCTGAGTATATTTGAACCTGTAATTTTAATGTCATGATATTGACTTAGAGCATAAAGACCCCTGAGTTCTGTGTATAAATGACACTCTGATTTACCAGGCAGCAGCAAAGCTGGCATTTCACTTTCTGAAATGCAGCTCCACATACCTTGTAATGTGGCCACTGGATTCCTTCATTTGCAGTTTCACAGTAGCTTTCATTCAAATCTCCAAACACTGCACATTTCAGTAATAAGTAAGTTTCAGTAATAAGTAAGACCTTTGCTTTTATCATTGCCATGTCAAAAGTGAGTCAGCAGATGTGATTTGTTGAATGTTGTAGGAGAAATAGGTTATATGGACTAGAGGAGCAGAAATTTCAGACGAAATATATGAACACACTAACTAGGTTAGGGAATGGATAAGAAAATACTCCTAAAGAAATTCAGAAAGGCAGCTACAGAAGAATGACCCAGACTCAGCAAACAACTCCACTGTGTTGCCTGGCTTCTGCTCATCATCTGGCTATGAAATTCTCGCACAGCTTTGCTTTCACAGCCACAAGTTATTCTGGCCTCATACACCTGGGAAAGCTTTTCATCTCCTGCAGTTGCAGACATGCCTAGCAAACACTGTTTGGAGCAAAGATCAATCCTGTGTGATATGGTCAGGACTGCTTAGTCCTCAAGGCAAGGAGGGTATAATTAGGAGAGTTTTTCCTAGCAAAGGTCACCCAAATATAGCAAACAGATCACCTGCCCCCACATCCCCAAAACAGAGGTGAATCCCTAGGACGTGTCCGGGCTACAACAGGAGTGTAAGTAAGCATTCAGCAATAGCCTTCATTTAGCATAAACCTTTGCATTTTGCACTGTTTTGCATATACAGAGCACACTGTTACAATATGTGGAGGCAGAAAACGGACAGCCCAGGAGATTGCCACCTCTCCTAGCAGCATCCCCTTGATATCTCTTTCAGAGCAGCACCAAACTGTGGAACTCTCCTAGTGAAACAGCAGCTACAAACCTGCATTCATGCTTGATATTCCCCCCCCCCCCCCGCAAAACACAAAACAACCAGTTAAAACAGAGTTACCAGGTTCACAAGTGGTGCTATGAACGTGGTGTTTTAACAGCTACTCATGCTCCCGAAGCCTGGGGCAGGCAGATTATTGCTGGAGATAAAAGTAGCCTTGTTTGGACTTGCAGATCTGTTTTACAGTCCACAACAGTGTAAGAGGGTCTTGTGCAAAAGAGATTTAATGTTGAGCAATAGAAATACAGTTTTTTACAGTCCCTCTGCCTGTAAGCTGTGCTTGATAGCTTCAGTGTGATAAAGGATGTGTCATATTGCAGCTCAAGACCATCAGCTAATGAGATTCCAGATGCCTGGACAATATCTAAATTTAAGCATCCAGAATCTAAGTTGAAGCAGTGCTAAATCTGTCATCTTTAATATACTGTACTTTGTGTCAGAATGCTGCAAATCTAATTTAAGTTTCTACCAGCTTATGATTCTTCACAGATATTCCAGCTGGAAATTAATATTTTCTCCAATATTAGTTGCACTCAGCTATAGGATATTTTCCTATGAACACAAGAAGGAGCCGTGTGTTCCAAGAGGGAAGTCATATGGTAGAGATTATAATCAGGCAAGCTGAAAGCAGTGGCCATTTTAATTGTGCCCCAGTATATTTTTTCAGTATAACTAAGACAATATGCTTGTCTCCTCCCATACAATTTAAATGTGTGCTGCCACTTTGTATGATTCCTTATATGCAAAACTGGAGATTAAATCGGGGATAAGAAAACAACTGAAATTCAAATATTTTGTTTAAAGTTTTCAGTCTCAAGCAATACACATTAACGGAAATCTTTTCTAATTAGTTATTCTAATTGGAAACCTATGCCATCAATGACACAAAGCTTTAAAACTATTTACTTCTGTTTTTCTTTTTCTGTTTTCTTCAGTTTTCTGACAGCCAAACTGGCAAAAAACATGGATGCTGTGATGTAAAGAAAGAGGGATGCTCCAAGACATACATTGAAGGCCCAAAGTAGTGGATCATTCTGCACCATCTGGCAGATGGGCAGTGTCAAAATCTGACATCACCAGGACGTCACTTTTGTTAGAAATGGCTCCAAAGCTGCATAGGTACTGACCATTCTACCAAAGTCTGTACATCTTATGCTTCTCACATGTATGATCCCACTTCAGCCTACCAGGAGCTTTGAATAATTAACTTAAGCAGCAAAACCATGAAGTCCTTTTCAAACTGAGTCACAAAACTGGCCTCATCTGAAGCTGCCTGAAGGGAGAGGGAGAGGGAGAGGGAGAGGGATAGGGAGAGGGAGAGGACCTTTGTGGAATTGTTAACTGTAGAAACTTTTGAAACACATGTCAGAGATTAGATTTCACAATCAAGCGTGGGCAGATTTAAGAGTGAATTAAATGTAATGTAATGTCCATCTCTTTTTTCTCTCCCAGTGAAGCAATAAATACATTTGTAGATATGCTAAAATAATGAAGACTGGTGTTTTCCATTTCTCATTATCCTCCTGCTGGAACAAATGCAGAGAACAACATGGAAGCACTAGAGGGACTCAGCTGCCTTTGATGAATCAAAAATAAAATAAAATTAAAAAAAAACCCAACCCTTTGCACATGTTTCCACTTCATTCTTTTAATTCATAATTTTATTTATTTGTACTTTTAAAAGCATAATAGTTGATGTCATAAAGAAGAGCCCCCAGAGTTACATCTGAATTCAGCTCCAGCTGGACTGGATTCAAGGGGGCACTAAACAGCTGCCTGGCAGACAAGAAGGTCGGAGGCATTAAAGAGTATAAATGTTAAAATCCTGCATAAAATAATTTTGAATCTGATCTAAGCTAGCAAGAGCCAAGCAACTCAGAGCTAATGCTTCCATTTGCATAGGGACAAAAATTTGTATAAGCCTGTTTCTGAAGCTCAGACAGAAGTAATGGATATTACCCACATAAGAACACTGGCTTTAGTGAGGCTAAGTCATATACTTACATCTTTATTCCAGGTTTTAAATTAGATTCCTATTGGTTTGACTTTAAAAATCAGTAGATTGATATTATTTAAGTCTGTGCCAGAGATGTTCTCATCACTGCATGACAGCTTTAACTGCAACGAATGAATGAGAGAGCGCCTGCCTTTGGCGTGTAGTACAGAGGAAGAGGAGACAGGGACTGACACCATCCTGCTGAAGACACATCCTAGTGCTGGAAGGTCAGGAGGAGGGGTTTGCAGCTGGATTCTCCCACTGGGAGATGGGGTCTTCTGAGTTTCTTGATAAAAGTCCATGAATGGCACTGGCAGAATATTTGCTGAGAATTTGACAGGTATGTGAGCACTTGAAGCAGTCTGTAGTTTGCTTACAGCAGTACGGAATTTTCACTTTCTAGTATTGAGAGGGACATGTAAAGACTTGAAGGAGAAGATGAAGATATTGGCAACATGAGTTAGTTTAAAGCAAACTAGTGACATCATCTTGGTGCCAGTGGTGCTTTGGGGCTTTTCAAAGAAGCCTCTCTAGCCAGGTTTCCCTTCCCAGCTGAAAGTACAGGAATTTCCTTTGGGATGCAGGGCTGCTGCTGAGCCACAGACCAATGGAAACCCACTCCACCATGGGGCCAAGCAGAATCATACATGGCCTGCAGCCAGGGTGAGAATGGTCTGAGCTCACAGCTACCGAAATAAGTTGCGTGTTCGGCACCAGTGATTCTACACATCACTGCTTTCTCCTGAGACTTGTTTTCTCACTGGTAGCATGCAAATTATTTGTTCAAAGAGCAAACAAGGAAGCCAAGGTTTGCACACTGCATTCCCTAAGGATCCTAAGAGAGAGCTTCCCACTGGAAATGGTTGTTCTGATGACTGTTTGCAGACTAACTAATGTGGAGCAACAAAGTTGCTTTTACAGATGATTAGGGAATAATTTCCAAGAAAAGAGAGCAGCTCCCAGACATTCAGCTCAAAGAGCTTTGTAAAGGATCTTTTTTAACCTGGAAGGGACAAAAGTTATTTTACTGTCTCCAGCAGAGACTTGGTTTAGTGGCCTGGCCTGAAGAGGAGCACTGTGTCAGAGAACAGAAAATACAATTTCATAAAGCAACTATAGCTATTGTCCATGTGTTTTCAGCCAGTTCTGGGGGACAATCTGTTTTCTTTTTAATGTCAGTGATGATGGAGGATCCTTTGACAGTATGGAGCTGAAGAGTGAGGTTTGACCTGATGTTATCCAGACAGTCCCAGTTCTGCAGCCCTGATGACCTGGCGTGCTGTGGAGCCGTGCTGGGAGCTACGTAGTGGAAAACAAAGAGATGGTGGATTTTTTTCAGCGCCAGGAAAATGGATCCTACAATTTGCATTCAATTTTAGTTGAATGCCAGGAAAGTGCTTCAAAGAATGGAAATAGTTTGTTGCTCAAGACCTGAACTACTAAAAGATAAGTGTTTGGCAAATCTATGTTTGGGACGCCAGAGGAGACTTTGTAACTTTCAGACATGCTGCTTGGATGCTTTTCACCACAATTCACATGACCATGTGTTTTGCCATCTACCTGAGTATCTCATCCTGAATGTCAAGTGGTCTAAATCTACTTCATGTTATCCTTCAGTGAAGCCTGATGTATATTGTAGCCAGCCAGTTCTCCTCTTGTTTCAGGTCTGCCTACGCGTCTGACTAGTGAGAGCTTGTTTGCTTTAGCTAGGGGCTGTTTGACAGACTCACACAAGACTTGCCTAAGTAAGGCTTGCTCTTAAAAGCATTGCTGGCATAGTAATGTCACTGAAGAACATGGAAAAGAAAAACACAACCCAATTTGTTATAACTGTAACAGCAAAAAATCCTAATGAAATGCATTTATACTGGCCTGAGTCCTTCATTCTATTCTGAGAACTGATCTAAGCTATACCTACAAGGAAGTTGCATTTGCTGAACTAAATTAGATTTGCATTTTAACATGATCAGAAATAGCTTCACTGGTTAAAGCCATGTTGGCAAATCTAGTTACATACTGACAAGAATTAAAGAGCCTTCTCTTTTCTGTGTGCTTTAAGAAATCAGTGTCCCTCTCCTTGCTGTTTTTTTGTGTTGGCTGGGAGGAAAAGGGAGGCAGAAACTGAGTTCTCTCTCCTGTCTCTTGATGCTGCTCAGAAGTGCAGGAGATCACAGGGCCAATGTCCCTGTACCCCTGCTAGTTATCCACTACCTTTAAATATTCAGGCCATCAGAAACCCTGGGGAAATTTCAAAACATTTCAGGAACTGACTAGCATATGAGGTTTGCTGATTCCTCCACCAAAACTCTCTCAATGGACAGTTCACACAAATAAGCATCCAATACCCAGAGCCAAAATTTCACCTCACTTGCCATTTGAGGTAGCTGAAGACAATAAAACTCACCCCACTTGTTCTTCTGCAGGATCTGTGATGGAAAAGCTGAAAAAGTCTAAGAAGAAAAAGCAGTTAGCTGTGCTTTCAAATCTGACAATGGCAGCATTGTCTTGGGAAACAATAAATGATGGTTTTAAACAATTTAATACCACCAAAATGTGAAGGCAGTGTCATGCAGAAACAACAGCTACAGCAGTTTTCTTTAAGCTTAAATTTAATATCAAATGGTCACCATAGTCGAGCTTTGTTCCCTAGCACTAAGATGTCTGCATGTTACAGATGCACAACTTCTTCAAAAACTGCCAGATTACAGGATTACTCTAAGGAAAATTTCGCAATGGTGTTTGATTCCTTCCTGATGAAGTGATTTTCCACAACACTTTGCTCTTACAGCCTATTGGCAGATGAAGAGAGACTGGGGAATGAAATGCATTTGGTAGTATTACATAGTAACAATAAATGCAGTCCTCGGTGTCTTGATTAAGGAGTCCAGCCCTGTGGATATTCTGATAACAGTAAAGCTACATGAGGTCAATGCGATTCACTTTATAAGTGGAATAAGATCAGTCCATTCCCCTTAGCAAAGTCAGAGCAAGGAGCTTTCAGCTCAGAACTGTTAAAGTTACAATTATGACTAGGAACACTTATCAAGTAGAGTTTGAAATATTCCACATTCCCCAATCTGTCCAAATTGTATGCAGAGCAAAGAGAGCACAGCCACTGGAGAAAAGCAGAAAAACGCACAGCTATTCCAGTGCCCTCCATCCCAGGCAAATGGAGGGAAGCAGCCAGGCAGCCCCCACTGCTAGAGAGCTGTGAGGGACCCAGTGATGGTCCTGGAGGGTATCCTCCACACCAGGGACACAGAGCATTGCTGAGAAGGTGCTCCATGTCACCTGAGGGCAGGAAGTCCTTGGGAAGGGGAAGAAGAAGATCCAGCAGCTTCACAGCCTCCTTATGCTGCTGAAGGAGGGCAAGCAATGGCAGCAGGGGTCAGCATTTGGCCCATTTGTTGGCTTTAATAGTTCACTAGCATTTAATTATGGGCTATCCCAGCTGACCCACACCAAAGATTCAGATAAGGCTTTTGACTTGGAAAATCTCATGGGTAGCTCTGACAAGAGAGACACACAGGTTAGATGGGTGGTCTCCAAAGGAGCTTTCTCAGCACTGACATTTTCTTTGCAGTGACAGTGTGTCAGAGCCTTCTATTCTCCTGCTTCATATGCACAAGGGCTGTTCCCAGGGTAACTCTGTAGCCCTGGGAATGACCATGTGCACCGTGCACTCAAATGAGGGTCAGGCATCCCAAGCCGGGAGGTTGCCTGCACTTTTCTTGCCCAGTTTCTTGCTGATTAGTTCAATGTGACCCAGGTGGCAGATGCAAGAAATATGCCTTGGAAGAAAAGATTGAGAGGGATATGCTGGCAGCACCCCTTGGGTAATCTGCAGCTGGCTGAATTTTGGGTGGTGGCTTTCTCTTCCTCTCTCTGTAAAGTGCTTTGTACTCTAGTGCTGCAATAATGCAGCTAATTACAGGCCAGTGTTTGCTCTGATTGGTGGGGGTTAAGATGTATTATGATGCAGTCTTTAATTACTAAATTTCCTGCCTTTTGGGTACTTATCTTTACAGCCTGTGTGTTCTTTTATGTGCATAATAAGTGGTGAAATGATGCTGTTGGCAGAGTTTGAGATCGAGAGGTAGAGTATTATTTGAAGTGGCTTTATCAGAAACAACTATTTTTGAGAGCAGGAAGCTTTCCTTTTTGTGTGAAATGTAAATATTGTGCAATGATATCATTGTTGCAAATGTTAGAAAGGCATTCTGAAAAGCAGTTAGCAGGTGCTAAAAGAAATGCCAAGCAGCCTACTTGTAATGACTGGTAAAGATAATTTATCCCTTATGGTTTATATTAATTTATAATAATCTCACTAGTGGCACAAATAAGCAAACATTTTATTTTTATTTGGGGACTTTTAGGTTAAAATCAGAGATGATTTTTTTATTTGCCAAGGGCAGAGTAGGTCTTTCAGGTGTGATGGGCTCTACATTAACAAATGTCCTTGTGTTATTCAAGCACAACAGCAAGCATTGAAATCTGTCTCTATTATACAATAAGCCTGCATGTTGTAAAATAAGCAGCTATAGTATTTGGGCCATATGGTCTTCTCCTTCTCTTCCATTCTCTTTCTGCATTGGAAAGCTTGCTTTCTTTTTATCTATTTTTCTGACTCCCAGCTATGAAATGTGCACTTTTCTTGGGCAGAGAGTGCTAAATAAAAGGCGAGAAAGAGAAAGTTAGTTTATAGGGTAAGATAATTTGATAACTGTTTTGAAGTAAAAATTCAAGCTCCCTGGTGAGATTAAGGATGAGTTTCACTTTAAAATCATTGCTGTACTGTTAGTCCCTGCAGCCCCCTAGAAGAATTAAGCTGTTCATGTGAGTCAAGTGGGCGTCCAAATGTGTACCTACAGAGATCAAGCCAGAGGAAACACTGAAGCCAGAATCCTTCTGTTGTTTCTGGGTGGAAAGCAAGGCAAGGGGTACACAACATTTCAGGCAGGGGAGAAAGATGCACAGGAGGTATCTAATGATTCTCTTCCTAAAGAGAAGCTATATTTAGGTAGAACACAAATTAATGAAGCCCAACAGTCAGTTTGCTTTTCTGACTGAAATTTTGATTCACAGGTGTATGAAGCTATGAATTACCTGACTCCAGATGAACTTTGCAAACAGCTTCATTTGGAAGTACTGAGAGCAGAATTATCTGGGGGTTATGGATGGACACAGAGATATTTCTTTTTCCTGTTGAAAAAAAAAAATAAAAAATTCTGTTGAGCAGAAATTTGCCAAATGCTCCAGAGCAGGACATGAGACCTGTGAAGAAAAAGTTAAAACAACCACTTGGGAAGTCTCCCTTTCCTTAGCAAACACTGAAGGGAATATCTAATTAAATGGCTCCTTGGAAAGCATGGAATAGAAGATGGTTTTGGGGAATCTTACCTATACATTCAGGATTATAGAATAAACTGGGGAAAAGGACTCCAGAGCACTTGAAAACCTGTACAAAAGAAGGAAAATCTAACGTTTCTTAGAAAATGCAGGCTTGCCAAATGTCCTTCCTGTTAAGAAGATACTATGAACAACTTCTCAGCAGCATATTTGGGTGCAGCTTGAAAAATTGCAGTTCCCAGTATCCTTGATGGAGAAAGATGAGCATGCTGTAAGAAGAGGTATGTGGCTGAGGAGACGTAGAAATTCAAACCATCAAGGCTTCTGCCTCCCTTGACTTATGTCTCCTCTTCCTGGGGTCACACTGCTCAGGCTTTGGATGACAGGTAGATACCTCCAGTCAAGTTCAGACATGTAAATCCTTGTTTACAGAGCAATCTCAAAACTCACAGTCTCCATGACACTGGACTCCATTCCCTTTTCCTGCTGACATTAAAGGTGTGGTCTCAGAAGCAAGGAAGAAAGAAATATAGCATTGTAGAAAGTCTGAGATTAGAATTAGGCCCTAATGTCTTCAGTTCCCCTTCCCTAATTCTAATTCACGCAAAAAAGTGAAAGTTTGGCAAAATGAATCCTATTGGTAACAACTGCAGAAAGAATGATTTTGCATCAAAAACTGAAAGCCAAGCTTTAAAATTCATGTCCCCAAACTTTCCAATGCAAAATACTATGACTCCTTCTGGTTCAGAATTGTCTGAAAACAAACAAACCCATGGAAGGACTGTGAGCAAATTGTGTGTATTACACCTAATGTATGGTTTTGATTTTCCAGCATTGGTTTCTTTTTCCAGCAAATACTATAAAGTGATAATATATTAATATTTGTGAGAAGAAACCTTTGAATGACATGGGAGTCTACAAAATAAATTAGACCTGGGAAAGGGAAATAAATGTAACATTTTGTCATATCAGCTCACTAAATAGTCTGAATACCTGGTGGCTTTAACTGTAAAAACTTTTAAATTTGATTATTTTTTTTCCTAAATAAAATAACTGAAAAGCAAAGGACACACAGGTGTGAATAAGCCACCTCTGAGGTAATATGACAGATATGTCATTTATTTTTATAGACTTCCTTAATAATCCATTTGCTTGATTATAAACAATTCTGTCTTCATATTTTTAGATTTAGCTAAACAGCACGAAATCTACAACACAGGCCAAGCCAGATGTGAAGAGAAGTCTTTTAATGGTTCTCATAAAATCTTTCAACTTGCAGTCTCCAGTTAAGAGAAAAGTGTTTCTTTTCCCTAAAAGTTATCAGTATTTCCTGTTACAAAGGTTTGTGAAGGGCATGCAGGAAGCTCAGTTACGTAATTATTCTCCCATTCACAATGCTTATATGAAATTATTGTTATTTTCCTCATCTTGTTCTTGATCTTGGACAATTTTCTAGTACGTTAAATTTCAAATAAACTTCTACCCCTGCAGTATGGCAAACTGATTTTTCAAATCTACATAGAAGCATAGGAAAGTTCAGGGCCAGAACATATATTTATTAAAATTTACTTAATAGCCTAAAATACATAAATAGAAATGAATCATCTCAGTATCAAGCATGTCCTAAGGCAGTAGCTTGCAGAATAATAAGTGAACCATCTCACTGGTTCTAATTTTAGGTAATTGAGTACTTACTTCACAGTACTCTTATTCCTGGGGCAGTGTCTGGCTTGTGCACATATGTAGCAAGGGAGTCCTTGCAACTTATTCCTTCCCTAAATCCCTTATCCCACTCAAGACGTCTCTGAGGAGGCAGACAAGGTTCTTCCATCCCTGCCATGTGCTCCTCCAGCTTCAGCAGTGACCATTCAATTATGTCAGAAGTTTTGGGGTTACCCTGTGTTTCAGACAGCAATTTCTATTTTCCTCCTGGATTCACTGGAGATAAGTGACTAGCGGGTCCTCTGACAGGACCCATTAAGTGCTATGAATCCGTTCAGTGTATTGCTTGATATTGTAATGAAAATTTCTTTCAGGATCTCCACATCTATGTGTTGAGATGGGAAGAACATATGAGCCACGGTTTTCTGGTTACAAGTCATGAGACTAGGTTGCCAACAACCAAATCTTGCTTTAGCTGCTGAACACAGCTGCCACCTAGGGAATTCGCTCTTTCCCAAATATATATCTAGCCTTTCATATTACTGCCAATGCAGAAATTTCACTCGTCTCTTGTGCTTGCATGCTTTCAGACATGAAGACAGAGGTAGAGTTGTTCTTATCCAGCTAGAGTTTGGAAAGCAAGTCCTTTTGCTCCTATCTTCCACAGCAAAATAAAACAAATGAGACAGTAAGCTGATAGATGTATTACTTATGCCAGCAGTTCCAAGGAGCTATGAGTGGTCAGCTTCATGTCGGGTGTGTTCCACATCAGAGAATCCAGTTTTCATTCCTACTGGTACTAAGTGAAGATTTTATTGCTGCTGGTCTAGTGTTCAGTAAGGGTACAAAATCTGACTTTGCTTCAGTGTATTTAAGGCTTACTGTTTGGGAGATTACCATAACATCTAGAGATTAGTTTTTATATTTATCTACTCCCCTCACCAAAGTCGTTCTGTGTTTCTATGTTTGGGTGCTTTATTTGTGTACAAAATTCCAGCAATTTAGTTTTTTATCTTGTGTGGTTCACACAATATTGATTTGTATCTCTATAGATTGTGTAAGCTTTAGATGACTACACATTGCTAGATATTATTTCTAGCAGAAACAGAGTAATAAAACTGTCATCTTGACTTGTTGGAATAAAAATACTAATAAGGAACTCTTTGAAGAAGAAAACTGCCACAAAAGCAAAGAAACTCAATAATGGTTCAAGTTAACACAACATAAGGGTGTTGATTCTGCTGTCCTGCTTGATTGTTCTTCACTCTGTTGATCTGCTCTTTCCTAAAGTGTGTGGACAGTCTGTGAGGCACAAGAGTCGAGACACGGTGTAATTTCCAGTCTTTGAAGAGAAATATGCAGAATATGGCATTCTCCCTTCACATCTCTTATACAGTTTGAAATTGTAATTTTATGCTTCCTTCCATCACTGATGCTAACTGGTGTGAAGAAAGGATGGGGGAAGCTGGACTCCAGGGGTCAGACTTCCTTGTGGATGTCCTCACTCCCTTTCCTCCCTTTGCCCATTTTTCCATCAATGACCTAGAGATGTTTATAAAACATCTGAAAACATTTGGAGTACCTGAAACTTTACTAGACTCTCAAATTTCCACTTGGAAAGTAGGCCTATTGTAGACTTCATTGAGAAAATAACTTATCATTTGCAAAATAAAATTCATAGCAATTTCCTATTGTCTGAAGTGCTGTTTTCATTATGTTTTTTAATATAATAGTTGCCAGACAGAAAATCTGATGAGCTTCCACAGATTATGTTTCTTTTTTTTCATCAGAGGAAATACACTCCAATTCTGTATTTGCATTTTTCTTTCATTTTTGAGGTCTGTAGAGGGAGATTCCTTGAACCTTTCCCCATTACCTTTCCATAACTTTATCCCTTCTCATGTCCAGCTCTACTTCAGAATATAAGTTTGTATTTTGTGATATAATGTGGGAATAGTTGTGGTTGTTTCCCAGCTTGGGTGAATTTCACAGTGAATAAATTTTTTGGGTTTTGTTTTTAAAAGATAATTTGCCCAAGGAGGCATATCTATTTAATAAGCTCTTTCCCCACCCCAGACTTCTTAAAATGATTATCATGTGAAAAAGTGTTTTGCTTTTGGTGTAGTAACCACCTGCGTTAAAGAGTCAGAGAATATTTAGGTTTGAAAAGACCTCCAAGATCATTGAGTCCAACTTTTGACCGAATGCATCTTGTCAACCAGACCAGAGCACTGAGTGCCACATCCAGTCTTTCCTCTAACACCTCCAGGGATGGTGGCTCCACCACCTCCCTGGGCAGTCCATTCCAGTGCTTTACAACCCTTTCAGTGAGGAAATTCTTTCTGATATCCCACCTGAACCACCCCTGGTGCATCTCCAGGCGGTGTCCTCTCCTCCTGTCACTGGTTGCCTGGGAGAAGAGGCCAGGAAAGGGCCTGTATATCTGGATTTCATGTCTAGTTTCTGAGCCAGCAAAGGGTGTCAAAATAAATACCTAAAATATCTTTTTAAAGGACTGAGGGAGTAAATGCTTTCACTGTTAGTTAACCCTGGAAATAATCACACACAACAAAAAGGAAAAGAAATAATCTTCAATTCAGAACTCTACATGCTCAAGTTATGCGCTCACTGGATTCACATGTAAAAACTACTGCTATAAATTATTTATCTTAAAAGACTACCATTCTTGGATGGATTGCAAGACTGGCCATGTAGTGGTTGGTACTTTCTGCTCACCTCATTCTTAATTTCTTCTAGATAATACAAATGTGTTTGCTCATGTGCAGAT
The DNA here is from genome assembly GCA_035583185.1 of Anabacerthia variegaticeps. Lineage (NCBI taxonomy): Eukaryota > Metazoa > Chordata > Aves > Passeriformes > Furnariidae > Anabacerthia > Anabacerthia variegaticeps. The sequence continues at coordinate 1,516,063 of JAWWEW010000001.1, read as the reverse complement.
GGCACTGAAATGACTGAAAGAATGAAACTGGCTCAGAGTGATACAGACTGATGTAAGGTCAGTCTTGTTTCGCGAGAATGCAAGTTCTTTGAACATGCTGACTGCTGTAATTCTATGGCTAAGGATGTGACCAACTTCAGGACTAAAATTGTTAAAAAAAAAACCAACACAAAGACTAATTAAAAAAAAAACAACCAAACAAAAAAAACAACGAAAAACAAACTTCAACCAGGTATGGGGCTTGTAAGGCTTAGGAATTGGAATGAGCATTCCACATAATACTTTGCTAGACCTGTAAATGCATTGCTGAGGTTTGCTTATTCTGGTATCTCTTACCCTACTTCTAGTCAAAGAGAGGTTACAGTTCCCAAAATGTCTGTCTAGCATACTTCATTTGAGCTATCTAGAAGTTCTGTCCTGTTTATGATTATGTTCTTTCTCAGTTGTTGCAAGGCTGATGGTGGCATCTTTAAAACAGTAGCCACTAGAAGGCTATTCAGTACTACAAGAGGGTGTAAGTTTTACTGCATAGAAATGAACCCAATGTTAGGGGCTACTTATAACTGTAGCTGAAAACTGAAAAATCCCAAGTATGGCCTAAGAAGTGAGTGGGAAAGATGACTGGGGTGTATCTTAAAAGATAAATGGCATTCAACAATATTTCCCAAATACTAAGAGTCAGAGAACAGCTCTATACCACATTGCCCATAATAAGAGAGGTAAAATAACCACTTTTAAAATAAATGACAAATTCCACATAAGCTATGGCACAATGGTCTGTACTACAGTAGTGTGGTACCTCAATTCATCATTCCCAAGAGAAGTGTAATTATTTCTAAATACCCCATCTTATTAATGTTGTGATATTTCAGTAGTAAAACATGCCATCTGTTGTACCTTATTGTTTCATTCTTACAGTGCAATCAATAGTCTAATCTATTATGGCACTTTCAGAGTAGTGTTATTGTATTCAGAATAAGCAAAAATGGAAAGGAAATGGAAGAAGGGAAGTGTTCCGCAGAGAGAAACATTTCACAAACAGCAGTGGATCATCCAAGCATGCTCTCTGCTGTGCTTCAGGAAAACAAGTCATTTACCAGATGTTTCAAATTGTGTGTAAAATATAAAAGAGCATATTGGGGGAAAATATGTTTAATGCTAAAATACTCATCTGTCTATTGTAAGAATACTAAATGTGAAACATGAGCTTGCTTAAAAAATATTAAAATGCATCCTTCTTTATCCTTTTAATGTATAGCTATACCTTTCTCAAATTACTTTTCTTTCAGGATCTGCAGAGATTTTTATGTTTGCTACATTTTTCTATCTGTCAAAAATGAGCTGATTCCTCTTTTTTCTTTTTACTCTCTCTCTTTATTGACTTTTCCCCCCTGTTATTTTGGTTTTTTGGGGTTTTTTTTTTGTTTGTTTTTTTTTCCTATGATGGCACTTTTTAGCAGGATAGAGATGTGGACACATGCAATAAATACTTGGGTGAATGTCAAAAGACAGAGTTCTACTATTCCAGCAAGCACAAACTGAGAAAAGTCCAGACTGTGAAGCTTATAGACAGGATGCCTAATGCACTGAATCTGCTAGAAGCAAGTTGGCAGAAGTGTATGTAAGATAGGTCAATCCAATAAATTTGGGGTTTTAGATACCACCTCATTACTACAAGAGGGAAGAAAGAGGGATGAGTATGAAAGCTGCCAGAGAAGTGGGAACATTTTGTCCTTCAGTGCAAATTATTACTTGTGGCACCAGATTTTTGGTCTGTGATACCTGAATGCAAAATGTTTGGTATCCAGGCTTGTGCAGTCCTGTGCCCATTTAGCCTACAGCCTCACTGTTCACACGTCCCAAGTAACAAGCAAGTTATAGCAGTGCACATCAAAACCCACCAAGTCCATTTTCATACAGATTTGTGTCTTGAAGACAAGCTCCTGGGTATCATCTGACATTTGATAAAGACAACTAGAAGCTCAGTGTTTTTCAGTATATTATGAATACTACAGGAGAATGGAGAACAAAGAGAAAGCCAATATTATCTCTCTTCTCACTGTGCCAAAGGGATTGTATCAAGATCTTCCCAATGTTTTTCTCTCTGAGTAAAACATCAACCTCCACCCATGAAGGACATGGGCATGGCAAGGGTCTGCATGCAAAGAAGCTCAAAACACAGTCCCTTGTGAAGTGATGTCACAGTGACATCCGCACACACGTGCTGAGGATGGGCTCAAGCGCAAAGCAAGACTGTATGACTGCTTTAAATGTGTATTGAAAGGGCTGTGCTGAAACTGAGGAGACAGATCAGATGTGGGAACAGCCCTGACCTGAAGGGGCCTCACCCTGCCTGGGAAAGACATAACTCTGGTTGAAACTCGGGGGAGTGGAAATTCATGGAATCATAGAATGGTTTGGGTTGGAAGAGACTTTAAAGATCACCTTGTTCCAGCTCCCCTGCAGTGGGAAGGGACACCTTCCACTAGACCAGGTTGCTCCAAGACCCATCCAGCTTGGCCTTGAACACTTCCACTGATGGGGCATCCACAATTTGTCTGGGCAGCCTGTGCCTCACCACTCTCACAGGGAAGAATTTCTTCCTCATATCTAATCTAAACTTACTCTCTGTCAGTTTGAAGCCATTCCTTCTTGTCCTGTTGCTACAGGCCCCTGTAAATAATCTCTCTCCATCTTCCTTGTAGGTTCTGGTACTGGAAGGCCACAATTAGGTCACCCCAAAGCCTTCACACTTCCAGGCTGAACAATCCCAATGCTCTCATAGCAGAGGTGTTCCATCCCTCTGATCATCTCAGCAGCCTCCTCTGATCTTGCTCCAACAGGTCCATGTCCTTCCTGTGCTGGGACCCCGAACTGGAGGCAGCACTGCAGGTGGGGTCTCAAGAGCAGAGTGGTAGTGGAGCAGCTGGAGACACTACCAGGTGTCTTCTCTGCCAGCTGACATCTCTTTCTTTTCTTAATCTTTTATAAGCCTTTCCTGATGATGCCTGAAATCCTGCAAAACAGACACTCTGCACAAGGTTAATGGAGATAAGATAGAAAATACCTTTATTGTGG
>JAWWEW010000001.1:1487213-1512885 GCA_035583185.1 Anabacerthia variegaticeps | reverse complement strand
GCAAGAATCCCTTACTCCTAAAGCTCTAAAAATCCATAAAATACACACTAAAAAATACATAAAATCCTTAGGCATCACTGAAAAGACATTACTCAAAACATGGCTAACATCTCTTGAAGTAGTAAACTTTCCTTTTGGCTACGTGACTGAGGTGCAGCACTTGGGGTTTTTAAGTTTGTAGAGATCTGCCTGATTTGCATAGGCACATTATTTCTTATAAGCAGAGCTGTTAATGCTGCCAATAGTTACAGCTGGCAAACAATTTCCCCTGTAAAATCCTGCTTCTGCTGGGATAAATTATTTTTCAGTGGTCTGAAATTTCTTACATTGGGCCTCTGTTTCAGGGTGAATACTTGCAGTTTTATTTTACAATTTGATGTGGTTTTTTAACATGTTGGGGAGGGGGGGAAAAAGTCATCTGTTCTCAAGATAATTGTGACATGATATCCCTGAATCCTTACAAGCGTTCTCCTGGGACCACACAAGGTTGTCACACTTTGTAGCAGCCATTTGACTTCTGGACAGGGAAAGCCATATGTATCTCTGCAGAAAAAAAAAGAGCTTTGCTTATGAAATTTTGCCCAAATGTGGTTAAAAATGCATAAGCCTTTGAAGCATCTCTCTTCTACTCTGCTAATTTGAAACCCACTAGGGTTTTTTGGCAAAAGCTCTGACACTCCATCTCCATGGGCTTGGAGGTTCAGAGCTGAGTTCAACGTTGCATCCAGCAGTTTTCAGGGCTGAGGCAGCAGCAGAGCCAGGGCTGGAGCAGCCCATGGCTCTCCTGGGTCTTGCAATCCCTCTGTTAGCCCAAGGACCATCTGGCTTCAGCATGGGGCATGCAGGCATGGGCTGGAGCAGTGAGTCCTGGAAAATCAAAAGGATGGAGCTGGTTGGACTAGTGGAGGAGACTGAGATTTCTGGAGCTCTCATCTGGGAACTTCTACTTTTCTGATTCAAACCAAAGCCTGGAGGCTTTGAAAAGCTCTGCAACTTAGGGAAAGCTCTACAATGTAGGAAAATGAGGATAAAAGCATCAATTTCTCAAACCCATCTATAAGGCTTAGATTTAAAACCTGGGCTCTGGAAGTGCCCAGGTTTAGGATGGCTCAGTTACAGTCCCAGAAATAAAATGTTCTGGTTACAGTCATGTCAGCTCCCCCCTGCATGCCCCACAAAGGTTATTTTTTTTCTAATTTCAAGTGCTGGAAGGATGGTTTTACAGTGTTTTCAGTCCAATCAATTTAGTAAATCAGTAAATTTGACTGTATTTATCACAGCTGCAGGGCAGACTTTAGAAGAGAAGCTTGCTTGCTCTCTGAGGTTCTAAAGGACCCATGTGGCTTTAGAGTGAAGGGTAGAAGTAAGAATAAAGGCAATGGTTCAAGTTTACAAAGATGCTAACAAATACTTGTGGGGCTGTTGAAGACTACTGCCTTCACATGGGTATGGCAAGGGAAGAAAATTGTCTGAGGTAAATCACTGAAGAAAGAGCAGGCTAGATCCAAATGTTTTTCAATATGCTGCAAAGATACAAAAACATATCTAATAACCTTGCCTCATTACATTAGAGAGAAGAAAGTCTTGCATTCAGAGACATTCACAGGCCTAATGGAGAATTTGTCCAATCTGACAATTTACCATGGATTAACACCTGTGGTCCTTGTAGTCCCAGAAAAATCTTATGATTTATATCTGAGGTATTTTTTGTATGAAACACAAGTGCAGTGGCACTTTCCCTAACAGAGGACAAATATGTGAGAGGATAAAGCCAACTGTCTAGGGAAAGGAACTTCATCTGACTTAAAATCTGGTTTGGTTGGGGGAGGTTTTAACAAGGAAAACAAGAAGACCCTCATCTTGAAAGGCTTTGGGAGAAGAAAAAGGCTCGTGTTAAAGGGAACTGCTGGAATGGTTAACAGAGATAGGGCTTGGGTGATCAGAAAAACCTGGTGTTTCCCCAAGGTCCATTCAGTGGTCACCGTGGACAGTGCCACCATTTGCCCTGTGATCCTTCCCATTCTTTGAAGCAACATCAATCCTTGTGAAAAATGGGTGTCTTCTAAAAGCAAATAACGCAAGAAAACTGGCATCAGGCACAAATTAGTTTCAGTTTAGCTGTTGTAACCCAGTGCTCCAGAGAACATGTGAACTGCTGTGCTACATAGAGACCTGATCTATTCTGATCACAGCCTGACTGTATAACTCACACTGATAAATAGCTTCTTTTACACTAAACATCTGTGGGAAAGCCTGCTTCCCATGCTGGCCACATGCCTGCTAAATAAAGCCCAGAGGAAATTGGCCAGGCGGTTCTGCATGCCATTGTGAGAGAGGTTAAGGCTCAGCAATGACCTCTGGTCTCTTGCCCCTTGAACTGATTGGAAGAGAGGCACCATGAAGTTGGCAATACTAAGTCTTTGCTTTGCTGTAGAAGTGCCTTGACCAGTTAGGTTATTCCTTAAAGGGATTAGTTATCACAACTTTGTAAATGAGTTGTAGGTGACCAGAGTCCTGCTTTTCCTCCCCCATCAAAAACAGAGGTTGTGAAAATGGAGGGTAAAAAAGAAAAATTTTAAAAAATAAATAAAAAAAATTAGAAATGTTAAAATGCAGAAGGTAGACTGAATTATTTTTTCAAGCTGGTTGATTTATGGAAGGGTGTTTTAATAATAGTAACTTACCACTTACATAATTGGTTGCATGTAGAACTCCATAAAATTATAGACCAATAGTATTTTTTAAGAAATTTATTCATCACCATAAAATAACCAATGGTCATCTATGAAGCAAGTACTAACTATGCTCTAAAGACAGATTTCAGTGATGAATGATCCAATTAACCAGATTGCAGAACTCTTTTAAAACCCTTTTTTCACTCTTGGTGAAGTATCGTGGTGCTTTCACAATGTGTCCTCACAAACCTCTCAAAGGGACTGCAAATAGAAAAGTCACATTGCAGTATGATTTTGCAGTGCAATGTTTGACCATGGAGAACAATGCATGCTCAGACACATTCCGTGTACCAGGAGGACAGAAAGAATTTCAAAGAAGGAAAAAAGTTGTGAACTTAGTGGCAACTCAGACCTCTGATTCTTTAAGTGCTTTTGGACCCATTTACATTTAGACACATTTAAATTTCAACACATTTACATTTAAATCCATTGAAAACAAATAGCTGAAGCTAAGCTTTTGTATAAATTTTGAGAGGATTGTGTGTATATCTCTATGTGGTTACTCATGAAGGTGGAAGTGTTAAGTGAGAAATTCTGTTTCATTAACTTGAAGGATATAAATTGAATTTAATAGCTTGTGGGTCTTTAATGAAAGGAGGTTGAAAACTGAGGAAGAGAGTGTCTTGTTTGAACAAATCAGAGATTTCGTTTGCCTGTTCTTGGGCAAAATTTCCTTAATGTTTGATATTAGCAAATAGTTTTTCCTGCAGAGAAGTGCAAAGAAACAGAAAATTTTAAAGAGGTTATTTATGGAATGTAAATATTGAAATCCTTAGTACAAAAGCTTGCTGAGATGCCTGATTTTAAATGTCACTCTTAAAAGGTCTTAAAAGATAAGAAAAAGCCTGCTTTATATGTGAGCCTAAGTCCACCCCAAAGAGAGTTAGGGATACACTTACCATTAGTCATTGCAAGTAACCTACCTGTTTGCTTATGTATAATTGGTGATAAATTCTACCAATGTATGTAAAAAGTGGTACAAGTCTAGGAAAAAAAAAAAAAAGTCTAACTTGAGCAATTGCTTTACATAATTTGAAGTTCTCATGTCCTTCTCTGCCTGTCCTTGTTTTTGTGGGTATTAGTCAGACTTTAAACAATGATTGTGTTTTTCATCAAAGATAAGTTCTCAGACAAACAGGAAGAGGGTGTAGTAAAAAGTGAACATAAACCATACATTGGAACTCCTGGCATCCAAAGATTTTTATCAGCCTTTTTTATGTCTGTATTTGCAATATATCCATCTTTTTTTTTTCTTTCATTGCTGTCCCTTGGCACCAGTAAATCATATATAACACAGGGTATCTTCATGTCCAGACTATACGCAGCAATTTTTTCATTTGCATGTCCTTTATAAATTTGCGCAGCTTGTTTCAGATACAGTTGACTTGAAAGTGATTGCTTCAGGAGAGTGAATATCATTAGGAAAACACAGTCTTTCTCTATATTTATCCAGCCAAACAGCAATGAAATTTTTTCTCTATGTGTATGTCATGTACATTCTTACAGTAAAATCCCCTCTGCAGTTACCATGTGTGATTTGAAAGCAAATCAACTGATTAAAAAAAGCAACTTCAAAAAAAACTCACTGCTCTGCAGAAGCATTCACTGAACCCCTCAGTGAGGCAGCTTTTAACTGTGGCTTTCCCGTACCAAATATGGATACTGTAGGCCAGAACAAATCCCCCCAGAGGATAGAAATAATTTGACCCTCTGAAGAAATCATTTGGGCAATAGAAACATTCAGGCCTTTGCCATCTCTTAATTTGTCTCTAATTTTGGCTCACCCGATGTCTCCGTGAACAAAAACTATGCAGGCTCCTGAAGCTTTTTAATTTAGATTCAAGACAGGCTCTGTCGCAGTCTCTTTCTCTGAAGATGAAGTATTAATAGTAATAGTTCTTTTGCCTGTCTTGTTTGTTCAGATTTATAATTTATTCTAGGATTTGTTCCATAGTGTGTTTGCATGGTATTTCCACAGACTGAACTGAAACCAGCATATAGCGCTGTCATATAAATAGAGTCCTGCTCCTTCAGCTGTGCGTTGCAACCACAAAGAACCTGCTTTAAGCAGCACTGCAACTTTAAGTTACCAGTATCTAAAAAATCATACTAAAAAGTTGCCCCAAAAATATTGCCTGCCTTAGGTGGCTGAAAGCTGCCTCCCTGTCCTTTTCTACATATGCCCTTTTTACCTCAGTGGGAATCTTGAGCTCTGACAAATCGGTCTCAGAAATGTCTGGAGTGGTTCACCTTGGTTCTGTTGTGCTGGAGATTGTTGTGCTCTCAAGGATGTGAGATATTTGCCAGGTATCAGAGTTGCACTAGGGTAAGTCCTGAGGTCAGACCTCGCATTACCCTTCATTTTCTAGCAGCTGCTTTGTTGTTTTCTTGAGGTTGCTGCTACCCCTTTAAAAACAAGCATCCCAGGAATTTTCTGTTGAAACAGGCTTCCCCTCTCCAAATCCAATTATACTATTTCAGCTGGGTCATTTTCAGCCCCTGCCACATTTTCTTTTTCTTTTTTTTTTTTTTAACTGAATTTATTAAAAAACATGGCCCTGCCATGGGGAAAGCAAGGGGAGTTTTCACCCTGTTGACTCACAGCTCAGCTCCAGCGACCCTCATGGCTCAGGAGTCCGGCAGGTTCCTTTGGAAAGCAGAGGCCGGGGAGACAAGGGCAGCCCCCGGGCAGACCGGGGCTGCGCAGCTCTGTCCCCGCAGGATGAGCAGCGGGATGCGCAGCCCTGGCCGCCCGGGATGGAGGGCAGAGGCATCTCCCGGGAAATGCCCCCGCCCGCGGCAAGCAGAGCCGGGCTCGGTGGCTGCATTCCCTACAGGGCTGCTTCCAGGGGCGCAGACGGGCAGCGACACCCCAAAGCGCTGGATGCGCTGTCGGCGTTCGCCGGCAGCACCTGAGCCCCAGATGTGTTCTGCGTCGGGATAACAGCTGAAAGGACGCGGCAGGGTGGACGGCGAGGGAATTGCAACAGGAGAAAACAGGACCAAGGATGTGGAAGTGGGAAACCAAACTTCTGTCATTCATGTTGATTTTAGTTCAGCAAGAAAAGGAAAAATTCTGCGTGCCAGATGCCCTTGTAACCTTGCTAGTACCCCGCCATCTATACATCTAAGTTAGCAAAAGGAATCTGGAGTTGAGGTTGACAGCTCGTGTTGTCCTGTGTTCACCTTTGCACCGTTTTAAGTGGAGGGCACGGTGTCAGTGCAGAAAGCCCAGTGTCACAGATGCCATGAATTGTGTCCCACAAGCAGCAGCTTTAGAGCATGACTGTAAAATGGCCCACCTGCTTGCTCAAGGTGAATGATCCCAGAGAAAATAACGTTAGAACTGTTATCAGAATTTCATTACAAATCATTTTAGCTTAAAAGGAGTAAATATAAAACATTCTATTAACTAAAAAAACCAAACCAACCAACCAACCAACCAACCAACCAAAAAAAAACCAACCAAAAAACACCAAAACTAACCACCACCTCTCAAGCACTTTGATAAAATTTCCCGTTCTAGCAATGTTGCTCTCAAGTGTCAATTTGCATTCGTACTGTAGCCATGTATAGAGACCCTCTTCTTATGGGTAGTGAAGGGGGACAATAATGGACCACATTGCCTTCTGTAGAAAAGTGGACATCTGTTCTTAGAAAACATTAAGAAATTTTCGAATACAGCAGAATTAAATGTATTCCCTAGCTTCAAAATAAAGTACAACAATCTCTTGTAATTTATATTTTTGCTATCTGCAGGATGCTGTAATCTGGATTTAAATGGGGATTATTTAACATAGTTCCATTTTATTTTAATTAAACCCTTAAATTTGTCTTTCAAACACTTCTTGGTCTCTCCTATTTTAGTGCTCTGGGCAACCATATTGCATCTTACTGCAGCTCTTCATGCCACCAGGTGTGAAGACCCTGCCTAACTCCCTGTGACCTCCCAGCTCCACAGCGTGGCCACGGGTGCTGCCCAGGCTGAGATACTTTGGGAAGCTTTTGGTAAGCCTGGAGGCACCAGTCACTTCCTGCAGGAGGACGTGTAAGTTGGGAGGATGCCATTTCTTTACTTAGGTGTCTTTTTGCGTGAGCACTCAGCAAATGACTTGTTGTGTAACATTTTGCATTGCAGCAAAGCTTTGCAGACAGTGCTACAGAACAATGGAACAAATCAAGTAGAGAGGCTTTCAGAGCCGAAAAAATGCATTCATTTTTGTTGTGAAATCCTGTATAAATTTCCTTAACATTTGTGCCACACACAGTGAGGGAGGGTGAAGATGTCTACTTCTGACAGCTATCACTGTTTCCTGCTTTAGCACAGGATTTTATCTCTACAGCTGGAAAGAGGCTCAAAGTTTATAAAATGCCTGAATCTGGGTCAGGAAATATTTCTGCTTATTGCAAGTTGATTTCCCCATCTGATGTACGCTGGAGGTGTTGAGAAAAAGACATCACTGCACAGCTGCTGTGTTGTTGCTCTCCCTTCTGATAATGGAGCTGTTTGGAAACCAAGAAGAAAACTGGGGTAAAACTTCCCTCTCTATTAACTGATACTATCCTGTGCTCCTGTTGTCATGGAAGAGTTTAACCTAAAGGAAAAGAACCTGCATCACAAACTCATGTATCCCAAGGGGTACCAGCCAGCACACAGGAAGGGAGAGAGACATGCAAGACACTGGGGGTGTGACTGATCCATCAGTTGTGCATAGGGTTCCCTGGTGTCTCATTTCACTGATCCTCTTTCTTCCTCTCATACTACCACACAGCATCATGGTAAGATCCTCTTCCCTGTAATGCTAATTTTTATACCATGGAGAGACAGATTTGACCTAACCCCTTGCAAATCCTGAAAACTGTGGTGTTAAATAGACCCAGCTGGGGATTGGTATGGTGGGAAAAAGATATGGGGTGAGCTGCAGCCAGCATGTGTCTTAAAAACACTGTCCTTAAGGGGTCTGGCACTTCCATTGCTAAGCCAGAGGGTCACAGTTTCACCCTCTGAGTTGTGGAGAATATCCGTGGCAATTTCTTGTGCTGTTTTTCCCACTGAAAAGGATGAGGCAGTTTTGTATCTGTGTTCTTTAGCACTTAATCCCTTCTAGACCCCACCAATGTGGGAAGTGAGATAGACCTTAGCTAAGGAAGAAGAGTTAGCAGTCCAAGAAGAGTGAAGGTTCCCTCTGCCTTTATGCTGCCGGCATTAGTGGTGGGCTGTACAGAGTCATCCTTGATTCTCTACAGTGGAAGCAGATGTTACCACACACAACATTCAGTTTCCACACTCCTGTCATCCTCTGTTTGTTCTTGTAGTCCCAATCAGCATTTGCTGCTTTCCATCCCAGAGGCAGCTCTATTTCACTGAATGAGCTTCATATTTTTACATTACGTAAAAACATGTGCAGCATTTATCTCCTGAGATTAAAAATACACCAGAAATCAAGATTTGTAATGCTGTTGTGATTGTTTCCCTTTTATAAATTGCAATCTCTTGGTCTCATTTAATAAATTGTGTCATCTAAGCATCTATTTTGTTTATGCTGTTTCTTGGTTCACCTTGGCTCTCTTTTGATTCCAATCACATGAAAATGTTCAAAATCATAGACTAGCTTAAAAATGGACAATTTTAAAAACTAAATCTTTACTGTCAATTCTACAAGAAATTCTGCTGCATATGGGTATTTGGTTGCACATATATTAGAACGTCATGTTGAAACAGCTATTTTGAACATAAGGGACTTAAAGAGTTGGAGTCTAAAAAAAAAATTTGCATTTTATTATTTTTAAAACCAAATGATCTTTTTAAAAAGCTGTATTATGGAAATGCAATGAGTGGGTTTTTTACCTCTTTCTTTTCTTTTCCCCCACTCTTGGATATCATCACACAAAATCTGAGTTTGGCTCAGTCCCCTTCGCTGATTTAGCAAGGTTAAAGTATAACACAGGTAACTTGTGCAAGCAGGAAAGCTGCACCTCAGGACGGTCAAAAGATAGTCAGGATGCTCTCTATGGAAAAATCAGCTGTACCAAATATGAGGACATTTGAGCCCAAACTTCCCAGCTGCCCTGCTTCAGGTTATGGAGCATTGCCTGCTATTTTGTGAACCGTTTGCATGTGTCTGTGTGTCTGTGTCAGGGCTTTTGTTTATGTTTTTGGTCACTGTTTCCATTTCAGAAGAAATAAGATAAATCCTTCTGACATTCCAACTCTTTCTCTTCTTGGCTGTAACTCATGGTGAATACTTCAAATTTGGCAAAGAGTTTTGTCTGCCCTAAAACTACATTTCTCAACATTTGCTGGTAAAAGTTTGCCAACTCTAATCTGGACTGCAAAGGTTTTTAAACGTTTCAAACCTCAAAAAGAGCCTGTGTGGGTTTTTCCCAGTACTCTATTGTTCTAATAAAAGAAATGGTCTCTCTCAATAAGCCTTTCCTACCATCATAGATCATTATGTTACCTGAAAATGCTTATCACATGCTTTGCTTAAGCATTTCATGAAAGTGGAATTTTTCTAAAGATTTAAGGAATGAATGGACGATAGTTCATTACCATAATCTGTCAGCCTCAATAAGCAAACGGCTTTTGATTCCTCTAAGATGGATATACATTTTCTGGTTTTCTGCACACTTCAGAAAGTTACTGTGAGAGTTGCTTTTTGCATCATTAATGAATCTAACCAATATTTTATTAGACTTCTCTTTACAGCTATTTACCTGCAGCCAATAACAACATTGTGTGTGTTATTTTGGATGCGAATATCAAGAGACAGAAGAAGAGGACATTGAGATAGCACTGAATGTTTTGTAGAGGTTTGGTTGGAAGATATAGAAAACAAGTGTTTGAGCAGATGCTCTAAGTTCTTAATTTGGTAGCTATAGATACTTATAAAAAAAAAAAAGAAAATGAAAGTCAATCCTATTCTCTTTTGGGAGAGAAAGTTGGAAAAAAGGACAAAGGCCATACCATGTGGCAGTTCCAGTCATCTCAGTACTAGGTCTTCATTTGGGTGTGAAACAGGGAATAAATGCCTTTGCTTTTATTTCTGGCTTCAAAGTACTTCTCAGAGAAAACATAAACAAACTGTTCAAACTGAGGCACAGGGATTCAGCTGGGTTTTTTTATTAATGTTCCCACAAAGTATAGATTTATCACCTAACAATGAATGTTGATAGAACTTAAGTGGGTTGAGCTCATCACCCAAAAGCAGATTCAACAATTTGAAAATGTTGTTTAGTTTCCCCTCAGTAGCTTCATGAAAGCAAAATCCTCCTAAACTAATCAATGCAAGTGCAGTGTGGCCATTGTTAGCTATTAATGTATAGCACCTGATTCAGCAGCACCTTGGTCTCAGGTGCAGTTACTAGTAATCGTGCTGCTGGGGAGAGGCTTGCAGGTTCTGAAAGGATCATCTGGGCATTCTGAGACAGCACCATCTGCTATAACCCAACCAGGGGTTTGTCAGGCTAATCACTACCAGTGATGGATGGGCTTTCTCTGAAGCTATTTTTAGCAAAACAATCTGAATACAGGATATTTGGTAAACATCAGCATCCGGTGTTTATCAAAATAAAACCTCCTGCATGATTTGTAAAACTATAAATAAAGCAAGAAGTTCCTCTGCATTGAAATTTGAATCATTATTTGCTTGAATGGCTGTACAAACAGCTCAAAACCCTGGCCATGAATGAATACAAAGCATATGACAAGAAAGGCAGATGTTCTACTCACTTCTGCTCACTGACATCTAATTGCTGAGCTGGTTGCTCTTCAACCTCTATTTGAGGTAGTTGTATGGGAAGTTAATGGTAGCACAGCTTCTAAATTAAATATGAAAAAAACTGCTTCACTTTCAAGTTGGAGATCTAGATTTTCCTGGTTAATTTTCGTCCAGGCCCTCAAGTTGCTGGCTAGTTGTGTATTTTGAAATATCCAGTCACAAATGCATCCTGTTATTGTGATGTGTAACCGATAAAATACATTAATGCAACGTGTGGATGGCAGGACAAGAAAAGACAAGGCCATGAGAGTGCTCAGGACAGAAGGCAGCACACAGGTAATAAATTCTAGCCCAAGGCATCTACATGCACTGCACAGAGCTTGCTGAAATGGGCCCAGCTGGTGTCTAGGCAAGGCTAGCTGCAAATCGCTGCAATGCATTTAGATAGAGGGGACAAAAAATTGTATAAAGACACAGTTACACACAGGATGTGGTGGTGATGCACCTGATGTCCCAGCCTTCTGTCACCTGTAGAGTCTTCCCCATGCTACAGCAAATTCAAACCACTCAGCTCTCTCATTATATCTGGTGCAAATTTAATCACAGAATCCCCGAATGGGTCAGGTTGGAAGGGACCACATGGATCATCTGGTCCAACCTTCCTGCTCCAGTAGAGTCATCCTAGAGCACATGGCATGATTGTGTCCAGATGGTTCTGGAATATCTCCAGTGAAGGAGACTCCACACCCTCTCTGGGTGATCTGTTCCAGTGCTCAGTCACTGCACAGGAAAAAGAAGTTCTTCCTCGTGTTCAGGTGGAACTTTCTGTGCATCAGTTTATTCTTGTCCTACTGCTGGGCATCACCAAGCAGAGCCTGGTCCATCCTCTGACCCCTCCCTGCAGACACTGACAGACATTGCTGAGGCTTCCACTCAGTCATCTCTTCTTGAGGCTGAACAGCCCCAGCTTCCTCAGCCTTTCCTCCTCAGAGATGCTCCAGTCCCTTCATCACCTTCACAGCCTCCGCTGGACCCACTCCAGGAACTCCATGACTCTCATGTACTGAGCAGCCCAGAACTGGGCACAATAAAATTAATTAACCATAAGAAATAAATACATAAATACAGCATTTACATTCACAGAAGACACATTTAAGTAAGTTTAGCTTAAGAACCCGACCGGTTTTTGATGAAAGTGATGAAACAGCAGACATACAGCATTGCTATAGGAGACGAGTGTTAGTTCAGGGTCGCGGCATGGGCGTACTCGGCCCCCCCACGCCCATCCCTACAGCCTGTGTCCGGTGGTAAATTAAATTAAGAGGGGGAGGAGGAGGAGGAGAAGGAGGACGCGGCCGCTGGAGGGCAGGCGGCGCCGCACAGTCCAGCCCAGTCCAGCCCAGCGCAGCCCAGCCCAGCCCAGCCCAGTCCAGCCCAGTCCAGCCCAGTCCAGCGCAGCCCAGCCCAGCCCAGTCCAGCCCAGTCCAGCCCAGCCCAACCCAGTCCAGTCCCGCCCAGCCCAGCCCAGACCAGCCCAGTCCAGCCCAGCCCAGCCCAGCCCAGTCCAGCACAGCATAGCCCAGCCAGTCCAGTCCAGCCCAGCCCAGTCCAGTCCAGTCCAGCCCAGCACAGCCCAGTCCAGTCCAGTTCAGCCCAGTGCAGCGCAGCCCAGTCCAGCACCGTACAGCCCAGCCCAGTCCAGTCCAGCCCAGTGCAGCCCAGCCCGCGTGTCCCCGCTTGCCGGGGCTTGCTGTGTGACTGGCATGCCAAAGGCTGTCTGCTTTCCAGAAGCCTGCGGAATAAAGGCCACAAGGGGTTTTTTTAGCTCTGCTGATGTAGAAGTGGTGACAGGCATTACGTGCATAGAATGAATTTACGTGTGCATTTGCAGAGGGTAAACAAATGAATTTGGGTTTTAAGTCACATCTAAACATTTAGTTTACTTGATGGAAGGATAATCGGAGCAGAAGTCTGATGAGGAGCAGCTGAGGAAGCTGAGGGGGCTCAGCCTGGAGAAAAGGAGGCTCAGGGGAGACCTCATCACTCTCTACAAGTACCTGACAGGAGGGTGTAGTGAGGTGGGGACCCATCTCTTCTAAGCAACAAGTGATAAGACAAGGGGAGACATCCCTATGTCCCCATGTAACTAAATAGGAGTGAGTTAAACCAGTTTTGGTGGCAGCTGCCTGACAAGAATGCCTCACTCACGTTGGCGGGAGCAGATCTGGGGCTCGGACTGGAGCTCCAGATTGGGCTCTGCATCCCCTGTAGGGCACATATGCCCTTGGCTGGCAGAAAAGGAAATGCCAGAATGCCGGGCAGGAGGAGGAGCACAGCAAGGGAGCATTCCACAGTGAAGGATGGAGGGCAGCCCTCCTCCATGCCCACCAGGCCCTTCAAGCCCTCTCCTAACTCTTGGCCCCTTGATGGGGTTGATGGCTGCTGCTCGTGACCCCCTCCACAAAGGCCTGACTTAGTCCCTCAACAGAATACCTGAGCAGGAAGTAAGGCCCCAAACGAGTGGGAAGCTCACTTTTTTCCCCATTGGGAATGTTATCCACAGGTCTCAGTGACCTGGCATGTAGCAGGGCCAGGCAGGAGCTGGCCACATCACTGTCTTCTCAGGGACACATGCCCAGCCCATCACACAGGCACTAAGTTAATATGGAAGTGTCTGGGAGTGGTACAGTCATGGAGAAATACCTGGTTCATTTCCCAGCACCTTCCCTGCCTCTGACCTTCCTTCTCCAGTGCCACCCAGTGACAAGCTGATGCCCTTTGGGATGGGACTGTCCATCTCTGCAGCAGCCAGGCATATTCATATCACACTTGCACCAACAGGCTGCAGCTTCAAAGATCTGGTTCAAGGAAAACATTAAAAATAAAATAATAACTCTAAATGTCGAGGTGTAATGATTTAAGATAGATTCAGAAATGTGCATGCTTAATACCAACGGGGACTTTCATGGTTAAAGAATATGGCCTCCAGTTTCATACAGTCTCTGAATTTCCCTGAATTAATTTGTGCGTCAAGTTCAAAATGAGGTATAATGAGCTATAAAAGTGCACAATTAGAAGGCCCATTTCATCTTAGATAAGCTGGTCATATCAGCCTCCTTAGCCAGGCTGAGTGAATTGGCTAATTAAGTATAATAGCTGATCAGCAGTCATGGACTTTGGGGGGTTTAGTTTCCTTGCTCTGTATGGTCATGCATAGTAGAAGCTCAGCCCTTCCATGCTCTTTTCAATACTTTTCTAAATATTTTAAGTTGGACTGCTGGAGAAAACAGAAGGTTTTTTAAAAAAATAACAGAGTAAAATGTTTATCAGAATTATCTTGGGAGATCCAAAAGGTACATGTGAACTTTGGGAGATCCAAAAGGTACATGTGAACTTTGAAGGGGTTTCTGTCTCAGGTGCTGGGACTGCTTTCTAGAATGTGGATACTTGGGAATGTGTTAAGGGTAAAAGACCTTCAAGCTGAGACAGCTTTCTCCTCTTTCAGTTTCAGAGTAGATTATGGTTTTAGTTCTCTTTGTTGCTGTTTTTGTTGCATCTGTACTTCTAAATAATGCATGGTGGCATGTTTCATGATAATTATGTTTATGCCTTTCTGTCAGTTTATATACACCTTCCCAGGCTTGCATTGCAGGGATAGCACACAGCAAGAGACACGTCCATTAAGATTTTCCCATGGGGAAAGTACACCCTAAAACCTACATTTACATTTTTTTATCTATATTTCCTGGTCTGCTGAAAGATGTCTCTGCCTGTGTAGGAGGTTTGGACTAGATGATCTTCAAAGGTTCCTTCCAACCCAAACCACTCTATGATAACTTTCTTTTTTCCTTAACTACCATTTTTACAAGTATACTTTTCCTGCACTTTTAGACTCAGATACCTCTTTTGATAAGCACTTATTTTGTGTGAGCATGCTTCATTGCATATAGCCTGAAGAAGTAACCAGATGTGTGATAGCCATTCCCTGTACACTTTAGCAGTTCATTACCTTCCCAATCCATTCCATAAGGTGACAGACATCCAGTGACACCGTAATTAGCTTCCAGATGTAGTTTATGATCACCTTAGGTGACACTGCATTTTTTAAACTGAAGTAAACAAGTAATTGTGTGTATTGAGGCCACCTCTTAATTCTAAAAAGCTTGCAGAATTAGTCCTTTTTTGGGTTTGGGTCATCTCATGTTCTGTCTGCCCCTAGCTAATGTTGGAGCTAGATTTTGAGCCATCAATTATTGTCACAAGGAAACAGAACTCAGTAAAAAAAATATGAAAATATACATGTCATTGTGTAGACATTTTCTTTTATCCCCATCTCCCAAAAAGTATTTCATGGAGACCTCAAATGTTTCTGAATCCAAAGGTTGAAGGGAGAAATTTATCATTTGCTTTAACAAACTGAAAATGAAACGCTTTGACTTCCATTTGGAAATGATATTTGGCAAAATAAACTCAGAATGCTTTATTTTCACCTTCCCACCCTCTCTACCCAGTTGCTAAGGCTACCCACCAGTCAATCCCCACCCTTCTTCCCCAGCTTCCATTCTTGTCTGCAGAATCATGGAATGGGTTGGGTTGGAAGGCACCTTGGAAATCATCTTGTTCCAGCCCCCCTACCATGGGCAGGGACAATGCCCATGAGACCAGGTTGCTCCAAGACCCCTCCAACCTGGCTTTGAACACTTCCAGAGATGGGGCATCCACAGCTTCTCTGGGTAACCTGTGCCAGTGCCTCACCACCCTCCAATCTAAACCTGCCCTCTGCCAGTTTGAAGCCACTCCCCTTTGTCCTGTCACTCTGTGCCTTTTGAAGTTGTAGGAAAAATGACTGATAGATGAAGCCCACTCTCTTGCTGGAATGGTGACTTCTTCCATGCAAAGGCATTCTGGGATAAATTAACATTGGACAAAACAACTAATCCATCAAACTCCTATTCATCAATCTACATAAAAGCTGTCAGGACCATCACCATGAAGATGCTGTCAGTGTTGACTCAAGGGAAACCAAGAGCTCCTTGCTGAAATATGAACTTTGTCAATAAGGTTGACTGTCCCTGGTATATGCCCAGCAACATTAATGTTCAAAGGACTTGTGTTCTTTGTGCAGTGCTACAGAAATCTGCATTAAAAAGTGAGCAATAGGGAGGACGGCAATGAAACAACTGAAAGTGTTGGTGGCCTGTTGGGAGACGCCTTTCCCCTGTCCACCTCCCTTCACTACCAAGAGCAATACAAGTATTCATTGCCAGTTACAAGAAAATTGTGCAATGCATGAAATGTATTCATAATTTTCTTAATATTTGACAATTATATCATCCATCTCTGAGCTTATTATGTAGGTGACGTGCCTACAAAAATAAAATGTGCAATAGCTTACATGGGACTATACTGCCAGGCTGATATTGAAGATTTGGGAATATGCACCTATTTCCTTACTTACAGCCCAATCAAGAAAGTTCGATGCTTGTTTTGTCCTTTCCAGTGCTTGGTCCAGCCTGTACTGAGATCGCTCTGGTGAAGTGTCTGCCTCTTCTTTTTGGCAAACAGCTCTACAGCTCGGTAAGACATTTTAAGTTTTATTATAGTAATTGCTCTCCTCTTCTTGCCTCTTTAGTTGTTTAGATCAGCAGAGCTAAGAGAAGTCCTTCTGAATGTTTTTATAACTTGGCATGTGCAAAGAGGCAGCCTTGTTCCAAATTGGGAGGAGAAATAAATGCATTGCTTAACCAGAATCTCTTTGCTTGAGGAAGAAATTGGCAGTTTGGAACCGACAGGTCACATCTAGTCCCATTTAATGTTTCAGAGGGTTGCTTTTATGACTGACTTCTAAACAAGGGGGCACTTAAGACTCCTGGTATAAAATTCTAATCGATGAAAATAGATAATTTGAAACATAATGAGATGGGTGATAAAATATTTTTTTAGAGAATTTGATAGAGTTGTGGAGGACAAAGTTAAAACTAATTACTTTGACTAATACTGAAAGTGAATATATGGATATTTTCCACAGTTGTTTGTTAGTAAAATGGCTGATCAACTTGATCAAAAGGGAAAAGAAAATTGGAAAAGTAGCATATACTTCTGGAATACATTTTCAAAGACAGTTACTAGTTTCTCATGCAAAATCCTGCAAAACTCCCTTGTCCATCTCTGAAAATCTTCCTTTCTCATTGTTTTAGAAATGAAGGTTGACTTTGCTGTACTGAGGCTTGCACACATACACACACAAAATGATCCTTCTGTTACAAGAAGGCTATTTTTACAAGGTGAACTTGTCTCTCATATTTGGCTGATCACAAGAGGTACTGTGCCGAGCCCCATGGCCTCCCTTGTGGAATGTCTGATATCTGCAACTGCTTTCTTCTGGCAGACAAAAACACAACAGGAACTGTGGATTTAGTGCTCACTGAGACCAATGAAAACCCTCCCACTGATACCGGGACTAAGGGTGAGGCACTAAATCAGTTCAGTGCAATAAAAATTACCACATTAGTAGGTAGAGGTGGTAAACTTCATGCTATCTCACTGGAGATAAATAAAGCCAAGTCTTTTTAGTTTCATTACCTTTCCTTCTTGAAGTTGTACATTTTCCATCCTCACTGCACTAGTGCTGATCTGCTATATCCAGTGTATTACATACACCAGTGGCTCCCTGTATTTGAGTGTTAAGGCTACAATGTTCAAACTCGTCAGAATGTGGTGAGACAGTGGATCATTCCTCTCCTCGGAACGAGACCTGTTGCTGCAGAGATCAATAGAGCATTAAATATCACCTCTTATAACAGTGAATGCCGAATAAATACCATGAGCCCAGTGCAACCTCAACTGGTAAGTATTGACCATGGAATGCCTTCAGGTGAAATGGCTAATCTGGGAGGTTCTTTTAATTAGGCGATCTCTGTCAGCAATTGGAGGAAACATGACAACAGGTGACTTGGAGATGAGCAGAGAGAGAGCAGAGCTTTGCTGAGCACTGAGTGTGGGTATGGGTGCCCCACCTTTCAGCTCATTGAGCCAAATAGGAAATAACTTGGAGGCTGTAGTGTTTGTGAATGTTGCTTTTCCTTCTGGGACAAGTTAACTGCAGGGGCTCCAGAGAGCCTTGTGTGAGCAGTGGCAGAGTCCACCTGCCTCAGCTGTGTCAGCATCTCTGCAGCCTGCGACACACAGCTTTATTCCATCTCTCTCTCCTGCCTTGGCAGACAGGGAGATTTGCATCCAAGCTGGCAGAGCTCTGCTTTCAGTGTCTCTACTCCTATAGATTCTGTCTTTTCTGAAATGATTGTAATGTAATTTGTGAATCATTAATTGATACTATTAATTAGTACTAGCGTACATTTCTATTTGGATATTGACTGTGTAAAAGAAGCATTTAACATTCTGTTAATCATCTCTGAACATGCTATAGCTATTTCTTTAAAAGTGTGTTTCTTTGTAGTCACCTCATACACACACATTTAATAGTTAATGTCATTCTGAAAGCAAACATATGTGGTAGTTTGTGCAATATTTATTGGTAATCACAAAGATTATTATGTTACTCATTCAAAAATATTCTTACAGTTACAAAATGGATCTTTGTAAACTGTGAAGACAGTCTTCCCCACCACTGAAATGTTTCTTTTTAGAGAGTGCATGAGCTAGTATGAGGTTAGAGCCACTTGTTTTATGTACCTATCATTGTTCTGAGATATTTATACACCCATGATTGTGTATGTATTGGTGGAGCTATTTCATCTTCTGGCTGCTTCTCCTTATTTATATTGAATGTCATCTACCCTGCTGAATGTTTTTTTAAATAATCTATTAATATCAGTACAGTTCTCCTGAGTCAGTGTTGATGATCAGAGGACTAGAGTACAGCCTTGGCAACCAGTGCCAAGTAAGAAGATAGCTCTGAGCAGAATATTACTCCACAAGTTCTCCAGAGGTCCCTTCCACAAAAAATATTCTTTTTTTGTGATTCTCTGTTTATTTGTACCACTGACAAGTTTCATTCCGACATCTGATTTAGGATTTTTGTTTGTGTTTAGGCCTTATGATTATTAGACACTTTTATTTCTTGCTCAGTATTGCTGATTTTCTGCAATTTGAGGAGAAAATAAATTACTTCTACATACAGGTAAATTTAACATCTTAAATGTAGATGTTATTAATAATAAACAATACAATTCTTGAGGCAGTTAAACTGTAGCAGAACTACAGCTGAAAATCTCCTACTCTGGATATTAAGTCAGAGCCTTCTTTATGCTCTGTTGTATGTTGGAAAATTGAAAGTTTTTCAGTGTATAGAAAATGAGTTTTACAAACCAAGTGGATTACACAAGCACAACGACAGTCCTTGTTTCTTAACAAAGAAATCTGCTCCTGATGTTCACTGAGACTAAATGTATCTGAAAAATAGCCCTGGCAAACACTGGGAATCTCGTGCCAACTTTCTCCCGCCCTCCTTCTTGAGAAGGTGAAACTACCTCCAAAATACCTCTGATGAACTTTTGTGCAGTCTGCTGCTACATCTCCTGAGAAGGCAGACAGCCTGGATCTGGCCTATCTAGCCAGGAGAGAACAACCACAAGAAAGATTTCCCAACTATTCATTACCTGGATCTCTGGCAGGTTGTTTCAGGGCCCTTTACTTTCTCTACACCTTCTCCGTTTCCAGGAGTGCTGAAAGGTGGGTGCCTGAGGATGAAGATCCATGAAGCAGAGCAAGGTGCCCAGAGAGGTGGTCATTCTGAAGCCACACAAATTGCTCTGGGTTATCTGCCAAACCTTGGCTGAAGGTGCTGACTTTAAGGCCTGGCTCATGTTTCTATCTGCAAGGAGAGGTGTGGCTTCCTGTCTTGCAGAGCTCTTTTTCTGTAGTTGCTTAGTAAGCTTCAAATATGACAACAATGAAAAGCAGAAGACTGTCTATGCTAGGTTGTGTATCAAGCTGACTGATTATTTTTAGAAATTATTCAGTAATTACATGGCAATTTCACTGGTGCTACCTAGCTCTTTGTGTGATTTTTTTAATTTTTTTTTATTTCCTATTCACTTTGCCTGTATCACCTGTGAGTTTATAGACTTTTATCATATCATCCTCCAGCCATCTCTCCTCTAAGCTGCCCTTCTCTCTCCAACACTGTGAACTGCAGCACAGCAGTGTCCTCTGGTTTTGTTCTCCATTGTTTCCTAAAATTTTCTGATATTGTGCTCATGTTTTGGTCAATGTGCAGTAATGAGATGTATTTAAAGAACTATCTGTACCACCATCTCCATGAAATGACTATTTCTTTCCTGGGTATCTATCACTGTATATGTATTGTTGGAATTCTTTCATTTTACATGTGCTTAATTTCAAGGATATTGAATGTCATCTGACATTTTTTTAAATCCTCGTGCTATGAGATTCCTCTGCTGCTCTTTAACTACCTTGAAGTTGATTCTTCTCTCCTTAAAGAATGTTTTCACGTCACTGTTCAGTTTCTTCTGAGGACACTTATATCTGTGTGTAACTTCCCGCAGTCCCTGCATGCATGCTTGCTGGCTCAGGGTGCCTTGTGAAGGAGATAGCATTTAGGTTACCTGAAGGGTAAGGAAACATTTTATTAAATTCACATTGAAGAACAACTTTCCTGGCCCTTTTCTCTGTTTTACCTGTGCATCTGCAAAATTAGTTTGGCAACTTCATATCTGATCCCTTGACCTTCCCTGTCTGGGAACCACTTCTGCACCATCAGTGCCAGAACCAAGGATGGGCTGGACCTTCCCCTGCCCACCTGCAGCTTCCAGCCACCATGAGAGCCACTGGTCCAGCCTCACCTGCAGCTCCTCCCTTTGGAGCTATGACAACTGGCAGGTGGCATGGAGAACTCCTCAAAACAAAGATCAATAAAATCAGCAAGAAGTGAAAGACTGATGTTTGTAATTTCTTCCTCCTGAGATGAACTCCATAGCAACAGCTGAGGCAGGTTTGTCTTGTCCCACCTCTGCCTCCAAGCTTGCCACGGTCTACCCTGGCAAAACCTCTGGAAGCCTTATACCTGCAGCCTCCTCTCTTCTGCAGAGCCCATTTTGAACAGCTCACTTAGATCTTCTTTCTCCCTGGTAAGCCAGGACTGTCACATGCCAGACCAAGGCCTTCCCTGTGCTTATAACCACGCAGGAACACTCCTGGTGGAGTCCATTGTTTTCCTGTCCCTGGGCATGCACTCTGGCAATCTTGTCCACCTGCCTTTCATTTAAATCTGTTTGTTTAGGGAAAGCATTCTCCAACACTTAGCACGGCCATCAGACCAGACACATTATTCCTGAAAGCGCAAGGATTTATAACACACTTTTTTGGTTCACTTCAGTACATTTGGGAAATCACATTACTTAATTTTTTAATCATATCTGCTGTTTGATTGACAGTACCAATTTTACTGAGTTTTATGGCTTCACTTCGTGCTTTGTTATCATACCTCCTGGACCATGGGGATATGAGAATCTCATTTATAAAAATAAAAATTTCCAAACTCCATGAGTCTGGAAGGAAACTGGAAAGTAGGAACACATTTCAGTGTGTAAAAGGAAAGAGAAAGAGCAGAAAGTTGCTAATGTACCTAAAATAATCATGTGTTCCTTTTGAAGGCAATAAGGGCATGTGGCCATAGGAATGTGCAAATTAGTAACTTGGAATTAGGAAGACTGAAATAAGGTGTTTCTTAGATCTTGATGTTGGGCTTCATTTGCCTGTTCGAAATACAAAATGAAAGCGAGATATTTGGCAATGCAAAGCTCTAGTATGGGAGGGGGTTTGGTTTGGGGTTTTTTTTTACAGTCTTATGCAGGCTGCCCAAGATGAATCAAACATAAGATTCTTTGTTTTCCTGTAGTAAGAGATGTGTCTGAGGAGACTGGATAGAGAAGTATCTCAGCAGGCTGTAGAAAGAGGGCATTGCAATGTCTATTGATTGACAAACAATCCAGAAAGTAATTGCATTGGATACTCATAAACCTCCAAAAAATATCACTTGAACACAGGAAAGAGACAGTCATTATTAATACCTGCTTGTCCAGGCTACTATTTCACTGGGACTTATTCAGTATTTTCTTGAAAGGTCTTACCTGTATTTTTGTAGGTTATAGTATTGAAAATGCTTCAGACGTGCAAGTTATTCCTTCTGCTAAAGGAAAACTGACTCTATTATTTGAAGGCTTTTAAACAGTCATTAAAGAAAAATACAGGCAGAAGAACATAGAGGAAAAGACTTAGGAATACAGCTCCAGAATACAAAATTGAATCTAAATACTTGAATGAACAAAATTAGATGTTATGATCTCATTTTTTAGCTGTATGGGAATTTCTCTATACTTAATAGTCCATCAAACTATATTCAATCTCCAGCCTTTTTTACAAGCATTGTAATACAGATTTTGTTAAAATGATTGTGCTAGCACTGCAATATAATACAGTGCTGAAATAAGTGTAGATTATCAAAGACATTTTATAACTATGCATAAATAGAGCTTTTGGAGAAAGGCGCTGGTGTCACAGCCATGTCAGAATTCACTGGTCCATCTCTTAATTTTTATCTAAAAATCAATTTTATAGACAATGAGACAATCCTTGCAGCATACATTTGTAGTAGTATATGCACTGTGCTAGTGGCAAATGCCAGCCTCTAGTCTTGCAGTAGAACAGTATCAGAAGTATTATTTGATTTTTCAGAAGTGCCTCTGTATATCATCTCTTGATGTCTAAATGTAACACAGCCATTTATGACATTGCACCCTTTTTCCAGGAGATACTTTTCCTGCAGGGCACTCTCTCTGGCATCATAAAGCAATGATGGATTAATCGTCTTCCATAGTGTTTCAGCAAGTAGGAGGCAATGTCGTTTCAAATACAGAGAACTGGTATTATCCAATCTCCCCCTTTTTCTCAGTTTGGGGAAATTTTGATTTTGCTTTTTTATGAAGACTTGCGTAATCAGGGCAAAAAAGAAAGAGATCAAGTATCTGTGAATACAAAGCAGGAACATGAAGTATTAGGTTTTCACTGGACTCCACATGTGAAATGATGGCCAACAAAGAGGTGCCCATGTTCTGGTTTGTGATCAACGTTCTTGTATGCCATGGCTGTGGCAATTTCTCTTGATAGGGCTGTACATTTATCCTGCATTTCAGATAGAAACCAGTCCCTTTTTGAAACTTGGAGGTAAGGAAGAGCTGCTTCTCTGCAACTCCTTGCTTTTTCTGCCACACCTCTTTTTCTTATTTTGCTCTGGAAATGAAGAGAAAGTGAGGTAGAAGGGAAATGCTAAAAATGGACCTATGTGTAGTTAATACAAAAAACTCATTAATTCATTCTGCATGAGTATTTGACTCCCAAAATGTTTACATATCTTAGATTAAAAAAGATTTATTTACAAACCCATAAAAAGTTGGCATTCTTAGTTCTGCCTGCTGTAGTATGGAGCACTTTATGAACTTGCTGCAGATGCTGATGTTTCATTCATATGTTTTTCTCAACCTGTTTTGGGGAGTTTTGAGAAGCATTCTTTAACAATCAAATACACAGGTCTGTTCAGAAGAAAAGGAAGAGTGCAATTTGTGTGACACTGTTATGTTCTTACAGTCCCAGTGCCCCCCTCTCTGGATGACTCACTTTCATTAAACAAAGAAAGTAAGATTCAAATGGGTGAGGTGACATGGAGTTTCAGGTCACTGATGTTCACATCTTTCTACCCATTCCCTTCAAAGGTTTAGTGTGGAGACACGCTGGAGATTGTAAAATGCCCTGAATGGATCTATGGACCTATTTATCAGCCCCCAGAACTTTATAGCAACATTTGATAGGCCCCAGATCTCCATCGGCAGGATCCCTGCGGAGGAGCAGAACATAATAGCAATGGGCAAGTCCCAACAACATCCCAGCTCAGCTCCCCCAAGCAGAAACCTGCCAAGGCAGCGAGCCAGGGTAGTAAAGGAGTGCCTGCGAGTGCCCAGCTACCACTAAATTACATGACTGAAAACGTAAAGTCCCCAGAGCTTTTAAAAAGCTATGGAAAGAGAGACAGTATTTCTCAACACTTCATTAATAGGAGTTGGGAAGGGAAAGGAAGTTTCCTCTACAACAAGTACCTATTTTATTTCTAATTTTTGATCACATTATTTTTAAGATGGCCCCAAAACTAGGACAGTTACACAAAGCAGAACTATACAAGGCCACCATAGCAGAGATAGAAATAGTAATGCAGTTGGAGAAAATTACTTTTTTATCTGATTACTCTTTCTTTCCTCAGCTGGGTCAAGTACTCACTATAATTCTGTTTCTCCTTCTCTCTGTTTCAAAGAAAAAAAGGACTTTGCTGATCACATATGATAGGCTCATCAAACTTGTGAAGCAGAATTGTGTGCACTTATGCTATCTGCTGATAAATTTTACTTGAAACTGAAATGCTCTTTAAATAACTCCAGAAAGGCAGTAAGAACTGAATAGAGATAGGTCAAGAAATCTCTACTAAAAGCTTAATAAATCATTGTTTTCTCATAGGTGAGACTTATTCTCAGACAAAACTCTTCTTCCCTTCAAGCAGAATATTTCATGCTGGTCCAATAACACTTCAGTTAAAAACAGCTCTTGTGCTCCATAGATATTGTTCCATCCCAAAAGCAAGGCCATATTGAAAATTTAAATTTTCTCCTCAAGGTGTGCCATTCTGTACTTCTTAAGTGGAAGAATTCCAGGGAAAACCCATCATGTTTTACCCTATAGCCTCACCGTGTAAACTCACAAACACTTACTAAAAAAAAAAATAATTGATTTTAGATTTACAGGTAACAAGTACTTAAAAGCAGAACTGAAAGCTGATTTGAAGCTTCCAATTCAGTTTCCTAAGAAGGCAAACTTTAATGCCCATTAGCTTGCAGGAGTTGCTGAAAAAATCTAAAATTCATGATTTAGAAATCTATCGGTTGAGGGTTTTTATTCTTTATATCTGCATTTCATACTCAGAAATTTTTGTGTTCTGTCTCAACAAGATGAAATATCTTTGTCTGATGTAAAAAATGATTAAGACATAAACCTCCAAAGAGTCTAGCTTCTGTTCCTCCCAGTCCAATAAACAGGTGTGGGGTTGGGGGTTGGGGTGGAGAGAGAGATAAAATAATTACATCAAATGCCATAAATGATAGCAAAAGAATTTATGAAGAGGGATTGATGACCTTAATGTGAAACCACATCCAGCTAATGCAATTGTCAACTCAGAGCAAGCAAACAGAAGGGCAAGGACCAGTTGATGCTATTTAGAGTAAAAAATCCTGGTTTCACATTGCTCACTGTCATGACACTGTCAGTGTCATTTGCTTTGGCGTTTACTTTTTAGCCTTTAAATAGCTCATATGTTTGTATGAATTGTCTAAGGTTCTTGTTTCACTTTCATCCAGAGCTTTTAATTTAGGTAATTTGGTATAGCTTGTACAAAAAAAAGAAAAATTAAAAAAAACCCCTAGGAAATAAAATGCTCTGTTGCTGTAGGCTAGTGCTTGCTGTGTGATCTTTTCTGAAATTAGTACTGTAATTATTATTTGTGATATGCCATGTTCAACAAACAAAAGTGTTTTAAGCCTTAGTTTTCTGCATGACAGTGGCATAAGTGAGTATCAGGCCCCATGTTTTTTTATAACTAATGTGAATACAACACAAGGGTAATGAGTATAAGCAGGAAAGAAAAGACTCAGATCTGAGGCTGCTCTATTGTATGAGTCTTCTTTTTTCTTTTTCATTCTGGATCACTGTGGCTGAAGATACAGCACCAGCAGATACTCACACAGCTATGCAAGGCCAAACAGGCTAGACAAAATTGTGCATATGATCATAAAGAGCAATAAAGATTAATTGCTTAATGTCAAATCTCTGCAAATTTCTTACTCTTCGCTAAAGATATAATTTGGCTGTTTAGAGATTTAGTCTGCTTAGCAAGAAAGAGAAACTGATACATAGGCATTATTATGTCATCCCCTCCACCAAAAATGGCACACAGGAAAGGCAACACTGAGCACCTCCCTGCTGTTCCTCCAATGTCTTCCTCAGAGGTAATGTCTTTCATCCATCTTTCTTTCTTTCTTTCTTTCTTTCTTTCTTTCTTTCTTTCTCTCTTTCTCTCTTTCTTTCTCTCTTTCTTTCTTTCTTTCTTTCTTTCTTTCTTTTTTTCTCTTTCTTTCTTTC
>JAWWEW010000001.1:1449990-1487113 GCA_035583185.1 Anabacerthia variegaticeps | reverse complement strand
CCTCTGGACTCTCCAGCAGCTCCAGGTCCTTGTGCTGTTGTTCCCAGGGCTGGGGCAGCTCTGCAGGGGGGTCTCACTGGATGTTCCCCCAGCGGTTCGTAGCTTTGGCTCTCCTGAGCCCCTGCAAACTTTTGACATTCATTACTGACAGGAAAGGAAATATCCACTTCAGCACGTTTGCAACTTCCCACCTGGTTATTGAGTCAAATGACCTCTAGTTTGGGCATTATGGAAATGACCACATTTACTCTCTTTACACCACTTCTGGTGTCTGTGCTATTTCTCCGTATAAGCCTAAAATGTCTTTGCCTGTCCAGTGGTGCCCTTTCCAGCTCTCCCAGCCAGTGGGTGGTTGTGCATTGGAGTCATGCAAAGCCCATTTCAATTCCCTTTGGCTGAGGCATTGCAGACAAAGCAGGGAATTGTACCCGGGAAAGCTCATGTTTGCATGCAAGGAGCAGACTACAGGAATTGAAAGAATTGAGGCTGAAAAGCCCTGGCACAGACTATGGGAGATGTACATTGAAATCCATGTTCTGCCACTGACTTGCTGGGCAACCCTGAGCCAACAAAGCAGAGCAGCAGCTCCTTGGGGCTCTGGGCACCCCCAGTTCCCTCAGGGCCAGTGGGAAAGAGAAATTTCCTGCTCTGGAGGGATCATACCACCCTGTGGCATAAAAGCTGAGCAAATCCCACTAAAAAGGGAGCACTGAGAGGTTTAAGGTGTTACAGGGGCAGTGGACAGGGCTCTCCAGCCCTGGCACAGCTGCCCAGGGCAGGGGTGGAACCCCCATCCCTGGAGGGATTTAAAATCCATGTGGATGTGGCACTTGGGGACATGGGTTAGTGGTGGCCTTGACAGTGCTGGGGGACAGTTGGACTCGATGGTCTCAGAGGGCTTTTCCAACCCAAATGATTCTGTAAGTCACCTAAATTCAGTTCAGCCATCAGGGGGACAAACATAATTATGACATTTGAAAACCTGTGGAGAGATTTAGGAAATATTTGGTAAAAATATGCACTTTTTTTTTCAAATTGTCATAAATGATACGGACAAAATGAATATGGAATTTTTTGCTGTTGTTTTTTGGTACTCCAAAGGTACATTTTAATGGATAAATAAGATCCAAAAATGAGGTTATTCACACTTCTACATTCAGTGAAGGGAAAGAAAAGTGTCACCAGATCTCCTTAGTGCAGTACCACTAGTCCCAGAGGATATTTTAAGTCAGGTGGGGAGACTTGCCCCCATCTCTGCTTCCTACCTGAGTCCTTGGACAACTCACCGTGGGCTCTCTCTGGCTGCAGTGACTGGAGAAACACACCAGGGCACCCAACAGCTTTGCAGAGCTGGGGCTTCCTGTGTCTCTTGTGCTTCCAGTGCCTCCTCTGTCTGTCTCACAGGAGCATTAAAAGGAGCAGAGCATATTCCAACACGTGCTGGGATAGGTACACCTAGTGAAACACTAATGAAACACTGAGGCAACCACAGTTCAGCTCTTATTGTACTTTACCACAAACACTCACCTCTGTTTAGCTCCACATCCTGCATTTTCCCCTCCTCTTCAGCCTTAGCATCCAGTTCTTGCTTTTTGCTTCTGCTCTGCCTTTTCTCTTGCTCTTGGATCATCCCTTTTCCAGTGGAGGACAGGGCTGCCCAGGCAGCTTCTGTGGGCAGAACCCCCTCCATGCACAGCAGCCCCTGTTTCGTGCTGCTGGGGTGGCACACGGGGGTGCCAGTCTCCTCTGGGGGCTTGGAGAAGCACTGAACACAGGCTCAGTGAGAACAAAGGCTGCTGGCCATGGCCCAGCCCTGCCTCTGAGTCCCCTTTCTGCAGAGATTAATGGGAACTGAGCAGGGAGACCCCACTCAGCCTGGCAGGCACCAGTGTTGCACCAAGCCCTGGCTGGAGGGGACCCAGATGAACCTCCCACTGGGGCACCCTGGGGCAGCTCTGGGACACAAGTGCCACCTCTCTCAGGGATGTCACAGGTGGTAACCTGTGCCCTGGTGTGCAGGACAGGCCCTGGGGACAACCCCAGCTCCAGCCTCGCAGTGGTTTGCTCGTATCAGGGTTGCTCAGCTGCAGCTTTCCATCTTTCTGGGGCTGGGGGAGCGTTGGTGTCTCTGTCTGCTGTCACCCCGAGTGTCTGCTGCAAAATGAACCTTGCATACCTGTCCTGCTTTCAGCTGCGAGGGAGGGAATTCCTTCTCCGTAGCTGGTGCTGTGTTTTGGCTTGGGAGTGGCACTAAGGTTGATAACACACTGATGGTTTGGTTTTGCTGAGTCGGCTTTATCCCAAGTCAAGGACTCTTTTGTTTGGCTTTTTTTTCCAATGTCTCATAGTCTGCCAGTGAGGAGGCAGAAAAATGAAAACCTGTGAGGGATCATGGCCAGGACAGCTGACCTGAACTGGCAAAAGCGATACTCCACACCACAGAATGTCATGCCCAGTTTATAAACTGGGGGGAGTTACCTGGAAGGGTTTGGGAACAGGGTTATAGACTATGCTGAGCTGGAAGGGACCCCCAAGGATCATCAGTCCCTCTCCTGGCCCTGCACAGACACTCCAACAATCCCACCCTGTCCCCCAGAGCATCATCCAAACCCTCCTGGAGCTCTGGCAGCCTTGGGGCTGTGCCCACTGCCCTGGGGAGCCTGCTCAGTGCCCACCACCCTCTGGGGGAAGAGCCTTTCCCTGAGATCCAACCTGACCCTGCCCTGACACAGCTCCAGCCATTCCCTCAGGTTCTGTCACCTGCACAGAGCTGCAATGTGTACAAGTCCTAAAAGCAGGATTCAATCCTTATCACTACAAACTGGTAAACATATGGAATAAGAGTTCCACATGAAATGGGAATTTGAAGCCAGGGACCGGGTCTCAAGGACCCTGCTGTACCTACCATTATTTGAATTTAATAGGAAATAAATCTTGCAAACATCAGGCTTGCAATAAATCTGACACAGTTCCCTCCTCCCCTTCTTTCTTCTGGGAATATTTAAACCTAAAGGGACAGCCAGTGAAACTGCTTTTATCTCTGCCCACCAGTTCCCAGCTGGCTGTTATGACCCTTAATCTGAATTAATCAGCTCTAGCTCATCCTTTCAGCTGGGACTTGCATCCCTGCCCTCCTGCCCCCCGATGATATCATCTCCTGCCAGCTGGACAGCTCAAGGCAAAGGCAGCTCCCACAGAACCAGGGGATGGAGCACAGTGATGCTCCCACAGGCAGAGAGTGCCCGGATAAGAGGGAATGGCTTCCCAGTGCCAGAGGGCAGGTTAGATGGGATATTGGGATGGAATTCTTCCCTGGGAGGGTGGGCAGGCCCTGGCACAGCTTGGGCAGAGAAGCTGTGGCTGCCCCTGGATCCCTGGGAGTGTCCAAGGGCAGGCTGGACAGGGCTTGGAGCACCCTGGGCTAGTGGAAGGTGTCCCTGCCCATGGCAGGGGTGGCACTGGGTGGTTTTGAAGGTCCCTTCCAAGCCAGACCCTTCTGGGATTCCGTGACTCACTATTTAGAGGGGTCCCTTCTCCCTGACTGTGGAGGAGGCTCCAGTTCCTACCTTTGAGGAGTCCAGTGCACTTTGAGGGGTGAAAAACTGTCATGAAAAAGGATGAAAAAGGCCATTTTTCACTTGTCTGCTACAAGCAGTTCAACTTGCTTTCCACAGCAGCGCTGTCCTCCAGGTTATTTATAATCCCTGTGGTTTGTGTGTCATGGACAAATGTTATCAGGCCCTGAAGACCTTGCTGTCTACACCATCCATGTGATTTGTTCACAAACAGCTTTTTCTTCCCCCCGGCTCCCATCCATAATACAAACATGCCCAAAATAACCCAGCTGCTGAGACAGGCAGCAGAAAAACCAAAGGGATGGATTTACACCACTTGGGAGTGATTGACAATCGCTGGTTTGGAGTGCAAAGAAAAAGTCATTTATTTTGTTTCTCAAAGCTTAAACACATAAAGCTGAAGCTACTGCACATGCTTTGCAGATGATCTACTACTTTCTTCTACAGCCTTTGCCACAGAGAGCTCCCACAGCAAGTCTGGGCATTACAGCAAGCACAGCCAGGAGGTGCTTTACGTGTGGGCTGAGAAAAGCCCTCTCAGGATCTGAAGCAGATTTGGGCAGTTTCATGCTTTGTGTTCTTCTGTCACACCAAGGCAGAGCAAGAAACAGCCAAGGCAAATAGTTTTTCAGCTTCTCTTCCCATCATGCCAAAACACAAAGTCAAATTTTGCCCATCCTTAGCAGTCTGAATTATCCAAGCACCTCCTCTACACTGACTTGGCCATGATTCCATGCAATAATTAAAGGTGTCATTCCCTGCAGACAAGCAGCAATACCTTGAACTTCCTACTTGCTCACACTGAGAACTCAGGCGCCCCAGACAAAGGCTAGGACACCTCAGGGGTGGTGTTCCCAAAGCTCCTCTGATGTTTATATACGATATATTGTATACAAACAATAGGAGTTTGGAATGCCGTGTGCACAAACGAAATCCCTGCAGCAAAAGCAGCTGGGAGTCAAGGTGGATATTTCTAAACAAAAGCAAGTTCAATTCCCTCCTTCACACTCCCCTGCATGTCCCCAGCCCCTAAAAATACAAGCAGAGTTCAGGGCTACCATGAACAACAGGTCCAAGAGCAAGACAAGCGTTTCAGTGTCTGTGCCACAAATGGCACCACAGTGTCACACCTGTGGCAGCACCACACGTGGCAAAAGCACATGGAAAACAGATAGGGATACCTTCCCACCCTCTGGAGTGTGCTCGCTCCCACAGGAAGGAGGTGTCAAGCACAGCAAGACACTCCCAGGAGGCATTAGGAAAACCAGGGAAGA
This sequence comes from Anabacerthia variegaticeps, assembly GCA_035583185.1. Classification (NCBI taxonomy): domain Eukaryota; kingdom Metazoa; phylum Chordata; class Aves; order Passeriformes; family Furnariidae; genus Anabacerthia; species Anabacerthia variegaticeps. The sequence goes on along the minus strand of JAWWEW010000001.1, from coordinate 1,482,264 downwards.
CTGGGGAGAGAGAAGTTGTAAATGCAACTGGAAAAACTCCTCCTTTTTACCTTCAAGGGTATTGCTGTGCCCAAATATATTACTGTGCTCAAGAGCAAGAGTACAAAGAACCACCACGAGCCAAGCAAAATAATCTCCATTCCTATTAAAGACCCAAATGTGGATGCAATTTAATTGCAAATAAAAATGTCAGCAAGAATTTCCTTTTCTCTCCTCGTGGGAATGACCTGCACCAGTGTGGAATCTCCTTTGAGGAAATCAGCAGCCTGCTGAGCAGGGGCACCCCACGATGGCCAGGCTAGGGGGTTTTAAGAGACCCCACTCTATATTTGGCAGCAATTAAGTCCCTAATTGAACAGCATGAGAATTTACATGGAGCCACCACAAATTACCAGTTCCAGGCACGGACTAAAGACACCAACACCAAAAACTATGGTTATCCTACCAAATCAAACATGCTCAGTGTCATTTCTAGAGCTGAGAGCAGCTTGGAGCAATACAGTCTGTGTAATCAAACATCCTCCACAATGTGAGCTGCACATGCAGCCTCCCAGGGACTCCAATCTGTTAGAGATGGAGGTTAGGTTAATATTTGCAACATACTCCAGAGCCAAAATGAGACAGACGTGGTTCTGTGGCTACCAAGCTTCAGGTCTTCATGCTTAATTCCCACACATTACTGTTGCCCCACTTCTGCTCTCTGAGGAAGGAACTCCTGGCTGCAGGATTCACCTGTCCACTCAGTGACAGAGACACAGCAGTCCAACCACAAAAAATGCTTGAAAAGAGACAGTACTCTATGCTTGGGGGGCACAGACCCTCATACAGCTGTGCAGAGTCAGAGCTGGAATGATTTAACCAGGATTTTGGGATTCAGAGGAGCAACTTTCTTGAGATTATCAACTTTGAAGTCCCAATCCCAGACTAACTGTTCATGGATATTAATGATGATTCAGGTCACCACTGTGGTTTGGCACAGGGCTCTACAGAGAGAAATGCACAAGTACCTGGCAGCTTTTAGCTGAAGGATTGGATCCTGGAACTGTGACTGCTACAGCAACAGTTCTGGGCCTCAGGAAGCAGCAAACACACGTCCTTTCAGGACAGCAAACCTCTGTTGCAAACACAGCAGAAGACTTTCATCTACAGCCAGGAAAACCTAAGTAAGGGTCAAATTCAGCAGTCCCAGGGGCTGCCATGGCAAGGTCCGTGATGCAGCTTCACACAGCCCAGGACTCTCCTCCTCTCACCTGCACCAGCATCAAATCCATCGGCCAGGAAAAACCACCCCGAGGCTGCCCAGGGGCTGGTGGAGCACCTCCTCTGCATTGGTTGGCAGTGCCAGAGGAGATGGGTGGCTCCAGGGGAGGCTCTGGGTGCAGCAGGAGCCCCGTGGTCACCTGTCCCCGCGCTGCAGGATGGTGACACAGCCGTGGTAGCTGGTGCAGCGCTGCAGTGGTGGCTGCTGCTCCACCAGCCCCGTCGCCGGGTCGAATGTGAACGCCTTGTCCGTGCCCTCCCCGTTCTCGTCCCGGCCACCCAGGATGTAGATCTTGCCTCCACACACCGTCAGGCCACAGCTTTCCTGGAAAGCAGAAGGAAAGCCCAGGAGCTGAGGGGTCAGGCAGCTGAGCAGGGGGCTGAATTGCTGCAATGGGCACAACCGTGCCCTGCCCGGCAGAAGGCACAGGTAGGACAGGGGATGTCTGGCTCTTGAGGTGCTGCAATCTCACTGGTTCAGGAAGATTTAGGCATTGGAAATGTGTCAAGAATGTCATGGGAGTGCTGCTGTTTCTGGCAGTCCCCCAGGCACACCAAGGGCACAGGGGCCAGGCTGTTCCTCCCTGGGTAAGCCACTACCAAGGGTGCTTTCGTGGGCATTTTAATTCAGACCACAGCAAGCCGTGTGCCATCATTGCTCTTCCCTGTGCCACAGCTCACGCTGCAGCAGGGCTGGGAGTGCAGACCTGTGATGGCACTAAACCAAGGTACCCAACCACCACCACAGGCAGAGCAGTGTAACCCTCCCACTGAAATACTCAGTGTGGAGAACGGGTCCTCACCACCAATGGTGCCACCCTAGAGATCCACTCCTCCAGCATTAATAGCTGGTGTAAACCCAGCTTCCCAAGAAACCTGGGGCTTGCTATGGGAGAGACACCCTCCAAAGGGAGCACATCCTCCCTGGACACTGATGGTGAGGACATGTGTTGGTTTGCTCTGCACAGGCCATGCCCACACGCTCAGAGCCAAGCCCACCGTGTGTTTTCTTTGCCTTCAATCTCAGCAGAGCACAGATGGCTGCAATGAGAGAGAGGAGACTCAGAGCTTCTTTCCTAAAGCTCTTCCTTACCAGAGGCCCAGGGAGGGCAGCCACTTCCCGCCAGCTGTCCTTCCTTGGATCGTAGCTGAAGATTGTGCTGAGCAGTCCACCTACAACATAAATGATGTTGTCCAAGCAGACAGCACTGATGCACCTCTGGTAAAAAGGGGTGGGAGACAAGAGCGTCCACTTGTCGTCCTCTGGATCATAACACTGGACCTGGGAGGAGAAACACAGCTATGGGAACATGAATTCACCACACCTGCCTGCTTGGGGGAAGCTGCTCCTCACTAGAAATAACTGCATGGGGACAGAAACACAGGTGGGAGCTCCAACAGCCAGAGCAGTGAGCAAAGCCATGAGGGGTTCCAGCACTCCTTCTTGCACTCAAGTGTCCCAGACAAACTACAAGCCCCAGGATGGCTGTGCCTGACCCTGATAACATTGGGAGATGGAGTTAAGAAGCACTGACAGCTCTTCCTGCAGCTCAGGAGACCAGAAGTATGGTACCTGCCTTGCAGATGCACATCTGGGCAGGAGGAGCATGTTGCTGCTGTTCTGAACACCCACAGTATGGCAGGTTTGCTCCAGTGATGTCCCAGGGCTGACCAGGCTCTACAGAAAGCACGACTAATATACTGTCATCTCCTGACACCTTCCCTCTCTGCCCCTAAGTCTCACTGGCTTCTCTTTCAATGCATGACTTCTTGTTATAACAGAGCTTTCATTAGTCTCCAGAGAAAAAGGCACCCTTGTAGCTCAAGGACAGCCCCACTCCCCTCCACACTCCCTGTCAAACGCTGTCTTTCAGGTGTCTGTCCATTCCTGATGCCCCAGCAATACCTTGTCAGTGTTGGAGGTGTCATCCACAGCCCCTCCCAGCACGTAGAGCTTGTTGAGGCAGGAGACCACGGCGGCCGAGCTCACAGCCTGGGGCAGCGGGGCCAGGGTGGACCAGCTGTTGGAGAAGGTGTCATAGCACTCCACGCTGGAGAGGCGGTCAAAGCCATCAAAGCCTCCCACAGCATAGATCTGCCACAAAAAGGAGCACAGCAAGGTGATCAGAAACTGCTGGACTCGCCCTAATGGGCTGTGCTCTCACAGCCCATGCGAGGGCAGGGGAGGACTCGGCCAGAAGGACATCGAGCCACAGTAACACCTTTAAAGGTCCCCCCCAACCAAAACCATTCCACGATTCTATGAAACACCCCACACTCTACAGCCTTCACCCAAAGACTTAACACAGCTGTCTGCAGAAGTCTGGCACCATCCCATGGTGGATCTTCCTGATACAACTTCATTTGGCTACTCCTACACACCCAGCTGAAACAATGATGTCTTGGTTATGTTGGCTGTTCTCCTATCAGAACTGTCTCTAAATAAGTCACAGAATCACTGATGGGTTTAGGTTGGAAGGGACCTCAAAGCCCATCCAGTACCACCCCATGCCATGGGCAGGGACACCTTCCACTAGCCCAGGTTGCTCCAAGCCCCATCCAACCTGCCCTTGGACACTCCCAGGGATCCAGGGGCAGCCGCAGCTTCTCTGGGCACCCTGTGCCAGGGCCCACCCACCCTCAGGATGACCATGAATACCAACACTGACAGTTTCTCCCTGTGCAGCACAGCAGGAGAAGTGGGGGACATGCTCCAAAGTCCAGGCCATGGCTCACCTTGCCTTGGAGTGTTGCCATCTTGTGCCTCCATCGTCCTTTCTGCAGACAAGCCACCTTGATCCAGACGTTCAGCTGGGAGCTCAGCACCCAAACATCGCTGCTGCTGATGTGTCCTCCTGGAAAAGAGAGGGATGGGGAGTGCTGGCGTGACCCCAAGGACAGCCCCACCACAGCACAATACTGCACAGTTCCTCCAAGCAATGCAGCAGCCTGGGCCAGAATGTGGTCATGGGGTTATGGCCAAGCAAACTCTGCTGCCCAAGGGAGGTGCTGCCTGGGATTCAAGGCCCTTGTTACACCCTCCATCCCTTACACAGACCTCATCTGACACTCATTGTATTTCAGCTGAGGGACGGGCAGGGACTCTGATGTTTCAGGAAACCCTTCCTGACAGCACCCAACAAAACCAGCTCATTCCCCAGCTGGACACTTTTGGCAGATGCCCAGCAGAAAGGAGAAGTTTTTTAACACTGCCATCTTCCCCCTCAAAGGCAGAACTATTCTTTGAGACAGAACAATCCAAACCACCAAGGAATAACCCTCGCCAAGAGGTGATTTTGCTCCAAAGCTGGGATGCACATAAAGGAATCCTGGTGAACAGACCTAAGGAACCTCTGTCCAAGCAGCGTTTGTGCTGTTCTTTGTCACCAGGAAGGGACCACCTGGGCCAGGGTGTCTCACCTGAAATGTACACGTCGTTCTTCAGTGTGCAGGCAGCAAACTCGGACTTGGTGTAGCCGGGCACGCTGGAAAGGGCTGTCCACTGCCTGCTCTTGGGGTGGTACAGGTCTGTGAAAGGCAGCTTCAGGAGGCCTTTCTTATCACAGCCCCCAATGACAACGATGACCTCTGCCAGCTCCATGAACCTGGACCACGAAGGGCACGGGTCAATCCTGGGCCAGCCTACTCCTTTCCATCATGCCCCATCCTATTTGGGGCAGCAGCAGCACGGTCCTGCAGACAGGGCAAGGCCCTCTCCTGCAGCAGCCACTGATTTTCTGGGCAAATCACATCCCCCTGCACCTTCCCTTTTGCCAGCACCACCAGATGAAAGGCGCCTCCCAGCTCAGGTGGGAACAGGTCCAAAGTGCACAGGGAAAGGAAATGGGAATGACCTTTAAAAGCGCGCAGTGACATTGCCTCCTGCCACTCACCCTCCCCCTGCCAGCACAATCGAGCCCAGTAATCCTCAGGAGTGTGGAAAGCCACTCTGGCAGCCTGCCTGGGGCAAGCTTTCTGCCTGGAGAGAGAAGTGCTTCCAGGAAAGCTCTCTCCCTTTCCAGCCCTAACAGCAGCGAGCAGACGAGACAGACGGCAGGAAGGGAAATGCTGCCAACCAGGAGGTGGTGAGAAAAGAACCTCTCTGCAAGAGGGGAGGGCAGAGGAAGGAGCAGGATGAAAGAGGATTTGAAAGGCTTGGTCCAGTCTTCAGCTCTGCCACGCTTTGTGCAGGCTGAGACAATTCACTAAAGACTGAAACTGCCTGGGCCAGCATCTCTTCACCTTCTTGCTATTTGTCAAGAAATCAGTGGAAAGAAAAAAGCAAAAATAGAATAATTTGGGGGTGTCTGGGTGGCTACCTGGGCAGTAACTGCTTTCCCCCACCCCAGATATTAATTCCTGGTCCTGCAGCAATGCCTTTGAGTAAGCACCATGACTGAGAGCGGTCCAAGGCTTCCTGTTAACAGTCTGGAGAAGGTGAGGGAGAGCTCAAATGTGCTGAAACAACACCAGTGCCAGAGCTGAGAATGGGAAACAGGTCTCAACGCAGTGCCCTACCCTTTGGGGGAAGCAGATAGAAATAAAGAGCTAAAACATCTCTTCCTGGCCATAGCCTGGACACCTCCCTGGACAGGATTACTGCACGCCTGCTGTGATTAGAGCACAACAGGAAAAAAAAAGCATCAGATGCTGGTCAGGGAATGGGGTGCTGTGTTTTACCTCCTGGGCCTGGAGCGCAGCGAGCTGACCTCGTTCCCAAGGATGTAGCACTTGCGGGCTTCGTGCAGGAGGGGGATGCACTCCTTGGAGTCCTGGATGAGTCCGTCCATCTCCACCTTCTCCAGGAAGTACGTGGGGCTGAGCAGGGGCAGGCGCACGTGCTCCAGGAGGTCCTTCAGGGCTGCCTTGCGGGCAGGCACGTCATGCCGCACCCAGCGCATCACTGCCTCGAACACCACCTCCTCCCTGGGCACCACCAGCTGCTCGTCACACAGGTACCCAGCCAGCTCCTTCACACCCATCTCCAGGAACTCCTCGTGGCACGACACCTCCACGAAACACTCCAGCATGAACCTCCTGCTCTTCTCAGTCAGGGAGGTGATGGAGAACGAGTCGGCAAACTTCATGATGCCCAAGCAGTTGCAGGGGTGCAGCTGGCCCTCGAGGAAGGTGACACAGGCATCCCTGAGCTTGGAGATCTGCAGCAGGTCAGACAGCTCCAAGATGCCTTCGACGTTGTCCTCCTGAATGATGATGTTCCCCCCGTACATATAATCCAGGAGGAGGGACATGGTGGAAGCAGAGATCTTCTGGATGTTAATGATGTCCTGGTGGCCTTCCTTGAGACTGCCACCAAACATGGCCCTGAAGTAGGTGCTGTTGGCCGACAGGGTGGCACGGTGGCAGGGGAATTCCTGCCCATCAATCAGCAGCACCACGTCCGTGAAGGTGCCGCTGTGCCTGTAGGAGTTCAGGGTCTGCAGGATTTGCTCGGCATGGCAGGAGCCACTGCACAGCTTCATGTGCAGCTTGTCTTTGCCTGGCTCCCGGGGCACGTTTTCCAGGCTGCTTGTCCCAAAACTGGATTCTTCTTTCATGGCTCGATGCATCCTGCTTGGGAAGCACGGCAGGACACAAGAAGTCAGCACACTATTCAGGTATCTGCCTGCAATAGTCAACAACATCATGGTTTCTGCATCTTCCTTGGTGCCTGCAGGATGGCAGGGAGCACGTCCCTGGAGGGGGTCACCTTAAATTTCTCTTGAGTCAAACCCCCTGTCTTAGACTTAGTCCTTCACCTGTTCCCACACCTGCATCTCCTGGACAGCCACATATGACCACAGACCCCAAAGGTGGCCAGATTCCCCTGCGCTCCAGAGGACACCTCCTGGCTACACCTGCACTGGGTGTGTGGGACAACCACTCCTAGTCCTGAGAAAGCGTCCCTGTATCCTCTTGTGCCCACAGAATCCCCCGGCAGTGGGAAAACACCTTTGCAGGTGCCCCCAGGGAGCTGCAGAGACCTAAAGAGCAGGGAAGCAGCACCACCAGCCCTACCCAAATATCTCAGAAGCCGCTGGGAGTGGGTGAAGGCTCCCAACACCCCGATGAGTGCTCAGGGCTCGACAGAAGGGAACAGCAATCGGCCAGCCCAAAGCGATGTACAGAAGTTCCAACAAAGGCAGCTCCGCGGAGATGCCTGTGCAAAGAGCACGGCACACTCCCCGTTCTGCGGGCACTCGCGGCTCCAGCCCAGGAACACAAATGCATCTCTATCCCCAGTTTTCTCCCGGTTCCCACACGTTTCCAAGCCCTCAGGGTCACGCACAGCTCGGTGGCGGGAAGAGAGCTCGGGCTGACCTTACAGAGGGACGCCACTCTGCTCCCACAATTAATCCAAATGCCCGTCCCCATCCCACAGCATTCCCGTCTACGCACGAGGCAAACGATGCCAGCTCCGAAGAGCAGCGTGTTCGCCCCGCTGCCCTCTCCGGGCTACCCTCTCCATCTAATTCCCACACAGCCGCTTTGGGGGGCTTTCGGGTTTTTTTTGCAAGCCAAGAAAAGCGCAAGGTTGAAAAGCCCAGCGTTACCTGCGTGACAAGTGTCGGTGCCCCGGCGGGACCCGGCGCTGACCGAGCCGCCCCCTCGGTGCGCTCCGCTCCGAGCCCCGACCCTTCTGCACCGGCACAAAAGCTTCGCCTTTATCCTCCCCGCCGGAGAGGTGGGGGAGAAATCCGCTTTTGTTTCTGCTGAATGACATGCCAGGCAGCTACAGGGCATGAGCCACGCAGCTGTCGGCGACAGGCAGGGAGGAGCCGGGACACGGGACAAGCCAGCCCCGTCGGGGGACACACGGCACGCCAGGGCAGCTGAGGGGGCCGGGCCATCTGGAGAGCAAACCGAGGTCCAGGTGGGACGATTCATTCCGCAGAGATCCCGTCTTGCTGGAAACGCCGCTAAAGCCGATAAATAACACGCGGCTGAAAGAAAAGGCAGAAAGACTCGCGGAGCGGGGACGGGCAGGGAGGAGCTGCGGTCCCCCTCATTACCGGGTGATAATTAGGTAATTATGGCCCCGAGGATGACGAGGACAGAAGGGGAGCTTTGCCCCAGGAGGTTTTCTGCACCCTCCCTTCTAACTCGATCTCGGTTGTTGGGTGGATGTTCCAGTGCTCCCAGCAGGGACCAAAGCAGCTCCCCAAAGTCACCCGGGTGCTGAAGATCCTCAACCCCCTAAGGTGGCACAGCCCGGCCTTCCCTCCCTTGCCCAGCATCGCTTTGAACCACTTGTGTTATTCTACCCTAGACAAAGGAGAAATATTAATGCACCGTCCCCTGCACGTTGTGATGCCAGTGAAAGCGCCTCTCCGTGTTTTCTGGCTGGATCCCTCCTGCCCCTCTCCCACCGCCGGGATGCAGGGCACAAGCTGGCATCCTGCTTGCTCCCAGCATTTGCATATGAATCCCTGGCGACCTGGAAGGGACTGAGGATTCCCAGCCAGCACAGAGCGCTGTGAGGCTTGTGGGATTTGCTCTCAGGATCTCCCACCCTGATGGAGTTGTCCCCTCCAGGCTGCACTGCCCAGAGCTGGATGGAACATGTAGATGGAGCTGGAGATGAGCAGGAGCAGGTCACTGGGACAAAGGAAAAGCCCTCTGAGATCACAGAGTCCAACTGTTGGCCAGCACTGCCAAGGCCACCACTAACCCCATCTCCAAGTGCCACATCTACATGGCTTTTAAGTCCCTCCAGGGATGTGGACTCCACTCCTGCCTTGGGCAGCTGTGCCAGGGCTGGACAGCCCTTTCCACTGCCCCTGCAAAGCCTTTAACCTCTCAGTGCTTCCTGAAGGACAAAAGGAGGTTGTCAGGAGGAAGAAGGAAGGAGAAGGGATGTAGCTGAGCTAGAAAACAAGGAAAGTGGAATGGAAAGGACAAGATGAAAACCTAGAAGAGTCTTAGAGAAACCAGACAAGAAAGGCCATGGTGAGATATCTTGAGGGAGATGGTCCCCAGGGCTTGCTCATGCTGTGATCTGCACCTCCCCACCACATGCCCAGGAGAAGGCATGTGTCCTGTCCAGGAGAGCTGTGTCTGCACTCCTGGCACCACCATCCATGGGTCCACCTTGTCATGGAGAGAGTCAGGACCCTCTTTTCCCCCTCAGCCATGGAAGGGCCATCACAAACTCCAGGAGAAGAGACCAGAGCAGGAGAGCCAAGACAATGAGTAAGGGCAGAGACATAACTAGAACAGACACAAGGCCCAGAAGGAAGAGAGGGAGAAAATCAGTAGGCTTAAGAGGAGGGGAAAAAAACCCACTTGGTTTCCCATTTCACATATGGTCAATACTCACATTGAACTTGAGACTTAGTCTGGAGCTTCAGCCAAGGAGAGGTTGTTGCACCAAAAGTCCAGGAGAAGAGGCACCAGCCTTCAGCCTCGTGCTGCTGCTGCTCCCACCAGGGCTGGACTTTCCTGCTGAGACTGGACTTTACATCTCCCAGCCATTCCAGCACATTAAGGCTGTGGAGATCCCTCTTAGCTGTGTATGCCTTGGGCATGGCCACATCAGCACCCCTTCCCAGACCCCAGGCCTGGCAAATTGAAAGGACTGGAAAGGTTCCCAGACACCACAAGAACTGCCCCAGCTGAACCTCTAAACCCCTATTTACCAGGGCAGTTTTAGAGAGGAAAAAAAAAAAAGAGTTAAATAGTCCAGTGTTGGCTGTCCCAGGCCCTTTGGGCTTTGAGCCAGCAACCAACCCTCAGCTCTTTTATTCGAATAACAGCCACACAAACGAGACATGACTCTCATTTCTCCCCTTTCTACTTGTCCCTATCTTTCCCTAGGGGACAGCAAGGACAGCCCCCAGTCAGGGATTATGCTGTCCTGTAGATATCAGGAGCTCTATCCCTTCCCCCGGGGCAGTTTTGACATGGAACGCTCAGTTATATCCCCAAAGCCAGTTAAATTCATGCTACAGGACTGAGCACCCATCACCAGCCAGGGAAACAGGGCTGTGCTTACTTTAATCCCTTTTAATTATCAGTTCCACGCAGCCATTCAGGGGCAGGAGAAACAAAGAACAGTCACACACTGATCTCTCCTCACCCAAAGCACCCTCTGTCTGCAGCTGGGAGAGGATCCTGGGCTAAAAGCATCACAAAACAGAGCAAGCCCCAAGCAAGCCTTTCCCTTTAAACACACATTTAGCAAAGGACTGCTCAGCACTTCCCAGGCTGGGTCTTGCATCCGGACCCTTTGTTTAATAAGTGCTAACACACGGATGAGCCATTTATTCCTCTTTGAACCTGCTTATGGGTTTTGGCCTCCCAGGTCACCCTGGGGCAATGACTTGCATAATGTGTGTTAAAAACAAATTGCTTTCCATTTGCTTGGTTTAAAACTGCTGCCTGATCACTTCTGTGGGTGCATCATCGTCCTCCTGGGGCCACAAACACTGAGAAATTATTCTCCATTACTGCTTCAGCCTCAGGTCTGCGCAGTCACCTCCTCTCCACACCTGCTCCTCAGCTTCTGTCTGATAAAACCAGAGCAAGAGAACCATGGCAGAGTTTGGGTTGGAAGAGACCTTAAACCTCATCCAGTTCCACTCCCCACCATGGGAAGGGGCACCTCCCACTAGCCCAGGGTGCTCCAAGCCCCATCCAATCTGGCTTTGGACACTTCCAGGGATCCAGGGGCAGCCACAGCTTCTGTGGGCAGTCTGTGCCAGGACCCCACCATTGTCCTGTCCCTCTCCAGCTCTCCTGGAGCCCCTTTAGGCACTACAAGGGGCTCTCAGGTCTCCTCAGACCCTTCCCTTCTCCAGGTGACCCCCCAGCTCTCCCAGCCTGGCTCCAGAGCAGAGGGGCTCCAGCCCTGCAGCATCTCTGGTCCCTCCTCTGGACTCTCCAGCAGCTCCAGGTCCTTGTGCTGTTGTTCCCAGGGCTGGAGGCACCTCCACAGGGGGGTCTCACCTGAGGGGGCAGAGGGACAGAATCCCCCCTCCCTCCTCTGGTGCCCTCACTGGGATCAGCCCAGGGCACAGGAGGTTCTGGGCTGCCAACACACATGGATGAATCACACCCAGCCTCTCATCCCCCAGCACCTCCAAATCCTCCTCAGGGCTGTTCTCCATCCCTTCATGTGCAGCCCTTATAGATAACAGGGGTTGAACTGACTCAGGGGTGAGACCTTGCACTCCTGAGATTTCCATGGGTCCCCTTCTTGAGCTTGTCCAGGTCCCTCTTGATGGCATCCCATTCTTCAGGCACATTGACCACACCACACAGCTTGGTGGCACCACGAGGAGAAGCAACACAACCACACTGATGAACTGATCTCAGGAAGGACAGAACTCCAAACCTCCCTCTCGTCAGACCTTCAGCTCCCTCAGGAAGCACATGAGGATTGGAAGGATCAGGGCAACACCATTTTGCAAGTGCTGCCAGAACACAAAACCACATCAGACTGGCAGGGGAATACTGACAGTTTATTTCACAGAGCATTGCAGAGTTTATTTTGGTCTAGCTCTATTTTCATCAAAAAAGTATCATCCTTTTTTTTTTAAAAAAAAGGTAGCAAATATTGAGGACAATAACGGTAACAGTCAGTGCATTACACAGGAAGTTTGGGTCTTGTAAAAAAAAAAAAAAAAGGAAAAAAAAAAGAGAAAGAAAAAAGTTAACTGTGGAAACAATTGTTGGATTGCTTTTAACACTTCCAAGCTTTTAAGCACTTCACCTTTCAATAAAGTCACTTCCAAGGATAAAAACAAAACATGCAGGTGATTATCAACAGATGCTGAGATTTAACAACATCTCTCACTTGGCAATGACAATCCACCAGGAATGTTTCAATGCAGCACCACATCAAAGGGAGAAGCAACTTAGTTCTCAAAATACCTTCAAATCCACCAAAATCCTGCAGCTCTGCAGAAAAGAACACACTGTACTTCACAGACTTGAGAGTACCATAGGAAAGGACCCAGATGGGGGAAGGTAAGAGGGAGCATGGACCAGGGTCTTATTCCACTTACATTCATAAACCCCAGGGTAGATGCAAAGGAATTAAGTCCTAATTTTAGGCCATGCTTATTAGAGCATCAAAATTCACATTTTCATTACCAGCACTTTTCTTCTACATAGAAACCTTGGCCACTTTTACCCCAATTCTTACAGGCCAAGCCCAAGACTTTAGTGTTTCAAAGTGCTACTGGAGCAGAGCTTTCAAGCCAAAGGACAGAGCAGCTCAGTGCTCCCAGAGCAAGGGCAGACTGCTCAGGGCTCTTTCTGTCCTGATGCACAGCAGCATCCCCAGGCCACCTTCTGCCCTGCAAGGTGACCAGACCCTTGTGTGCTGCACAACCCAGCCTGGCCTGCCCCCCAGACTCAGCCTGCAGGTTCTCCCACCCATGGAAAGCCTGGTGGTCCCATCCCCTCCCGGCAGAGCACACCATTCCATGGGAAGGTCATTCCCAAGGGGTTTCTCCACGGTGCCCACCAAGATCTGCCAAGGGAGGGCACAACCCAACACCAGATGGAGCCAAGCCCCATTCAGAGCTCCAGCAGCCTTCCAGCTGGCTTCAGCTGCCTGGGAACAGCAGAGTGACCCAAAAACAGGCTCCTCTCCACGAGGCCTGGCACGGTCAGGGCAAAGGGCTGAGACTGCCTTGCAGAGGGGATAAAATTCAACCGGCACCTCTACTTGGTTTCTGAGCTTTTCCTTTCTACTTTTAACCTCTAGTCTAAGATTTTGGTTTAAAGCCTTTTGCATTGGAAACACGCTGAGGAGAGCTCCTGCTTTCATGAGCCCCTCAGCATCCGCTGCAAGACCATCACTCCTTTGGAGGACAAGAACATGCAGCTTTAAGGATCCTGCCTTTAAAGCAAGGAGGAAAGGTCTCCTTGCAGGAATAAATTACACTCTGGGGCTGCTTCACCTCCCAGACTATTTACAACTTCTTCACCCACGGGCACCTCCCTGGCCCGGAGAGGGGGAAGCTCACACTGCACCTCCCCTCGTGACGAGGGTGCGAGGAGCAGGAGGCAAGGAGCGACTGCAAATGCCACTTGGAGTGGCAGGCACTTCAGCCAGATCCCAGCAGTGCTGGGTGCCCAGGGCATTGCTTTTCACAAGCCATCTGGGCTCCCCACCAGAGCCCAACTCAGGGAAAAGACAGAAAGAAAGGAAGGAAAAAAATAATAAAAAAATCCAACCTGCTGCCAGCAGAGGCCAATCTGCAGTCACCACTCAGGATTTGCCTTCAGAACTGCAGCAGGACTTTTCAAAAAGGCCATTCCCCATGGAGCATTCAGGCTTTGGGGAAGGAGGATGGGACAAGGGGAAGGTAGGTGCCCAAGTGACTGAGCCAGTGCAACCCCTTCCCTGGCTCTGAACTTCAGCAGGGAAGAGCAGCACGATTCCCTCTCCCAGGAAAGCTTCTCTCCTCCAAACAGCTTCCTGTTGCATCAGAGCTACAATTTCATTGCCCAGGAAAAGGGGAATGAGGGAGAAACCAAAAAAAAAACCAAACCTGTAACAAAATCAACACTTCACAAGGACATCACAACGTTCAGCTACACAGTCGCTGCACCAAGGGAAGGGCTGGGGAAGGGCAAGGGGGAGAACAGGGACACACGTCCAACATGTTCCCAGAACCCCCCAAGGGGACTCAGGCTCTCACATCAAGATTCAAATAACTTCAGCCATAAGGTTGAGGATTTAATGACCACGGTATTTCCACTCATGCCCTGGAAAAATTACACTCAAAAAAAAAAAGACAAAAAAATTTCAGATTTTCTACATATTTACAAAAATAAGCCCCCCAACCTCACAACCAGGGAGGTGGGGCAGTCAGTGATGGGGTATGGGAAGGGGTCTCTGCCCGACCAGCAGTTCCTCAGGGTTCCCATCCCACAGGAAGCAGGAGAGCACGGCTCTCCCTGCCTGGGAGCACACGGGGCTGGCCCAGAGCCCCTCAGTTCATCCGCAGCTTGGGGTCCCGGCGCTCCGGGGGGGTCAGCATCTCGTTGGCAAAGCCATTCTCAGAGCAGAAGGACAGCTCGTCTGTGGGCTCCACGCCGTTGTTGATCTCTGGGAAGGGCAGAGAAAGCAGGGATATCACCCCAGGAGCACCCCCTTGGATGGGGAAACCGGGGCACCATGCAGGTCCAGCACATGGGGACCACCTGAGCCTACAGGGGTTTAGTGACAACACACCCATTTACAACCAGTTCTGAACAGGATCTGCCCCCAGTTCAGAGCTCAGTTCTCCAGTCCAGCCCTTCCCAATCCTGCCACTACCACAGAGCTGGAACCCCCACAGGTTATGGCACAGGCTGAGCAAGTCCCGTATGGGAAGAGGGTACAAAGTGCCTGACCCCAATGTCCACCTGGATGGCCAGTCTGGAAAAGGGCAGGCTCCTCCAGTCACTGGTTGCACTGGGAAAAACCTGCAGCCTCCACTGTTGTAATGGCACAAACCTTCCATTTGCACCCCCCAGCTCTGAGGACATTCCATGTCTGGGATGTTTGATGTCCAGGACACACTGGGGAGGTTTAATTCTGCTGTGACCAAGTGCTGTCCCTGCCTGGGTTCACACTGATCTCCACCACCTCTTAAGGGCAGAATCAGGCTGCAAGTTCACACAAGAAGCTCTTGGAAGCCAGAGCTGCCTTTTTGCTGTGCCTGTGCCCAGTGTGCTCAACCCTGATCCCTGCTGGGTATCTCCAGCCCTAAGTACAAAGGAAGAAAACCCATAACAAAGCTCAAGGTGGGGGATTATACTCATATTCCTTCAAAAGTTAATCTTCCAGCTTCATGCACCAAATTTAACATTTTAAAGCAAAATATTCCCCTCTTTGTATGCATTCCTGAGAACTAACTTAGAGGTGAGGGGTGATGATGCCAGTGTATTCCAACAGAAATAAACTCCAGGAGGAGCACAAGGATATCAGGAACCCCTCAAGCCCTAGTGCCATTCAATCCCAGACGTACCCTAAACTCATCATCACTATTAATAGACACTTATGCCGTTATTCTAATGGGTTTTATGGCTTTTGGCAATGGAGAGTGGAGATGTGGGACAGTCTAAGAGCCACGTAGGATAATTTGGGAAGTTAAAAGGGGATTTCTGAGCAAATCAGTGCTTAGACCTGAACCAATTGGGGATGAATCACGGAACTATGGAATAGTTTGGGTTGGACAGGATCTTAAAGACCATCCTGTTCCAACCCCTGCCATGGATGTGCCATGACCATGTCCCACCAGTCTGGTGCAGCAAGGTCAGTGCAGTCACCCTGTCCCAGCAGCAGGAGAGGACACCTGAGCCACAACCAGCTCCTCCCACAGCAGGATGGCACCTGAGAGATGAAGCCAAGGGCCACCTCCATACCTGAGAAGATCAGCTTCTCCTTCATGATCTTGACGTCCCGGCTGGAGCGGCGCACGGCGGCGCTGAGCATGATCTGCTCCGGGTTGTAGGTCCTGATGCTCCCCAGGCGCCACCTGCAAGGCAAGGGCAGCAGATCAGGGGCTGCTCTGCCCAGATACGAAGCATTTCAATGCCAGTGGCCACCACCAAGTCCCAGAGACCCTCAGGCCTTTGCTCCCTTGCACCTACACAACCCCACGTGGCAGGAGGATGCTCGGAGCTGATCGTGGTCTCTCAGGGGTACAGGCACACAGGCAGCTTGTATTAACCACCCTGAGCATCCCAATTCCACCAAGGAATTAGACCCAGGGACTGATTTCACCAAGGGCTGCAGCTGCCCCACAGCCCTCTCCAGCATGCCAAAGGAGGTATTTTAACTCTTGGGGCTGCAAAGAGGGAACAGAACAAGAGACCAAGCCAAGGTCCAATCCATAGCCATTTCCTCACTGAGTGACACAGTCAGGCTGGTGGGAGAAGAGAGTTCAAAGGCAATTTAAAGTCCCCAAACTGAGACACGGCAAGGAGATTGTTCCAAATTGTGTGAGGAGAGGTTTAGATTGGGTTAGACTAATAGGAAATATTTCTTCCCCCAAAGAGTTCTCAGTCCCTGGCACAGCTGCCCAGGGCAGTGGGGGAGTCCCCATCCCTGGAGGGATTTAACAGCCCTGTGGATGTGCCACTTGGGGACAGGGGCCAGTGGTGGCCTTGGCAGTGCTGGGGAACAGTTGGACTTCGTGGTCTTAGAGGGCCTTTCTGACCTGAACAATGACACAGAGAGAATTACTGATGTCAGTAATCAGCAGTGGCACCAAGTTCAAGGGGGATTTTCCTTTTAAAGCTGTTTCTCGGGCTGAGAGCAGCCCCTGAGCTGAGGAGCTGCTGCACTAGAGGGAAAGGTGGGCTGCTGCTGGAAGAAGGGCAAACACAGCCTGGTGGGCTCACCCAAAGCAGCCCTACCCAAAATCTCACCCCAAAGGAATGCTGTTTAGGCCAGGCTTTCAGAGCCCACACCCCAGCCATTCAGCCTGCCTCCTGAACACAGAGGAAGGCTTTCAATTAATTCTGTTCTCCCTGCCAGAGCCAGCCATCCTATAAAGCTCTTTGATGGGGAAACAGCAGGGATTAGGGTGGTTTACAGGGTTTCTGATCTTCTGGCACCACCTAGTGGCTCACCCACGCAAGAGAAGGTGATTATTTTTTCATTTATGTATTTATAGGTGCCAATCACCTTCTCTTACATTTCTAATTCTCTACCCAGCCCCAGAAACAGAGGATTTGGGGAGCCCACGAATCCCTAGTGTGGGTCTACAGCATCAGCCTGACAAAGCAACATCCACAAAAGAGGTCCTGCGATTTGTTTTTCCAGAAAATCTAGCTGTTACCAATTCCTTGGGCCTTCCACCCTTTCCTAAATCCCAGTGGGTGACAGTGCACCATCAGGCTTTGACCAGGGTAGGGAGGAAGGAGGATGCTACAGAGAAAAGAAGGGGTGGGATGGCAACACAACACAACTCACAGACCCACGGACAGAAGCAATGCAGAGGAAACACAAGGAGGCAAAGACATTGAAGTATTTAAAAACCCAAAAATTTAAACTTTCCTTCCATCATCGTCATCCAAAATGAGCCACTCTGACCTGGAAGAAGAGCATTTTTGGCCTCAGTGCCCCATGCAGGCAGACCCCAGTAAGGTCAATGTGGTTGCAAGATCTCACAGGGTAAGACCCTCCTTAAACTTCAATCAGGACCAAAACACGTCGCTGCTACAACAACGAGTCTTTCTTTGCCCACCACAGCAGGACTTCCAGCACCAGGCTGGGCTGTGTGGCCACAAGGCCCATCCTAGACATACCATGGGGGACACAGGTCATTTTGAGGCACAGAATGCTCAGCCTCCAAAGGGTGCAGGGAACAAGGGCTTTTCTCCTGCCAAGAGGAACAAGCACCACTCTCTGCTCTCCATCTCCCACAGTGGCTGTGGGCACACCCAGGGTGGGAAAACACATCTGAGGAGAGGAAGCCTCCTCTCACAGGGGTGCCTTGCTCTGACTGAACAAGCCAGGAGAAGATAACCCCATTTTTCAGGGGTACTTTGCAACATCCTCTTAGGAGAGCCACCAGTACATTTAACCACGACGCCACTCCAGTCAACGCCACACTAAACACCCTCTGCTGTGCTCAGTAGCCCTCGGGTCTCCAAAAAAGCTGGTTGAATAGAAAAGAGCACCTCTCCTACCCCCTTGGGCTGTGTTGTGCTCGGCCAGGTTTAGGACAGCAGCGTGCAAAAGGGCCAGAGAGGCAGCAGGTGGGTCCTGTTCGGGGAGGTTGGCATCAGAGCAGACCAGACGGACACGGGGTGGGAACAGACTAAAAAATACTGGGACAACAACACAGAGACAGCACACACCGTGTTAGGGCACAGCCCAACCCCTGGAGTGGAGGGCAGATGCTGAATGGCAGGGAGAAGGGTGGGAGAGGGGCAGGCAGGTCGCTGGTGCTGAGGGAGGAATGGAGTGAGCACAGAGCCAAGCCAGCCACAACCAGAGTCCCCATCCTGCCTAAAGCCTGCCCAGCTCCTCCGTGCCTGCCTTTCCTTGTCCATGAGCCGGGGGGAGGCCAGAAGGGGAGAACACCCAACCCCCTGCACCCAGAGACGAGTCCAGCCTGGCCCCACAGCCTGGTCCTCCTCTGGGGAGATGCCACATGGCAAGTCCTGGGCACCCCGTGGGGCAGCACGGCTGTGGGTGGGCACAGGGAGGGTCTGAGCAGCACAGACAGGGAGCAACCACGTCCTCAGGAATCCAACCCCATGGTACACAGCAGGAGGAATGGAGCAGGGAACATGGCAAGAGTCTGGTCTGAGTAGGTGAAGGCTTTACTGCAGAAAAGAGGCAGCACTTCCCTCCAAGCCGATGGGAGCGACTGGGGAGACAGGAGCAATGTGGGTTTCCAGCTGATGGCACCTCAAACAGAACATCCCAGGCTCCTTCCCCTCCCAGGTGCAGAGCTCTGTACTTCAACACTGCCCTTCCAGCTCCACAGCCCTGCAACTGGGAAGAGACTCCTGAAAGGTGCCAAGCTCTGAGCACAGCCAAACCTTCCCAGCTGTCAGCCCTTTCCAATCATTCCCAGGGCTAGAGAAGGGCTACTTTACATCACTGAACAGGTGATGTGATTTGCTTGAGAACTGGCCAATTTAGCAGACGTTGGTCTCAAAAACCTCTGGCAAATACAGGGAGGAAGAGGATATTTTGCATGGGATTATCTCCATGGACAGAGCATTATATCCACTGGGAATTTCCCAATTACAATGTGCCACAGGACCTCAGAATAGGGCTGTTTAGAAAGGCAGTGACTTAGATCATTGTAACAGAAGGTCAGGTTGCCTTCAAAGGATCCTCTGCCTTCAGCACCAGGCTCCTGTGGTGCTCAGGGCTGTGACTGTGCAATGTTCAAACCCTCACGGTCCCCCCACAAAGCCAGATGTTTGACAGCATCAGGAAAAGCTGCACCCTACCCTGTCCATCTGCAGTGAAGCCATAGCAGAGAGGGAGAAAGAAAGAGAGAAAGGAAGGCTGAATGAAAAAGAGAAAGAGGAGAAAAGCACCAGAATTACCTGATCATGTGATAGCTGTGAGATGCCAGAATGCAGCAGAGAGAGAGAGAGAGGAGGAACATGCACAACAGTCAGAGCAGTAAGAAAATAAACAAGGCAAGGAGGCAAAAAAGATTAGTTAGAAGTCATCCCAGTTGGTATCTTCCCCTGTGGAGAGGCTGCCACAGTGCTGTCACCGGAGCTGGAGCAGGAGAGCAGGAGCAATCCCTGCCCTAGGGAGCAGAGCCAAGCCATGCGGAGCAGAGAGGACGAGCACATCGAAGCGGTGGCTCTGCTCCCTCCCACCCCATCCCTGTGTGGAGGAAGGACCAGTTTGGGTTTGCCCCAAAAAGGACTCCAGGGGAAAAAAAAAGAAAAAAAAAAAAAACCACAAAACAACAAAAAACCCACAAACCACCACCATGACATTGAAGGCCAAATGCCAGGCCCTGTTTCCTGAGGCAGCAGCTGGGCAATTCTGCTGTGCTTTGGTTTTCATTTATCCTCAGCCCCGCTACCAGTTCTTTCATGTGGCAGAGAAACTGGAACATCAGGGAAATGGGTCTGTCCTGCACAGGGCTCCTGGAAGAGCAAGTCCTTGGTTGTAGAAAGTCCAGCTTCTGCTGGTGGTTTCTCTTTCCTCCTTCTGCTGATCAGGGTCGAGTTATCCCAAGGGAGAGATCCAGAAGAAGATATTTGGCCCTGCTATGATGGACCCCACAGGGCCAGACCTCTCTGAGCAACCAGCTGCCTTCCTATGCCTGGTCCAGAGGCTGGGCAGGGAGCTCACTGCTCCAGGGTGACGGATCCTGGGAAAGCTGGTGGCATTTCCAGCTCTTCTCACCTGCACCACACTGGGAGGGGAAGACAAATCCTGCAATAATGCTTCCCTTCCTTACCCTGTTTGCTCTTGTCCTACTCCATCAAACCTTTTCCCACCTGGAAGAGCTTCCACCTCTGCCGAGAGGAAGAGTCCAGCTATGGCAAAGTCCAGGTAGTTGTGACTTCTCCCTCTCTCCAAGCACACATCACTTCACTCTGCTCTGGGCCCCATAGTTCCCATCCTGCAGGTTGAAGCAGTTTAATTTCTCCAGCTCTGGTCTCCTGGTTCTGATTCAGGAAAACCTTCCAAAACTGACTCTGGGAGATGACACCAAAACCCTCAAATATCTCATCAACTTGGCCTTCAAATTCTGCTCTTCAGAGAGGTCAGGCCCTGCTTCCAGACTCTTTGTGCATTTGGGTATCCCACAAAGAAACAAAAGGTCTCAAGATCTGGGACATCCCTCTTTACAACACCTGATGGACTTGAGGGAGTGGAGGACACTTCCAGGACAGTCCTGGTGTCCTTCTGAAGGAAAGGTTTAATCAGCCACAATTTGAATTTCATGATTTCTTGGAAAGCTTTGACTTTATCTTGGTCAATGGTTTAATGGTTTAATTAACTCCCAGCAAATTTAACCCCAGAGGAGAGTTCTGAATCTGCTGTTGCCCCTGTTACCCATGCTGGAACTGGGGCTCACAGCTCTGCCAGGGTGGGACTGTGCAAGTCATGAATGTAGAACTGATTCTAAACAGAGCCCACGTGTGGCCTGAAGCCACAGCAAGTGCTGGCAGGAGCAATAAATATCCTGCTGTATTCCCAGCAAAACTCCTGGGTAATTCCGGATCCAGGGGAAGGAAAGAGCTTCAGGGGCTGTGGTTAACAGAGAGGCCACTGCTGTGCCCTCCCTCATCAAATCCTTGCTCTCCCTTTTCTTTGGGAAATGGACTTTCTCTGTGCCATGAACTGGGCAACTGGTTTGATCTGCTCCACCACAATAATGCCTAGTCCATGGCAGGGAGGTTGGAACCAGATGATCTGCCAAGCCAAACCATTCTGTGATTCTGTAACACTTCTATTTCTTCTTCACCCAAACAGGAAGAAACTGATTTAAGAAAAATATAACATGCTCTTTTTGAAGACTGTAACGGTGAAATCTCAAAACCCCTCCACTCTTTCTCCTTTAAAGCCTTTCAATGTCTTTTTCAATGTCCATTTCCCTAAAGCATTTACGGTTTCTCTTCCACACGCAGTTAAGATCAAAGCAAGGCATCTATTGCTACATTTTGAGGTCTCTCATTCTTATTAAAACATCCGATTCTATATCAACATCTTGGCAGCGGAATTATTGTTTGCAGTCTTCACAGGGATTTTTAAATAAGCTGTTTCCCTGCCAGTGCAATCCAAGCACTGAAGAGCACAGTGCCCCCCTCTCCCATCTCCACCCCATGCTCTGCACAAAAACCATGTCACAAATGCTGTAACAAGGCTACTTACTTCTGGAATATAAAAACTCCTATAATTATGATAAATGAAATGAGATCAGACGTGATCCAGATTAGGTGGTACTCGTCTGGAGGCTGGAAGACAAGAAACAGAAGCAGACCTTAAACCTCCTGGTTTGTACAATCACAGAGAGACCACACGTGGCTGGAGTTACCCCCGAGGTGCAAGGAAAACACGGAGCTGCAGGGGTTGTGTGCAAATCACAGCGGTTGTGACCTTCCCAAGGCCAGGCTGTCATCCAAAGTGACACTATCAGGACAAACTGCCAAGAGGAACAATTTTAAATTCCGTGTGCTGACAGTTTCCTACCTCAGCTGTACCAAGCCCAACAGCACCCTGGACCCAGGCAGCCCCTCCTGGAGAGCCCCACCAGGCAGAGGCTGCAGTGGAAAGGCCCCCCCCACTGCCCCTTCCAGGGGTCCCTGCCAGGCGTGGTGCTTACCATGAGCCAGATGGGGAAAGGCACCTTGCGGAGGACGTGGGAGCTGTCGGAGGTGACCGAGGGGACGCCGGCACACCAGAGGATGGAGAACAGCCAGGGCTCGTTCACCGTGTACAGGTTCACACTCAGGTTGGCCATGGCGTAGTCCCTGCCAGGAGGTACACGTGCCAGGGGGACATGCAAGACCCTCCAAACCTGAGCCCCTCACCTCCCCCAGGAGAGCTCCTGCCACCAGCCCCAGCCCTGCCATCAGCCCCAGCTGTAACCACACACTGATCCCCTTGGAATTGCAGCAAGTGTTTCTTTTAACAGGGCACGGTCACTTCATGGGCAACCCAAGGGCACTGCAGCCCACAGGTTTGAACTCCAGAGCTTTCTTCCCTCTTGGCTGTGTGACCTGGTCCACCTCAGGTGCCTCTCCAAGAGGGATGCCACAGGGTGTGTTTTGGTAACAACCACCCCGTCGTGCTGATGTCAAATCAGCACCTGGCCCAGACCCTGGAACACTTCAGAGGCAGTTTGCTTCCTTCAACATAAGACAGACAATTCCTACAACATCCATGCCCCTGTTTTGGGGCCAGTGGCAGAGTCACAGCCTCCAGTCTCCAGAGGCTACAGCTGCAAGCTGGGGGTGCAGCAGGTGCCAGCAGCAAACCAGGCACTGGGTCCCCTGAGACCCAGAGGATTTGCATAAATTGCTCTGTTTCCTTAATTACAAAGCAGAAGCATCACTAATCTCCCTCACACGGGCAGCACAGATTAATAATCCTTGCAATTTAATATTGGCAAAGCACTTGGAGGTGGAAGGTACAAGATGTGGACAGCTCAAAGCTGCTCCAAAGGGATGCTCGAGGGCAGAGGTGGTTGCAGCCATGGTACATGCAAGTGCTGGGTTTGGAGGGGACAGAGAACTGTGTTAAACCAGGACTGCAGCAACATTGGACTGGGCACCACGAGGTCTTCAGGGCTCCAGAAACACTCAGGTCTGATCTGGGAGACAGCTGAGGTGGGATTGCTGGGAGACTGGGGCTGAGGAGCTGGGATAGATGAGTGAGCTGGCACAGGGCTCTCTCCATGGGACAGAGCGAATACAGAGGGGGAAAAACAGGCAGGAATTCTCCTGTAGGTGCAGCTGGCAAGCAAGGAAAGACACCATGGGTTGTGTAAGACAG
Source organism: Anabacerthia variegaticeps (assembly GCA_035583185.1). Classification (NCBI taxonomy): domain Eukaryota; kingdom Metazoa; phylum Chordata; class Aves; order Passeriformes; family Furnariidae; genus Anabacerthia; species Anabacerthia variegaticeps. The sequence goes on along the minus strand of JAWWEW010000001.1, from coordinate 1,459,061 downwards.
GGCCATGCTCTCAAATAGCCATTGGCTCAGCTCTCCCCTGCTTCCAGCTCACACACAAAGCAAGGCAGCCCCTTTGGACATACTTTCCTTCTACAAACGTGTTTAATTTTCAAGCACTTAAACCCTAAAAAACAGAATATCCCTACTAGAAACAATCTGCCCTCTCTGAGAAAAGGGGCAAAGCTGGAGCCAACACATTGCACAGTTCAAATGCAGGAGAGAACCCCACTATCTCATTAAAGAAATAGAACAGGAACAAGGAACAGGTGAATTCTCTGCAGAGAGAAACTTCTGAAGGCATTTGAAAGCCTTGGACTGATCAAAATTCTTGGTGGCAGCTCTGGAGCAGACGAGTGGTAGCAAAGGGCAGCTGCTAATGAGGACGAACAGCACTCAGAGGGGCTGGTGTGAAAAGCCTTCACTTCCTCCCAGAGCTGAGAGTGTAACAAGAAGCAGCCGATTCATACATTTGTATTTCAAAGAGGACCAACACGCACTGAATTAGCATGTAGAGTGTCGGAGGCAGCTGGGTACAACCAGGAACAGCATTCGGGGTGGTGGGGAGGGAAGAGCCTGCACAGCTCGAGCTTTCAAGAGCCAGTCCATCTGGAAGGACAGTGGGAAAGGAAAGGATGCTGCTGGGGCAGGGCTGCACGCAGTGTGCCAGCAGGGCTATACCTGACATCCTCGCTCGTCACCTTGGTGTAGCGCAGGTTGAGCTTCACGATGCCCTTGTCCCTCAGGCGCTCTGTGTCCAGCTTGAGGCCAGAGGTCTGCTGGAAGCCCGGGGCAACCCGCCTGACCAGCTGCCTCTCCGTGTCCGGCAGCCACATCACCTGGGAGGGAGCGGGACAAGGACACACCGTGGCAGAGGGTCCCCAAGTCTGGGAACACAGGGACTGCCTCCCCTGTCACACAAATGGTCTAGGAGACACCTCCAGCCTCCCCCATCTCTAGGGGTTAGATGGGATATTGGAAGGAATTCCTCCCTGTGTGGGTGGGGAGGTCCTGGCACAGGTCGTGCAGAGAAGCTGTGGCTGCCCCATCCCTGGAAGTGTCCAAGGTCAGGTTGGACAGGGCTTGGAGCAGCCAGGGCTTGCTGCTGCATCACCCACCACTTTGAGTGGCCTTCAGAGCTTCATCCCAGTCCTCCCCAGCATGACATCCTGGCACAGAGTGGCATTTCAAATCAACTGCCCAAAGTGAATCCCTCCAGGACTGATGCCCAAATGGAGAGACTCAAGGACACAGGGAAAGCAGAAGGAAGGCGCTTTTGGAAATGCCACCAAGCCCACAGAACTCACAGCCTGTTGCTGAATTCCTGATGCCAGGATGGTTTCCAGGGTGATGTTGATGTAAGTGCTGTAGTAGGGGTGAGCTGATGGCAGGTCCTGGAAGTTCAGGATGAGTGAAGTGTTGTCCCTGATTGCCTCCAGCATGTCCTCCAGCCTGCACACCGACTGGTTGGCAGCTTCCAAGTAGTCAGACCGAGAGAGAGACCCGGCTGTCCAGAAAGGATCATCCTGAAAGCAAAGCACAGCCTGCTGTTACTGCCATGAAGTCCAGACTCCCCAGGCTGAATTCCTTACTTTTTCTCTCTGAAGATGATTGTGTCCAAAAGGAAATCCCAGAAAAGTGAACAGCTAATAACACTGGTTTTTCTGTCCTCTTTATAATCACCTTCACCCTCCTGGGGGTCTTGAAGCTCTTTGTGGTGTCAACCAGGCACAAAGGCCCCTTCTTCCATGCAGCACAGAAAGACAGCATGTCTTTTAGACCAAGTCTAAGTTTAGTAGAGACAGAACTAAATGTGGTCCACGATGTCTGAAGTCTGGCAGCATTTCAGACCATACCACCAAGGAGAGGGATCTCCACCTTTCCCCTCCAAGAGGACTCGGGCAGGAGCTGTCATGCCAGGCTCTGTGGTACACACCTGAAGGAACCACTCCCCAGCATTGAGCTTCTCCAGGTCAGTCCAGTTGAACATGGAGGAGTGCTCGTAGGCCCGCTCTGGGAACACCTCTTCCACGTTTGTTGTCCTCCTGAGTGTCTTGTCGTGCATCAGGAATGGAACCCCATCGTAGCTGTGAAGGCAAAGAGCCCTGTGACAGGATGGGTGCACAGCCACGCTCACAAGAGTGAGGAAACACCCCTTGTCACTCCAGCCGCTCTCCTGGCTTCTCATCAAAACCATTGTGAAGGTCCCAACCAGCTTAACGTGCCCTCAAGAGCAGCTGAGGTGCACCCTGAGGAACACATCCCTTAGATCCCTGCTGGATGTTGGCAGTCATTCATACATTGACACAACCCTGGCCATGTCTCATCCATCCATCCCTCCCTCCCTCCCACCCACTGTCCCCTCAAAAATTCCTAGAGTGTCAAACTCAGGCAGCTTGGACAGAAATGCTTGTGTGAACCAAAGCTTTCCCAGCACCTGCAGCTCCCAAAAAGTCCAAAGTTTTCCTGGATGCACAGACAGACTATCCTCAAACTGTTCACAGCAGATGAGGAGGAAGGTTTGCAAAGGCTCTCAGACTAGATGTGAACATTAAGGCTTTCAGCAAGATGCAAAGGTTTCAAACTATGAAAAACGCTCTGAAATTGCCTTTTCAAGTTGAAAATTGGTTTCAGGCAACAGCCATGTCCATGTGAATTGTTAAGTTCATGCATCTTAAAGAAAACAAATCTCAGGTGAAACTGAACAGCCAAATGCACGCCCTGGCTTTTTAAAGTCACCTGGATATTACAGAACAAGGATTCTGGGAAACCTAAACAATGCTTTAAACTTTACCCCACCCCGTTTCCCGTGCCCAGATCAGCAGTAACAGCACACAGGGCAGGGGTGCCTCTGTCTGGGGCAGGGGCACAGCTGTGTGCACTCAGGAATCAGGGCAGCCAGCCTGACAACAATGACATTTTCCACAGCAAGGAGCCCACCTTCAATAACAGGAGACTCAGGCAAGGCCTGGAAAGGGGATGGGGTGAAAACACAAATCCCATTTGAGTCAGGAGACGACCCAGAGCACTCACCCCCAAGAGCTAGAGGGGAAATCAAACCCAGTTTTAGTTGATGGAGCAAACATTGCCACAGCTTTACCAGTGCCTGCACAAGTGCCTTATCCCAGAGGTCACTGATATCTCTGTTTGCTATTTCCAGCATGTGCTGTGCCAACACTGCCCCCAGCCCAGAGCAACACACTGACACAGCACTGCCACACTCAGCACATCACACTCCTGCACCCAGAAGGGATCTTAATAAATATAGCTTCAAAAACCAAAGAAAAGATGCTAAACCACTGCAGATTGAAGAGTGTGGGGTGTTTAAGGGTCACGGGAGCTCAGGTCTTAACATCTCATCAGACACCACTCAGCCTCTACCACAGTGTGGAAACCTCCAGGGCACTTAACATTGCTCCTTCCCACCACGGAGTCACTCAGCAGCACTCAAGGTTAACCACAAGGCACTGGCAGGCACAGGTTTGGAACAATAATTCAGAGACAGGAATTGGAGCTTTAGAGGAAAAGATGTGGGAGGGGAGGACAGAGAGAGAAGAGCAGCAATTCCTGCTGCTGGGAGCAAAGCTGGCTTTATGAGCACGGCCACTGGTTTGGGATGTGCAAGGAGCAGGATGGGATGGCTCTGAATGTATGGCCAGGCTGCCCACCAAGGGCTGGCATGTGCCCAGAACAACATGGAAACATTCCAGGAGGGACAGACCCGTCCAGTGAGAGGCACAAAGAGCATCTTTCAGAGGGATAAGGACAGCAGTGGGTGTGGTGCCACAAACCCCTCCCAGCTGCACTGACAGCTCACTTTCTCCGTCTTAAAGCCAGTGGAATCCTCTGCTTCTGAAGACACTGGGGGCTCCCACAGAGGGCACTGTTTAAGCAAAGGATGCTTGAAGTGCTGCTCTGGGCTGGCTGAGGAGTGGCAGTGTGGAGAGCTCTTGGGGCTTTCCCAGCTCTCCTCCTCCCAGAAGTCCACCTTTCTCCTTGAGCAGTGTTCATGGAAGGAGCTGGTTCAGCCACAGGAGCCAAGGGCTCATCTGTGAGCTGGGCAGTCAAGTCCCTTCCCAGCACTTAATCAGCTAACTCTGGAAAGAACAAGACTTGGATAACACACATCCCAATTCAGACTTCATCCGTCCCCTCCCTGCTGGGAATAAAGTCCTTTGCTTTTCAAACCATTTTCTCTTAAAAAAATCATGCAAAGTAAAAAGAAAGTAATTAACAAGTAAACTTCCTCCCACCAGGCAAAAACATCAACACAAACCTCCAGAGCAAGTCAGGGAATTAAAAAAAAAAAAATCTGCTTTGAGTCTTTCCTGTATTTATAAGTGGAATTGAGACCAAGTGAGGGATCACCAAGAGCCAGGCTAGAAAGCAAGTGCTGTGTTTCACTGGAGTAAAACAAGCTCCAGGATAAACTCCAGCCTGCCTGCAAATGAAGATTAGTGGTTCCCCCATCTGGACAACTTCTCCTTTCACCATCATCTGAGTGAAACAATTAGGAGCATCTGTGCATCCCAAATGGAGACAAGCAGGAGTTACTGGATGTGGGAGACACAGCTCTTTCCAGTGGGAAAACCACAAACAGCCAGACACAGCAGAGAGGAAAGACCCCCCCCACAGCAGGGCTGAGACCATCCACAGAGAGCCTCAGACTAACCAGCCCACTGACTCACCTCAATACAACATCAGCCTGCACTCCATACACCTTCTGCTCCACTGCCTTCTGGAAGGACATCAGAGTGTTTTCTGGGGCCAGCTATGGGGGGAAATTTCAAAAAGCAGTGAGAGATCAGTAGCATGTGGAAAGTTTACAAAGCAGTGTCAGTGAGAGTGCTGGAAGGAGAGTTTGGAGACATCAGGGAGCCAAAACAATCCTGTTTCCAGTTCTTCATTCTCCTACTTTTCTATGCAAACAGTGAATTCAATACCACTGTAGAAAGAAATATATATTTACAGTCCATAAAGCAGGGTGTTATCCATACCAGGAAGAACAATTAGACCACACATTTTGTACCAGGCATTTTATTTCTGCATCTACTCATTCAACAGTCATCTATTAGATTATGAATCAGATGATTTTTCTAATAATGTGTTAGTTTTAACAATAATTAAAAAGCAGCCCTAAGCCTCGAAAATTTCTCCCTGTGGACAGCAGTAAGTGCCCATCAAAACACGAGTATTCACAATCCATGATTTTCGAGAACCACTCGGGGCTTGGCAAGAGGAATAATTAAGAGCCAAGGCCTAATTCCACCATGTGAGCAAAATGAATAAAGATAAAAACCCGCTCAAGCATTGAAGGTGTCTCCTCTCGCTCAGGGGTAAAACAATCACACCAAGTGTCAGCATCAGCCTTCACCACTGTCGAGTTCCTCTGCTCCAGGCACACATCAGGACCGGTTCAGTTTGATGTTTGTCCCACAAAGGTGACACAGGGGCGTGTTATCTTCCAAAAAAAGGCTCCCAACCAAAGCCAGACTTGTTTAGGCAAAGACAGAGGCAGCACCCCCGTGGCACCCTTGCAGAGCCCTGGGTCAGCCAAGGTCGGGCTGAGCCAGGTTTCTCCCTGTGCCCCATGCCCAGAGCTGTCAGCAGAGAGCAGCAGCCACAAGGAGCTCAACATCCCCGCCAGACCTGCTCGCAGCATCTCGGGTTTCCCTTCCCGAGTAGCTCAGGTTTCTGCAGGATAACCCTGCAAAGTGATCCCCATTCTCTCTCTCCAGTTTAATGCTCAATATTTACTTTTTGGAGAGGAAATAAAGGGAAGATTCTTCAGAGGAGAGGTGGCTGAGCTGGAGAAACCCAGCTGGACTGGATGGATGCAGAACAAGACCCAGCTCAAGAAGTGACCCCACAACAAGCACCTCCTGAACCCACAGCCCTGTAGGGACAGACCAGGAGGGCTGGGGCTGTCCAGCTCCAGGAGATCCCCAGGGAGACCTCCCTGCAGCCCCTGAACAAGGCAATCCCACCAGTGACACCAACCAGCAAGCCAGGAAAGCAAATTCACCCTTTTGCCCCTAAAATCCAACACTGGCCCCCCTCTGGAGGCAGACTGCTCTGTGCCAGGAGCTCATAGCCCCTGCAACAGGAGGGCTCTGGGGAGAAGGGACAATCTGGGACACAGGTATGTCCATCATCCCAGCCTCTCTCTATTCCTCCAAGAAACAGGGAGCTGAATCCCCACATTCAGCATATTTAAGGCAGAGATGCATCCAGGTGGGACAGTTGCTGTTACAGGAATTAATTGCTGAAATTAGTGCTATTTAAAAAAAAAAAAAAGGTTTTGCAGGAAAACTGCACTTACTACCTAAATGCATAACCTTTCTGCTTGTATTTCTGCCTCCCTCCAGGTTATTTTATGGGCTTCCTCCTTGACACAGTATATATTCAGGCATGGTATTTCTAAATCCAGGTTTGCAGCAACAGACACAACCAATTTTTTGCAGGAACTTGGGGCACAAAGATTTCAGTGCAAATCCCCTCTCTTCTAAAATCCAAGGCCAGACAGGGTTTCTGGGAGCTGTTCTCTCCGTGCTTTGTTTGAAAGGCTCATCCTTTGCAAAAATCAGGCTGCTATTCATTTCTTCCTGCTGCAGAGACACAGCAAGTCATTTCCACAAAATTACCTGTGAATGGACTCATTTGGACTATTTCTGTGCTCAGAAATCCACTGCAAATGCATTCAAACCAAGTCAAGGGCTGTGGACCCTCCTTAATGAAGATTATGAAACCATGTTAGTTAGAGCAGCATAACCTTACTCTGGACATTCCATGTTGTATTTTTCCACTAATTAGCCAGGGCTTAAAAAATATCATGGCATCATTTGTACATTGGGGAGGTTAAGGAAGAAGCTTGGACAGAATATTCTGTTCCAAACTAACAGCAGCACCTCTGGCTGGGCTAGTGGGAGGTGTCCCTGCCCATGGGACAGAGATGAGCTTTAAGGTCCCTTCCAACCCAAACCATTCTGAAACTCCATGACTGTGCACTGAGCTGCACTAAAGGATCTGATTTTTGTTTCATCAACAAGTTTTAAGGATATTTTCTTGCCTTTTTGGAAATCTGAGCATAATGGGGTTTTTTCAGTTTTCCCTCTCTTAGATCTTGTTTCCAATATCAATCTGGAACTGGACAAAAACCCACAAGGCATGACTAGGGCAGTAGCTGAAAAATTGAATTTTCTTTTGTGCAAAATGATGCCCTTTAGAATTCCCTGTATGGGATCTGCCAGTACACTGGATTTCAGCATCAGTGTCCCAGGTCACCACAAGGCAATAACAACTCTGTCTAAAACACAAACTAAAATGTACCTTTAATATCCAGGAACTCATATTTTAGAGAGCATCCATATCTAACCCCACCCAATGCAGGGGGGGGGATGGAACTAGAGGGTCCTGAAGGTCCCTTCCAACCCAAGCCATTCTGGGATTCAGCAATCCAACCTTCAGGAAATAGCTCAACCCGACTGAAAGGTCCATATAACATATCATATAACATTCCTATTCTCTGGAATCAGATCCTCCCCAGGGGCAGAAGGGTCTGGCCATGTGGGGTTACTCACCATGGGTGCTCCGCGGTGCCCTATGATGGTTGGCTTTGGCCCCAGAGCCTTCTTCTCCATGATGCACGGGGAGGAGATGGTGAGGGGGACGAGGTAAAGTGCAACCACAACGGCGAGGTACGCAGTGAACATCAGCATCTGGGAAGCTGGGATGGAGACACACAGAGGGCTGGTCAAAAAGCTCCTGCTCCCCTCACACCAACACAGGTGCCTTCCTCCAGAGGAGAAAGTGGTCCTCTGCCACCACCCCAGTGGGACAGCAGAGCTCTGTGCTTGGGGAAAAACATATTCCATAAAAAATAAAGCCCTCTGCTCCCCCAGATCTTTGATCACGTCTCAGCATGGACTTAAGGCAGCAATCTCAGCCCCTAAACAGCCAGGAGAGGTTCCAGTTGTGTATCAGGGAAGATTTCTTCCCAAAAGGGCTGTCCAGCCCTGGCACAGCTGCCCAGAGCAGGGGCAGAGTTCCCATCCCCGGAGGGATTTAAAAGCCATGTGGATGCAGCACCTGGGGACAGGTTTAGTGGTGGCCTTGACAGCGATAGGGAGCAGCTGGACTTGATCTCAGAGAGCTTTTTCAACCTTAATGATCTGTGATCAGGGGACCAGATCTCTGCTGAGCCCTTCAGGTACTGCTGCACCTCAACCCACAAATTCCATGAAGGCTTTCCAGAGCCGGAGACAGGGGAGAACAAGAGCCAAGGAGCCAGAGGAAACTCCTGAGCTACAGAGCAGAACACTTCACAAGGGTTACACTCATGCTTTCTACAGCAGATTGATGGAAGTCTAGATGCTTTTACTTATTTCATTGTGCAAAACAACCTTTCCACCTCCAGCCCCGGTGGGCACAGACTGAGCTCCTGGACAGGGAGAACATCCACATGCCCAGCGTGGCTGGGATGTGACTGCTGGCCCCTGGAGAGGAACCAGCACTGCCTCCTGCCAGCTGACCAGAGGACCCAGTGCCCCAGGACCCCCTGACCCCCCCAGGACACAGGAGGCACTCACTGGCTTTCTCTGTGCGTGCAAACTGCCCGGCCACCAACCAGGACAGCGCCGTGACCGCGGCCAGGGCTCCGATGTGCAGGAAAGGGGCTGTGGCCTGCAGGACAGGAGAGAGAAACAGCATGAGAAACAGCCCAGCACCCTGAAAATCAATTGACCTTCAGGTTCCATGTGGCATCAGACCACTCCTTCTCCAGCTGGATTGCACACCTTGGGGTTCCTGCATCTGCTTTGGCCATGGTTTCTTGCACATCCTGCCACTGCCCTGGGATTTAGGCCACTATGAAGGTGATGAAGGAAAACTGACTCCATTTCGGGGGAGTAGCCCAGATAATAACTCAGATATTTAGGGCAGCAGGGGAGGGATGGGGGGATTCTGCCCCTCAGGTGAGACCCCCCTGCAGAGCTGCCTCCAGCCCTGGGAACAACAGCACAAGGACCTGGAGCTGCTGGAGAGTCCAGAGGAGGGACCGGAGATGCTGCAGGGCT
>JAWWEW010000001.1:1432222-1448701 GCA_035583185.1 Anabacerthia variegaticeps | reverse complement strand
GAATTGGTGGCTGGGAGGGTGGGCAGGGACTGGCCCAGGTTGGGCAGAGAAGCTGTGGCTGCCCCTGGATCCCTGGGGAGTGTCCAAGGGCAGGTTGGAGCAGCCTGGGACAGTGGGAGGTGTCCCTGCCCTTGGCAGGGGGTGGCACTGGATGAGTTTAAAGATCCTTTCCAACCCAAGCTCTGCTCTCATTCTCTGAACACACCGGACTGTGCATCCCCACAACAGAAAGCTGGAGATGCCTCATCTGAGTCATGCTTCTGCCCTCCAATTGCTGCCTAAATCTAAAAAAAAAAAACCCAATAAAATGAAGCACTTCTGAGAAATGTTAGTCACTTGTGTGAATGCCATTTCCACCCTCATTATTTGCATATATTTGCATATTCCCAAATATACATCAGTGATTACCAGTAAAATCTTTTTAGCCTTTCATGGGCAAAATATTTTTGGACTCCTTTTTGAGGAACAGGGGAGAAAAAAGGAGAAGAGAGCAGGTCTATCAAGAAATTATCAGTTTATAAGTATTTTCCTCTAAGACTTCTATAGCCCTGCAGGATCCACAAAAGTCTTTTTAAAACAGCGCCAGAGCACAAAAGTTAAATTTATGTATATTCTAAATAAAGAAAATATATGTGCAACGTGCAAATAGACCCAGAGTACTGCTCCCACAGCACTGGGAAGAGCATAGGACTGGACAGGAGGAATTCCAAACTCCCTCCAGCAATTGTGAGTTACATCCTCAGCATTTTCCACCTCCAACTGCAGCCAAGCCCTGGACTGAGCCTAAAGGGAAGACCCCAGGAGATGGAGACAGAGTGATATAAGGGTCTTGAAAAGCCTGTGGGAGTTTGGCTGTAGGTTTTAACATCCCCAAAATTGGGGAGTGACCAATGCCAAGCCTGAGACTCAGCTGCAATGGAGCTTCCCCCAGCCCCAGAAGCACCGTGGCAGTGGGCTCACCTGCAGTGAAATAAACACCATCTCCCACTCGTCGTCCCAAAGCTGTGCTATGGATGACATGGTCACCACCGTGGTTATCAGTGTTGTCACCAGGCCAATCTGCAACGAAGCAGAGAGCATGTCACACTGCAGCCTGAGTCATCATAGCCATTTCATAGGGTGGGAAATGGAAAGAGAGAGAGAGAGAGAGAGGAAACTTTTGCAGATGACAAAAGGCCTAAACCAACCAGCATTAAGATCCACAGGGAAAGAACTGGACTTGTGTGCTGTCCCAGCAGAACCTCCCCTCTTCCACCACTGGAGGCAGAACCCTGGGCTAAACAGCCCCAGTGGGGCACATCTCATGGGTGGCCTCTTGTTTTCCTCACACAAAGCTAAAGGAAGATCAGGTGATTTGCTTTGCCAACAAACTGGATAGAAACCAGCTTAAATAGGGGTTGGGTTCTGCCAGGAACTTCAGGAGGTGATCCCAGGCTCTCCTGGCCCTGCCACAGCATCCACATCGTGCTGGCAGAGCAGCTGTAAAGAGACACTGCAGCCTGAGAAGGGACTCTGGATGAGCCTGTCTGAGATGGCACAGACCCAGTCCCTCAGTTCCCTCCCCAGTGTATGGGAGCACTGAGAAAGTCTGAGCAAAGCAGAGTGAAACCACACCCTGCATTTCCAAGGTAAAAGAGTTCAGACCATCAAAAAGAGCCAGAGAAATCACTCCAGCTGTAAAGACCAAAAATCTGGGCTGGTTGTCTGAAAACAATTCCTCACTCTCCACCCCTGTCTGGTGTCTCAGTCTGTGCTGGATCACGTCTGAAGGATTCAGAGGGTGCTGCTGCTCTTATGCCTTGGTCCCATGTCCTGTCTAGGTCTGAAATCTGTCTGGAGACTGGGCAGAAAAGGCCACAGCAATGAACTGTCTTGGATGCACAGGACACCTCTGGACCCATTTCAGGTTTGCCTGATGCCTCAAGAGAAGCAAATAAAAGCCCACACTCCAAGTGTTTACAGAAATCACTCCTGTATCCACAGACAGGATTTCTCTTTCCAGTTTAGCCTCAGTTCCCACCTGCTGGTCCTCACCCAGACACCCAACAGCACAAGAGGTGTCCACCAGAGCTTCCAGGGAACATGAACAAAGCACATGGGGCAGCAGGAGGGGCCAAGAGATCCAGCTGCCCGAGGACAAGGAGGATCCCTGTGCCAAGAGGCTGCACTCAAACCACCTGTTAATAATCCAAACCAACCCCATTCCAAGGAAGGATGGGATTTGCCTGCCTACCTAAAGACATCCCAGTGTGACTCATTGTGGTCCAGTCATGCTAATTCCAGAGATCCCCTCATTAAGGGCTCTAAGCTAATGAAGCACAAGGCAAAGCATGAGGACAGTGGCACTTGGCCATGGGGCCACACACACTGCAGTGCCTCTGCTCCCCAGCCTGGGCACACCTCCCACCAGGCTGTGTGTAATCCACCCTCCACCCATTCTGTCCCCTCGAAGCTGAATTCCAGATTCAGCAGCCACTCAAGCCTGTGCCAGCTACATTCCTTCAGCACAACCCCAGTTCCTGGGAGCCCTGTGTGGCACAGCGGGGTCAGGACACGAGTGGATTTCCCTTCCCTCCTCCCATCAGCTCCAGTTTACTGCTTCCCACCCTCCCCTCATCCATCTTCAACTTGGCTTACAATTCCCAGCTCTTTTCCTGGAATTACAGGAGAGAACTGGAAGGAGCTGTGCGGTTCACACACACACCAGCCTCTCCCACTCACTCCAATCTACACTGAAGGGAAGTCAGCACAGTGGCAGAGAAAAATATTAACTTGTTCCAGTCTCCTATCTCAACCTCCTTAGAAAGCTGAGGGAGCTGTGGGGAAGGGAAGGGATGGAGCAACACATCTGAGTTGTGATGAAAGATGGGCTTCTCTGGAAGAAAGGGAGGAAGGGTGGGGTTCTGTAGGGTAGAACTAACTGATCTCCACCAACACCTTCCTCTTCTGGACTTACTCATCTAAACCCACCAGCCACCTGGAGCATGTCTGAAAAATGCCATTTCCCCAGTGAAGAAACATATGTTAGACTCCAGAATCGACAGTTTATTCTGCAGCAGCCAGACAGTCCCTGCCCCCTCTCTGAATGCACCTCCTATCTCCAGAGGAAGCATCATCTCCATAATTTCTAAGACAAAAAATAGGAAAGAAAGAAAGAAAGAAAAAGGGTGGGTTGGCAGGTCTCTGCCCTCCCTGTGCTGGGAGGCCTCTGATCCTGCAGGACCTTGCCACGAGCAGAAGCATCACTTCCAGGAGGAGCTGTGTATCTCACGTTCAGGACAGGTCCCTCACTGCCAATGAGCAGGTTGCCAGCCACAGTGAAATCCTGCCAATCCACTTCCTTCGGCACTGCCTGTCCCTCCACCCCCTCCTCTCCCCCTCCGTGCTCCACACCCCAGATCTGCATCACCCCTCACATTTCACAGCAGTGTTTCTCACACTGCTTGACACCCAAGTCAGGATCAACTGGTGCCCCACAAAGCCCAACCTGCACGTTGCACACCCCCAGTTTCAACACCTACATCTTCTCCTGAGGCTTTTCCAGTCAGTTCCTCCTAGCACATCCTGAACAGCTTCATGTCTGCCCAGCCCCTCCTTCAGGGCTGGGGCCAGCACAGAAAGGAGCCCCAGGGAGGTCCATGGAGCAGAGCTGAGCTGAGACTGAAGTCAGGCTAATCTAACAAACCTGGTGTTTCTCCATCTCCACAGGAGGTTCCTCTGCCAGTTGGGACCCCAAAGCATTACACCAAATTCTTTGTCCCCAGGCCCCTCCTGAGCAACTCGCTTGGTCCTCTAAGATGAGGACACATTGCCCACAGACAGTTCATGCTCTTCCCAAAGTGACAGCGAGTGCCACATGCACCCCCTGCTCCCTTCGGGGCTGGCAAGAGCCACTTACCTTGTGCAGCCAGTGCAGGTTCATCTGCTGTCCCACAGCGATGTGACACAGTGCGAGGATCTGCGAGGAGAAACCAGCAGTCACACAGGGGCACAGCACAACCTGAGTGGGGCTGAACGTGCAGGAACACATCCCCATCGTCCCCATCCAAGGGGGTAGCCAAAAAACCAGGGCAGCCAGCTGGGCCACAGTGGGGATGCTCCAGCAGATGCTACCCAGCTCAGCTGTACAGACAGGTCCTCTCCAAAGCCAAGGATGTGGAGGAAAAGACTTTGACCCTCAAGGTGCAGGAAGTTGAGAGTCTGTCTGTGAACAGCACCTTGAAGGTCCCAACGCCCTGGGATGAGGGGGCACAATTTGCACTTGAGCCTGGCAGATCCAGCACAGTGGAAACTGGGCCATACTAGAGGAAACAAGAGCTGTATTCCTCCTCAGGCCAACTGCACCATGGGTACCACAGCATCTGTCTTTGGCTCTCCATCATCCGAGGTCAAAGACCACAAATTTTTCACTTTCCACTTATTTTAGGCAACTTAACCCGAAGAGAAAGAGAGAAATCACTTCTGAAAGGAAAATTGCTGGAGTTGTAGGAGGAATGAAGGTTCCTGCCCTTTCTAAAGCAAACACCCAAACCTCTAGGAAATGGCAGTGTTTCCTACTCACCAACAACACTGTGATGTAAGTAAAGCCAGCACCAGTGGTCACAAGGATTGGAATGGACCAGTCACTCCAGTATCCCATTCGGTTATACAAAAACCTGGAAGACAGGTGGGAAATGCAGATGGAGAAGGGATTCAATGCCACAACAGCTTCACCAGGATTAGACAAGACTTTAGGAAATGGGGCTTTCTGTTCTCTCTCTGCAGAGGAGAGAGAGGCAGCAAAAAGCACAAGTCACTCCAAACAAAACCCAGGGTTTGTGCTTTGATTCCTCACGGGAAATTAACTCTGCAAAGAGGAATTGGACAATTAAGTCAAACACAGCAACCACTTTACTCTGGAAAAAGAAATCATCCAAGACCAGAGCTGGAGTTTTACAAGAAGTATTCCCTACAAACATCCTGCCTCTCCTCATCACTTCCACGAAGCCAATGGGCAGCCAAAGCTTTAGGAAGTGGAGCACCAGGCAGGGCAGACCAGGACCATAGCAGCAGCACTGGTCCTTAGGCTTGGGGTCTCAAATGACAAATTTGCACTTAAATAGCAATATACTTCCCAGTAAAACCATTCTGGAGCTGGATTAGGAAGTCATTAAAGCGTATTACAACAAAGCCACAGCAAGAGAAAATAAGCCTGGTCAACCACCTTCCCTGGGCAGAAATGCAGAAGGGCACCCAGGCCCCACCACACAAGGGCAGAGGCAGACAAATCCCAGAACCATTCTTGCACCTTCAAACCTGACCTGGCTGAAAACGATTTCCTGGGGATTTTTAGGAAAAACCTCTGCCCTAAAATGACCTGGGTTAGGGTTCAGGGACAGGGTGGTTATGGGGTGGGTGATGCAGCACTGGGGGCTCATGGTCCCACCAGCCTTCCTCAGTCCTACTCATCAGCTCCTTCAATGAACTGGCCACGTTCTTCCATTGCTCTGTTTGCTCACAACACACACAAGTGTTCCATTATATAAATGCAGGTCAGAGACACCCCCTCCCAGCACCATCCATCACCCAGGAACTCTGCCCAGCACCTGCCCCAGCTCGACACCACCCACGTGGTGTGATTTTTGGGGCTGTCCTGTGCAGGGCCAGGAGCTGGGCTCCACGGCCCTTGGGGGTCCCTTCCAACTCAGGATATCCTGGGATTCTAGTTCTGTCCAGGAGCTCCCTCGTGGAGACTGGAAAGCAAATCCTCGAGCTCTATAAACATGGCCCATGTCCAGGTTGAGCTCAGGGACTCAAAGAGCCACAAAACCAGGGAACTGCAGGAATTCAGACATGCTGTTAGTAAAGCAGGAGGAAGAAGGAAAGGAGAGCTCCTCTGAAGTCTTTGTTCATGCCACCACCAACAGCTTCCTTAGCTCAGCTTCAGTCCATTGAAGCTTTGGCTCTGATGTCCCTTCAAGTGGCCCTCTGATAGCACCAGCCCTTCACTTGATGTGCAGATGGCTGTTTTAAAATGCTGTTTTTGTGGCAGTCATGGACCAGATGAGCCTTCTCCAGGACCAAGGAGATAAAGATGTGCTACCCACACGTGCATTTACGGTCCTGCTCCAGAGGGAACACGGCCAGGTTCCCAAACTGCAGCATCTCCCCTTGCTTAGCCAGAGCCAAGTGTTCTGTGGCAGCACGTACCTTACACACTGCAGAGCTGAGGGCTGATGCCATTAAGCGTAGACATCAAAAAGGGAAGTGCCCGAAGCAATAAACTAACAAAAAATACTTCCAAAGTGCTCTCACTAACAAGGACCTCGTGATATTCAGCCTCAAGGAAAAGGAAGGTTAAAAGCCTGAAGCAATACATGCTGGCCTACACTTTTGCCTTGTCCTTCTACAGCCCATTTCAGTCCCAGAACAGTCCTGGAAGTCTTTACAAGCCAAAGGGCCAAATCCCCACCTTTATGGAGGTAAATCCCATCACTGCCACAATTTCATTACATCACACTGGTTTTCCAGAGATGGTCCTGTCCAGGGTTTGGGTGTTGCTGGAACCCAGATGTGCCCACTGGGTTAAGAAATTAAGAGTATTTTTGTGACTGCAGGTCTCAAGTGCCACTGGAACCAAAAGGGCACAGAAGAGTTGCTCTGGACCTCCAACTCTAACACAGAGAGTGGATCTTATGGCTCTGCAAGTCCCTGACAGGACAGAGGAGCCAGGGGGGATCCTCCCAGGGAACAAGGGACAGGAAAAGAGGAAACTGCCTCCAGTTGTGCCAGGGGAGATTAGAGATCAGGAAAATGCCCATTCACAGCATTCCCAGGGCTTTCCTTCATTTCTGCAGGACTTTTTTTAGCCCTTTCACAACCTGGAGCTGAAACAGATCTGGCTTTGCACTGGGGCAGACTCAGAGCATTCACATCCTTTACTAAAGACATGAACTGAAGGAGAGAGGAGTCCCAAAACAGCACTTTAGTAAAGGCATTTTTGTCACATCACCGCTATAAATAATCGAGAGCAGCAGTGATGGCTTCAGTCCTCACAGTGTGGGTGTGAGCAGAGAGAAAAACCCACTCCTGGGAGGAGCCCCCTTGTGTCCTCACATTTGCAAACACTCCCTCACACACCTTCAGCACCTAAAGCAGTGATTTATTGCAGGGATTTAAGGACCCGCGGTGTTACAAGACATAGGTGACATATTATGTTTGACAAGCAGATGATGTCAAAGCAGTTTGGTTAGAAGACAGCCCAAGGTACTGTCAAAATGTTTTAAGATGCTGCCCAGATCGTAAGAGGGAGACTAATTTCCAGTGCTGGAGGGAGCTGGCAATACCCTGAACTCCCCAACACTGGAAAGCTCCTTTTCAGCTCCTTCCAACCTTGCAACATTCTCCATACCCGTGTGCTTCAGGTGGAATTTCTGCCATTTATACTGCATGGCAACTTGCAGCCAAATTGCTCAGCTATTTCCAAACCAGCCAACCACAGGAAGAAACAAAACCAAACCAACCAAAAAAACCCCAACCAACCAAAAAACCTCAACAAAACCAAAACAAGCAAACAAAGAAACCCCAAACCAACCAAAAAGCTTCTCTGTGATTTCAGCCCCACCTTTGTTTCCACAGGTTGCTCACAGGCAGCACATCCACCCCCAGCTCTGCTGCAGCCACACAGGGGACACCTGAGGACACATCCCATCCATACAGGAACCAGGCAGAGGCAGCTCTTCCTCAGCCTCCCTTCCCACCTTGCTTTCCCTTGGTCATCACTAACATCCCACAGCTCTGGAAGGCTAACAAAGGCAACCAGGTTTCCTAAGGAGGACTCTACTCACCAGTTGATTTCGTTGTAGTCATTGCGAACTTCCCACCAGAAGTAAAACCAGACCAGGGTGAGGAAGAAGGATGAGGTGAGGATGAGGAACCAGAGACGCTCCCACTGTGGATGGGAAGAGGAGTCAGCATTAATACGGTCCCATTTCAGTGGCACAGCCTATCCCACACCCCACCTGGAAGCTGTTGAGATTGGATGGAGTAAATACATATTTCCAAGGGCAAGTTTCAGCCCTTTGTGCCCTGGGGGAGGTGAGAGACACAACCCTGTTCCCAGCTCTGTGCAGAGGGGTTATTTATATAGATTTATGTAGGGTTGGAAGAGCCTTTCTCCAGTTACCAAGGCATGAGGAACAAGGAGCATTTCTGGATATGGAGCTGGTTTTTTTGTTTGGTGAGGGGGTTTTTTGAGGCAATTTCTTAGTTAACTCCACCATTCACATGACTGATTAAACCTGGCATCATCCTCTCCCAGGGGTTCAGTCTAAATGCCCAAGCAGCTACCACGTGGTGAGGATTGCACAGCTGGCTGGGATGTCACTGCTCCTTAGTCCTTCCCCCAGGGCACTCAGGGCTCTTCCTGCAGAGCCAAACCACCCACCACAGCATTTATTGCCACCACACGTGTGCCCCCAGATTACACAGCAGAGACCACACCAGCAGCAGGTGACAAAGCTCTGCACCCAAACACCCCAACACCATGGGTAAACCCCTAAACCACAAGGACACCCACCAGAGAACAGTGGCACAGGAAAACTGGCCCTAACCAGCACCATTCCCCCCAGAAGTGACACAGGCCCCATAGACCCTACAGGTTTGGGTTTGCCCCAAGGCATGAAATGCTCCACATGTGTCTTCCTTTCAGATGAAACCCTCCAACACTGAAATAAACCCTTCATGGAAAATACTCAAAAGAATCCTCTCTTCCCAGAACAAGCAAGAAAGGCTGAAAGCTGAGAAACTCCATGGGCAACTCAACCCCTCCAATTCCCTTCTGGCCCCTGAGCATTGAACCCTTTGGAAAATGCCCTTTTCTCCAGTGAACTACCTCATGGCTTTTGAAATTATGCAAAACAACCTGACCAGTATCAACACTGCTTTGGTGATATAAAAAAAACCTACTATGTTTTGCCTTCCCTTTCCATCCTAAAGGCTGAAGTTATTTGCTTAATTGTGTGTTGACTATTTTTCATCTTGCATCACCCTGGATACCAACCTTGTGATCCAGCTCCTCCTTGTAACCTCCACCACATAAAAAGAGCCAAAAGGAAAAGAAAGCAATAAAAAAAAAAGGGTTGGAATTACTTAATTTTTGCCCTGCCAAAAATGATGTTTTCTGCTAGAAATCCCCAATTCTTGGCTGGGGTTATGGTTAAACCATTTTTTTTTAAGCTCAGCTCAAGTTTGTGAGCCAGCCTCTAGCAAACCTCAGTGGCAGCTGATGCCCAAGTTCCATGAAGGGCTTTGTGGTCCACATAAATAGGGGGAAAGGACCATTCACACCAGATGGTAAAACTGCTCTGCTGTGAGCTTAGAGACCATGATCCAAGTTAAGGAACCCAATTTTGCCAGAGAAGCTGTGGCTGCCCCATCCCTGGAAGTCTCTAAGGCCAGGCTACACAAGGCTTGGGGCAACCTGGGCTAGTGGAAGGTGCTCCTGCCCATGGATTATTTCTCAGGCCCCCTCCAACCCAAACCATTCCCCTTTGTCCAGTCTCCACATCCCCAAGATTGCAAACTTCGTTTTCTCTGTGAGTGCTCTTTTCCCCCCTCTCCCTTGGGGTCTGACACCTTTTCCTGCCAGCTGGATGGGTTGACTGGGCAGGTTCCTGCAGGGCAAGGGAGGTTTGTTGTGTCTCAAGCACTGAGGACCAACATCACGATAAGAAGTAGTAATTCCTGCAGCTCTTAAAGGTCACTGTGGGATAAGCCTTGCCAGCACTCATGCACTGGATGACACTGAGTTGATAAACAAGCCAAGGAAAACATTTCAGAACATGTTTGAGCTTTTTTCTCTCTCTCTACATATAAGTTCCCTCCCTTATTTACATGCAAGCAGCACAGCTTGTGCCAAACTCTCCAAAAGCTATTTTTGGTCTGTCCTTGATGGTGCACTTGCCAGACAGACACAGGTTTTGTGAAAACCCAGACAAATTCTTGTACGGTTGCCACTCTTCAGTGGGTTCAAGCACAGTTCTGGATCAAAGAACCTGGAATATCTTTGATTTTTAAGGTCCCTTCCAACCATTTCATGATTCAGCACAAACTGAACCAGAATCTGAACCTCTCCCAGTCTGACCTATGTGCACAATGCTCTGGATTTAGGCTGGGTCCCATCCAACCTCTCTCCAACAGCCTCCCATCAGAATAGCTTTGCTGGCCCCACTTTTGCAAGGCCCACGTGATTTTTTAAAGGTGAGATCTGCATTGCACAACAGCTCAGAGCTTCTCCTGCCCCAAATAAAGCCTCAAAGTCAGTCACCCCAATCAGGCCATCACAGCCACATCCACATGGAGGTGGGGGAAAGTGCCACCTCACCTACAGAAACTGAGGCACAACCACAAGGATGTTTGAAGGGGCTTGGAAAAGCACCCACATTTTAGCTCTGAGGTTGGATAGGAGCATCAGCACTGACATTTTTGGCAGCTTCAGAAAACCTTCCCATTCTGCCCTTGTCTCTCAGTTGGTCCCTCATCCCACTGGGATAACATGGACATGCTCACTAGTTACTCATTCCTTTCCCTGTGGATACACATGCTCTGCTCTGGACTGGGAATGGGGCTGAGGAAATGCCAGGGCTGGGTGGATTAGGGCTGCATTCCCACAGGGATCAGCTCTCAGCAAGCACCCCAGCTCGCAGGGAATGTGAGCACGGCTGGGTCCTGTCCAGCATGGGCACCCATACATGTTTCCTGGGGAGGAGTGGGATGCCACAGCTGTGAGTGGACCCCAGTTCACACCAGTGCAGCTCCCAGCTGGGAACAGATGCTCCTGCATCCCCCCCTGCATTCACATCCAGCTGGCACAGATGGAGGAGGGAGACAGAGGGGACTGAATTTCCCATTCAGCCTCCCATTTCCAAAGCCCCCGGAGCAAGGTGGAGAACAAACCCTCCCTCCTTGTGATGAGCCAGCACTGGTGGGAAGAGCAGAGACAGAAGCGAGGGGTTGTGTTTGCCACTGCCTGCCAAGAGGGACCCAGGGTAGCTCAAGGGCAGCACTGGGATCACCAGAGCCCAGGAAAATCAATGGAAAGACTCCAACTCGCTTCCCTGCACCCTGGATTTGAGCCAAGAGCCTCTCCTTGCCAGTGGGTACTCCAGGAGCACAGGAACTGCATTGCCCTGCAGTTCTGCACCTCTGGCTGGGCACTGCTGTTTGGAGCTCATCAGGAATTGTCCCTCTCAGGGGCTCCTGGAAGAGCTTCCTCCTTGTCTCATGGCTACTGAGAGCAAAACCAAACCTTGTTCTGCCAAAATTGTTCAGAGGTCCCTGCCCTCCTGTTAAATATGTGGGGGTTTTCAACCTTCCCCTTAAAGTAGTTGGCTTTTCAAATCCAAAACCTGAGTGCTCTGTGGTCCCAAGTTTGGAAAAAGGCAGGGAAGACCAGAGCCATAAAACCATGTGACTCAGTTCTCTCTGTTATCACCGAGTTCTAATGAACACCAGGCAGAGCGATCCAACCTAACACCAGTTCAGCTGACTTGTCCATCTCACCTGCTGGCAGGATCTGTGCTCGGGGCAGAGCCTTCTGTGATCTTTATGCCTGTTTCTTATA
The DNA here is from genome assembly GCA_035583185.1 of Anabacerthia variegaticeps. Taxonomy (NCBI): domain Eukaryota; kingdom Metazoa; phylum Chordata; class Aves; order Passeriformes; family Furnariidae; genus Anabacerthia; species Anabacerthia variegaticeps. The sequence continues at coordinate 1,437,099 of JAWWEW010000001.1, read as the reverse complement.
CCATGGAATGGTTTAGATTGGAAAGGAGCTTTAAAGCCCACCCAGTCCCACCCCCTGCCACGGGCAGGGACACCTCCCACCAGCCCAGGTTGCTCCAACCCGCCCTTGGACACTCCCAGGGATCCAGAGACAGCCACAGCTTCTCTGCCCAACCTGGGCCACCCTCCCAGGCAGCAATTCCTCCCCAATATCCTACCCAGCCCTGCCCTCTGGCAGTGGGAAGCCATTCCCCCTTGTCCTGGCACTGTATATCCTTATAAATACAAAGAATATCACCATCGACTGAAAAACACATGTGGAAGAAAGTCACTCCATGCTGAAAAAAGATGGCAAGTGTGTTTATCTGTCACTACCCTGGACAAGAATTATGATCCACTGTGTGAGGCTCCACATGCAGACAGGAGGTTTTCCCACCCACAACCACAGGTTTACTGCGAACAAAGGCTTCCCTTAAACGAGCTAAATTTGCTCTGGAGGAAGCTGCCCCTCTTTGGTACTATATAAAGACCCTCCAGAAGCACCTTCTCACTTCCAACACCCACACCCAGCCAGTGTGAATATCTGCCCACCACCCAACATTAATAGGAAGTTCCACCTCCAGTGCCCATTTCACAGCAGGCTGTGCCCCCCAGCCAGAAAGGAAGGAGCCAGAGGGACAGACTTGTTTCTGGATCTGCCACCCATCCAGCACGGAGAAGGCTCTTATTCAAGGCCAAGTGCCTCTGGGAACCCATGACTTTCAGACCCCACCCATTCTCTGTCTCCTCAACACACTGAGCCTCCTGTTCATTCACAAAAAATAATTCAATAACTAAATAAGAATCCAACTAGCACAGAAAGAAGCTTTTTAACAACATCTTCCCCCTCCTCCCCCCGCTTTCCTTATGTCAGAAAAATTCCAGCTGCGAAAAACTGAAGCCTTTTATAGGAAATACATTTTAAAGCAATTTCTTGCTGAAGGGCATCTTGGCTTGAGATTAGAATTTCTGCTCAGAGAAAAGGGAAGAGAGACTGAGCCCCCTCCCAAAGCCCAGCAGCACATTGGGCAGGACATGCACAAGCAGATGGAGAACAAGAGGACGTGGCTCTGACCACACAAACACACAACAAAACCCAGTGTGGGCATCTTCCTCCAGTGCCACCCTCCCAGTCCTGCTGCTCAGACAGCTGAGCTGCAAACTGGGCAACGTGGAGAAGTCAAAGGGCAAAACCCCCAGGTATGGAGGGGTGTGATGTGACCTCTGTGGAAGGAGCAAGGCAAGTCCTAAACAACTGCTCTCCACCTCAAATCCAAGAGATGGACTTGAACAGCAGCACCACCATCACTCAAGTGCTTTCAGGTTGGTTTAATTCACTCCTGGATACAACACAGAGTTTACTAAGGAGTCTGCATGGCACTATTTTCTGCCATTTTCAGCACCAGTTTCCTGCAGGCATTCATCAGTGTTAGCTGGGAGAGGAAAGGAGCAGAGTTAACATTTATTCAGTGAATACAGAGGGAAAACTGACAGTGCAATCCTTCATTTCAGGATTACCTGAGTGGGCCTTGTTCAAACAAACAGAAGAACATCTTCTTCAAGCAAGTGATTCAATTATCTCTGAGGATGAAAGATGGCTCCTTCTCCCTGCAAAGGTCTGGGCTGACTCCCTACTCCCAGATAACACCCTGTGGTCTTGCATAAGAGGCATTTGCCAATAATTACATAGATAGGAAGAAAAAGGAAGAAATCGGGTCTAACAGACAATGGGTCTGAAGTAAAGAGGGGAAAAAAACCCATTCCTGCCATTCTGGCTGCTGAGGCTTCAGTAACTAACCAGATGCTTCCTGAAGGAAGTCACTGCACATCTCAGGCACATCTTACTTGATTATTTTAAGGACTGGGCTGATGGTTCTCTGCACACTTTATTAGAGGAGACCATGAATGAGATTTCTGAGCTGTGACACACTCCATTTACAATTCAATTTAGCAGGTCAGAGGAAGTGGCACAGAACATATTCCTGCAGTCTGTGTTCCTGCTGGGGCTGCCAGAGCTGAACTGCAGAGCAACAGATGCACCAAAGAGAGCCAAATCCCTAAAAATATCATGATAACACCTCCAAACCCAGCCTCCAAACCCCCAGCCAGCAGGAGAAGGTCAGGCAGGGTGGCTGATTCCCTCCAGGCTCACAAAGCAATGGGGCAGGTTTTCTGGCCTCAACAGGAAGCAAAGGGATGGAGGTATCCAGAGTAAGGGCTACCCCACAACCCCTGCCATGGGAACTCCTGAGCTGTTCAGAGACCCTGCACAGCTGGAGCCAGGGCTGGTGGTGCCCATTAGTGGCCCCAGGGGACTCTGTGCAGCACTAATAACGTCCTGCAATTACATCCTCCCTCTTTCATTCAGCACAGGGGTAAACAGGAATCCCTCAGGGAGCCTCTGATTCAGGAAAGGCCAGGACAGAGAGTGGGATTCCCCAATCCATCCCCCACGGCATGATTTACTCTGCTTTCCAAGATCCTCCCTGGATTTTGCCCAAACAAACATAACCAGGGATACCCCATTGTTCTAGCCATATTAATGGAAGGATCCAAGCATTCCACACCTATTCCTGATGCTAACAATGCACTACAACCCCTTTTTTACCAAACACTTTGCACATCTGGAGGCCACAAGCAGATAGATACCTTTTTCCACATTAAACAGGTCCAAGTTTTTCAATCTCTACTGATAAGGCTCATCGAGGAAAAAATAACACAGCCCATGGCTCTTGTCCAGACCAACTGGGCGAGGTCCAAGCCTTTCCAAAGCAGAGCACCTTGCAGAGCACAGCATCCCTGCTGAGCTCTCAGCAGCATCCTCAATGCCTCCTGAGGATGTTCTTCCTGCTACCTCATCCCAAGTCTCATGACAGTCCTTTCCAAAGGCACATGATGTTGTTGACTTGCATTTATAGCTGATGGTTCACTTTAATTAAAGCCACAACATCCCAGGGCAAGGGGTTCGAAGATTAAAAACAGCCACGCTAAAAGCAGGTTTAATAAAAAAAGGACTATGTCTGTTAACTAAGAATAGAGCCAATGAAGGCTATTAAATGTAATGGCATTTTACCCAAGAAATCTCAGGAAAAAAAATGATTCCCAGGGGGAGGATCATTTGGTGAATACCCTGAGGGCTCTGGAAGCTGTTCCCCTGCTGCTCAGCTTCTGGCCCCAGCTGGCAATGGGACCTTTGGGGTGGCTGGCCCTACACCAAGCCATTAAAACCCCAGAGCCCCCTGGCAGAACTGGGTGCCAAGTGCCCTGCCCTTCAGTGGGTGCCAGGGACCAGCTCCACGGGTGCCTTTGCTGAGCCCCTTTGTGGCCTGGCCCCAGGACACCTCTGCCATTTGTCCAGCCCAGTCCCAGCCCAGGCTGGGATGTGCCTCCAGCTCCCCCCTCTTGGGGGCTTCCAAATTTAATAAGCACAGCTTTCATCAGGAAGAACAGCGGATGAGATAAATACTGGAGATTCATCCCTACTGAAAGACAATTGCTGTATTCCAGAGTGTTTACAGGAATTGTGTTGTAAAGCACTTTGTAAAATGTCCCAAACAATCTGCTGCAGATGTCAAACGGATTCAAGGGCAAAGGCTTGCACTGGCAGAAGAAACAGACAGAGAAGTTTATTCCTCAGACAATTCCTTTCCCTCACATTACTCTTGGCAGCAAATGTCTGCAAGCCAAGCTCTAAAAATACTGTTTTGTCACAATGCTTGGAAAAAATAAAAGCAAAACCAAACCAAGGGTTTCTTTGCTGGCTGGGAGGGTGAGAGCATCGCCAGCCAGGGCTGCAAGACAAAGTCCTGGCAGCAAAAGAGGCAGTGGGGCCATTCCTGGTATCAGTGTGGGCTCCTCCACCTTGCCTGGGTGTATCAGCACACGCAGGAAGACAACACTAAACCCAGAGCATCCACAAAATCCGTGCCAAAAGGCAAATCACAACATTCCCACGGAGGTTCCTTCTGCCTCCAATCAGTGGCACAAGTGACAGGCAGTGACTTCTTCAAAAAGCATCTGCATGGGGTGATGATGCAGTTCTGCCTGCAGGGTCAGCAGCAAGGAGATCCTCCCAGCAGCAAGGGCCTGAACACTTGTGTTACTCAGAAATCACTGGCTGGAAGGCACAGAAATGGTGACAAAACCAAGCAAAACTATTGCCTAATAAAAGCTGCAGCAGAGAAGCTGAAGATGTGACTTACCCAAGGTCCCCTCCCCACTTCCCAGCAGTTCTGACACATCCCAACATCCCTGTTCCTGCATTTTCTGGGCATCTTCTGTGCCCTTTCCAGCTCGGGCACAGCAAAGCTGGGTTATGTAACACCAGCCCTGCTCCATGTCCAGACAGGAGCCATGAGGCTGCCCTGCAGCTGCTCCCTCTCAGTGCCCATCACCAGGGCTAAAAGGCAAGAGAAGGGAGCTGTTCCCATCCTGCCTGAAGCAGGAGCAAGAGTTTTACTGCTCTCTGCATGTTTTGGAAAAGGTTTTGCAACTGCTTCACCTCCTGGTGCTTTCCAGTGGCAGCCAGCACATGTTCCCACCCAAAATAGTGGCCATGCCCAATTAAATCCATGTTATTTCTCTTCATTTCCCATGGAATCATCTGCAGCAAAGGCACAAAGACATTCACTGAGCAAAGGACATGGCAGGGGCAATGAGGCACATTGCTCCCAGGGGAGGGACATTCCTGATTCACCCTTCCAGAATCAGAGCAAACTTAACATTTCATGGAACCACAGAACGGTTTGGGTTGGAAGGGACCTTAAAGCCCATCTAGTCCCATCCCCTGCCCTGGGCAGGGACACCTCCCACCAGCCCAGGATGCTCCAACCTGCCCTTGGACACTCCCAGGGATCCAGG
>JAWWEW010000001.1:1419768-1432122 GCA_035583185.1 Anabacerthia variegaticeps | reverse complement strand
TTCCCTGTGTCCTGTCCCTCCATCCCTTGTCCCCAGTCCCTCCCCAGCTCTCCTGGAGCCCCTTTAGGCACTGCAAGAGGCTCTCAGGTCTCCCTGGACCCTTCCCTTCTCCAGGAGAACCCCCCAGTTCTCCCAGCCCAAGCATGCCCTTGGAGGCCAAGCAGCACTCTGGAAGGATGCTCTTTGGAGAGAAAGCTCAGTTCATTTCCTTGCCATAAATCTGTCTGCAATTTCAGGAAAGCATTTTAATCTGACTCATGTTCTCAACTCATTGAAAATGGGAATAATTATCTCTCTCATCAAGAGCTGCACATTGATTAAAGCACTTCCACTCCTGCCACGGAAGGTGTTACAGAAATAGCAAGCCTGCCATGCCACTGCTCTGTACCTCGCTGTACTTGAGAGCTTTCCAGAGCCAGCCTCCCTTTCCACTCTCCTTTCAGAAGCCAACATGGCAGGGGATGTTTTCTGCAAGTTCAAAAAAAGCTTGTGCTGAAAATAACCTAAAGTTCAAGATTTTCCCTGGTTCACCACTCCCTGGCTGTAACACATGCCAGGAAAAAAGGACTAACCCTGCAGCTCTCCCATGTGACCCTGCACTTTTGGGACGAGCAACCTGCTTTCACACCATCTCTTTGCACAGCCCAACACCAACATCCAGCAACAGAGAATGGCCAGGAGATGGCTGGAGCAGAGAGCTGGGACGAGTGTGCAGGGAAAGAATTCCCAGGGCATCGCTGTTTGGCACCCCGGGGTTCAGTGGACAATCGACACCACAGCTTGTGGCTTCACATCTGGAATCCAGCCCAATAAAATGCATTTCCAAGCACAGGAATAGATCATGACATGGGCACTGCCCACAGTGCCAGCAAAGCCATCCCAAAATCCCAAACACACACACAGCCTCTCTCCTGACCCTGGAAGAGACTACAGCCCAAAATCAAGCCCAGCCTGCACTGTACCAAGGTGTAACTCTGCATTCAGTGATCCTCCACCAGTTTCCTCACGGAGCAAAGGTATTTCTACCTTTGACACAGGTCAAGTTGTGATCAACCCTCTGATGAAGAACAGCAGAGCTCGAACTCTCTCCACCCTGCCACAGATTTCACATGGCCAGGGGACCAATATATAGATATGCATATTCACTACTCTCTTCCCCGACTCTCCCTAAGTTTTAAAAATACAATTTAATTGCTCACAACGCTGCTTTTATTGGCATAAAAACAGCCTCTTCTATAGAGGAGCCAAAAAATCCTGAGCACCAGAGAACGACAAACAGCTCCATAAGAGGGGAGATGTGAAAAGGAGGGCTCACAGCAACACCCCAGCCCTGCAGCTCAGCCCGTGCTACACCACCTCACTCTGGTCTTCTGGAAAGCTGTGCCAGCAATTCCTCTGCCTGGGCCTCCACTAGCACTTCCCCAGGATAATTAATGGGAAGAAAGTTGTTTCCCCAAGGGCTGTTTCCCCTATGGCAGTGATTTATCCTCACGTCTTCCTGGGCAGCAGGAGAGACAGGGCTGTGAGCAGTGGGACATCAGCCCAGCCCCTGTCACAGCCATGGGCTCCCAATCCATCAGAGGGCACTGCTCCCTTCCCACCCCAGTTAATCCCCAGTAAGGCACGGGATAGCAGGACTCAGGGTCTGCAGTGTCCAGAGACCCACTCAAGGCTTTGCCAGCAGCAACCCCTCCCAGGCAGGCACTAAAACAGCCCTTAGTGGGTATTTATCTCTAATAAGAGCTTCAGAGGAGCCATGGAACTGTTCAGGATGGACAGGCTCTCTGAGATGGTTCTGTCCAACCATTCCCAGCATGGCCACGGCCACCACCAAAGCCCTGTCCCCAGGTGCCACATCCACAGGGCTGTTAAATCCCTCCAGGAATGGGGACTCCCCCCCGCCCTGGGCAGCCCTTTTGGGAAACAACTTTTCCCCCATATCCAACCTAAACCTCCCCTGGCACAGCTTGAGGCCATTTCCTTTTGTCCTGTCCCTTGTTCCACAGCAGCAGAGCCCAACTCTTCACTTCAGAAGCTCAAAAAGCAGCTCTTCAATCTCCTGCTGCCCAGTGGAAGGAACCTGGGCAGAGGCTGCTGTCAGAACCAAGCTCTTCCCTTCCTGCTCTGTTCACATCACAACAAACATCCTTGGACATGAAGGAATAACAAGGGGAGACAAATGCATGGCAAAGGGAAAAAAATTGAATTTTACAGTAATTTAATTTTTACCTCCCCTGCAAAAAAAGCTTTCCAGACCATTTCTCTCCCTCCTCTTGCAAGAGTAAAATTGCTTGTGCAACAAAACCCACCCCAGGAAAGTTCCTCGCAAGGAACCTCTGCGGGCTTTGTCATCACAAACCCTACGGAGAAGTTTGAACCCTTGAGCTGCAGATTTTTGGGGTGAATGGTCTATTACAGGTCACAGTTGTGCCTTTACTTGTTAAGTCTGGCGCTGAGCTCCTCAGTGCCAACCACAGGACACCCATCCCATGTCGCAGGAAATACCTGATGTGTTCTGGCACTGCAGCTCCCGTTTCAGTGGGACTGAGGGAGCTGCTGAACAAACCTGATAAAGGAGTATCAGTGTGTTTGCAGAGATGCAGGAGGACTCTCTGCTCCTGCCTCTCCACAGGCAACCAAGGAAGCTCCAGGGCAGGAGGTGCATCTGCTGTGTAAGGCTACAGACCCTAGAGGAGACTTGCCTTGGACTCACTCCAGCCCCAACCACGCTGCAGTCATTGGAAGAGCCAGCAAAAAGGAAAAGAAGGAAAAGCAACAGCTCTAAAGCCAAGCAGGAACAGACTCCCTGAGGGATGTGATCTTTTAAATGTTCATGTTGCATTTCATACCACCCTGGCTGTGTTTCACCAGGAAACTCATGCCAAAGCAAAGAGAGATGGACTGAACACTGGGATTTGGCCACTGAGCCAGGGCAGTCCCAAGTGCCATCCCCTGGATGGGCACAGCTCTCCAGCAATGACAGGGACTGTCATTTCCAGTAACAGGGAGAACCCCCCATCTCCACCCACACTCTGCCTGAATTATTGAAGCAGAGGCTCTTCCCTCATGTCCCTTGACACCCAAGCTCCAAATCATCTCCATCACATGCTGAGGGTTCAAGCACCATCACCACATTCAAAAACACAGCTGATATTTCAGTTGCCAGCCTCAGCACTGGGGGAATGTCCCAGAGCACTCCCTGGCTGGGGCCAGTAACTTTGGGAGCAACACAAAGGATTGAGGGGACAGAAAGAGGGAGGCCTGACATCAGGAACACATTTTTCCACCAGCAAAAGCACATGAATGTTTGATGAGCAAAGCTTTTCTACCAATTGGTAATCCATTAAGGAAACAATGTCAGAACTGATTTTTCCCAGCCTAGGACCACCCCCTCCCTGAAGTCCTGCCTAATGCAATGACTGAAAAAAATAATTAAATACTAACAGCAGTGCTGATAAATGTCTCAGCAGCAGGCTGAGATCACAACCCACCCTCACCCACAGCTGAGCTTGCAGGAGGGGAGACAGGAAAAAGGTGGAACATGCCCCCCCAACCTCAAATTAGGAAGCCACAGGGAGAACTGCATATGGAAGCTGGTATTTCCAGCAAGGGAATTGTTGCCAGAGACAGGCACTGAAACAGCCAGTTTAGCCAAGTCTCCAATATAACACACCTGGACCGTTTCAGCAGCAGACCAAGCCTGCAGGTCCCTCATGTCATTCATATCATATCCCACTTGGGAGCATGTCCAGGGAGGGGAACAGAGGTGGGAAGGGGCTGGAGCAGCAGGAGGGGCTGAGGGAGCTGGGGGGGCTCAGCCTGGAGAAAAGGAGGCTCAGGGGGCACCTTCTGGCTCTGCAAGTCCCTGATGGATCCAGGGGAGGGTCGGGCTCTGCTCCCAGGGAACAGGGACAGGAGGAGAGAGAATGGCCTCAGGTGGGACAGGGCAGGGGGGACAGCAGGAGGAACTTCTTCTTGGAAAGGGCTGTCCAGCCCTGGCACAGCTGCCCAGGGCAAGGGTGGAGTGCCCATGCCCATGCAGATGTGGCTCTTGGGGACAAGGGGTCAGTGGTGGCCTTGGCAGTGCTGGGGAGTGGTTGGACACGACAGTCCTGGAGGGCTTTTCCAACCCAAATGATTCCTCGATATCCTACTCGTGGGTACGTTTTGGAGAACAACACCCCCTTGAGCTTGACACATCCATGCCTGAAAAAGGCAACAAGGGAAGGGAAGGGAAAGGTGTCTCTGTGCACAGAAATACCCAAGGGGGAACAGAGCCACATTCACCCCTGGGTTCTTTCATTCTTTCAGGTTCAGGAGCAGACCCAGCCAGACCAGTTTCACCCTCCGTTCTGCTCAGTGCCACCTGACCATCCACTGGAAGACTCTGAGACCAGAAGTTTAGATTCTGCCCATCACACAGACTGAAGCTTTCTCCTTGCCCATCAGCTGCATTGGAAGGTCTCCAGTGCACAATCTGGACTTCAGAGGAACTGACAGATTTATTCTCATGGCCAAGTATTTTTTTTTTCTATGCTTAATGCCTGCAAAACTGATTTATCAGCAGGCAGCGCTCCCATGTCACACCCCTGGTGTGTGTAGGAAACCACCAGACAGATGTGGCAGCTGCCTGGGGTCAGGCAAGAATTTTAAATAAACGTGGCAGAATCAAACAATAGCTCAGAAAAGGCTGCACTGAGTTTTCTGCTGGCAGGTATTTAAAAACAAAAGCAAATAAACCAACTCTACCGTATCAAAACCATGGGCTGTGGTACACAAAAAATGCTTTATGCTATGCCTGGGTAGTGAATGAAAACACAAGTCAGTACTGAATGAAAATACAAACCAGGACTGAATGAAACCACATCTCTGCCTTGTCACAGGGACACAGCACAAAATAAGGGCATTTCTTCTCAGCCTGGTGCTTGCACTGGTGGAGCAGAGCTGAGCACCCCACTGCTCCAGCACCACGTGCAGGGAGGTCAAGGCACACAATCAGATGTGAAACCCTCCAGCCTGAATGGGGTAAAAAGGGCTCAGCACGTTGAGCTCAGCTTTATTCCAAGAATTGCAGCTTCCCCCTTTCAGCAGACATTACCATAGAGAACCTCAAACCACCATCACCAGGAGGCTCCCCGCTCAGAGCACTGAACAGCTGCTGAGAAAGGAGAGCCAGGCCTTTGATGTGGGGCAAAGCAGCCTCTGAAACAAGAAACAAACAGGATGCAAACAAAAAAACCAACCAAATAAACAAAAAAAACCCAAACAAACAAAACCCCAAAATTCTCACAAACCAAAATTAAACAAACAACAACAAAACCACAACAAAACCCCCAAAAACCAAAACTAAATAAACAACAACAAAACGCCACCATTCCTGCACCAGCTCCAGACTCAGGGTCAGCAGGGCTCACACAGACATCTCCAGAAAACCTGTTTGCAAGGGTTTAACCCCTCCAAACAACACTGACAGCAACAGGACATCACTTTAGAGCAAAACTCAACCCTTCATTTCTCAAGGCTCAGCCAAATGAGTCTCATCCTCTGGATTTCAGCTCCCCAAGGGCTTTATTCCTCAGACACACACTCAGTGCCCTGGTCAGTGAAAGCAAGACCCCTGATTATCTCCAGCCCCTCTGCTGACAGCAGAGCTGGGCTGGGTGACCCTCAAACCAAGGGAGTGCCACATGGGATAAACCAGCCCATAAAAGCAATTGCACTGTTGATGCTACTGAGCTTAATAAACTGCTTCTAAATTATTAGGTCTGGCCTGCTGCAATATCCCTGCTTGCCTTGAGCAACAATCTATAGGTTTATTGGATTATAAATCAGAGTCAACAAACCTAGCAGGGCACAAACTCAAACCCAGCTTTGGAAGCCTAATTATCATAATGCCATAAATAGTGACGCACTGAACCCTCCTTCTTTTGTTCTTTATTACATTTAGGCTTGGCTTTAATTTTACATCAAGAATCCTGTAGCACATGTATGTCTCTCCAAGAGCAGCTTTTGAACCAAATACCCTTTCTCTGCTGGCTGAGAACCAGCCCCTCCAGTCCTTCCCCACCCTGCAGCTTTCCAGGCACTCCTCCCTAAGCCTGGAGCATTCCCTGGGGTTGGGATGGCTGGGGGGCAGGACCTCACCCTGCCCATGGGTAGCCCAGCCATCCAGCCAGCTCTTACCCAGCAAACAAGCCATGAGCAGCCAGTTTCTCCTGGGAAACTGTGCCAAAGGCTTTCCTGATGCCCTGGCAGGCACCCCTGCAGTGGTCCTGGGGAGCAGAGGCTCAGCTTCCTTGGCCTCCTGAGCACACAGCACTGTCTGAACAGAGGGGCTCCCTGCTTAGTCCAGAACTGCACCAGGAGTGGTTCATCTCCTCTCCCCCCACCCTGGGGACCTGCTCTGCTCTCCCAGCCCCGTGTTCATCTCCTCTCCCCCCACCCTGGGGACCTGCCCTGCCAGCCCAATTTTGCTCCTCTCCCACCAGTGTAACACATTCAGTGAGAACAACCGAGCCTTTTCCAAGGATGAGCCATCAGCAGACACTCCAAAGTGACAGCCACAGAGAGGCCCCAGGAACCGATGGATCTCTATCAGGGTTCAAACAGTGCCAGTGATGAAAACAACTGCATTGAACAGTCCTGTGCACCGAGGGAAGAGCAGAGAAACCCTGAGCTCCTCCAGCACATCCCTCATTCCTGCTCCCAGGAGCATTCCTGAGCCCCCAGCTCATTCCTGCCCCTCTCCTGCAGTTCACAAGCAGGGAGGCAGAGGGGAAGGCTGGGATGTTTCAGGAGCTGGGACACTGCTCTGCCTGTACAATCAAACACTGTTTGTTAGCCCCAAAAACAATTACAAACATGTTCTGCCCATGCTGAGCCCCTCACAAGGTGCCTGCCCTGCTTTGGCTCCGAGAGGGCAGAAATAGGTACAGAAATGGGCAGGAGCAGTTGCATCAAGATAACCCAAACTACTCCCATTTCCCCACCAGCCAATGTCTCTACAGGAAAAGCAGCATTTCCAGGAAGAGACCAACCTGGATAATTTGCTTTTCAATATTCAGAAATCCTGTGAAAAGACAACCAGTGACCCTGAATTTGTCTTTTATGCTCAGAGCCCACAAAACTAGAAGTCTCTATTCACAGACAGCAAATCAATCCTGACACCCTCTCCAGACCTCTGAGAAAATTAAAATCATTTTTAAAGCCCAGCAAACTCTGACATCTGGAATTTGACTGCAGCAGGACCCCGGGGAGGATAAATAGCTGCAATTTTGCAGCCAGCAGTGACAGCACACAGCCATGCAGGACTCCCTCCCTAGCATTGGAAATTATTAGATTTATATGGATAGAATCCTCCTCCCACATAATTACATGAAAGCAAATCTCCTGTAGAATGTTCTAACAAATAGGAAGCAGTAGCCAGACACACAAGAAGCACATGAATTATTTCATGAGCTTTCATCAACACTCTCAGTGTCCTTACACTGTAAACATGGCTTAATAATAGAGCTAAAGTCCTCCTTAAGCAAAATTTCGGGAAGCCAAGGAAAACAAACCATAATCCCATTTCAAGGCAGTGCTGTGATGACAGACAAAAGCGTTTAAACAAAGCTCAAGATGTTGATACATCAATTACTGAGCTCAAAGCCTCTTTTTTTTTTCACCAATTCACAAGACACACAAAAAGCATTTTATCACAACCCCCTGAGCAAGGCAACAGTCCCAAAATTGGTCAGTGTGTTTATTGAGTGATTTTCCCCCCAAAGTAGGTCACCATATTTTTTTTTCCCTGGTCATCTTTTGTCTCTGACCATCCAGGTAAGAAAGGCTAAGCTCCATTTTGGGACAGGTCAATCCCCTCTCCATGAACAGTGTTCTTCTCAATGCTATGTAAACCCACCCAAAAATGCAAATTCTCTTTCTAGGAGTAAAAAGTCTCTTTTTAACAAAGCAACAAACTCAGAGGTAGAGTTGGAAAACAAAACCAAGCCCCCAGTTGCCTCTTTCAGAGCAGAGACTTTCCTGAGGAGCTCTAGGAAGTATTTTTCTCACTTTGTTATCTTTGCTCTGAAGTTGAGACACATTTATTCACTTTTCCAGCCTCACCAGAATGACCATTATTGCACAAAGATTCAGGTGGCAAAAACAGAGTTACTTTGTCTGAGAATCCCAGACTGGTTTGGGCTGGAAGGGACCTTCAAAACCACCCAGTGCCACCCCCTGCCATGGGCAGGGACATCTTCCACCAGCCCAGGTTGCTCCAAGCCCTGTCCAACCTGGCCTTGGACACTTCCAGGGATCCAGGGGCAGCCACAGCTTCTCTGGCACCCTGTGCCAGGGCCTGCCCACCCTCCCAGGGAAGAATTCTTCACCAATATCCCATCCCTGCCTGCCCTCTTTCAAGTCTGAAACCTTTCCCCCTTGTCCTGTCACTACATGAAAAGTTCCTCTCCAGCTTTCTGATGAATTCTCTTCTAAACATCCCACATTTCTCTCCACCAACTCTCAAAATCACCATAGTTTGGGGTATCCAGCTGAATTTTCCCACTGCAGCCAGGCCCAGATGGGCAGGGGACACAAGCAGGATGTCACACAGGGATTCATTTCCAGCCAGCAGCCCTTGCCACAGGTGGATCCCAAGGCAAGGCTTGGGAGCCACTTCTGACTTCACCAAATGCCCCCAGATCTGCCCCATTACAGCTCCAAGTGGAGCTGCTGGAGACTGGAGTGCAGAGCTCTGCAGCTCCAGGGACATGTCCCACAGCTGCCCTCACACTTGAGCCCATGATCCCTGCTTCCAGAGGGAAAGGATTTGGAAGCTCTTCCTTTCAGCTCCACGTTCAGCAGCATCACCTGATCCCCAGCCCCAGTCCTTTCCAAATATTCCCTTCAATGTCCCATTTTGCGCCCACTCTCTGCAGCCTCATCCACCCCAGCAGGGTCACTGCAAAAGGTCCGACCAACATTTGCAAAATGACCTCTGTTCTCTGCTCTGCAAGGTTTCCAGCCTGTCTGTCCAGGCTCAGTCACTGCCAGTCCCAGCATTTGAGCACCCAGCCCTCACTATTCCCCACGTGCCGTGAAACCTCCTGGGCTCTCCTGGCACCACCCAAAGGTGCCAGCCCCAAGCAGAGGTGCCCTCCAGCTCCCAGGGATCCCCTGGGGGAAGCAGGAGCACTTCTCAAATGGCAGCCACACACCAAGCAGGAGGAAATTCCTCGGTGGGGTTTCCTCTGTGGGGTGGGAGCACAAGGAGGGACACGCTCCTTTTGAGGTCTTGCTGCTCTGATGACACATGGGCACCCAGAGCAGCTGCACACGCCTGGCAGGGGTGGCAAAATGGGAAATATTCCCTCTAATTCAACAGCTGGGTCATGGAACAACCCTGCCTTGGCAGAGCTGCCTCTGCCCCTGCCAAACATGCAGCTGCCCAAAGCCAGCCCCTCTCTTTTCTTCCACAGCAGAACACCAACTTCTGTGCCCTGCAGGCTCATTTCTGCCACAGCTGGGCATGTCTAACACATGCAAAAGTCTCACACCACATTCATCACCTCAGCTCACTTGTACCCCTCGAGCTGTGTTTGCTACATCTTCTCTTCCCTCTGGTTTCTGACAGGGTTTTATGCTGTTCTCAGCATCTCCACCCTGGAGACAGAGCCACTGACACTGCAGAGCTCAGGGCAGCTTTAACTTCTCCAAGGGGAACACAAACACACACAGAAGGACCAAGGATGCCTGCTTTGGGTTGGTTGGGATTTTTTTTTTTCCTCCAGGACTTTCCACCCAATTTTAACACCTCTGAGCAAGTCAGTCCTGAAAAAGCAAAATAGAAAACCCTGAGTAGCACTGGCCAGAGGAGGGAACACACTCTGCCTGTTACCGAGAAGCACCAAGAATGTCACCCGGTTCCTCCCTTTGTAAATCTCAAAGCAGGGAAAAACAATCTCTTTCTCAGTCTGGTGTTGTCTTTAAATCAGCATCCTCAGGAACAAGAGGACAGGAACTCATTGTGCTCAGCCAGCTCTGGTGCAAATGAGAGCTCTGGGTTAAAAGGGGGTTTGCATTGGAACAGTCTGGTGTTTCTGGCACTGCAGCTCTTAGGAAGGAGATTTTGGCTATTTCTCTCCTTTCAAGCAAAACAAAAACAAAAATATAGAGATATCATAAAAAGAGGGAGAAAAACAGAACAGGAGGGAAAAAGGGAGGGGAAGAAGTGTGTGCTAATTAAACAAAACCCACAAAGTGACAAGCATCATTTTACTGCCAAGTGAAAAAAGGGTTAATTTAGGTCAACTTTCCCTTGCTTAGTTTTTTTCTGACCTCAGATACTCCAGAGCTTTCTGAGGGATTGTCCCCCCATCCACAGAAATCCCTGCAGAGGATTCCACTGAGCACCACCAGGGCTGGGGGAACTTTCTCCCTGGAGCACAACCCCTCTGGAGAAGGCGGGTCAGGCCATCACTTCTCCTGGCCTTGACTAAGCTCTGGCACTGGGCACTACAAGGCACCTCTGACAAACACCTCAATCAGTGCTTACCTCTCTCACCACAGAGGCTTTAGGAGCCATTTCAGCCTCTTCTCCCCCTCTAATAGCTCTCAACATTGGTTGCAAGTGTTGAAAATCTCCAATTTAATTTGTTTTCAAGCCACAGAGGCACTGGACTAATAACAAGCTGAGTGCTGTTTCAGTGCTCATAAACCAGTTAATGTGCCAACAGCAGCAGATGCTTCCAAAATTCTCCCTCAGGTGTGATATCCAGGTTGGGGATGGGAGTCACTTACAAAGCAAAGGCAGAGCAGCATCTTAAGGGTAAAATGATTATTCCCATTTATAGCTAACTCCAGGAGAGGAAGACAGGTTTTCATTTCCAGAGATGCCTTGTAGTGCTTTACAAGCCCTCCATAAGCAGAAGGGGTAAACCCCCCTGAGAATAAAATGGGACCAGCAGAGAAATGAGGCCTGAAAGGGTACAGAAAAGCCCCCAGGAATCCCCTCCAGCATCCATGAGGTGTTGCTGCAAACTCCTGACACATGCAGACACAGACTGCTCCCATCCAGCAGGTTTTATTTGCTTGCCCAAGAGCATTTGGAAGGGAGAGGCAGGAGCATTTCTAGAAGCACCCGACTCGAGGTGAACCCATCCATCACTGCTGGCAGCCTCAGAAGCAAACACAGCCCCCTGGGATGCCAGCATGTCCAGCTTCCAGCCTGGAAGTGACAGCCTGGAGGACAAGGGATAATTGATAAGGAGCAGAATTTGGGAGCACAGGCAGTGCATTATCCCCTGAGTCACACTGAGAGGGTGAAGAACTGCTAACCCTTAACCCTGGCACAAAAAAAATAGTTTGGCACCACTCGGGAGGTGATTTAATACCTTAAAACACCCTGACAGCCACAGTGAAAAACGTGGTCAGCATCAGCCTCCTGCCCTGCTCCAGCTCAGTTCCCTTCAGCAACAGTCCCAGCTCAGGCACAAGGGACAACAAATGCAATTAGAGCCTCCAGCCAGTCCTTCTCCAAGGCTGGATGTGCACACTTGCAGAGGATGCCATTTGTTCCCCAAAAAGCACACTGTGAGCTTGGTGCAGCCCACGCACCTTTGCCCCAACCCAACTCCTTACGTGGCAAACCCAAAAAAACCCAGCCAAAACACTTCTGGTTTGGCTGACATGAGAGATGGAGAGGGCAGAAGGGAGAGGGTCCCTCCTCCATCACTCCTCCCCAGCTGCTTTGCTGCTCTCTCACAGACCTGCTTTCAAGGAACAAGTGGAGCAGGGAAAGCTTTGCTTCCTACAGCAGGAAAAAATGCTTTCCTGAATTTCACAAGAAAAAGGAGAAAGAATCAGAGAGTCACTGAAGTTTGAGTTGGAAGGGACCTTTCAAAGCTCACACAGTCCAACCCCCCTGCATCCCATGTGTCACATCCTGCTCACACGAGCATCCCTTGCAGCCACTCCACTCTCCAACAGCCTCTGCACTGGGCTTGTGTCCACAGAGAAAATACCACCTTTGCTTGCCACTCCATATATCCACCCCAGCTCATGTCAGACGTGCCAGGAGGGCACTAAACACTGGGATTACAAGAAGCCAGGAAAAAGAGATTTATGCACCCTACAAGAGAAAGGAGAAAGAATCCAAAGACGTTTACATGCATGAAAATACGGACTGAGACAGATTCTACTTGAAATGTTGGAAAAGCCACAGGAATTGCCTACCAAGGGTTAGGCACATTCCATACAGTCACAGAATGGGCTGGGTGGGAAGGGACCAGTGCCACCCCTGCCCTGGGCAGGGACACCTCCCACCAGCCCAGGCTGCTCCAGCCTGCCCTTGGACACTCCCAGGGATCC
>JAWWEW010000001.1:1378301-1419668 GCA_035583185.1 Anabacerthia variegaticeps | reverse complement strand
CCATTCCCTGTGTCCTGTCCCTCCATGCCTTGTCCCCAGTCCCTCTCCAGCTCTCCTGGAGCCCCTTTAGGCACTGCTTTGTAATTAAGAACCATTTCAAATCAAGAAGCAAAGCCCACACCTCCACATCAATCCATGCACTGGTAATTCCCAGTGCACACAATTAAAACCTTCAAGCACAGCAGGAGTCTCACTGCAGCTGCACTGAGCAACTCCTGAAAAGACAGCTCGGAGCAGGATTTGTCTGCAATCCCACAGAAATTGATTTTCCAGCTCTGCCATCGCTCAGCCCTCTGGGTCCATCCCAGTGGAACTGGCACCAGGATGGCACCAGGAAAGCACAGGTTGCTTTAATGGGGTTTGCTGTCACTTCAGCCCAGGGCAGGCAGAAAGATCATTATTATTTCATTTTCTCAGCTCCCTTTTATACAAAACACCAAACCACCCCCGTTTGGCTGAATATATTTGCTGAGGACAAACAAAACTCTCCCATCTCAAGACCAGTAATAAAGCTTGAAGTCCTGGCAACTCCAGTTTTCAACAACTGCTGGGGAAAATCAACTGAAACATCAGAAACATTTTCTGCCAAATGAATTCCCACATTCCACAAGCATAACTCCAACTCAGAGAACACAGGGAAAGCAATTTTTTACTTCTACTGAAAAAGGAAGAAAAACCAACCATAAATAAAACATCAATTTTTGCTCTGGTTTTAACTTAAACAACTGGATATATAAAATTCCTCCCTGGCTCCTACATCTGCAAAAAAAACCCTTTCACAGATTTATCTGCTGCCCATAAATATTGTGGTTCATTATGGAAACAGTGACAGGCTCTTGGCAAGGAACTAATGCCAGAGGTGATGAAATTAAACCCAGCAAGAGCATCCAGTGAATTACAGAGCAGGGAGATGCTCAAAGCCCTGTGCCAGCCAGGCAGGGAAAAGGGGAAGGAAAAACTAATTCCCATTTCCCAGGCCTGCTGGGGGCTTTAAAGGGATATTGCTGGGACTCAGAGCTGTATTCCAGAATCAGCCACAGGATTAAATTGAAGAGGAATACTCAAGTCTGGTACATTTTAAGGAATTTGTGCTCTCAGAGGAGCCAAGCGCCCACCTCACCTGCTGGGTGAGGGACAAGTGGTGCCCTGTGCTGTTTGTTAGTCCAAGCACTCCAAAGATGATCCAGGCTGGAAGACAAAGCCCTTCTCCCTCCTTTTATGCCACCAGCCTCTTGGGAAGCATTCAGCTCCCAGATCCTCCAGTGGGATCCAAGCTGGTGCTGTTACGAACCAGCATTTCCATGGAAAACAGCCCTAGAAACACTCAGAACCTCTTGGGCATGGCCTGGCACCAACCTCTGCCACTGCCCCAAAAGTGCATTGCCACTTTCCCTCCAAAAACTACCTGAGGGAAGGGAAAAAAAACCCCAACCAAACAAAACAAAGCAAAAATAAATGATTAAACAGCAGCAGCAGCAATCCAGTAAAAATCCAGCCAGAAAATTATGATCCTGAGTTTACTTCTACTCTTCTGCAGGTAAGCCCTGCCTGAGTCCTGCAGAAACACTCAGAGCAGCAGCACAATAGCCTAAGTAAAAGGAGTTTATAAAAATACAATATATGGAAGGAGGTCCCTGGGACCATCTCCAACCAGTCATCCAATTCTCCAGTTTTCAGAGTGTGCTCAGAAATAAAATACAATGGCATTCCAGTTAAGGAGTCCACATGTCCACCCAAAGCAATCTCACCAGAAAACACCTTTTTCCCCCCCAGTTGTTAAGATCCTTGTCAAGTGTCCTATTAAATTGGAAAGCTTTCTCCACTCACTCTTGCAGGGGAGTTGATGGACATCAGATAATTAAAATCAAGGAGCACAGACAACTCTTGGATCAGATGGATCCAACTACTGGACTGTTTTATTCCCTTGCCCTTCATCCCAGCCTTTCTCCTGAGGTTTTACAAGTCTGAGTACATATCAAAGAAACTCTACCTCATACACACAAAGGAAAGGATTCAGAAATTCAGTCCACCCTTGTCACTAAAAACTGCTGTCAAGGAGCAAACAGGGCCACAGAAGGGTGACAGAGGGTGGAGCTCCACAAAGGAGAAGGGGGAGTGAAATGTCCCAGCCCTGCCAGATAAGCCACCCCCCAGCTCATGTCCCCTCCACGTCCCCTCTGCCCCTGTCTCAGTTGCAGAAGTCACTTTAAGGACATTGTAGAGCTCCTTCAGTTTGTGATTTGCTAGTTCAAGTAGATGTCAAACAGAATATATCCTTGCTAAAAGATGCACATCAGCCAAGGGAATTTCCCATCACTACACCCAAACTTCAATCCCTCTTCTGCTCTTCACTGTTTTTTGGAGTTTGTATTTTTTCTTCTTTTTTTTTCTGTTGGTTGGGGTTTGGTTTAGGTCAGTGGAACTCCAGGTGTATTTTAATCCAAATTTTTGTTGAAGGCTGTTCAGTGGGCTTCTCACAACAAGTTGTAAAGCAAGTTGCAGCCCCTTTATAACCCCTCTTTTTCAAAGGGAGGAAAGGGGAAGGAGAAATCACAGTGGTAGGAAAGCCCTTTTCCTCAGCCCACAAGTTTGATCCCCCATCAGGTCCCACATCCCCTCTGCTCTGCCACAGCCCCAGGTCAGGAGCCCTCCTACCCCCAGATCCACCAAGCAGTAGCACAGATTCTCGAGATTTAATGCTCACAACCATCCCTGGGGAGGTCCCCAGCACAGAATGAAGACCACAAGCAGCACCTCTCCTACCACCTCCCAAAGCTCCTGCTGAGACTGAGTGCCCTTGCACACTCATGTTTCACATAGAATAGTTTGGGTTGGGAGGGACCTTAAAGATCATCCCCTTCTACCCCCTTCCATGGGCAGGGACACCTCCCACTAGCCCAGGTTGCTCCCAAGACCTGTCCAACCTGGCCTTGGACACTCCCAGGGTGGGGCATCCCCAGCTCTTGGTGTACCCAGGGGGACCAGTGGGCAATGACAGATGCTTTGCATCCCCTCCCAGCCGCCCCAAAAGCAGCTTTGGGCTGTTCCCCAGCAGAAGAGGCAGTGTTTGTGTTCACCCACCGAGCGCCACGAGGCAGGAGGGACAAGGAAGGAGCAGAGAGCCCCACCAGGATGAGCTCTTTCTCCTCCCAAAGCCCTATGGCTGTGTCCATGCAGAGACAGGATGAGGGCAGGATGCCCCTGTGTCTGACCCAGCTGCTCCAGGAGACACTGCCCCATCAGCACAGGCTGATTGATTCACCCCCTGATGGGGGACAGAGGGCACAGCCCCAGCTGGTCACAAAAGCCACTCAATGGGCCCATGTGCCAAATTGCCTCCTGGCCCAGCTCTGGCAGCCACCCTGTGACCCCAAGGACTCCAATAAAATGAATGAGAGCAAGGAAATGAATGAGAGCAAGGAGTGCCTGTTTTTCAAAGGGCAAACAGATAAGATGGGGTCTTCCCCAGCCTCCACATGCCCTGCTCATGTGAGCAGAGAGCTCTGAAATAGGGACATGTCAGAGCTGCCAGCGGGAGGTTCAAGCCTGGCTCTGCAGGAACAAGGGGGCGCCTGTTCCTGTGCCTGCCACACAAGGGGAGGCTTTGTGCAAGGCAAGAAATCCTGTATTCTCCTAATTCCTGACATATGGAAGGGATTTCCCTCTTTGCCCTGGAAGGGATTTAAATGGGTTCAGTGAAAGGCAAGAGGAGTCCCAAGCTCCAGCAGCAGCTGAGCATCCAAAGCCAGCACCCGTGGGGAGACAAAGCAGCAGCTTTGCTACTGGACTTACATTCATTTATCAGTATTTTTAACTTCAAGGGTGAAGAGTTGGGGAAAGAAAATAAACAATCAGCCATCATGGGAATAATTTAGGTGCTGCAGTTGGTTCATCACACAACCAGTTGTACATTCTAACAGAGCCCCCCTTCTGCAGCACACGAAAGGCACTGGAGCACCCTCCTCCATGTACAAACCACCCACCATCCAAATCTCCACACCTCTTATACTTTTATTCACTGTAACACAAGTTTTTCAAACCCAGGATACAAACACCTCTATTTTCCCTTTGCTAAACATCCAACTGATTTGATGCCATCGAAACAGTTGAATTTTAAATCCCTTTGGGGAACTTCAGCCAGGAGAGGATACTTTTGCATAAGTGGTGAGGTTGAAGGCACCAGATTCCTGCTGGCCACATCATCCCTGCAAGAAGAGCTGTTCCCCCTGCTGAAGGCAAGAGCTGCTCTCCTCAGAGCAGGGGACACCTTTGGCACACGTAACACGATTTCAACAACCATCCAAGCTTTTCCTCATGGCAACTGGTGCTGCTTTTTGTCACCCAGCAGTAAACTTCCACTTTCCAGCTGGTTCAGGAGAGCGCACAAGGAAGTTTATTCAGTTTAAGAGTCGGGGTGCTCCAAGTTTAGATGGCTTCAAACAAAGCCTTAGTTATTTCAGGGTTCTTCCATAACTGTCCCTGAAAAAGGGCCTCATCTGACTTCCCTGAAGTCAATTGATTCTCAAGTGCTCACTGACATCATCTGCAAATAAACCTGGTGCCAAATAAAGGCTCAAAACCACTCGTCAAGTAGAACACAACACGTGATGGGTCCAAACCAGTTCATCAGCTTTTCTCTGAACAGCTCATTGCAGACATGGCACAAAAGAAAAAGAATAATTTTCAAGGTTGAGATGAGCTACAGACACGAGCAACCAAACAATTCAAACCTGCAGCCAGAGCCAAGCACAGCTTCTATTTGCACATACCCTCAAAATCCCCCTTTGGGGCTCAGCAATAGCGCTGGAAACAACCTGCAGAGAAAGGTTCCCTCTGCAACCAAACACCCCCAAATCCAAGGGGAACTCAGGAGACAGATGAAAGTCACAGATCAGCTTCACTGCTGAAGAAGAGTCACCAGATCTCCCAGCCTTGCCAATCAGTCTTGTTAACAAGACATGTCAGGAGCAGTGAGGTTCCTCCCCAGCCCATCAGAACACCAGCGCCTCTGGAGCCCAAGCTGAAGCAGTTTGGGTCCCCACCCAGATCCCACAGGCAGCTGAGTCACTCCAAGCCAGACTAGCAGAGGGGTGAAGTGTCCTGTGACAAATGCCAGCAGTCACATCTCCACGTGTTTCAAGTGCTTCCCCACTAACCACCCCGAGCTGCTGAGCCACCTGCCAGAGCCCACGGGTGGCCACAGCCTCACTCCAACCCTCTGGAAATCCCTGGGCCAGGGCACAAAGCCTGGAGAGCACGAGGTGCTCTGGTCCCAAACATCAGCCCCAACACATTTCTAGGGGCAAGAGCTTTTGGCTCAAGCGTAATCCATGTGGGGATAAAGGCTTGTGGTGCAGAGCTCTGCTGCCCAGAAAGGCTGCAGTCAGCATGGACCCAAAAATCAAGAGCTGCTGAAGAGCCCTTTGCTGGTAAAGTGGGGAAGGCACAGCCACAGCCATCAGATTCAAGCCCTGGAAGCTGCAGAGTGTCAGGTTTTGGTGGCACTTTTAATGGAATGAGCTTGAAAACTACAAGGAGCAATGTGCTCTATCCATCCCTTCAGTGCAAAATCCCCATGTGTGAGGCACCAGTTTGATTTTTTTTTAATAAATCAACTGGAAACTGCAGCAAGGAAATGAGTGGGTGGCTGTACCTGTCCTGGGATGATGATGTTGGGTGAGGGACAGGACCAGGAACTGTGGGCAGTTCCTTTATGCAGGAACTTGGCCAGACTCCCAGAATTAGAAGACTGAATGTGAATATCTGTATTAAAGGGCACAAATACTATGCAAAGAATTTCAGCTTCCAAACCTTCCTGTGCCAGGACTTCCAGCAGCCTCCCATTCCAAATTAGGATGAGCAGCTGCCACGTCTTTGGCAAGCTCAACCTCTGCCCTCAATTTAGAAGACTTTTACATCAAGAAATAAAACATTTTAAAAACCAAAGGGCCATTAAACCATTCAGTTTGATTCTGTACAAGAAAAGCCAGTGAATGTCACTCACTTAGTGGAGTATTTGCTACACAAAAGAGGTTCCTGGGCACACTTTGCACAAAGGGCATCTGATGGTCCTGGAAACACAATCCCCAGCACTGCTGGCAGTAAATCAAGAAATAGACTAGAATAATCCACTTTGGGGAATTGTTAGAGCCTGTTCAAGCAAAATGATTTCCTCAATGCCAGTGAAGATGTTGCTGCAGACTTTAAACCATCCCTGCAGCATTTCCTCAGGCCACAGAGGAAATGGGACAATTCCAAACAGCAAGTAGCTCATTTTTGTGGTCATTTTGGACCCACAAGCATCACAATCAACTTCTACAAACTCTGATTTTACGAGAGACAGGAAAGTCCCTTCTACTTGGGGCAAGAAAATAAAAGCCAAGGAAAGTGGCCACTGCACTCCCCCAGCACATCCAGTCATGCAGCAAAGCTGTTCTCTGTCACAGCACAAGTGTTCCTGGAGCTCTCCCAGGACACCTGGAATTGAAGGAAGAGGCTGGAGAAGGAGACTTGGTGCATCAGGTACAATAAACCACTGGAGTCCACCAGATGGGCAGTGAGGGCACACTGGCTTCCCTCAGGGGAGAAAAATCAAGTCTCCTTGGGAAGAGAGCCAGAGTTTCTCACTATTCTGTCAAGATTAGAGAGGATTTCAGACACCAAGAGATCAACAAGTCAGACTTCCACAATGTTAATCCCCTTTCACTTGACCATTTGCTCTCTTCCAAATGCACAGGCTTATGGCTCCACACATGGGAAAGGACTGAACATCTGAGTACCCAGCAGCACAATGAATTAACCTGGGCTAGATTACACATTCCCATTGCCTCGTTGCAAAAAGGAGTTCCACAATTCAGTTTAAAAAGCCTAACTCCAACAGCAGCAACACAGCTGAGAGAAAAAGCACTGGTTTTGGAAAGCAGAGAAACCACCTTATTTTCCCTCCCTTTTGGAGGGAATTCAGAAAGCATTTACCTTGGTGCTGTGTAAGCAAACTTCAGCAGCCTTTTGTTATCAACCCTGGTTTGGACCCACCCCCAAAACTGAGCAGAAAATCAACTACATCCCAGCCCAAACAGATCAGGGCACTCATGTATGGGATGGGAGGTTAAACCAGGAGCTCCCTGAGCATCCACATCCCATCTGGAGGAGACCCAGCATCTCCCAAAGCAGTAATGCCCTTACAGGAACAGCTGCACACCACTGTCTGCTACTGGGACAGCACTGCTGCACCCAGGTGTCCAAGGGAAATGGGAAATCCACCTAAAACCCAACTGGCACACCCACCAGCTCTTGCTTGCTAAATATAGGCTGGTCTAAGGGACCCTGGCCCAAAAATCCCTCATTCCTGTCTCTCTTCCCATGCCTCCCCCCGCTCTCCAGATGCAGCTCAGCTCAGCTGGTCACAGCCCAGCACCCGTTTTGCAGATGCTCTGCAGTAAAACCCTTTGACACCTCTAAAGCTTTCTAAATCCCAGGCCCTGTTAATCACCCAGTCTGAGCTCATAATCCAGGCCCAGGCACCACACTCAATGGGTTTTGCAGACTCTTCCACAGGCATTTTGCCTACCTCAGGGCTAAGCCCCAAATTTCGCTTCAGTCAAACATCCTCACGCTGACAACATGAGGCTGCACCACAGAATTAGGCTCTGACACTGGGGCTTTCCTGGGCTTTCAAAGACTTGGGGTTTCTCACCCTTCAAACCAGCACTACTGAAAGAGGAAACCAGCAGGAATTTCTGGGGATCACAGTCCCTGCAGTCAGTGGCTGGTTAGTTATGTTGAAGAACAGCTTTGGAGGAAAAGCACAACCCAAAATCCATTAAGGCTGAAAGTATTTATGGAGTCAAATTAAATTTCTAATTCTGCCCAACAGCCTGGAGTTCTGGTCAAGCCGCTTTCTGGGCTGGTACCTCCATGGCAGGATCCAGAAGTGACCAGCTAATGGTCTTCTGGACCTCGCCTGTGTAAGGCAGCAACAGCTCCAGCATCAGCCTTGCCCCGGAGCAGGTTCATCCCAGCCTCTCCAGGAGCTGGCTGAGGATGTGGCAATCAACAGCAAGCTCCTGGCAAGTTAAGCCCAGTTCCTGAGGCTAACACACCCTCTCTGCACCTTGCCAGTCCACCCAGGACTCCTGCCCAGCCTGAGAGGTCTTGCTCCTTCATGGACACCAAAACACACCATTCCCAGTTAGACCCAGTAAGACCCCTTGCAGTCTGGTGGCACCATGCACAGCAATTGCTGCCTGGCTCAGCTGGCACGTGGATCCATGGGCATCTCCAACAGCTTCCCTGGACAGTCACCCAGCCCTGTGCCATCCCACAGCCCCCCTGTGAAATGAAGGGCTCCGAGGGGAATGGTAAGGATGTTGAAGTGATGTGAAAAGCCCTGGAAATGGGGCAGTTTTGCTTTCAATTCCAAGCACTAAAAAACAGACTCAGAATAGCTTGAGTTGGAAGGGGCCTTTAAAGGTCCCCTGCTCCAAGCCCCTCAATGAGCAGGGACACCTTCAGGAACAACAAGGACAAACCCATCTCTATTTAAGCCAACAACTGGATCTTCCTGCATTTAGCCCTTCACAGCAACATGGTCAGACACATCCATTCGGGGCACTCAGCTCTGAATCACTGCTCACATCCCACACCTCAGTGCCCCACCTCAAATCACACCATCTCCAAAGAGCCTCTTTCCCCAAAAACTCCTGCGCCCTCATGCCTACGGTCTGGAACACCAACAGATTGAAAAAGGCACAGAAAAAAGGCAGATTAACCCACCCTCTAATGGAGGTTTTCAGCTAAGGCAGCAATTTCTGTGCCCACTGACCTTTGGCCAGCAGGGAATTCGCAGTGACAAAGCCCCAGCTCCAAAGCCCGTGGCTCAGATCATCTGTTCGGGTCCTCCCCCAGCCCTGGCCAAGTGGGAATTACATGAGTGTTTCACCAGAAAGTGAATAACAGCTCTCACACACAGCACTGCCATTCACTCTGCTGAGGGACCACAGCCCCTGGTTTGTGTGCTCTCCAAAGGAGCCCCAAAGCCATTGGAAGCCTCAGCTGGGATCTCACAGAGTGCCCTGCAAGGAACACCCTGGCAGCGACCACCAGGGCATCAGGAAGGGTTTGGTATCTCACAGCTCCACGAGCAGCAACAGGGAAAGGCTGGGAGAGGCAGCAGTGATTTCCCCTCCATACCCACACAGTTCAGACACCTTGGGATGGAACAGGATTAGGAGATTTGGGATGTAAAAACAGGATTTGACAGTAAGCACAGGAGTGCTTTCGAGAAAGGTCTGGAGGGACAGGGTCCCTTCCAGCTCAGGACATTCTGTGATTGATTTCTGTGCCTCAGTTTTCCCAGTTACAGCACAAAGCCCCGAACAAACACACAGAGGGTCTCTCTCCTGCCACCTCACACGCTGCAGGACAGACACAGGAGGTTGTTGATGTCAGGCTTTCCTCCTTCACCTGAGCAGCAGCAGCTCTGGGTGTGAGCAGGGCAGGGGTACCTGGGGAAGGCTGAGCAGGGACTCAGCTTGGGCAGTTCAGTCCCCTCTCCCTGTGCCACTGCCCTGTGCCAGGGGGCTCAGGTAACTCTGCCAAACCCTGGCGAGCTTTTACTGCAGCCCCACAAAGGAGCTCCAACCCCCCTCAGTGTGTGCCCAGCAAAGCCATAAAAGTCTGTTTGTCCAGAGGGATGGTGAGTGAAGCAACATTCCTGGCCTAAGGTGCTTCCAGGGAGCCTGGAATACCCACCCTGTCAGTGACTGGGTACAAGAGAGCCTCCAGCTGTGATCCAGCAGCTCCTGTGCCCAGGGGCATTGGAACGGAGTCCAAATCCAGCAGTGGGAAAGTGGCACCCAGCAGAGGAAGAGAGATCCCAGTCCCTTTCTGTCTGCCCCAGCTTGTCTCCAAAGGGCTCGTGGTTGGGAAGTACAACATAGCCTGTGCCTGCCACTGAGCAGAGAAGCCAAAGCCCTTGGCATATGGTCACAGTATTTTATCCTATTTGTCAGGGAACTAAATACGGTAAAGATGCCACAATATTTCAATACAGTAACTGGAAAACAAAAAACAACAAACAACCACTCCTTAAAAAAAAAACAAACAACCCACAAAACAAAACTAACCAAACAAAAAACTCCCCCCAAACCACTCAAACCCAGACAATCAATAAAAGTGGTTCCTTCTGTTTGCTGGATAGCTAAAAAAGTGCTCATTGCCATTTCCCTCTGCAGAATCTCTCCTTCCCCTCTGTCCCCAAGGGTGACTTCCCAGGTGTGGTATTTGCTGCATACAAACAACAGGGGTTTGGAAACAAAACCAAAACAAAACAAACCCAGTTGATTTAACTTCATGTTCTTACAATGCAGCCCACCAAGAGCTCCTGTGTGGATTCTGGTCCTGACATGCAGAGGGGGTTTGAGCAGGTGCTGCCCTGGACTCTGCCCCAGGAGACAGAGATGCTCTGGTGTTGTACTAACCAGCAGTGGTTCATCTGGGGTGAGCCACAAAGAGCATTGTGCTTATACCCTGCAATTAGCTGTCTATAAATTACTTTAATTGCTGGCAATCCATCAACAGGATTGTGGCACCCAGGAGCTGCAGTCAGAACTTCAGACCTCTCAAAGCACATATGGCAGCTCCAAGCCAAAGCTCATTTCCCCCCAGTTGGTGCTCAGGGGAATGGAACCCCGGAAAGATGATGGATTCTGTCCCTGGAAGTGTCCAAGGCCACGTTAGACAGGGCTTGGAGCAACCTGGGATAGTGGGAGATGTCCCTGCCCATGGCAGGGGGTGGGATGAGATGAGTTAAGCTGAGCTTTGAGGTCCCTTCCCAACCCAAACCATTCTCTGCCTCGATGCACTGACTTCCTAATATCTTCCTTGGTTGAATGTGTGATGCACAAGCTGTGGTGTGACCAGAAATTCCTTTCTCACACCAGCTACAGAGACTATAATCATCTGCATCTCAGCAAGACCAAGATCATTTCTTCTCCTTTATGCACCTTTCATTTAAAAAAGCATTACAAATTTTTAAATATGAAAGGGGATATTGCCCTTATAAAGCTGAAGGCCCACAAGAGAATAAAGGAATTTTGTAGATATTCCAAATTTAAAAGAGAGACCAAGTGTGCAGGTTCTGAGCCTTCAGCTCCCCCCTTCCATTCTCAAAGGTCAGAGAAAAGCAAGAAAGAATGGCAATTTTAGCAATCAGTGTCCCAAAAAACTTCCAACTCAGGCTTGCAATTAAAATTCTCATTTTCATGTAAATTTTCCATGTGCAGTAGAAAGCCTGATGTGCTCACAGTGGAGGGGAAAGGAGAGGGCTCATTAAAATTGGGGCTGGTGAGTCGCAGTACGACTCAAAGATCTCACAGAAGAGATCAGAGGCAATGCTGGATCATGACCCAAATTCAGGTGAAAGCCTCCTGTTGGAGGAAGTTTGATGGTTTACCAAGAAAGCAGAGAACCACCCTGTAGTTTACACTACCAAAAAGTTCCTCTCTCAATACAGGACTTGCTTTCTGATCATTAAAAAGTAGAAACACAACACAACCAACTCCTTCCCAGCACTGGGAAAAAACCTGAAATTCCCAGTGGAACTGATAGGTGCCACTGATATTTTTTGGTAAAGCAGAGCCCAATTTCACTGAAAAACCTCAGTCAAAGGCAATTTTTCTATGGATTTTTAGCTAAGAAATGTAATGTTGGGGTTCACCAGGGGGAGGGGATAAGGCATTTTTAGTATTTCTCTTAGAGCAGGTACAGATGCCAAGACATTGTGTCCCACTGTTTTCCTGGCAGTCCCAAAAAGCCACCTGCCCCCCCTGCCACGGACCTGCCCAGGAATCTGCTCACAGCAACCATCCCAAATGGGCACTGGGACTGAGCTGGCCAGGCTGACAGAGGAGCAAAACCAGACCCAACATTCCTACTTTGCAAAAGGAAATTTGTTCAGGGCTGCACAAACACAGGCTGTGACTCCCCAGTTCCCACAGGAGCTCCTGGCCAAGCTGCACCACCACCAACCCATGCCATTCACAACCAGCTGTGGTTTTGGCATTTTGGCTTTGCCAGCCTGCCATGGTTCCTCCTTAACAGCTTCTTCTCCAGAGGGAAAGCACTCCAAGAGCCAGGAAGATACCTGGTTATAGACTCAGGAGCAGAACAGAGGAGCCCACTGACACCAGAGCAGCATTCAGTGCTCAATAGGCAACCAAAGGATATCCTGAGAGCACTGCCACAGGAAACAAGATTTAAATTTCTTTAAGCAGTAAGAACATTAATAAAATTTAAAAAAAAAAAAAAAACACACACAAAAAAACCCCAAAACAACCTAGAAAACATGAGAGCACCAAAAAATAGTGACACCACCGTTACCCAGAAGATGTAGCAGGGTGGCTTTGACAGCAGTATTTTCACACCTGCCCTACAAACACCAGGTCCCACAGGATCTTACTTCACCTCCCAGCCCTCAACAACGGGGGAAGTGCAGGTCAAGCCCTGCCTCCTGAATTTCCCCTATCACAGCTCATAAGAGCTGCATTCCCAGGCCAAGGCAGAGCCACCTCTAACACTCCACATTCCCTCCCAGCTAGCTCTCACCTCCTGCTGCCTTCCACAGAGTCCCAGAATGGGTTGGGCTGGGAGGAACCCTAAAGATCACCCAGTGCCACCCCTGCCATGGGCAGGGACACCTCCCACCAGCCCAGGTTGCTCCAAGCCCTGTCCAACCCAGCCTTGGGCACTCCCAGGGAAGGAGCAGCCACAGCTTCTCTGGGCAACCAGTTCCCCCAACCTCCAAACTTATTTTCCCCACACAAGAACAGAAACAGAGAATCACAAAGGCTGGAAAAGACCTCCAAGTCCACCCTTGGACCGAGTGCCACCAAACCATGCCATAAAGGCAGAGATGATGCAGAACCCCAGGTTCTCAAGGTTCAGCCAAGGCTGCTGCAAGCACAGCAGTGAGACAGAGCATGGAGTGAGACAAGGGAAATACAGATGGATTTGGCCATAGCACTCAATCCCTTTGAGCACCAGGACCAGCTCACCGTGCCTGTGGGGGAGAACCACAGACCTCCAGCCACGAGGCCAGTGAATCCCACCATCCATCCCAGCCAACACACAAAAATACATGTAAGATCCAACACTTTCAACCAAGACCTACAATCCAGCACCACTGGGAAGAGGTGACAGGGGCGAGCACCCACCTTGGTGGTGTCATCATGTGACCGCTGGTACCGTTTCCAGCGGCAGCCGTAGATCCCGGTCAGACAGGACAGACATAGCTGGGGCTCGTAGTACTGCAGGGGTTGGTGTTTCACCATGCTCCTTCCAGCCCCTCTGCAGAGAGGTATCACAAACCCATCAGGTCCTGGGAGCGCCCTTCAGCCACAAGAAAAAACAGAATCCGTCAAAATAGGGGAATTAAACCCAACAAGCGATGTATTAACACATTAACAAGCAGTTCAATAATTAACCACGTCCTCTGGCTATGAAGAGGGGGGGATGATAATCAGGTCTGTTCCCAGCCCTGCCAACATCTGGTTGTTACTCAGTGAGACCCAGAAGTTTAATTAGCGTGCAAGTTTTTTTTCCTTGAGCAGCTTCTCCCACACCATGGAAAGCCAAAGTATCCGTGGGAGTTATCGGAAAGAAAAGCCACAGGAGGACAAAAGGAGGAGACTGGCTGTTTGCAGCCCAGATGATGAGATTCTTATGAACCACTGAAATGTAAAGAACCGTCACACCTCTGTAAGAACAACCTTAAAATCGATTCAGAGACCTCCTCAGAGCTGAAACCCAGCCAAGCTAACACAGTTTATCTTCAGCATCCTACAGAGCCTGCAAACCCATCCCAGACAAGGAACAAACACTTCCAGAAGGCACATCATGGAAACACAGACTCTCCAGAGCTGGAAGGGACCCAACAGAGACCCTCAAAGTCCAACTCCCAGCCCTGCACAGGACAACCCTGAGAATACAGAGAGTGTGCCTATACATCAAATAGAGAGTAGCATGTCCCTTTTACACCTCTCAGGCACTCAGAGGGCTGCAATGCTGGGTGCAGCCTTCACCCAGATCCCCTTTCCATCCAACAGCACCCAAAGGACCTGACTGACTCACAGGAACATCACTGTTTCGAGGGAGAGTCTCTGTTCCATCCATCACATGCTCCATGCGTCACAGGGCTTTTTTACAGATATATATTTAGATGTTCTCTCTTGTCTCTGGTGAGATTCATATCAAGGACAGACCAAATAATCACATTCTCTTACTAATTCCTAGAGCTGGTTGTCAGGGATGGGAACCTCAAAGCCATTATTTTCTGGTCTGGTGGCACCACACTGTGCTCGACTCCCACGCAGGGGTTTTCCACAGGTTCCTGGGGCACAGCCTCCACCCACAGCCCCAAGTGCTGCTCTTGGGGGGATGATCTCTGCACTAGGAGTCATGTTCAGCAGCAGCTGAGCTTGCAAAGGGCTTGCCTATCTGCCCAGAGCATGCAGAGTCAAGTGTGGGCAGCAAATCAGACCCTCTCTAAGGGAAACACTTCATTTCCTCACACACAGGACACCCAGAGTGCAGGTCCTGCAAAAACCTAGGACAGCTAAGCAGCAACATCCCAGTGGCATCAGCAAAGCATGACTGGGCTTGAGGAGATAAACCTGAAAGCCTTCACAGCCACATCCCACAGAAGGGAGCCTCCAAAAACCACAGAATACCCTGGGTTCAAAGGGACCCACAAGGATCATCAAAGTCCAGCTCCTGGCCCTGCACAGGACACCCCCTAAGAATCCCACCAGGGCTGAGCATGTTTTTCACTGGAGCTGATGCATAACAGGATGCTGCAGACAGAGAAGGGATGTGCAGATAGAGGAGGGATGCAGCCAGCTCAGCCCTTCCAGCTCCTGC
Organism: Anabacerthia variegaticeps; assembly: GCA_035583185.1. Lineage (NCBI taxonomy): Eukaryota > Metazoa > Chordata > Aves > Passeriformes > Furnariidae > Anabacerthia > Anabacerthia variegaticeps. Next base: position 1,404,749 of record JAWWEW010000001.1, on the reverse strand, counting down.
CCCTGTCCGTGCCCATTTATGCTCCATGCTGACAGCCCTGTCCTGACATTCTCTCAGCAGAGCTCAGCACCCAGGGGGCAGGTGGTTGTTGTGGCTCCAAAGGCCACCAGACTGTCACCGTGCTGTCCCCAGAGCCCACAGCCCTCCCCTTACTCAGACACACAGAGCTCGGCTCTCAAAGCTCCCCAGGGCACTGACCCAGCAGAGGACACAGGATGTGCATGACTTGCACATCACAGATGCCCACGTGGCCCTGCTTGTCCCCTCGGGGATGACACGCAGGACAGAGGCACCAACACATCCAGCCTGCACTGAGAGCTCTCTGCTGAGCACACCCACCCTGTGCTCTCCCAGCCCATGTGCCCCCAAGCCCTGCTCTGCCACCTTGGTGGCCTCACGCTTGAGGTCACCTCCCTGCCTGCATTTTGGCCTCTTCTCTTGCTATTTATAAAGGCCAGCATTAGTCACTGCCCAAGTTGTCTCCTATCTTCAGCTTTTTCCTGCTTCAAGACCATCCCTACCAAGTGACTCTCCCCCACACACTGGCAGAAACACAGTCAAAATGGGACAGAAACACAGAACGTGCAAAGTCAGGTGCTGGTTGAAGGTCTGGGACAAAGCCACAATCCCTGCCCTGAAGCCCCTCAGCACTGAGTGATGTACAAGATGTTGAGGGATAAATGCAGGATGTAAAAATCACACACAGCCTGTTCACAACTCCCCTGCCAAACCCCTTATTCCCACATTACAAACCTTGAAGGCTACAAGAAGTCCTCCAGAAATTAATCTCCAAAGGAAAGCATCTCTCCTGATTTCCACCTCTTCCTGCTTTACTCATGAAAAGCAAGAGCACAGACAGCCCACCTCCACAAGCTTTGACTGTGTATTCTATTTGTTCACTGGCAAGAATTGAGTTGCAAACTCAAACACAAGTGGTACCAAGAAAAAAAATCATCATCCCAGGTATCATCAGATTTAAGATTAGGAACCCTGGCACAGGCTGCCCAATCCCTGGAAGTGTCCAAGGCAAGGTTGGAGCAACCTGGGATAGTGGAAGAAGAGTTCTCAGCTCAGCACTGTCACCAGGAGCCCTGATTCAATCTGTCCAGGACACAAACATCCCTCTCAGGATGCTTCTCCAAAGCTACTGGATCAAGGCATGAACTTGGCTGCAGAACCACAGGTAGCAGAGGCACCAAGGCCTTTCCCAACAGCACTGCTTTGGTAAGGTACAAGTGAGCTTGAGAGATGGACAGGGAGCAGCACCCAACCCTCCTCCCCCAGAGAAATCCTACCAAGAACACCAACATCCAGGGCAGATGCAAAAGCTCTGAGTTTATTGTCCAGTTCTGAAGAGCACCTACCAGCCTCCAAGCAGCAACATCTAACCCAGCATCTCCCAGTCTCCTGGCAGAGCTCAGGAGGGACATGAGTGTTTTCTGCACAGCAGGACAACCCAAAAGCACACCTGCCCACCAACACCATCACCAGAAGGTACTCCTGGAAGGTTTCAAGAGCAGCAGAACGTGCTACAAACAAGCAGGAGGACAAAAACTCAACAAGGCAAAATCCAGCTGCAAAGGCTCCAACAAGGCACCAGGTGAACCCCTCACAATGGTTCTCCTTGCTGAACTCATGTGGAAGCCCAAGATTCCAGGCTGCTCTCCACAAAAGCAGTCAGGAGAAGCACAGTGAGAAGAACCCCAGCATGAGTCTTTAAAAAGCCATTCCTCAACACAGTTGACTCTTCTAAAGCACAACCAACAAGCCTAAAATCATCCCCTCTCCTCCACGAGGGTCACAAACAGATTCCCAAACCCCCCCCGATGGCCAGGAAAGCACAACCCCAGCACTCACCTCCCCACCACACACGCAAGGACACCTGAGAGGTAACAGGAGATGCAAGAAGAGGCTGAGGCACAGCGAGATGCTGCTCCTGGGGCCACCTGCCCAGAGAGCCCGGCTTGGCTGAGCTCAGGGACTCAACACTTGCTGCTCCTGCCTCCAGCAGGAGTTTAAGGAGAGCAGCACCAACTCAGTGCCACGTCCCAGCCAGTGTTCCCGTGCCATCCCCAGCTGCTGAGGGGCAGGGAGCAGGCTATGAATGATTCACAGCACTGACAACAGGCAGACACACAACAGGCATTAATTATTCAAGTTCAGCAACACGCACCAGCAGGGAGGGGGGGGGAGAGGAATCAAACAAAAACCACAAACCCACACAAGCTCTCAACCTTGACTTAAAGATGCATCATCCCCCAATGCCTGTGAGCTTCTCCGAGCTCCATGAGTGAACTCTCCAGCTGGCTTGGCCAAAAACAGGGAGCAGGGGAGATTCCACCTCCAAGTACAATGGGAACATTTTCCAAAGGCTCCAGGATGCCTCATTAGCACACACTGCACTTCTGAGATCCTGAAGTGGAGGTATCTGTTACAGCCCGTGACACATTATTCCCTTCCAAACAGCTTTGGAGCAAAGAAAAAACGAAAAAAAAAAAAAAAAAAAGGAGAACTGAAGTTGCAAATTGAAAAGGAAAGCTCTCTGGGGAGATCTGGCCTAAAAATTTGGATTTTTGCCTCTCCGAGTTAACTCCCTGTATTCTGAGAGCACCTGGAGTGGAGATGGAAGGGAGCAATCAAGGCCATCATGAAACCATCTCAGGGCTATCATTCAGTGAAGGGAAGAGTCCTGGAGTGCACCGAGTAAATAATGGGAATGAAGCCATGGAATAGCAGGTTAATGGCCTTCCACAGGGCTTGGTACCATCCAAGCCCTCCCCTCTGATGCCCCTTTAAGTTGCTTTTTGTTCCTATCAAAGCAGTTTCAGGGAAGCCCCATGGAGCTCGTTCAGCATCTTGGGGCAAATCTTTTAATGGCCCAGAGGAAGCAATTTCCTGAACTTCCAGGATCCTGCTGCCAGCTCCTCTCTGGATGGTTTGGGGTTGCTGGAGGGACACTTCAGAGCTCTGAGCTCCTGCCTGCCTCACCCTGACCTGCTCCCTCCAAGCCTCCTCACCCTGGGTGAGCATGATAAGCACAACTTCCCACTTGAGCTTGCAGAGGACTCCTAAACTGCATCAGCACATCCAAGGGAAAACCAAAGCACAGCCAAGGAGACTTTGATGCTCATTTATGAATAATCAAACCACAGAGCCATTAAGGGCAGAAAAGCCTTCCAAGGTAATGGAGTCCAGCCATTAGCCCAGCACTGCCGAGGCCACCGCTAATCCGTGGAATCCTGAAGTCTCAGGAGATGCTGGAGCACACAAAGCCAACCACTTGGAGAGAGGTGGAGACTGTGGTCTTCTCCAATAGCTTCATCCATCAAGATGGAGATGTTGTAGAAGGTCTCCAGCATCCACATCTATGAGGGCATGGCTGCGAAGAGCCACCAAATGGGAAACTTGGGATTTCCCCGAGGAGTCTCTCACAGTTTGAGAGGGGCAGATCTGCTGGCAGAATGAGGGGCTTGGGATTTGTTTGTTAAAGTTAACCCTTCTTTTTAAAAAGAGCTTTGACAGATTCTCCTGATTTCCACGTTAAAAGAGGTGGTTTTCCTCTCCTCAGGGACTCCTGGGCTCACTGTTTATCAGGAATCACCCGATAATGTCAATATCTCTCTCTATTGTAACTTCTATCAAGCCAGTTATGCCTAAAACCTTGTTAAGCAAATCATTTCCTGTCCCAATTAGGTGAGAACATCTCTGATAACCAATTATCCCTATTGACACACTTGTAAGCAATTGTTTCCCTAATTAGACTGGAAAATCCCCATTTTCCCCTAAATATTTTGTAAACAAGTTAAGCTCTCCCAGACCAAACCCTCCAGTTTCTATGCACAAAACCAAACAAACAACAATAAACAAGAAAGAGAAATCTCCTCTATTTCCCAGCCAGGGCTGAAACAATTTAAAGCCTTAGAAGGAACTGATCCAAATTCTTGGGGTTTTCATGGACTTGGTTTTTGCATTATATGAAAATATGCTGAACTCATCCCAAGCAAAGCAAGGCAAGTGCCCTTTGCCCGAGTGGGGAGGTGGGAATGGAAGAGGGAAACATCACTGTTTGATAACAAGGGCTTGCTGCAGCCCTTCGCCAGGAGGAAATCCATACATACACACACACACTGAGCTGCACTTTCCACACTTGCTGGGCTGGAGCCAAAACATCTCAACTTGCAAGATGCAGATTTTGTTCCAGGGCAAGAACAGAACCCCCCAAAGCCACAAAGAGCCTCAGCTGATGTTTTGGGGTGGGATGACCCTCGTGGTTGCTGCACACCTTCTGGTGACCCACTGGGGTTGTTCTTTCCAACATGGTGTTATCCCCACTGGCAATGGGGTTGGGTTAGAGGTCCCCCACCCACTTTTTCCAGGCCATAAACATCCGGTTTTGCACTGATAAAACCCTGAAGTCTCTGCACAAATAAAAACAGTGCATGTGTTAAAATGTCACTCGCCATCTAATCTTTTCCCCCCTGGAAAATAAACTATTTAGATCATCTACAGCAAAGTATTCCCTGCCTTGGGCATGTGGATACATAATTCTGGATGAGAACACACACACTGGCACAGCATTCTTGTCCTAAAAGTCAAGTGCTGATGCCTCTGACAGAAAATATGGGGGGGGGGATTTAAAAATTAAAAGTCTAGAACTCTAAAGGAGGAACAATGCCTGTCTCCCTGATGCCTGGCAATGCCAACACCCCATGATTACACCCCAATCCAGGCAGACAGCCTGCAGAGCCACTTGGATTCACAGCCATGACCCAAATAGTCACATCCCAAACAGGACCTGGCTGACGTGGAGCCCCCCTTTGGGGCCGACCTGTTGTTTGTTGTTCTTCAGTTTTCTTTAAAAAAAAAAAAAATAAATTAATGCTTTGAAACTAGGGCAGTGTGTAGTTTGGGGGTAGCAGACTTCCAGTTAATGAAACTTCAGACTTCAAAAGATAAATACTTCAAAGGCATTACCAAAGGAAAACTCCAACTTTAATCTCCCTAAATAAATAAGCACGGTGTGGACTCACACCCTCTGCAGCAGAGCTTCCCAGTGCTTGCCACAAACTGGGTGCCTGGGACATGGAAAGGGCTGGAGCAGCAGAAGGGGACACCAGAAAAACCTGTACAAACCTCTGGCAGAGCAGTAATTATACCCAGGCTCTGCTTTGGGCACCAGCCCTGCGAGCCACGGTGGTGGCACAGCCCTGAACACCCAACAACTGCTGAGGCCAAAGCCAGGGAAGAGGGAAGAGCCAGGTCTCCTCTGCTCCCCAGCAGCTGGGAAGGGAGCAATCCCAGCTACAGAGGGGTTTGATACCAGCAGGAATGTGCTGTATTTTGGGCTGTGATGGCAGGGGGGTGGTGGCCACACTGTCCACCTTCAGGTCATGCCTTCCCTGGCACATCACGGCAGAGCCATCTCCTACAAGCACATCCTCGAGGCATCACATGGTCCAAACTCAGCCCCAGTAAGAGAGTTGCCCATTTATCCCATTTCTAGCCAAACAACACTTAGCAGCTGGACAGCCCCAGCAGGAACGAGGCCCTGCAACCACCCCAGGGGCCAGCCAGGATGGCAAGGCAAAGGTGGAGAGACTTTCTTTGCCTCGGTGGAGGCCATGGGGCCCAAACTACTCAGTCCATGGGCAGTTCAGATCCTTCCCAGAGAGATATCCAGAACTCATGCCAGATGACAGTGCAAGGAACCCCAGGAGCTGTGCCCAGATGTTCTCCAAGGGGCTGTTCACTGGGAACCAGTGCAACCAGTCTGGATCGTGAAATCCCAGAATGGTTTGGGCTGGAAGGGACTTTTAGCTCCTCCTGTTCCACCCCCTGCCATGGGCAGGGACACCTTCCACTGGACTAGGTTGCTCCAAGCCCAGTCCAAGCTGGCCTTGTTTCCCTACAATCAATTCCATCCAGCAGGATGGTGGTGGTTCGGGGAGAGGCAGGGCAGCATCCCAAATTAAAATAAAAACTATTCCAGGAATCAAAAAACTATTCCAGGAATCAAGAAAGGCTGCATAATATCTTTCCTCTGCACAGACCCCAAGAGCTTTGCCACCTTCTCCAAACTGCAAGGCAGAAGTTTCCACCAAGCCTTCCCCAGTAGCCACGTGTGTTTTTGCTGGGGAATTAAGTGGAAACAGAGGTGGGTTCAAACATGCACACCCTGACAAGCAGTTTCCTTTCCAGACAGGCATTCCCTCCCGGTTTTCCCTTTCCAAACACTCCCCTGAAGAGCAGCTGGCCCTGTGAGGGGCAGGTTTAATCCCCCCTGGAAGGTGCCAGCAGCTGGAGCAGAAGCCTGTTCCACACATCACTCGCTGCCTGCTTTTCCTAGGACACATTCCCTGCTGAAAACTTGGTTCCTGCCAGCAGGAAAAGAAAACTGCACAAACCACACCAGCAACACTCATGTGAGAAGGAGCCAAAAGGCCTCCACACCCACTGCAGGCTCTCTAATGGAAACAGGGAGGAAAAAAGCAAAAGAACCCAGCCAGACTCACTTTGCAATGGATGCTCTGCACATCTGCTGTGCAACTGCTACCCAGAGAATTAAGCATGAATGTCTCTGGCTTAATGAGAGGTGGAAAGTCCTAGTTAAATGGATTACAAGCTCCTTATTTCCTATGATTGATTCCTTCCATACGGCTGCAAGAAACATTAGTTTATAAAAAAAAGCAGCAGAGGAGCAAAATAAATGAAGGAGCAAACTGTGCTTTGCCATCCCTGCTGCTCCCTGGGCCGGGTTCTGTGCACAGCCAGCCCCAAAATGTGAGAGCCATTGCCTCCACATCCTCACAACACTAATTCCCCCTGTCCAGGCAAACTCTGGCTGTCCCATCCCTGGAAGTGCCCAGGGACAGACTGGATGGGGCTTGGAGCAACCTGGGCTAGTGGAAGGTGCAGGGAGGTGGAACCAGATGAGCTTTTAAGGTCCCTTCCAAGGCAAACCATCCCGGGATTCCATGATCTTTCAAGATGCCATTCCTACATCCCCTTCCAAAGCAGTCACTGCTCCACAGCAGCTCCCTCGTCCTACAAGCCAGGTACTGTTTGGGCTTCCCACACCAAGCACACGAAATAAAATAAGCCTCTAATCACACAAAGTCCTTCATTTTACAAACACACGACATGTGCTGTGGTCAAAGGAATCAATCAGGAGTCAGCTCCATCCCCCTGGTTTTGGAGAGCTTCTGGGTCTTTTTATTTCCTTCTGATTTCAAGGGGACTGATTTGGAGCCATTAAAATAGACTGCCTGACACTGGAAAGGCCTTGAGCCCTCTCAAAAGCCATGAGCCGACTGATGAAGCCCAGGGGGAAGGAGCAAAGTCAGCCCTGATGAGGAGATGAATTCAGACTGATTGTTCTAATATAGGCAGGGGGTGGGAAGTGCCAGTTTTTGGCACAAACAAGAGCAAGAACTCACATGATGTGGAGAAAGAATGGGAATTGCTGCATCATTCCTGGGAATGTGACATAAGGTTTGAAAGATTCATGGCAGACACGTGCTCTTAAGTCTGCAAACAGCCCTCCTGACTCAAAGTGCTGACGCTCCCCCTGAAAGGTCACACAAGGTCCATCCTTAGAGGTTTCCAAGACCTGACTGAGCAAAGTTTCGAGCAAATTGCTCCAAGCCCAGTGCTGGCCCTGCTTTGAGCACGGTGTGATGGACAAGAGCCTTCCTGAGGGTCCCTCCCACCCAGGGAACCCGAGGGGTCCAAGATTAAATAAAATATCAGGAGCCACTCCCACAGGAGCCTCAGCTTTGAGACTGAGACACACAGGCAGGTTTATTCAAGCTAACAGCCTGAAAGCTGCTCTCACAAAGCCATTCCACATTGAACACTTTGCCCCTCCCCAGGTTTGTCTCACATTCCCAAAGCCTCCTTCCACTTACTCCTGAAGCCTTTCCAGCTCTGTATAAATCAGTTTCTGTTCAATGCAAGGAGACAGACAGGAGAGTTTCCCCCTCAGAAGATTTACAAGCTCAATTTGACACCCGGTAGTGAAAGAAAATAGCATTTAAGGAAACAAATAGGTAAGAGAGACAGGTTCCAACCACCCCATCCCAGTGTCAGTCAGCACCAGGGAAATACCTGCCTTGGATCCCTTCAAAAGCTGCTGTGGATCCTCAGGAAGACGTGAATAGGAGCAAAGTGAGTTTCTCCCGTTTGCAGCAGCAGCGTGAATCATTCAGGAGAAAGGAATTCTCTCAACTGCCTTGGCAAGCACTTGCAACATCCTCAAGCACTACCCTGCTTTCCAAAGAGCATCTCTAAGTGCCGGTCAGGGTCACTGTGACACATCAAGGGACCGGCAGAGAGGGTGAAGTCAGGAAGGAACCCGCCCCTCCATCCACAGGGTGACTCCCAGAGTTACCAGGGGAGGCTCTCACTCATTTCCAACTCATGCCTGGAGAGTCCTGTTCTCAGAAAAAACACAAAAACAAGGCTCCCTCCACCAGTTACATCAGCTACTTCCTTGTTTTCCTCATGGAAGGGACCAGTCATGAGGGAGTTGTAAATTCATTTGCTGATGGAGCTCCAAGCCCTATTAGTCCAAGTGCTTTCAATCATTTCTGAGAGCTTTGAATACAACGAGCATCGACCCTGTGAGCGCTAACCCAGCCTGACCCAGTGCCCTCCCCAGCACCAGGGTCACCCTGCCAGGCAGTCTCCACTGGCACCACCACTCAGAACATGATGGACTCAACACAGTCATCATTAGAGTGAGACAGTGACCAAACTGCCTCCAAGGATGGTCATCATCACCCCATCCCCTGTGAAACCCCACAAAGCAAACAGCAGTGATTTCGGGGGGTCAGATCATAAGGAATGGGGTACCCTGTGACTCTGAAATGCTGCCCATCCTTACAGCCACTTCTATTCACAGCCAGGAGGGGACTGAGAGGAGGGTTATACGGGGTACTGGGAAGGAACTGGTGGCTGGGAGGGTGGGCAGGCCCTGGCCCAGGTTGCCCAGAGAAGCTGTGGCTGCCCCTGGATCCCTGGGAGTGTCCAAGGGCAGGTTGGAGCAGCCTGGGCTGGTGGGAGGTGTCCCTGCTCAAGGCAGGGGGTGGAATGAGATGATCTTTAGGGTCCTTTCCAACCCAAACCATTCTGTGATTGGTGTCAGTCAGGCCAAGGCATCCAAAGCAAGCCCTTGGTTATGATGATGATCCTGGGGGTCTGGAGATGCTCCACAAAGCTCTGCATCTGGGAGGCTCAAAAATCACAAATCCCACTTAGGTCATCACTTACAATCCTCAGCCTCGTGCTACAGAGAACATGACCCTGAGGCAAGACCCCAAGGGGTCCATTATTATGTAGCTCCACAGTTTGGTGGGAACTGCCTTCAGCCCAGAGCAGCTTATCCAAACATCTGGAGCAGCTGAGCCATCATTCCCACAGGAGCCCAGAGGTCAGGATGCAACATTTCTCCTCCCTTCCCTATGCAGCTCCAAGCTTTCTAGGAAGAGGCCTAAGAAAAAGGACAGGCTGAAAATTCCTTCTAAAAGCAGCTCTGGGACATTGCAGGAGTGAAAAGAAAATAAAAATCCCCCTCAGATTCTGAGCAGGGCAGAGGGCTCAGCACCCCAGACCACAAACCATCCATGAGCTAAACTTCCCCAAGTCAGTAAGACTGACCACAGGGGAACATGTTCATTCATGTTCATTCAACAAGGTGTCCTTCCCTGTCCTGCCTAGAAAGGCACCCATGTCACCCAAAGACAAGGGCACTGCCCAAGGCAGAGCTTGGGGAAAAAGAGGGGCAGGGGGGGAATTAAGCAAAAAAGGCTTCCTGCACATCTTTTGATGAGCATGAAGGAAAAAAGGGAAATGTGGAGTCTTCAAGGCTACACGTGCTGTGAAGCCAGAACACCTCACCCAGGTGGGTCAGACACCTCACACGCCTGGAAGAGTGACCAAAAAGCAGCCACAGCCCAGGAAGGCACAGAAGGACTTTCCAGAGCACAGAACTCCAACAGAAAAGCTTTTTAAATTATTGTCATTATTATTCTCTCGCACACGTTTATTTAAGAGGTTCGCAAGCGAATTAGCCTGTGTAACTTCAAAAGGCAAACCAACTGCACACAAACACAGCATTTCCAGGATTAAATGGCTTTTATTCCACTTCCAGTAAGCCACTTTGGGTTTTCATCTTAAGTCAAGTCAGATTAAGAGCCTGCCTTGAGAGGAACACTGAGGGAGGCTGCTGTCTGGTTAGGAAACAAGCAGCTTTCCCTGCACTAGCCAAGAGCTAAAAATATCTTGATTTTCAGCTTATTTTCCTACAAAAACACAGTGTGGTTGCATAAGTGTCTCTGCTCCTGTTCTTTGCTCTCCCCAGCCCTTCCCTGATGCCCTGGAGCATCAGCCTCTTCCACACACACTGAACACTCTCCAAGAGGAGCTGCTGCGGGGTGGGAAAAGATCAAATAAACCTCCCCCCAGGAGAAGAGCAGCTCCAGTCCAGCCCACTGCCAAAGACTAATCAGCCTGTACAGCTGGGGACATGAAAGGATGGAAGTGGGAAGATTAAAGATTTTATACAAGTCCCAAAGAAATCAGACTTCGCCTGCTCTTGAATCAACATTTTTTGGCTAAGTAGGAGAACACTGAGAGCACCTCACATTAAATAAGGGGCTGGGGGGATGGATGGATGGCCAAGCCTCTTCCTGCCACTCTCCTGAACATACTGAAACGCTCCTCAAAAAATCTGGGATATGGCACAAAGTAAGAGAAGAACATCAAGTAGCCAAAAGGAGATTGCTGCGAGTGGGGATTCAGGAAATAAAACCCCAAAACAAAGGACACAAAAAAGGCCCCCATTAACACCCATCTTTTTTGTTGGAATGGTTCTGACACCACAGTGAAACAAATGTGCTGCTCCCTGGATGAGCACAACTCAGCAAGGCCACCAGCACCCAGGTGGGATAAACCACAAGACTCTCCAATTCCAGAGGAAAGGAGATGATCAAGAAAGACAGACAATGAAAGGTACAGAAGAGGAGGGGATTTTGTCCCAGGAAGAAAGTGTTAAGTTCCAGACTAGAGCAATATATATGGGAGTAGGAACGAGAGGAAATATCGCTGTGCCACATGAGACCATGTAGTGGAAGGTGGCAGAGAACTGGCTCAGACTGGAGGGGGAAGAGGAAAATGGAATTAGGAAACATAGGTCAGCCAGAGGTACAAACAGCAGCCAGGCTGCCCCTGATGGTGCAAACACAGGGGAACAGGGAAAGCAGCATCTATTTAGCCAGGGAGGAAGAGCAGGAGGAAGAATCCCAGCTCTCCACTCATTATTCAGGCCAGTGTTGGGAAGATGTGCAGCAGGAAAACAAATTCATCTATCCAGATTAGCACAAGGCTCTAGTATAAAATATCCTGCACTAACAGGGTAAAGAGGTACCACCTGAAGGACAGGGGAAAAATTATTCAACAAAACAATTTTTGGACACCACTGTTGGTACCAAGTCCAAAAAATCCCCTTCAAACACCCTCATAACCAAGAAATCTTCCCAGTGCTTGAGGTGTCCCCAGGACCAAATCCAACCCCCTCGTTTGCAGAAGTGCTCCCAGGAGAGCAGAATTCAGTGGCACAACCTCAGCAGCTCCATCTGTCACAGGGAAGGGAAACAAAGAGACAGCCCAAAGGGAGCAGGGGGAGAGTCAATGGTGCTCCTTGCCTTTGCCCCCAGACCTGCCAGCCTGGCTCTTTGTCCACATCTGGAGAACTGTTTTCAGTGGAAAACAAGAATCCCTGCAAGAGCTCAAGGCCAAGCTGGACTGGGCTTGGAGCAACCTGGTCTAGTGGGAGGTGCCAGAAGTCACCCAGCTCTAACCCGGTGCAGGGAGGTTGGAACAGGGTTATTTTTAAGGTCTCTTCCAAGCCAAACCATTGTAGGATTCTGTGAATTTGGATACTCAGTGTGCTTTACCTCTACAGGAGCTCCAGACCTCCAATTTGCACGCAGCCATGAGGTGTGAGCACCATGGCCTGAAGGCTTGTTCCTCCCTGCTAGGACATGACCTAGAACCAGCACATCCCAGTGAAGGTCCAGCTGACGTGTGACAGCAGCTCAGGGCTCACTGCCATTTCTCCATCCCTCTCCAGCAGGTCCTTCCTCACTCCCTGCAGCCTGAGCCTATTTTGGGATTCCCTGGGCTTATCAGCAGTGTTTGACTAGTGCTTTTCCCCTCCACCTCAGCTCTCTTAAGCTGGTTAAAGAGCAGTTATATAAGAGCCCTTCTGGGTTAGGATGGGAAGGAAGCACTTTCCTCCCTGCCCTCAATTCTGGCATTATTAGCACCTCTTCACCCTCCCCAGACTCACTGAAACTCCTCACATCAGAGATGTGAGCCCAGCCACAGCCTCCCAAATTCAGGATTTCAGGTATTAGGCCACAGAGCACCTTCCTAGCCTGGCTGGGATTGTTGCTCCTGTAAAGGCACAGAACGGGACAACACCTGAAGCAGTTCCAGCTCATCCAATCCAGCCAAACACCAGCTCAGCACATCAAGTTCCAGAAGCTCTGCAGCCAAGAAAGCTGGCAAGCAACAAATACAAGGATCTTCAGGCCAGCAAGAAGCTGATCAATGAGCCCCAGGGATGGGTGAGACAGGAGGGGGAGAACACTCATTCTAATCCCTGCCCCATGACAGCCAAGTGAGTTCCACTCGTGTCCTTCCTGGGCTCTAAGCCCACAGGTGTCCAGTGAGAGATGAGAATCCAGCCTTGCATCTCCTGCCCTTTCCAGCTGAGCCAATGATTCCACTATTTTTATAGTTATATATCTTTTTAACTGTATTTAATATATATAAAATATATTTTTATATTCACGAGGGGAACTAAGTGACTGGTAGAAGACACCTCCTTTTCTAACCAATTCAAGGGGGAACTCTTGATTTGTTATTATTATTGCAAATTCTCCTGGGAATTGTTGATCAGTCAAAAAAAAACCCAGCAGATTCAGTCACCTTGGCTCGCTCTTTAGCTACAGAGTGGGGCTGTGGTGATTCCTGCTCATCCAACAGTGCAGCAATCCCTCTTTGCAAGGAATACAAGGCTCTGCCCTAATCCCTGGCTTTGCATTCCCAGAAGTTCTCAGGAATTCCTTGACAGCAAAGGAAAGGGGAACACTTTCTGTTCTGCAGACTGAACTCAGGTGGATTTGTCAGCCTGGCTCTGAGCAAGCACAGGAGCACCAAGAACCTGCCCTACAAGGCACCCAGAACACACATTCTCCAAGATGTGTTCACTCCCAGGAAGAGAGATTTGCCCAGAAGAGAAGCTGTGGAGCCAAAGGCATTTTCTAACTCTTTTAGAGCCTAAACTTCATGTGGCTGGTTAGGATGAAAACATCTTTTCTCCAGCATAAACCCCTCAATCTGGCAATATTGGCCAAACTGCTTTAAGTCATCATCTTCTCCCTGTGTAATCCCAGATATTCTCTTCCAGCTTTCCCAGCAATTTCCCATATCCCTGCTGGAATTGGGGGCTTGGGCCATGCTGCTTTCCAGGAAGGTCCCTTCCTCTCTGTAGCAGCACAGCAACATATTAAATAGCTGTGAGCCTTTAGTTAAGTCCTCTGCCTTCAGCAGTGTTTAAAAAGGGTGGTAACATTCCCTGAGCCCCAAACACCCTGCCCCAATGTTCCTAGTCAGACCAACTTGAACTCCAGGCATTTCCAGGTGGTTTCCTGTTCAACCTTCTGCCAAGCCCTTGAGAACTGCAGGTTTTCTCCTTTACTTGTGCCACTTAGTGCTGACTGACTGAAGCCCATTCAAAGCTTCCCTGCTCCCACCTTCTCCCAGCAGCAGGGAAGAGAGCAGAGCATCCCATTGCTATTGCAGGGCTTTCTCCACACCCCTCCCACGCTCTGCTCCCAGGCTGTTGGATTCACAGCATCCCTCTGGCTCTCATCTCACCCTCTTTCACACCTTCAGAAGGTTTTCCTCCCCTCTCAAAAGCACCTTTGCCACCTCACACTTGTTCAACCCACAGCTCCAGATTCCTCTCTCTGCAACAGGTTTTATGGGGATTTATGTGGGATTTCTCTTAAATCTCTCCTTCCCAGCAAAAAAGGACACTCTAAGCACAGCCCCTGGCTTTTCTCCTCAACTAAACCCACACACCAAGGCTGAGGGAGCAGCACCTTCTCCTGTCATGAGAACTTTCCCAAGGGGATTCAGGAAACCTCTTCTACAAAGCAAGTTGCATCAAGACATCCATCCCATAGGTTTATGCACATCAAAGTTCTTTGCTGAGAAGATAAGGAGAGAAGAATGGAGATCTGGGGCTTATTTCCATTTTTATTGATATTTTTTCATTATTACTGTTTTTTCTTGAAGGGGAGCGAGCTAAATGGCTACAAAACTTAAGGCTCTTCCAAGAGCCAATATCCCTGATTTTCAGAGCTCTCTCTCTACTTTAGGACAAGCAGAATACAAACAGCAACATCCTCAGAGCATCAGCTCCAAGCCAGAACCCACGAGTGTCACTTGAGAAAGGAGCAGAGCACAAATGAGGCAACAAATCACCAAGTCCTTCATCACAGTCAGGGTGTAATTAAGAGCAATCTCAGTCTTTCCACTCTCTTGGCTCTCACTGAAACAGCTTGAACTTCCAGGTAAATAGGGTTTCCCCCCTTTCTTCCCCCACTCAAGCTCTGAAGTGGAAGTGAAACAAAGCCCCAGAAGCACCTAAAATGCAGCACGGGGACACAACAAGGTTTGCAAACTGCTCCAGCCCACCCAAAAAGGACATTATTACATATTTACAAGTCATTTCTGTCCCCAACCACCACCATCCTGGCTCTACCAGGTTGGTGACATTCTCTGATGGGTTTCAGATGAATCAATTTGGGTTTCAGATTAATCAGTTTGGTCCCAACCCTTCCCTGCACACTCCAGAAACCAACTAACTGTGACAAGATGAACTTTCTAAGCAACTGAACAAGCCTGCTTGGGGTTTTTGCAGCAGAGTATGGCAAGTGACACACAAATTTCCAGCCTCTCCCATACTGAAAAGCCATATATTTCAATATACTCATGATGAGGAGCCAACTGGCTCAGTTTTTTGCCCTAAAAGAACACCTCACCAAAGAGAACAAAGCAGGTCCAGGCTCAGCTCCTCCATCAACACCCACCAGACAATTCCAGCCTCAACAATGCCGTTTCAATGAACATATTTGCATTTAATGGCAAGAGAAAAAAAAAAATGTTATTTCTCTTGCCTGCCAGCTCAGTTCCATTAACCTTTGTCACTGCTGTCACATCCCCAGGGCGAGGCTCAGCACAAGCACGAAATAGCAGAGATTTTAGGGGGACAATATTCTTGACAAGAAGTTTGAGATTTTTCTTTCCAAATTACACTCATGCTTTGTAACAAACCTCCTCTGCTGTGGAGGCTGAGGCACTGGACTCCCAAGAACAGGAGCTCTCAGCAGCTTTTCTCCTCCCTTATGGGGCAAATACTCTCAGAATAGTTCCTCACTCCTGAGTTCTTGAGCTTGGCAGCCAAAAGTCACATTCAGGATCATCCCCATCTTTGTATCACAGCAGTCCTGAATTTTTGCTTTAAATTGCAATGCAATTTATTAGCTGGAAAGATTTCCAGCTCCAATTATTGCCTAGTGGGAACTAAACTGGTGTCCATTCATCATCCCTCTGACTAACAGCATAATTGCACAAGAAAGCCAAAGTCCAGCATCGATCTCCTGCTAAAATCAGGTCCTGCAGACAGAAAAGGCTTCATTATGGATTTTAATCTGGTTGGGTTTGAAATCCTCCTCACAAGATGGTTTAACTAAGGCTCTTGGGGAGCAGGGAGTGGCCAAGGCTTCACCTCCACAACCACCCAAGCAGTTTGCCTGTTGTTTTCCATGGAAAAGAGAAGGAATTCCAGGTTTAGGCAGAGCACGGCAGGTTAAAGCACAGATTTGGCAGCCACTGAGCTATTTTTTTGCAGTAATCTGTGTGTTCTTGACTGCAGAACAGGCTGAGACACTTCCTGGTGCACAAACATCACTTGGGCACCAGCTGAACACAGAGAAGTTTAAGAGTTGAACTGGATTATCTAAACCACACCTGGAGGGGAAGAGCTCAGATGCAACACAACATGGAAAGAAAAAGCTCTTTATAGAGGCAGGACTGCTGAGCCAAGGGGAACAAGACCTTCACAGCACCATCCCCATCTCCCAGGGCTGCAAAGCAATGGGGATAAGAGGCTGGAGGAGGCAGAGCACAGCCCCAAACCAGGCTATCTTCAGAGTCCATATAAATCAGGGTGGCTCGGTGCCCTGGGGGGAGGATTAGTCAGAGGCTCACAGAACACCCCGAGCTGGAAGGGACCCACAAGGCTCAGGTTCCAGCTCCTCCATGTACAGACAAGTGCAGGATGGTTCAGCTCCCGAGGCATTTCAGGCAGGAAGACAATGGCCATTTTCCCCAACACTTCTCCCTGGAAGGTGCTTGGCTCACCCACGTGCCACACAGCCCTGAGCAGCAGTTCTCAGCAGGCACCCTCTGCTCTGAAAAGAGCACAGGTACAACCCTGATACCCCAAGGGAGCAACGGGGCATCCACAGGGGTTAATGTGAGCAACAGCTACGAGAGGGAGAAATGAAACCCAACATGATTCCCAAATCTACCCCCAAATTAAGTCAATCCAGCTTTGAAGTCGGGTTTCATTTAAAAGTTAAATCGAAAAAGAACTGGATTTAGCTTTAAAAATAGTCAAGACTATCCTGTGTTTACTTTTGAGCTGCCTCCTGACTGTCCAGGCTTGAACAAAAAGCCCCAAGGAAAGAGATCAAACAACAAAAGGCAGGATGGGGAGAAGCTCAGCTCCCAAAAGGTCCTTCCTGTGCAGAGACCTCTCCAAGCTGCTGCCACATTTTGGCAGCTCAACGAGAGCAAAGGGAGCACAAAGGGAACAGACCTGACCTCGCCTGGGGCTCGCACAAGGCTCACACAGACCCAGCTGCAGCTTCACCACCTAAAGCAGGTGAGCCAGCCTGAAACTTCCCTGGAAGAGGAGTAGTTTGGGGCTAGATGTGTGCACATGCTACAAGAAACACAGAGCAAAAGACTCAAAGTAGTTAAAAATACTCCTTTTTTAAAAATACTTTTAAATAAGGTGAAAATCCTTTAAAACGACGACTGTGGTGCATTAGTATCATTTCTATCACTCCTACCCACCCTCCTGCCTTCAGACCCACACGGTTTGCTTTATGTGAGACCAACAGGAAAGCAAAATAGGTCTCTAGAGGATGTAACCACAAAAGCCCAAACCAAAAATCACCAACAAAGATGAAGAAAGATCAGAGCTGTGCAGTGGGTGTTTCTGTGGGGGGGAAACCCAAAATCACCCAATCTCAGGAACTTACATTCCCCTTTTCACCAGATGTCGGAGATGCCAAATCACAGAGGGCTCATCATCACAGGATGGTTTGGGTTGGAAGGGACCTCAAAGCTCATCCCATCCCACCCCCTGCCATGGGCAGGGACACCTCCCACTATCCCAGGTGGCTCCAGCCTGGCCTTGAACCCTTCCAGGGATGGGGCAACTTCTCTGTCCCAGCCTCTGCACTGGATGCCACATCACACCTGTCCTCATCCAATAAAGTTCTTTGTCCTTCTCACAGTGGACAAAACTATCCCAAAATCATCTGGAATAAAACCACCCCAAAAATCCATCCCTTGCCCGCCCTGCAGCACTTCAGCAAGGCTTGGATGCTTCTCCAATTGCCACCAGCCATCTGTGCTCAAATCTCTCCCTTTTCCCCCCTCCCCAACCAGGACACTGCAAACCAGAAAAAACCCACCCCAAACCCAAAAACCATACAGAGAGAAGTGCCGAAAAGACATCTCACCATCCCAGTCGGCAGCACGGATGATTTCACCCCAATTACTCGCTCTTGTCATGCAAAAGAACTACAGGAGAAGATTTAAATCCTGATCCAGACAAACACAACAGCCAGAGACCAAGACACAGCCCCAAGCGCTTCTTTCAGATTTGACATGCTGGGATCAGCCCCGCAGAGTCTCCCACAAGTGCTCTTGGAGGGAAGACAGATATTAAAGCCCAATTACACAAGCGAATTTAAGCCTTCGCCCTGTGATTCAGGGAGCCCGAGGAACAGGCACACACAGGTCGCTTCAAAGAGACAGGAGGAAAAAAGTGTGCGAGTTATGCAGAGAATCCGGGCAAAGAATGCAAATTCTGACCTAGTTCTGCCTCCTGGCTGGGAGAGGGCACGAGGCAGCTGCTACTGCTGCTCTGCAAGCACAGCCACGAGCAGGAGCCCGGCCAAAATCCCGCTGTGATGCCTCCCTGCACCCCGGGCTGCAGCACATGGAAGGTGGGGGCATCCTCCTTCTGCCCAGGCAACAGGACCACAACACCCAGTCCAGCCTTGCAGGGCCAGGGAGGTCTGTCTGGGACCTCCATAGAGCTTCTCTTAAAAGCAGTCCCTGAGACAGGAGGGGGGACAGGGAGGTGATGGACACCTTGGCTTGGCTGGACACCCACCGAGAGCAGGGTCTTCTGGCACCAAAACCACCCACTGTCCTGGTGCAACAGGCCAAGGTTGCAGGCAAAACAGAGGAAGAAGAGTTTTACTCTTCCTACCCTGGAGGAAGATACTCAGTCTTACTGCTCAAGCTGAGGCTCCCAAACCAGACCTTCATGAACTGCCCACCCAAGAGCCACCAACCTTGTGCAAAGGTCAGTCTGCAGGAAAATCAGTGCCCTCCAGCCACTTCTCAGTCCCACAGGATGGAGCCCAGTCAGCCCAGTTACTGACACCAAGTGGAACCAGGGGCATTTACACAGGATCCACTTTCCAGATCAGGAGATTCAAGTTTTCTGTACCCTCCTAAAAACTGAGAGTGACCTTCAGGAGCCATGCCAAATCTTCCTCCCAAAACACCCCCTTCCCCAAGGGAAAGCCTTCCAGATGAACAAAAGTCCCCCTGGCCTCACAGACAACGTGAGCTGAGAGGGTTAAACCCCAGCTTAGCCAGGCCCAGTCCAAGATGTGTTACTGCACAATGTTTTATAAAAGCACGGAGCTGATTCAGCACAAGGTGACAGAATAAAAACACCCAAGAAGCAGAACCATCAATCTCCCACCACCAGGAGATCCAGCTCACTTCACACACCTCTTCACCCAGGGCACACAGTTGGAAGGGGCTTGATCTAGGACCCTTCCAACCCCAACCATGACATGATTCTCAAACTCCAGTATTGCCTTTCCAGAAACAGAGTTTGCATCAGTTCTTGACATGTAATTACCACCACATATCACCCACCTTCATCTCTTAACTGCTCAGTCCAGGGGCTGTGACCCAGCACCCCAAACCTCCCAGCTGGGCACAAATGCAATTACACACAGAGCCATAAAATCCCTGCAGTGCTGGCCAGAGCTGCAATTGCTGCCCAAAGCCTTCTGCAAACTCTGATTATAGGGCAGGCTTTGTTCAGCCAGACTCCTTCTCTCCCCTTGGGAAACCTTTATGTCAAAAGACCAATAAATGCTGGTAATTTATTACGTGCAAAGACAGTCATGCAGCTAAAAGTAAGAGAGAGCTGAGAGTTAAGCAGAGTTTATGTTTGAAACAGTCACAGAGCCCTGGGATGGCAAGTCAAAATTGTTGCTCTGCTGTTTATCTGCACATAAATACCTGGGGATGAAGGAATGTCAGGTAGAGAAGAATTATCAGCACCACAGGAGCACTGAGCAGCAAAACGTGGTTCAGATTTAAATGCTGGTCAGGGATTGTATTGCAAGAAATAAAAAAATCAGGGAAAATGGCCAAGGAATAAGGTCACTTCAATCAGAAGTCTGTTTATCAGGATTGATTAAGGGAAGATTAGTTTCATTCTAAGGACAGCAGGTAAATCACTACAAGGCCTTGAAGTTCTCATCCCTCACTACCAGGTGCCCCTCCCTTGGGCTCTGGGGGTACCTGTGCTATAAATTTTACGTTTGAATAAACAACCACCACAGAAACAGTATTTGGGGTTCTTCCCATCTCCCAGACACCCAAGGAACTCTCAGCACACACAGGGTGTGGTACCCTGCTCATCACCCTCTAAAGCACAACCTGACAGCTGATTCCTCATTTCTCCCTGGCCCCTTCCCAGGGCTTGGAACATTCAAACCCCACCTGGAGATCAGAGCTACGAGCCCATCACAACACACCTCAGAAGACTGGACAGATGTCCCTTCTTCCATATCATCCCTGGCCTCTCCAGCAATCCCATGCTGGTAAAGCAACTAAATATCTGGGAAATAAGGTTTCATGACCATCCTTCCCCTCAAGTCTCCCAGAGTCAATGAAATGGTTGTGCAGCCCACCAAAGATCTCAGCTTGCCTTTCTGGGAGCAGCTCTGATGTCCCACCACCAGCTTGCACAGAAATGCTGCTCAAGGCTTTGCCTTCACTAAGTTTTCTTTAATGTGACCACAGGTTCATACTGGGAAGGAATTGGTTGCTGGGAGGGTGGTCAGGCCCTGGCACAGGTTGGGCAGAGAAGCTGTGGCTGCCACTGGATCCCTGGGAGGAGCTTTAAGGTCCCTTCTCACCCAAACCATTCTATGTGTTTTAAAGAAAAGCTGCACAGTTGCACAAAGCACAATTTCCAAGATGCCAAAAAGGAGGAAGGAACAAAAACCAAAGCACTGATTTATAAACACGGTGGTTCACAAGCTGCAAACACAGACTGGAGAGGAGGTGAGAAGTCAGCACAGACTGCCCAAGGGGGTTTGTCTTTGCTGCAGGGACAGGGACACATCTCCAGTGCAGCCTCTCCAGGGCTGCCAGCCCAGTGATTAGTGGCAGAGCTGTTAATTACAGGATGTAAACAGTGCCCTCGCCTGACCCACAAGGACAGCAGGCATTTCCAGCTCACACAATGCCCTGGGGAACCAGCCCAGCCCTGCAACGTGGGCACACACGTGCCAGGTCTCACCAAGCCACCACAGCCCCCCGTGAGGGCTGGCAGAGGGCACCGGGTGAGACACCACCTCTGCACCCCAAACTTCCAGCCCCACTTCTTCCACTCCCCAGGGGAAAGCTCCTCAGTGCCAAGAGCCCACAGAGCTTTGGCACAAAGAACAGACCAAGACTGGAGCATCATGTCAGAGGGCAGGGATAGGTGGGATACTGGGGAGCAATTCTTGGCTGGGAGGGTGGGCAGGCTCTGGGACAGCTTAGACAGAGAAGCTGTGGCTGCCCCTGGATCCCTGGGAGTGTCCAAGGCCAGGTTGGAGCAACCCAAGATAGTGGGAGCTGTCCCTGCCCATGGCAGGGGGTGGCAGTGGACAACACTTCAAGGTCCTTGCCAGTCTAAATTATTTATTATTCCTGGACCAGTCTGAGTCCACAGAAGCTGATGGCCCACTCTCATGAAAAGCACCACAAGAAGACTATTAAACACTTCCAAAACAGCCCACAAGGACTGGCACTGTGTGAGGAGGCAGCCAATGTTTGGCATCTCAGTTCATGTCACCATGACCTGCTGCTGCTCCAGGAACAGCAAGATAACACAGAGGCAAGGTGAGATAACAGAGACAAGTGCACCAAGGAAGTTATTCCTGACCAACATTCCTCAGACATCTTTCCTTGCTGTAATCTTCCCAAATATTAATGATGTTTTAATCCCAGCTCCTCAGAGAAGAGCAGCTCCCACCAGCCTAGGAGACACCCAGTTAATAAAACCAATGTCTAGTTTTACACTCTCTGAGCCTTTCCACCAAAGGAAAAGCAGAAGCAAACACCCTCCCACGTGCCAGGGAGTTGGCCCTCATGTTAACTTTCTTCCCAGAATTTCTGGAGGCAGCTTTGAAAACATCTGAAAAGCTCCGTTTCATGCTAAATTCATATCCAGGAGGCACAGGCACTGAGAGCACATGAAGCAGAGTCAGGATTCCCAGGCTGCTTTTAAAGGGTAAGAACTTCAGAGAGCAGATGACCTTGGGTGCAGAGAGGGGGAATTGAACACTTTCTGGTTTGATTATTTGCTTTCCAATGGGCACCATGGGATGCTGAGCACCAGAAGGGGTCAGAGAGCTGCCCATGCACAGCCCTCAGGAGCACCAGGGCTTAGTGTGTGTTTACACAGCCTGAATCATCTCCAAAAAAGAGATGCTCCTCCAGCCATCCATCCACTTGTGCAACACAGGAACTTCTGCTCACCTCATGGGGATCAGTCCCAAATAACACTGGAGCAGAAGCTCCTTCCTGCTCCCAGTTAGCAGGACTCCTGCACCCTCCAGTGTACTCCCTGGTCCAGAGCAACCTGAAGGGGTTTGGTTATCTTCCCCCTTGGCCAACACAGCCCCAAAGCCCAGACTAATCTCTTCCTTGAGGTCTCAAGGAGATGCAGAGAGCTGGGCTGGAGCAAGGCACGTGCCACATCCCTGTCACCCATCCCAAAGGAGAGGGTCAGCCTCACAGGGACAGGATTTAGAATTCGAGCACGGTTTGGGCTGGAAGGGAGCTTAAAGCTCATCTACTTCCAGCCCCTGCCATGGGTAGGGACACCTTCCACTAGCCCAGGCTGCTTCAAGCCCCATCCAACTTGTGCCATCACAACCCACCACAACATTCCAGTGGCACTCCCGGCTAAGCCACACACCCTGGGGGTTCCTTTCAGCACCCCTTCCCTTCCAAAGGCCCCTCCAGTAGTTTGAAAACTCTTTTCCTCCTTGTTTCCCCCCCACCACACACACAGAGTATGAAACACAAGGCAACAAGCTCCCCTCGGGTCAAAAGTGATGGGCTCAGATAAGGTCAGTCTGGTGCTTATCTCCCACAAAGCTGCCTATTATTAGCAAGGCAGGCTCGACTCTCCAAACAGTGCATTAGTGAGGATCAGCCAGAGCAACACAGCCAGGCCACCCCCAGCTGTCACCCAAAGGCCCCTGGCTCCTGCCAACACACTGCAGGCACCAGGGACAGCAGAGGTGGCTCGTCCCCCAGAGGGATGGAGGAGCCCTTGCATGAGGCATCCCTTTGCACTGCAGCCCCTGAGCAGCTCCCTTGTGGTTGAGTCAGAGCACAAAGCTAAAAACCCACACAAAACAAGAATTTGGGGTCATTTTTAGCTCTAGAGGAACTCAATTTTCTCTCCCCGCTCTCACAGGCAGCCGCCTTCAGCCCTGGTTAATCTCTGCTCAGACACTCTCTGTTGACACTGATTTGGAGTAAGTACAGGGATTAAACAGGGTGATCCAGAGGACCAAGGGCAGCCTGAACCACCAGGGGCCAAAGCCACCCTGGCAGCAGTACCGTGGACCTCTCCCATCTGTGCCGTTCACAGTCCCCATCCCAAGGGTCCTCCACAGCTTCCTGCAGCACCAGCTTAGGCTGGTACCTCTGCACAGGGTCTGTCTGGTTCCTGTCCCTAACCACAGCTCTGCTTTGGTCCCCAAAAACTCACCCCAGAAGGCAAAGAGCCTCCTGGAGCCTTCCCAAAGTGTCTCCACAAAGAGCAGGTCTAACACACCATCACAACTCCTTGGCATAAATCTCAGTGATGCTCCCAACCTTTTCAAACCCAAGTGATTCCACAATAGGACACTGAAAAGACCAAACTGCAACGTTTGTTTTCAAGAGCAAATTCCACCAAGACCTATTACAAAAAAAAAAAAAAAAAAGAAAAAAAGAGCCACGGTTGTATTTAAACAGAATCACAGCCTTCCAAGATCATTAGGTCTGACTTGTTCACCCAGCACTTCCAGGGCCACCACCAACCCATGTCCCACATCCACACACCTCTGGTGGAGCACTTCCAGGGACTGTGATCTCAGCACTGCCTTGGGCAGCCTGTTCCAAAGCCTGACCACCCTTCCAGGCAAGAAATTTTTCCTAATATGCAAGCTAACCCTCTGCTGGCACAACCCGAGGCCATTTCCTCTCATCCTGTCCCTTGTTATGATTGGGATATAAGTTTCTCCAAGCAATGAGCGTGGAGGCTGGAGATGCAGATCAGATGACAGCGTGTCTCTAAACATCAGCTCTGGTCCTCTGCTCCTTCCTACACCTCTGGGTCAGCTTTGCATTGAAGACCTTCCAAAAGTCCCTTCCCTGGGGCAATTCAGCTGAGGGGAAAAGAAAAAGGATGCAAGAGCAGAGCAAACAACTTCTGCAGAGTCAGCAGCGAGTTCTGGCGCCTAAATCAAGGGACTTGTTTTCTTTTGAGGAATTGGGGAGGAAGGAAGAGGATCAGCACTTCAGAAAAACAACACTACTCCAGCTGTGTCCATGGGGCTGGTTCAGAACAAGCTCCAGCAGTCTGAGGGTGCTGCAGATGTCACAGCCTGCAGACTCATCTGACATTTCTGGAGGAGCCAGCGATGGCATTCCTTGGAAGAATGCAGAGCTACCCGTGCAGTGCTCACAAGGGTACCCGAGTTGGTCTTCACAGAGCTTCTCTCCAAATTTCTGCCATTGCCCTCCAGAGACACCTTCCACTAGCCCAGGTTGCTCCAAGCCCTGTCCATCTTGTACCATCACAAGCCACCACAGCATCCCAGTGGTGCCACCAGCCACGCTTTGCACCCCAGAGGTCTCTCCAAGCACTCTCAAAGTCTCTCCTTGAAAACTGCTCCAAGCAGCAATTTTTTAATTTATCATCTTAATTAAAAGCAGCAATAAGGGATCCTGGGGAACAACTCAACAGCTTTGCTGCAGCATTCTGAGTGCTGCAGCCTCCCCCAGCCCTCGCTGCACCACCACCCCTGCTGTGCTTCCCACGAGCTCTCAGTACAAAAGTCCTCTGAGCAGCCACTCCTGTCCCCCTGAGACAGCACTAAACACCCTTGACAAGGTCTATTCAAACCCTGTCTAAAAATACAGCTGGCTCTGGACCACTGCAGATGCAGGTGAAGCCTCGGGGACCGAGAGACACCAAGGACAGAGGCTCAGGTACAGCTCAGCTCACACTGTTCTGGGGTCTCATCTGTCCACTCAGCAAAAAGCATCACTTGCAGCAGCTCTCCAGTCAATAATGAAGTCAGGAATCAGAGGAGCCCTTGCAATTCCTGATCACGAGCTTCAAAAAGGGCACAGAGAGGATTTTCAGTGGATGCCCAACAAAGAGCTCACAGGAGAAGCCAGGGTGGGAATTGGTGCTGCTTTCAGCTCTTTAGGACACCAAACACTCCCCATTCCTGCAGTCACGTGGCACTTGTGGTGCCCATGGGCAGGTAGGCAAGCACCCCAAAAATCAAAAAGGGGAAGGGGATTGAAGAGCCACCTTGGCCAGAGCAAGTGTTAGAATTGCTCTGGAGTTCTTGTACCATCCAAATTCAGCCCTGTACTTTGAGGGGCTGGGAGGGGCACCCAGGAGGGCTCCGAGGTGCCTTTGCTTCCCCAGAGCCTGGGTGGATGCAGCACTGCCCGGGGCAGCGTGTGCCAGGGCTGGGCAACCCAAATCCTACACACAAAGGAACAGACCAGCACTATCCCAATGCCACAGGAAAGACCCCAGACAGAAGGATGGCCTTTGAAAAGCCCAACTATCATCCCATCACACCTAAATTGCAGACAGAAGGATTTAGATTCACTTCTCTCCATAAAATCAACTATGTTCCCTAAGCACAAAGGTACGTTATCACCACCCAACACAACAAGGTTTGGAATACCCACCATGGGCTTCTCCAAGCTTCCTGCTCATCCTGAATTCCCAGGCTTCCATCAGAGCATCTCACACAGGCTCAGATTCTCCCTGTTTGTACAGTGGGTGTTGGCCTTATCAACAGGATGAGAATGTTTTGACTCTGCTGAAGTGTGATATAACCCCTTAAAACACCTTATCAGGAGCTGTTTAATTAGACCATGTGATTTCCACCTACCTAGAGAGGGCAACCCCCCTCCCCAGTTCATTCCATGAGCTCAGCAATCCCAAGCCTATCATGGAACACTCAACCAGCCACCTTTCCTCTTCCTCCCCAGCAGAAATCACCACCAGCCCCCTCAGGAAGCTACTCTGATAACTGCTGGAAGGACCTGGAAGTTCTTATCTGGAGTCAGGGGATACTTTCAAGCAGAAGTAGGTCACAGCACAGTCATTACCTACATCCCTCAGCCTGGGCTATCCAGCTGTTTAGTGACTGCACATGGCACAAGGAATTGCTCCGTGCCACGCCAACCCACGTGCCCTCACTGAGGGGTGAGGACAGATGAGCATCTCACTTGTGCTGCTTTGTCAAGGCCCGAGTTAGGACAGTTTTTCCTTGGAAATGCTCCTGGAGAACAAATCCAATCCTCCCACTTGGACACTCCCAGGGATCCAGGGGCAGCCACAGCTTCTCTGCCCAACCTGGGACAGTCCCTGCCCACCCTCACAGGGAAGGATTCCTTCCCAATATCCCACCCATCCCTGCCCTCTGGCACTGGGAAGCCAGTCCCTGTGTCCTG
>JAWWEW010000001.1:1358082-1378201 GCA_035583185.1 Anabacerthia variegaticeps | reverse complement strand
CTGGAGTGTTTTCATGGCCTCTGGACCTGCTCCAACAATCCTGTGTCTTTCCTGCCAGCACTGTCCAAGGAAAGTCTTCTCATTGTTGGTATAGCAGATGGTATATGAGGTTGATAAGCTCAGAACTAGAAATTCACATGGCAAAAAAACCCACCACCCAAGTCTTGTCCCCCAGTATGGATACATTTGCAGAGGTTTGAGATAAGGCTGATCACAAAAACACCAGTTTTTCCATGAGAGAGAAAGTGGCCCTCCCACAAGGAGCTACAACAACTTCAGGGCTGAAACCCAGTGGTATCACAAAGCCTGTTAGACTTTGCAGCCCCAGGATTTTACCCATGCAGGTAAAATCCTCAATCGCTGAGGTAGGAAAAGACCTCCAAGACCACCAAGTCCAACCATTAACCCAGCACTGCCAAGTTCAAGGGTGAGGCAGAAGCTGCTCCTATTGTTAATTCTCTCCATCAGTGCTAAAACATCTGGTTTTGTGGGCCCTGTGATGAGGGCCCAGGCAGAAATTATTAAAAAAACATAAGAGGGACCTGAGTAGGACAAAGGAAGGTAAAGGAGAGACTAAATCCAAGGCCACACATCATCAGGAGAGCTTCCCACGATGGAGAGGAAGGGGAAAGAAGAGAGTCAGCCACACAGGGAACAATTGCTCCAAGGAAAGGGAAGCAGCATTGTTTGAG
Organism: Anabacerthia variegaticeps; assembly: GCA_035583185.1. Taxonomy (NCBI): domain Eukaryota; kingdom Metazoa; phylum Chordata; class Aves; order Passeriformes; family Furnariidae; genus Anabacerthia; species Anabacerthia variegaticeps. Next base: position 1,377,509 of record JAWWEW010000001.1, on the reverse strand, counting down.
AGCTTGAGCAGAAAAGCACATAAACCAATCCCCAACCCCATCCCTCAAAAAGGAGGAAGAAAAAACATTCCCATGGTCTTTGGGAAGGCTCAGCTCCACCTTGACATCACACACCCGCCCGGAGCCAGAAGGGAAGAGAAGCTGCTTTGTTTGGTTCTGCCCCAGCTGCACTGCCAGCCCTTTTCCCCAGGAAGGAAACCTTCCACACTGCCCTTCCCCTGCAGCCTGCAAGGCTCAGCCTGGCTCCTCGTTCCACCTCCCCCAGCGCCCCAGGAGCCCTGATGGGGCAAGGAAACCAGAGCAAAGTGCAGCAGCAACCCTGTGGGCCATGGATTCCAACCCAGCCTGGGGCAGCAGGACAGCTGCAAGTCTGTCAGGAGCTCCATGGGAAAGCAAGCAGACCCAACACATTCCTTACTTTTCCCCTTTTCATTGAGAAGAGCTATCTTTGCAGCAGGGAATACCCCAGGGACAGGCAGGAGAGATTGGGCTGTGCACATCCTAAGTAAAAATGGTACAACTCGCTGCTCCATGTCACTTATTTCCAAGCCTTCCCTGCTGTAACATGATTGCAGTTGAATTTTATTCCACTTCAGCCTTTCCCAAAATACCTGTGGTCCTTTGAGATACTTCCTCCTCCCCTGAAGGGCTGTGCAGGAATTAAATCCTATTAGCACATAACAATCATGCAATAAGCGTAACATCCTGGGGATTTTTCCTGACAGGCTCAGCAAAGACATTGCCAGAGGAGAAGTCCTTCAAATGCGAGACATTCAGAACATCTGAAGCCTCAGAGCATCCTGGGCACAGGATTTAGTGCTAACCCTAAAGCTCCTCAGCCCTTCAGTGTTTGCAGTGGGAACCATCCAAGGCAGATCTGAGCTCTGGGCTCTGTCCTGTCCCAGCACCCAGGAGTGGAGCTTTGTGACCTTGGATCATTTGAAGCATTCAAAGCCAGGCTGGACAAGCCTTGGAGCACCATGGCAGAGTGGAAGGTGTCCCTGCCCATGGCAAGGGGTGGAATGAGATGAGATTTAAGGTCCCTTCAAACCTAAACCAGTCTGGGAATCTCTGGTTCCCAATCCCTCCCAGCACAGGTCAGGGACACCTTTAACCCACTGTTAAATCAACCCCCTCCCCACGATGTCTGGCAGGGCCAAAGCACTTCCATGCTTGGACTTCAATTGATCTCAAATGCTGCAGGAGCCCCCCAAGATCTTCTTCACCTGCTTTTTTACCGCTGGAAACATCACATCCTCACTCCTCTGCCCAAAACAAACTGGACACATCTGCTTATCATTCCCAAGCCCCCTTATCTTCAAGTATTTTCCTACAAATATCTCTGCATTTCACTGCTCCAGCAGCAATACCAGGTCAGACACCACTCCTTCCTTAATGGTATCTTCTCCCAAGTTCCTTTCCACGCTCTGGAAATGAGCTTTCCTCCAACAGGCACTGAGGGGACTTCTCCAGGCTGTGCTGGCAGCAGCAAGGACAGGGATGTGCCTGAAGCACAGGGAGATGTGGCCCAGCCTGATCCCCACAGGGGCTGTGTCACTTGTGCACAGGGCTTGGCCAAATGGCTCTCCAGACCTGGGGCACTGAGGCCCCACCTCACCACCACCAGAGATGTCCTGCTGCCAAACCTCAGCCATTTTACCTCCCAATGCAGAGAAAATCCTCCCTCTTGTTTTCCCTGGTCCTCCAAGATTTCAGAAGTATAAAAGTCTGCTAGAAAGCTGCTGGATTCCCTTTCAGTCCTTTTGTTCCTTCACCCAGCTCTTGGCCATGTTACCAGCTCCTCCTCAAGTGATGCCCCATTTCACCCACAGTCTTGCCAGGTGTTCCCACACCTCAAGGCATGAGGAGCCAGGCAAGAGGAGGAAGGAGTTTGGCAACCCTGGTTTGATCCCCTGCACTCAGAGTCAGCAACCCACTCAGCTTCTAAAAAACAGCTTGTCAGCTCCCATCTGGCTTGGCATTAATTTGGTCTTTTAAGTGACAGGATTCACAGCCATGACACCTCCCTCCTACACCTCCAGCTCCCCACAGGCAGGTTTGTTTTAAGCTATTCCTGCACCACACAACCCAAACATGGCAGGGCAGACTTGCCAGAAGGGCTGTTCTCTAAAATCCACCACTCCAAGTTACAGAACAGTTTTCTGGCAGGTGTTGTGGCTTTCAGAAGAACTTAAGGACCCCATTCCAGCAACCAGCTTCCCATAGGCACACACACAGGTCTCAGGTTAGACAGACTGACAACCCAAGACACTTCTGAAATTGTCCCCACTTCTCTGACCTGCAGCTTTTCATTGGTATCTCCCACAGAGACACCTCTGCAGAGCCTGGTTTCTAGGGAACACTCTCAACCCAAATGGTAAGGGAACAAGCATAAGATTCAGCTCTGCCATCTGCTTTCCAAGGGGTTAAAAACACCCCCAAACAAAAGACACTCCTGACCAAACCAACCCCCTCTTTCTGAAGCACAACAGGAAGCCTTGCAAGAACTCTGGGAGGCGGAAGCCTTCAGAGGCAGAGATTTTTCTGCCCATTATCTCAAACATCTTTCTAGGCTTCATTAAGCACATTGCAAATTTACTTTTGGCAGTGGAAGCACAGGTGCCATTTGATGTAAAGATTAGGATCACATTTCCTTCCTCTAAGGCACAAGACAAACATTAGCAAGGACTGCTGGGGTTAAACTTTAATTACTGCTTAGGAGAGGCCCATTATTGCTGAGGTTTAGTGGGATAGGTTCAACATATTCATGGAATCACAGAGCAGTGTCAGCACCACAAATCCAGGTAGGAACAGGCAGGATCACCCACCTCCAGGGTCCTGAGAGACTTCTACAGTGATACTGCTGCTTGGTATCAACTTGAGCAGCCCTGCAAAGTGAACTGGAGACCTCAGCAAGCCACTAAAGGATTTGGTGAGCAGCTCTGCCCCACACACCAGGAGAGGAAAAGTGCCAGGAGCATCTCCAGCCTTCCCAGAGCCCATGGAGCACACACAGCAGCTCTCCAGCACTTTGAGGAGCCCAGAAGGTACAGAAACCTGAGCCCTACCAGGAGAACCACAACACTCCTGGGGTTCCATCTCACCCCAAAGAGGATGGCAGGCTCGTGCAGATGCTCCCTTGGGAATGCTCTTGGATCCACAGCCCCAGGCAGCTCTTTGGGCCACCACAGAACCACAGGGATGGACTGTCACTGTCTAACCATGACCCAAAGCACTGTGCACCTTCAGCCAGGCACAGAGACGAGGCCTCTGCCGGGTCCAGGGGAGCACTGGGAGCCCTGGACACGATGGTGGCTCTGCAAACCCCAGCTCTGCAGAACCAACTTCCACACAGAAAAGAAAGGGCAGGAAATTCTGATCCATTCCCATGCTCCTTCCCAAATGGCCAAGAGCTGGGCATGGATGACAGGGGAAGGGGGGACCTCTGAGGGCTCTGATCCCTCAGATCCTGCCTCACACACGAGCTGTGCAATCCCTGCTCCAAGAGAAGCCTCACACTGTGGGATCTGCCACCAGGCTGGGGTTCCAGAAGGTGCTTTGTGACACCTTGCTCGGCACCTTCCCAAGCAGAGTCCCGTGCAAGACATGTCAAAGGAGGTTTCTTTGGTGGCCAAGCTTCCCAAGCGTGGCAATATTCAGTGTACACACCAGGCATGGCTCTCCAGAGCTCCATTCCTGCTCGTCAGCAACCAGGCTGTGGCTGCCTTGTACCTTTTCACTTCCTCTGCCCTGAAATGGAGTTATTCTGGGCTCGTAATTGACACAGAGTCAAACTCCATCTGTTTCCACCAAGATAAAGACTCCTCTGAGGTCTCTCTGCTCAGTGCCTGCGACTCTGCTGCCACAGCTCCCTCACACAGAGCCTGGGATGCCAAAATCCCTGCCAGGATTGCTCGGGGATTATTCTGGGCAGTATCTTGGTGCTATTTCAGCACTCAGGCCAACACGGGGAGTTCAGTGCCTGGAGCATCAGCAAGTGTGAGTCTTCCAGTCTGGAGTACAGAGGAAAACACAATTATCCCACAAAAACCCCAAAGCAGCCAATGGACCCACCAGCCTCAATCAGACAGAGCAGCCTCAGACTCCCTCCTGAGCAAACCAGTTGTCACTTGATTCTGTGTTTTTTCCCCATAACAGCTCAGAGGTTGTCCTGAAATGACCCACGTTGAGTGTGAAAACCACCCTTTTGCCAACAATATTTCAAGAACCCACGTCATGCCAGTGGAAGCTGCTCCCACCTCCAGAGGAGAGGTTATTCCGTGTGAACTCACAGAGGAGCAGCACTCCCCACCCACCACCACCCCCACGCAGGAAAGTGCCATTTCCATATTGAACAGAAGGAACCAACACATCCCCTCCTGCCCTCCTCCCAGATTACTCACAGCACAACCACAGCCTCCCAGAGCCAGGACAGGGGTGCAGCAGACACAGGTTCAGCTGCCAGACACTCCTGTGCAAGAGTCTCACAGGGAATAAGAGGATAAAATAGCTCACAGTCCTGCACTCAGACCCATAAAACTGGGATTTTACTCCCATTCCAACTGATCCATTGTCACTGGGATAGAAACCTCCCCTACATACCCAAATCATTACAGGCTGCTGGGTTTGCAAACCTCTGTTCCACTCCCAGTCCAACCCCAGGGTACCACAATGTTCTCAGCCATCAGGATGAATTAAAACAGTGCTCAGGTAAAGGTTTCAGTTGCAAAACATGCCCCAAGGTGATGGAACACTGCCTGGAATGTTTTCCGGCTGCCATCTTCACATCCCACTGGTTCCAAAGATGCTCCATGAGCTGAGCTCGTTGGCACTCTCGAGATAAAGTGAGCAAGGCCCTGTGCCAAATAAATCCCCCTGCAGAGCTCCCAGCTATTTTTGGCAGGTTGTGTCCAAAGCTGAAAGTATTTCTGGAATCTAGTTCACATCCATCACTGGGGGGGGGGGCTAATATATAAATAAAAAATAATCACAAATCAAGGGTTCATCCTTTGTCTTTGCACTGGAGAACTAGAGCTGGAAAGGAGAAAAACTGCTGCAGGTTCTTTGCCTTGGCCCATTCCATGTACTCCATTTCCTCCAGTGGACCTGGATCACTGCTCATGGCAAAGAGGGACATTAAGCTGAGGATTCTGTTATAACAGAGGAAAAACTATGCCAGGCAAAGGCTCCCACGTAGCCTTTTCCAGAGCCTCTCCCCCATCTCAGCCCCTGGAAATCCCCCTGGGAGACACAACTACAGAGCAGTTGTGTCAGAAGCCAAAGACCAGCAGATAAAGGTGGAATCACAGGAATATGCCCCAAGGAAGAAATAACTCTCCATTCTGCTGCCTTTCTACAGCATCCAAGTCTCCTCCATCCTCACCTTGGCCCACTGAGGCAATGCCACCTCCTTGAACCAGGAAATACACTTAGGGTATTTCCCCAAACCATCCCCAGTACCTCAGACACCCTTCCTTTCAGTCAGCAGCAACCCAAGACTTCATGGCAACATCACCTTACCTGAGGACAAATAACCAGAAGTTATTTCTTGGGGTTGTTTCATTGTGGGGCTCAAATGATTCTTAAATTAAAGGAAACAAATAAATGCCCAAACACAGACACTTTCTGCCTGAGCTGAAGGAGACAGGACACAAGTGAAGCCCTCCAGGAGCAGACACACATTTCTTAGCAGACCTCAAGCCCCTGAGAGATCCAGGAGGAGCAGACACACAGGTCTTCACCACAATTTCCCACTGGTTTAGAGTCCTCCTATGAAAACAAGAGAAGTGGCAAATCCTACTATTTTTTTCCGTGTTGTAACTGATGGACAGAGGTAAAGACAAACTCTGCAGCTGGTTTCAACTCTACAACAAGGAAATTATTGAAATACAGCCCCCACATTGCATGGCAGGAGAGGATTTAGTGCTGCAGGGACACAAATTCCCCCCCCCCAGGTACCTGTTCCTTCCCAACCTGCAGGCACTGAGCCCTGGGGGACACCAGACCCCCGAGCAGTCCCTGCCCCTTGCAGCTGTATTTACATTTTCAGCAGCAGCTCCTCTGCCTCAGCCCCAGCCTGTTGTGCACAGCTCTGCCTTTTACCAACACTAAACCTGATGGAGCATGAGATGGAACAGGGTTTTTCTCACAGCCCAGCCAAGGCTGCCTCAGCAGAGCTGACAAGAGCCCCATGTGGTTTAGGCAGTATTTATTTCATACCTTTCCTGCAACACAAAAAAAAAAAAAAACAACTTAAAAAGTCAGCCTTTTGGAATCAAATATATGGGATCTGTCACCAGAACCAGTTAATTCAGGAGCTGATCTCATCAGCTCCAGGCAAAGCTGAAACACAGCAGTGAGTTTTAGGGTGAAAAAAGAATATAATAGGAAACAGTGGTGGCTGAGCTGAGACATGTCTGAGAAAAGGGTGAAGTCCAGCTCCTTGACCAAGCACTGGGGCTTTTCCATGAAACATAAACACTCAGACAAGAGTTTTTCTCTCCCCCAAACTGCCCTCTTACAAACAGTTCCCTTCTGGAGCCTAGCAAAGGGTTGTGAATATGAAACCCCACATAAACTGGGCTGAGTCTGGATGTGATGCCCCACACTGAAAGGTTGAGGGAGGATTGTGCACATCATTTGCAGCCTCCTCCTACTTGGTTATTTGTTCTTCCTCCCAGATCTGACCCCAGGCTCCACCAAGGCTGTATTTCCCTTCCAACTTGAAGCAGAAAACTTACTCCAAATAGTATGAAGCAGGTGAGAGATCCATTTGGCAGCTGGGCAGGTGAAAAGGGATCTGCAGGCACTGCAACCACCTTCTCTCCATGCCAAAGGCTGGGTTGCATTCTGACTGGGCTATTTCAACTGGAGACATTTCCCAGGAGCCAGGGCTTGAAGCAGAAGGGCTTTGAGCTATAAAAAGCACCAAGAAATGCTTCTTTCTGCCCAGCTTTACAGCACGTTGAGTCAATTCAGATACAGCAATTAGCAGAGCAATTGTGGTACCAGTGAGATGGCTCAGCTACACGAGGCACTGGAATGGCACAGCCCCAGGAACTCCCATTTCCCTCACTTTAGCTCTGGCTTTTCTGGATCACCCAGCAGGACCAGAGGCAGTGGCTGCCTGTGAAACCCCATTAGTGCTCACACAGCTGAGCAGCAGCAATTGGTTGCTGCAAAGTGAACCTGGTGGCCCAGGTTGGGACTTCGAGGGTCACACTGACCTCATGCACGACACCACGGAACAGCAGCCGCTGTTTGCTCCTGGTTTTGGGAAAGGCCATCCCATCCAGCAGCTCAGGCAGCACAGCAGCTGATCCACCTCGGGCTAAGCCTGGCTCAGGCAGTGGAAAGCCTGGATCTTGGCTTGGCAGAGGACAGATTATCTCAGCTATGGTGCTGTAACATCAATCTTGCAGGTCCCAGCTCCTGCTATACCACCAGTTGGTTCAAACAAGCCTTCTTCCTGCCCTTCTAGCACCTTCCTGGGCCTGAAAAGGCTCCAGGAGAGCTGGAGAGGGACTGGGGACAAGGCATGGAGGGACAGGACACAGGGAATGGCTTCCCAGTGCCAGAGGGCAGGGATGGGTGGGATATTGGGAAGGAATTGGTGGCTGGGAGGGTGGGCAGGTCCTGGCCCAGGTTGGGCAGAGAAGCTGTGGCTGTCCCTGGATCCCTGGGAGTGTCCAAGGGCAGATTTTCTGAGGCTTGAAGCCACCAGGTCTAGTGAGTGCCCATGGCAGGGAGTTGGAACTGGATGAGCTTTAATGTCTCTTCCAACCTAAACCATCCTGTTATTCTAGAGAACCCCTCTCAAGTCCCCACAACAGCACAACAGAAAAGGAAATAGTTACTCTAAAACTGGGGTAAAAATAAACCCTTCAAGAGCAGAGTCTGGGGCAGGAACAACAAGCACCAATTTATTCTGTGTCCACAACAGAGGGCACCCTCATGGAAGAGGGCAGACCTCAAGGGACCATCCTGCCATGACCAGTAGCACATGGACCTCAGGTCTGACTCTCCTCTCCCATGAATTCCTATACATTAGTGTAGAACACCTTGCACTAGAGCAGGGTGCTCCCAGCCCTGTCCAACCCTTCCAAATCAAGATGGGAGCCCAGTGATTCCTGACCCACACCTACACCACTTTATAACCCAATTTTGTGCCACCCTTGCAGACGTCACTGCCCCAAAAGAGCATCCAGGTGATCCAGGAGAACTGTCCTCCCTGCACTAGCATTCCACAGTCCCACAGGAGCTCCAGGAAATCTTTCTCCAAGCAAAGTGCAGCCTGACAAGATACAAGAATCCCTCAAGTTCACTCAGAGTCATTTAAGTTTTGAAAAGACCTCTAAGATAGAGTCCAATCATGAACTTATCCCTGCCAGGTCCACCACTAGAGCACAGCCCCAAGCACCCCATGTCCACGCTTTCTGAACACTTCCAGGAACAGTGATGCCACCTCTTCCCTGGGCTGCCTGTTCACTCCATGCTGAGACCAGCTACCACCTTAATTAGGCATCAGCCAGCTCATTACACACTCCATTTACAAGCCTCCATCCCATCCCAAAATTATCCACTTCCTTAAAATAACAACCCAGAAACACATTTGAGAGGGACTTACAGAGCAGCAGCACTTCCAGCACAACTCCTTGTTGGATGTCTCCACACTGCCAAAGGACCCGAGACACCGTCACGTCCCCAGCCCTGCAGCTCGTTAGGGTCTAATAGAGCCGATAAGCCTGAGCTGGAACAGCTCTTGCACACAGAGGTTTGATCTGAGCAGAGCACTCTTGTCACAGAGCCCTTATCAGCACTGCAAATATCAGCACAGACACAGCAGCACGTCATGCCCAGCGAGGTGCAGGAATTGTCCTTTTGACTCCTCTGACTCCACCTGCCCAAGCTCGTGACCTCGAGGGCTCCTCACCCCATGTACCCTCCATAGCCCCACACAGCCCCAGGAAAGGAGACTTCAGACTTCATGCCAGTCCTTTCACACATGTCCCTCCAGAAACAACTGCAGCTGAGCTACAAAGCTCAGGGAAATAGGGGAAGAGCCACTATTTCCCCTGAGCTGGGAGAGAAGCAGCCAAGAGAGCAAAACTGTCCCACGGGTCCAATAGAGCTCAATACAACCAATTACCCCAGAAGCTTGGATTTAAATCCCCTCTGTCATGAGGACCCTTCACACAGTAAGCTGACCTTTTCAGAAATAGAGAGGACCCCCATAATCTAAGCTGTGGCAGCAGGAGGGATGCCCACCCTCCCCCAGGGCAGGATTTCTGGAGGGCTTTCCACCAGAAGCACATTCATCCAGACCTCCCTTGATAAACCCCTCACAGAATGGTTCTACCCAGCTCTAGAAGTCCAGGGCACCACGGGGCAAGTTCTGAGCTCCACGTCACCCCCGTCCCCAGGCAAGGTCAGGGTCAAAACCAGAGCACAGTGCAGGGCTGACACTCCAAACACAAGCAAGGACACCTCCAGCCACCCTGTGTTTCCAGGGCCATTGCCCTGATCCCACAAGCAGCTTTATTTTCCCTTGCAAAGCCAAACTGCAAAGTGAAGTGGCGCAGTTTGTGTGTTGGGAACACTTGTGTACGCAGAACTGTGACCTTGTGAGCCACCAAGGCTGGTGTCCTGGGACGCCAGGGGACACCCACCACCACAGTTTAATGTCTCACACCACATTCCTCTAATCCACAGCTCTGCCAGAGCAGAGCCCGGACACCCAAAGGAAGAAAACACATCCCCACGCCAAGGAGACGGATTAGGAAACACTTGTGATAAGGGAAAGTATCTCCAGCTGAGCTGCCAACCTTGCACTTTAAATGAGGCTTTTAATGAGGACTGCAAGCACTCTGCCTTTCAGCGATTAACTCCCAGCTAAATACGAGTTTCACACAGATCCTGCCTCAGAGCTGGAGCTCGCAGGATGTCAGAGCACACAACTAACACCAAAGCCCCAAAAGGGGATAAGTCACCCCTAAAATAAGAGCTTCCCACCACTGGGGGGATCAAGGTATCACATGCAACCCAGCAAGTGGGTTGGGAGCTCTCAGAGCCTGACTCGGGAGCACAGGGGAAAAGGAGAGAGGAACAGCAAAATGCCTGGCAAAAATACAGACATTTCTGGAAAACAGGGGTTACAAGCTCAGTGTCCCAAGTGCAGAGCAGTCCTTGATGAGGAACATCATTTGCACATGAACACATCTAAAAATAGACGGTTTGAGAAGCCACAGGTCTCACCTCAGCCCTGGGCTTGATGAATTCCAGGGCTCCCAGCAATCCCACAGCCAGGCACAGATCCCAGGGACTGTTCAGGCACTATTACCGTGCAGACCTGCAGGCTCCCACAGCCAACTCACAGCCACAGATGGAGAATTCACAGCCCAAAAAGCTTGAGAGAAACCGAGCAAATCACACCTGGACAGCCAGCCCAGGGCTCTGTGCTGGGGCTCCAACTGCAGGAGGCTTGGCTGGCAGTTTCAAGTCTCATTGACAAGACTCCTGAATAATTAGGAAAAGGATTGACACCAAAATTCCCACAATACCTGCAAACATAATCACTGCTGACTCAGGCAGCTGCCTAGAAAACATCACCTACCTGGCAGCTGCGAGGAACTTCTTCAGGCAGCAAAGTAGAACCACAGAATGGGCAGAGAATGGTTTAGCTTGGAAGTGACCTTAAAAATCACCTCATTCCACTCTCCCTGCCATGGGCAGGGACACCTTCCACTACACCAGGCTGCTCACACTCTGGTTTGGAACACACACTTCTCACCCTCTCCAAAAAAACCCTTTTTGTCTCCAAGAGAGGTCAAAGGGCCAGATGACTCCTTCCTCCAACAGCTGAGACATACAGGAAATATTTTAATCCCAAGGAAAGCCTTAATTACCTCTTGGCAAAAATATAAAAGCTAATCCAGAAAAAACCCACACACCAAATATCAGAGTGACCTCACCACTGCAGTAAATCCCTGTAAACAAGCCCTGTCTCTCCATCCCACAGAATGGGTTTAGTCACTAGCAGGACCTCCAGGTAGCCTGGCCTGGGAAGCACTGGGCACATCAAGGCACGACCTGGAATAAATCCTAGTTTCATCCCTGTTCTCCAAGGTTTTTCTCAGACAAGAGCTCTCCAGTCAGGATATGGGGTTGAGAGAGGGTCACACACCAGGGCCAGCCCAGGTTCCTGCCCTCCTGGCAAGGTCCTGGGCAATGCAGCAGGACAAGCAGCACAGACAGGAGCCTCAAATCCTCTCCAAGCCCCTGCGTGCCCTGCTCAGCATTCCACCCCCTTCCCAAGGATCTCGTGGAACACCCTGAGTATCATCCCACAACCTTCAGACACCAACTCCCAACGGCTGGGGCCACCTCTACGCCTGAAAATTGGATGCATTTTACCTCTTTTGCTGCAGTTGCAGCAGGCAACCAGAGCACTGACTTGATTTCAGCTTTGATTTATGCTTTGGTGACTGTCAGCTCCAGAGCTGCATCAATAAGTGGCCCAAAATACAACCTATTAGCTCAGAATGCTTGGGCACTGAAGGGCAAACCAGTCCATCACTTCTTTTCAAAGGCTGCACCCAAAAATACCTCCACTAAAGGAAACTGTGGGTTTTGCACCTTGTGCTATTTCAGTCAGACACAAAATGCTTTCCCTGAGTGACCTGTGCAATTGTGAGCCTGAAACTCCAAGGACCCGAATATTTTTGCTCTGAGCACCCACTCTCAGGCTGGGGGAGGGAGAAGTTTCCTTTCACCTCAGCGAGGAGGAGGAAAGGGAAGCAAAACACAGCCGGCAGATATTTATAAACAGATTTTACAAGTTCCAGCAGAGTTTTAAAAGAAGCAGATTTTAAATAAATAAATAAAAATTAAAGGCAAGCCTGATCCAAAGGGGAAATATAGAGGATAAAAAGCTGCTTTACACAGTGAAACAGATCCTTTGGAGCAGTCCCAGCCAAGAGGAGAATAAACTTCCAGTCCATCACCTCTAAGTGCTCCTGGATCCCCAGCAGCTCCCAGAAAGCCTGGCTCCAGCACAGAGGACACAGTGGAGAAAGGGCAGGAGGCTTCAATTTGTCATGACTAAGGAGTTACATTAAAAGCAGTACAAGCTATTTCCAAGGAAAAGATGAGCCACCAGCAGGGCTGCTGGGACAGGGGAGCCCAGGGAGGGAGCTGCTTCCCAGATTTGGGAATCACCACGGCAAAGGTGCTGCTCTCCTATTCCCAACCCACCCTGCAGCCAGTGGGGAGAAAACCCAACCCAACCAGCCAATTCAGCAGTACCTGGATCAAGAGCCACACACACACGCAACAGAAAAGCAGTGGGGAAAAAACATAGCCACAAAAAGAAACATTTTTCACAAAACTGATCCTACCCAAAGACCGGGAGAGCAAAAAAGACAGGGCTCAATCACAACCTGGAATGGATTGCACGGGTGAAACTTCCCAATTGCCACCTAAGAAGGTCCTTGTTTGAACACCCTTCGGGGGAACACTCTGTCCCTTGAAACCACTCCCTGGCAGGAATCTTCTACAAATATTTAATTGCATATAAAACAAAAAAAGGCAGGCTTTTTTTTTTTTATTTGCCAGGCTGTTGAGCAATGACAGACTATTTCACGCCGCCAGTGTCCGTGGGGGTTTCTGGAGGAAGTGGGGAGAGCACAGTGGTTCACTCCAGAGGGGAACACAGCAAAGCCAGACACCGATGGGCAGCTATTTCTTTATTTTGTTTTTGGAAGTCAAGCCACGCATTAAAGTAGCTGCATCTAATCACTGTTTATAGAGGGGCTGGCAGGCAAAAGCGACTGCTATAAACAGCCTCTTAAATCCCTTTTCCCAGCATCACGCTTAGAGCATTCCTGCAAAGGTATATCAAGCACCAGGAGCAGAGGTGGAGAGGCAGTGTGTGGCTTGAGGAAGGGGGCAGAGGGATGAGGTGCCCGGCTCCCACACACACACACAGAGGTGTGGTGCCCCCATGAGACCCCCTGGACCCCCGGCCGGGGGAAGGAATGTTGGCACCTCCATGCGTTCCCCAGCACGGACAAGGAATCAGCTCCTGGTGTGACACTGCCCTCTCCTGAGCAGCAGGAACTGCTCAGCTCCACGCCCAGCCCAGCGATTTTGGGGAACAGCCCCGAGCCAGCACCCCAAAATGAAGATTTGCTGAGACTCCACTCACCCCACAGCAGGTCCAGCAGAGCCCGAAGCATCCACAGCGCCCTCCTGGAGCCACCAGCACCGTCTGCCTCAGCACCAGCCTCAACTACCGTTATTTAAGCTCCTTGCAGCTTAATTAGCAGCTGTTGCCAATTAACAAAGCCTCTGTATGGCTGGCCCTGGCAAATTGGCTGCCAGGTGAATCCCATCTCTCAATCAACGGGCTTGGACCAACCGGCTCTAGTGGGAGATGTCCTTGCCCATGGCAAGGGCTTGGAACTGGATGAGTTTGAAGGTCCTTTCAAAGCCAAACCAGTCTGTAAATCCATGGATTTCAGCACCAAAATGCAACGCATTTCATCGGGAAAAACATTCCTACACCCCACATTTGCAGGAAAGCTGCTCCAGGAGAAGAACAACCATGTCCAAGGCCAAGAGTGACAGGCACACCTTCCCAGGGTGGCTCAAGCCTAGAACAGCCCAAGGATTTCAAAGCTGTTCCCTTTTCCCCTCACCCTCGGGAAGGTTCCAAAGACAATTAAAGGCCAATATTGCCCCCAGGTGTGTCTGCCAAAGGGCAATCAGAGCCAACTGCCACCACCACCTGGGAGCAATTTCAAGATCAAATACACGTGGACATATCACTTATGGAGCAGAGGACAGCAAATAGTCCCTGGCCCCTGCAGCTGGTTCACTGTCTCCTTAGGATCTTCCACCTTCATAAAAGCAGTTTGTCGCCTTGCAAAACCCAAACCTTTTATCGTTAATTCTGAGCCAGCAGTTTCTGAATGTACAGCCAGACACCAAACAGATTGATCCGCCCAGGACTCATTTTCTTTGTCAACACACGAGCCAAACAACAGTCGTGCCTCGCCATGAAGCACAGAATTCATCACAGGGAGGGCAGAACATGCAGAACATGCTTATTTAATACAAGAAGTACAGCTTGCCAGAGACACCCACTCTAAAATTAACTCTGCCATCAAAGCACAGCTTTAAATTTGCCACTGAAGAAGCACCTTCTAAATGACAGAGGAATATTCTGCAGCTACACATTGCTGGGATGTCGCTGCTTCAAGGCTTGGCAGAGGGGAACGTGTTCCAACAGCAGGTTTTTGGGATTCAGGATGCATCACTGCTCCGGTGGGTAAAGGCTGGATAATGAATTAATGGACCACTTTCCATAGCAATGTGATGAGTGGGGAGCACGGACCTGCCAGACAAGATGCGAGGCAGGAAATCCATTTCCCTCCGCTTTTCCCCAGCCACACCTGCCAAGTGCAGGCTGGCAGTTCCTAGGGAGGAGAGAAGGGAGTTCTCCTGTGCCATCCAAACCCCAAAAAAGCCCTTTAAGAAGCAGCACTGGGCTAAGGTGTGCTTGCTAATAAGCAGCAATCTAAATTTCCTGGCAGCTGGAGCATCCTGAGGAGAATCCAGCATGGGAACGGTGTGGTCGGACTGAAGGTTCTCCGTGCACAGAGTAACTTTCTAATGGGTTCAAATCCACGCAGAGGCTTCCTGAGCAACACTCCCTTTCCTTCACAGCGGGACAAGGAGCCAGCAAAGGGAACCATCATTCCACTCTTTATCATTTCACATGCTGCACGGTCGGGACTGTGCTATCAGCACTCCATAATCCCTCTCCAGCCCCAAAATAACCCTTAAGCCAACACGATCACACGTAACAACAGTGGCTGGACAGACCCACCCCTAAAGCCTCACAGCACGGCAAGTTTGCCACAGCCACGTTTTCTCTGGCTCAGGAATCCCCATTTCCATCTTGCCGGGGGTGAAATTTCACAGCTTCCACCCCAGGAATTGCTAAAGCAGACCTTTTCCAGAGGAAAATGTGGACTGCAACTCCTCAATGCCCAGTTTTCTGGGCGGTGACCGTACAGGACGTGGGTGAGAGCTTCAATAAAACAGCAACGAGGCGATTCTTTCCCCTCGTTTTTCCTATATTACTCCTTTTTCCAAGCAATTTCTTTGCCAGGCAGCAAGACTGAATAACACCCTCTACATTCACCCTCTCTGCTCAGTGCTGCTTAAAAATGTGGGGTCTTAACCAGCAGCTTGGCTGCGAGGGGGGTGTCCCCAGGAGCCATCCAGCACATCCCTGAGCATCCTCACAGGGTGCTGGGACAGCGGGGGTGCTGGGTGGGCACGGGGTGCCCCTCCAGCTGGGCAAGCAAGGAGAAATCCCACTCGGGATTGTGCTGCCTCAGGGTTTTACGGCTCCGGACGAGCCCGGCGTGAAGCGCTGGCACTGAGGGATGCTGCAGATGCCCTGGGTTTGTATCAAAACGAAGCATTCCCTGGAAAACGAGTAGGGCCTGAAGGAGAGAAGCAGGGGAGCAGATCCACGCCCTGACAGCTGGGGGGTCTCAGAGGGGCACCCCAGGGCCTCTCACCAGGTGGGTACCCACCCGTGTTACCCACCACGTGGTAGCCCCCCCCGCGACATCCCAACTTTACCTGGGATGCTCCTGGCCAGGTGAGCCACCCATGGGGGGCACACAGCGTTTGGGGGGCACAGGGGGCAAAGCAGCAGCTTTTGGGAATGGGAAAAAAACCCTTCAGCTTTTGGGGGCAAAGAAACACCTTTCGGGAATGGGGGAAAAACCACCTTTGGGGGCAAAGAAACACCTTTCGGGAATGGGGGAAAAACCACCTTTGGGGGCAAAGAAACACCTTTTTGGACACCGCAGCAGCTTTTGGGGGTGAAACCCGGCACATCTGCCCCACCCCCAGCATCCCCCCCGGCTCAGCATCACCCCCAGCCCGCGGTCACGGCGCACGCCCCCCTCCCACCCCAGTATCCCCAGTGCTCCCAGTCCCACCCTGTACCTGCTGCCGCTGGGGAATCCTCCAGCTCGCCGAGCCCCGGGGGAGGGGGAGCCCCTGCCCCGGCACAGGGCGGACGGACGGACGGAGGGACGGACAGAGGGACGGAGGTGGCACCGCCGCGTCCCCGTCCCCGCAGCCGGCTCGGCTCGGCTCGGCTCCGCTCCCCGGGCGGGGCGGGCGCTGCACGGGCGGCTCCGCCCCGACAGCAGCAGGAGGAAAGGAGGAGGAGGAGAGGAGGAAGGAGAAGGCTACTGTAGCCAAGGAGAAGGCTACTGTAGCCAAGCGCTCAGCCCTCTTTGGGGTGTCCCTGCGCATCTCTCTTCGCTGCTAGCGAAGCCCCGAGGGCTCGGGTTTGGGGGAGAAGGGGAAGGCTGGGGGCACCCCTGCCAGGGGAAGAGCATCCCCCCTTTCCCCCTCTCCCTGCCGCTCGGTGCTGTCCCGGAGCTCGGCGGTGGGAGCCCGGAAAGGCTGGGAAAGCGTGGGGCGTTTGGAGCTGTGCCAAACTGTGCCATGGGGTTTGGGAATGCTGAGCCCCAAAAGGGCAGCGAGCACCCAGGAATGGGCAGGGACACCTTCCACAAGCCCTGTCCAACCTTGGACATTCCAGGGATCCAGGGGCAGCCACAGCTTCTCTGCCCAACCTGGGCCAGTTCCTGCCCACCCTCCCAGCCAGCAATTCCTTCCCAATATCCCATCCAGCCCTGCCCTCTGGCAGTTCCTCACATCTTCATCACACATCACCTCCCCTGAACCTCCTCTGCATCATCCCTCTTCCTCCCCTGAACTGGGATATAGGAACGTTGGCCATCCTGGGGAGCAACACATGCATCCACACACACATTCAGAGTGTAATGAAAATAAAACCTAACCTGGAAAACTTCCACAAGCTGGAGCAAATATACAGCCCCTGGGCTGCTCTTAACTGGGCCCCAGTAAATCCCTGCTTGGCAGCAGGGAGCAGAGTGGTCACATCATTCCTAGTTCTGTTTCTGGGGGATTTACAGCCAAGGCAGTGATGTCTCAAAGAGGGAAGGGATAGGAGGGATGTTTCATTCCCACACAGGTGGATGGAGGGGGATAAAAAGGGTCAGGTACAGGTTTAGGCTTTGCAGCCTCCTGATTTCTCCTGCCCTTTCCAACTCACCCTTCATTTCTTTTCCCATTCACCCTCCTCACCTGCACTCGGTCCCACTTCAGATCCTGAGCTCCCAAGTGTGGAGGTGCACCCTGGACCTGATCTGCACCCCAAAGCCACCCTGCTGGGGGGTCCTCGAGTTCAGCACTGGGCAAAGGGGGAGGATGAGTGTTTTGTTGGATCTGCTCCAGGCTCAGGCTTGCTTTCTTCCTGTTGCACCACCACGGGTAACTTGGGGTGAGAAGGATGCCCAGGCCTGCCCAGCACTGGGGGCAAAACTGAACTGTGTCCTGCCTGGGAACTCCCTTTCTTAATGCAAGGTGACAAACCATTTAGCTGAGAGCAACAGATTCAGGGTTTTTTTCTGGAAAGTGGTCATTTTCCACATTTTTGGCCCAGCCCTGAAGGAGTGCACAGTCCAAGCAGTGCAAAAGGAGGGGATGTGCTGTCAAAATAACAAGCAAGTGTGAGACAGATGCCAAGCTCCTCTTTACAGAGATAGACTAAGCCAAGAGGTCCCTGGCAACTGTCTCTCTTCCTGAGAGAGGTAAAATAAGCTGCTGCCTCCACCAGCAGGGAAACCTTGCCTGCAGGGAAAGGCTGGAGCTGAAAAATCAGGATACAGGGGCTGGGCCAAGGTGATGAGCCCTGGGCATAGCAGAGGATGCTGGCAGCTCTTTGCCAAGTGCTTCTCCACCCAGTTCTGCTGACAGCAGGCATTTCAGAATCACAAGCCTCTCAGAGCTGTGATTATCTTAAATCCTGATGAAAATATATCCTAGGAGAGCATTTGATTTGCTGCCTGGTTGTCTGGTCCATGGCAGGGCTTTAGGATGTGTGTTCTGCAGGCTGGAGGGTGGATGGGCAGGGGGCAGGGGGCAGATTGCAGGTGTTTCAAGAGGCAAAGTCATGGCCACGGGTCTTTGTGACTTTGCCAGATTAAGCATCGCTGGTTCGGTGCCTTGTGCTTGTCCCCTTTTAATTTCAGCAGAAAGGCTTCAGCCATTTGTCAGATCAAGGGAAAAATATTTTCTTCTGGCACTGAAAGTGTTCTCCAAACTCCTGAGGTTGCAGTGCAGCTGCTCCCAGTGTCAGCCAGGAGCTCGCTCTCCACATCCTTTTTGCTGAGCAAAAGCCTCCAAAAAGACTCAGAGTTTGCACATTTTCAGAATAGTTCTGTGCCCTGGCCAGTGGGACCCGACACAGGCTCCCACTGCGAGGCAGGGCTGGGCAAGGGTTCATTTCCAAGCCACCTCCAAGAGGAATGATGAGCAGAAGGACCTTCCTTCCCCCCTGCCAGCAGCACTTTGGCTGCTAAAGGCTGTGCAACCTCAAGAAAAAGGCACAAAGCAGCCAGTGGAAGGGATTTGAACACGAATTTTCAGACAGCTACTAGGAAAAGAGATGCAGTTTTGGATGGGGAAAGTCGGTTTCAGATTTAAAAGTTCCTTATCCCGTGCTGAGGACCTTGAATGCTCAACGCTGTTTGAAATATCTCCCTTTGGCACGGGTGGGATTTCTGCTGTGCTCATTGCTCACGTGGATCCCCAGCCACAGTCAGTTCCAAGTGATGCACCCACAAAACCCTCCCTGAAACCCTTTGGACTCCCAGAGACTGATCCCTTTTTAAGCTGCTCCTTTAGGACCCAGCTCAGCTTTAAACCAGGGGTGAGTTTTAGGCATAAACAGATTTCCCACCACATCCTGAAAGCCTTTTGTTATGTGCTTATGGAAGGGGGAAATTCATCCAGAAGGGCCAGTTTTGTTTTCTGGCAGGGAAATCCAAGACTGAAGATCTGGGGATGCAAAAGGGCACCACGTGAAAGTCTCAGAGGAGACTCTGCTGTGGCATTTTGGGGGGGACAGAGAAGGAGGTGCTGCAGCTTCCTCTGAGAGTGGGAACAGAGGGAAGGGGGCAGACAATCCTCAACACAGCATCACCCTCCTCCAAGGGAAAGTGCAGTTTCATCCCCTCTGTAGGTAAAGTCCCTTTTCCTCCCCCCAGGCTCACAGGTGGGAAGTCTTTGCTGGAACAAAGACTTGCCTGAGCCCTCCTGATGATCCAGACATGGCTCTTTTCTGGTATCATAGGATAACCTGTTCCTACCTTATAGAGAGTCATTAAATTTCAGAATGTTTTGGGCTGGAAGGGACCTTAAATCCCTCCCAATGCCACCCCCTGCCACGGGCAGGGACACCTCCCACCAGCCCAGGTTGCTCCAACCTGCCCTTGGACACTCCCAGGGATCCAGGGGCAGCCACA
>JAWWEW010000001.1:1341024-1357982 GCA_035583185.1 Anabacerthia variegaticeps | reverse complement strand
TTGTCCCCAGTCCCTCTCCAGCTCTCCTGGAGCCCCTTTAGGCACTGCAAGGGGCTCTCAGGTGTCCCTGGAGCCTTTGCAGAGCTGTCAGAGCATTTTGGCTGCTGTCTGTGTGTCTGTGCATGGCAATAAAGCCAGCAGAGGTAAATCCCCACTGTGACTGCCCTGCAGGATCCCACCAGCCCTGGGAAGGGGAAGGAAGCCCAGAGAGGGACACCCCATTGTTCTGCCCTTCCAGCCCTCGGGAATGCAGGGCAAACAGAGGGAGAGCAGGGCCTTCCTGTGTTTGTGCTGCAAATGTTTTCATTACAATCCTTTTTCCTAATTCCTTCTCCAAGGTCTTTGTGCCTCCAGTAAGTGTAAGGAGGGTGTTGATTGTAAGTGTCCCCTTAGGCACAATTATTGTATCATAATAGCATTTACAGGGACAATTCACAGAGCTTTTTTGCTGTTACATCCTCTGTATTTCAACCTCTCTCTCACCCTTTTTTTTCCTCCTCAGTCTGCCCCCACAAGGTCCATCTCTGCAGCAGGAGCAGGGTGAGTTTGGGAGCCCTGAAGAGATGTCTGAGGGTGAGGATGTGGATGTTTGGTGTTACCCAGCAACTGGAACCGAAGACACCACTTGCCCACCAAGGCAGGAAACACATTGCCTGTTTGCACAATCCCTGTGTTTGCCTTGTCTGTGGTAGTTTGACCAGCAAGCCCACAGGCCTTTCAGGAGATGAGATGAATGTAGGTAAACAGGAGGAAAATCACTGCCATGGATTATTGGGGCAGGGAAATCAGGTCCCAGCTCCCCTCGGTATTCCCTGATCGCTGCACTGAAGCCTTGCAGCTTGGGGGAGAAAATGTGATGGTTCAAACAGTCATAAAAATAATAAATAACCAAATGAATAAACAAACAAACGAATGTGTAAAAATGTAAATAAATTAATAAATAAAAAGCCTCATTTTGTCCTGGCACAGTCTGGAAGAGAGAATTACAGCCAGCACTCCGTCAGAGTAAAATACTTTGTGGCATGTGATCAGTATGGAATTAGCCCTGAGCACATCTCCACACAGCCCGAGGGGCTGGAAGTCACAGCAAAGGCACTTGAGAAGACAAATGAGTGGGGTTTTTTTTAAACTTTTAGGAGAAATGATCTGGGCAAAGTGATAAAGAGAAGCAGAGGTCTCCTCACCTGATGTGTTTATTGCAAGGGTGCTCCTCGGTGCTGACATACAGGCTGGTTTACATCAGTAAAAGCGCAATATCAAATGACTGAGGTGTGTTGTCAGCTCTGGCACACGAGGTATTTCCTCTCCTTTCCTATCTGACAGAGGGCCAGAGGCTGCCTGTCAAAAGATGGGAAGTTCTGGAGGAGCCAGGAGTTTTTGTGGCCAGGGTGAGGAATGTCCCTCTCTGTCAGGGTTTCTCAGGATGATGAGCGCCCTGTGCCCTCCTGTCCCTCTGAGGGATGGTGCCCTGTAGCAGTGGCTCAGGCAAACAGCTCCTGGACTGGCCCCGCGGCCCTTCAGAGAGCTTGGCTGGACAAACCTGGGGCTGGTGAGTCCTTCCAGAGCCCCCTGGATGGAGGGGAGGTGGGAAGTGGTGCAGGGGACAAGTGTCACTCCTGTACCCCAAGCCTGTGACCTTTCATTTGCTGGCATTTCCCCCCCGTTAAATACACAACTGGAAGTAAGGAAGCCATCCATGACCTCCAGCTCCTGCTCTCAGGAGAGACCTTGGGATAAACACAAGTCTGTGGAGAAAAAAAATAGGCAAAGTAAAAAAATCCCATGTTGCTTCACACATCAGCCTTCACTACCAAAGGTCCTTGAGAGCTGGACACATCCCATCAGTGCAGCAGTAAAACAGAGGGGAACTAAGATCATACTGCAGCTCTTTAGTCCTGGAAGGGACTGTCTAAACACCACCAAGAATTCTTTTCCTGCCTTTTTCAGAGCCATTAAACCAGCATTCTCCTCACTATGTGACAATTCCCTGAATTAAGGTAGTTTAAGGCAGGAAAATCCAGCCCTGGATATATAATTTGTAGCAAGTGAGATAATTCAGGCCTGAAATCCTTTCTCAAAAGGTGCTTTTAGCTGTAGGTGGGAACATCTCTCCACCCACTGCCAGACTGTGGTTAGACAGGACAAGGGGAAATGTCCTCAAGCTGTGCCAGGGCAGGTCCAGATTGGATATTAGGAAAATTTCTTCACTGAAAGGGGGGTTAATCATTGGAAGAGGCTGCCCAGGGATGCAGGGGTGTCACCAGCCCAGAGGTGTCCCAAAAATGAGCAGGTGTGGCACTTCACAGCATGGTTTAGTGAGAATGGTGGGACTTGGTCGAAGGTTGGACTTGATCTTGGAGGTCTTTTCCAACCTTAGTGCTTCTATCACTCTGAATATATTGGGAGAACTTCAGGGCTGGTGGGTAAAGGCATTTCTGAAATAAGGAGTCAAAATGACTGTGTTCGACAGCATTTGCTGGATCCTGGAGAAGACCCACTTAATACACCAGTGAGGGTGAAACAGCAAGGAAAGAAATACACTTTGAAACACGATGCAAGATTTCCCTGCTCTTGTGAGAAGGATCTTTACCAAAAGTGCTTCTGATGCCACCTGGCCAGAAGAGGTGGAGAGGATGAGCATGAAGGGCACACCTTGCCTGCCCCAAAACCCTGGTGGGTTTTGCAGGAGGAGCTCCCATCCCGTCCATAGCAGGAAGCAAACCCCAGCGTTCCCCCGTGTGAACAGGGCTGCTTTGTCTCCTTCTGCTCCCTGCCACTAAAACATTAATCAGAGGCTTTTGGCTGAGCCCTTTGTTCTGCACGGGAAGCTCTGGGCTCCTGGATCACATTCCTGGGGCCGGCACGGGGTGATCTTTATTGACAAAACCCATCATTGATCCAGCTGCCTCCAGGAGGACTTTCACCTGCTCCAGCCACCCTAACGTGGCTCTGGGGGTGGTGTTTGGACCTAAACACGGGCAGGCCACACACAATCCAAGCTTTCACAGCCCTGCCCTGCACCAGTTAATATTAAACACCTCCAGGTGATATCTCTGCATGTCTCCAGCCCCAGAGGAACCTGCCACGTACCTCCCAGAGATTCTTTGCAGGCAGCTGAAATAAAATCTCCTGCAAGCTGCTTGCCTTGTCCCTGAACAAAGCCTCTGTTATCCCAGGGACAAAGGGGGACACCAGCTTTCTGACCATCCCCATGCCAGAGTTTTCAGTTCAAAACCTCACTGCCTGAAAAACATTATATGAATCCATTCCCCCTCTTGCTAATGAAGCAGCAAAAGGTTTCCTTCCTGTCACAACAGAATCATTTGTCATGATGCTGTTCCAGCAGTTTTTATAAATTTCATCTGTAAATTGCTTTTTCCTGGGTGAAATACAGCATCAGCTGTCCAAGCATCAGGAACTGGGCACAGACCAAAGTCAGAGGGGCATTTGGGGGGCATACTCAGCCTGTGAGGGATTTAAGATCTTGGAAACATGAGTCCTCCTTGCAGAACACGTCCTGTGCTGGCCAGAATTTGGGTGAGCCATAGAGTCACAGCTTCATGGAATATCCTGAGTTGGAA
This sequence comes from Anabacerthia variegaticeps, assembly GCA_035583185.1. Lineage (NCBI taxonomy): Eukaryota > Metazoa > Chordata > Aves > Passeriformes > Furnariidae > Anabacerthia > Anabacerthia variegaticeps. The sequence goes on along the minus strand of JAWWEW010000001.1, from coordinate 1,354,401 downwards.
GGGACCCACAAGGATCATCAAGTCCAACCCTTAAGTGGATGAGTCAAAGGGCAGAGCCATCTGTGCTGCCCATCCTTTGCTGGAGCAGCTCAAGATCTGCCTGGCCAAGGGGAGCAAGGACCACTCCAGACTGTGGTGAGAGCAGGGCTGGGCAAAGCAGAGACAGAGTATCCCCCATTGCTCGGCTGGGAACATGGGCTGTGCCCCTGGCTGCAGGGACAGCAGTGTTGGGATGGATTTTACTGGCCTCAGAGGTGGAAGGAGTTTTGCCTTCAACCCCTGGGCTGCCAAATCCGTGGGTGGCTGTGACACTGGGACACTTCGTGCCAGCCCCGGTGGGAAGGAGGCAGCAGCATCTTCTCCAAGCAGCTCATGCTGGGCTCCCTCGAGGAGGGGAGAGTCAATTCAGTCCTGGCAGGTTAAAATAACTCAGGGGTCCCCATGTTCAGAGCATCAGGTTGTCCTTGAGGGAGCACAGGAGGGCAGGGAGAGTGAGACCTACATGTCCTGCCATCACAATGAGCCCAAACCATGTCCCAAGCCAGGTCTGGCCTCATCCTGAAGATGTCATGGCTAGTAAAGCCCACACAAAAATCCCTCTTCAAGCCAGGTTTGGGAAAGCCCCCAGAGTGTTCCTTTTGGCCCATTTCAGCTCGGCAGAGGGTGGATCCCAGGTGAGGAATGTGCTGCCATCCGAGAGGCTCTCTCAGCCCAGGCAGCAGAGAACCTGTTGGTCCCGTCTTGCTTCCAGCTTCCTGCTCCACCTGCCAAGAGCCAGTCCCAGGAGGAGCCATCTCAGCCAGCAGCCTCCTCACCTGCTGGAGTCCTGGTGAGAGCAGAGAAATGTTCAGCCTTCCCTCCTTTGCTCCTGGCACCAGAGCTGCCCTGTCTCCTGCTGGCTTCGTCTCCAGTTTCCTCTCCTCTTCCTGGCCTCAGAGGTTTTCCCTGCTCTGAATCTCCCTGGGGTTTCTGATGCTGTGAACACACTTCTCCATCCTCTTGCTGCCAATCCTCCAGCCCAGAAGTGGTTGCATTTCCCTGGCAGACACCCCACACCCCAAGTGGGGTCAGCAGCCACCCCAGAAATCCCCACGTTCTTCTATGCTATGGTGCAAATCCCCCCATTTCCAGCAGATGTGGAGCAAGGGAATCTCCCCTCCTTGGGCTGGATTTCACCCTCCTGGTTTGCAGGACAGGCCAGAGATATTTGCTTTGCCCCTGAGGTAACGTCTGGGGTGGAAAGGTTACGATAAGGATGCTTCCAGAATTTGTGTTGCTGGGACCAGCAGCCACCCCAAGCTGTGCTGGGCCCTGGGGCTGCAAGGAGGAAAGCAAATATTATCTCACAGAGGCGTCAGGAGCTGCTGCTGCTGCTGCTTTCAGATGCTGAGCCCATCCAGAGAGAAATCCTCCCTGGATAGCTGGGATTCCTCCCACAGCGGAGGGGTGAGAGGAATAACATTTGGGAGAGGAACACACCCTGCACACCAGGGAGCAGCCAGACCTCCCGGCCACAGATGGTTCCCATCAACGTGATTCTTCTCGTGTTAATCACAAAACAAGCTTGAGATGTATTTTTATTTCAGAGCTAAGAGGAGGAAAAAAAGAACTCTGACATGACCCCCTGTTTTCTGACCTCCCTCCCCGCTTGGCCTCTGCCCTGAGCACGCACAGAAAATTCATTTCATGTTAAAGGCAGGTCCCTGAGACCAAAAAGTGTTGGGGTGGTTCTTCCAGCTCTTCCTGACCTGAAAATTTATGCTCTTCAAGCTGGAAATGGAGGTGAAGATCTGAGGGCAGGACAAAGCATCCTCTGGTGTGCTCTGGGCTGTTCCTCAAGGGGTGGATGGTACTGCAGTGTCTGGGGGGGTGTCACCAGGGGTGTCACCAGGGGTGTCCAGCACAGAGGACCTGCCTGTGCTGCCACTCTCCCCTTTTAAACCTGCTTCGTGCCTCAGGAGGAACTCCTGAGCTAATCCATGCCTGAAACCACCACATGTTCTCAGGAGCATTTTAGCTAAAAAAAAACACCCAAAATAGTGATACAAACTGCATCAGTGGGAGGATTGGGGATTAACTGTGCTCAAAAGATGTCCCTAAAGCCCTGCTCTGTGGAATTGCCAGTCGTTCCTCCATGGCCTCCCTGACATGTTGGATGCCATGGTTCCTCAGACCTGCTGTGATGGAGCTACCAAGAGACACTCCTTGGCCTATCCCAGGACAAGTTTCCAAGGATGGGCATGGGTTAGGGATGGGACACCTCTCCCAAATGATCAGCTGTTGGCCATCTGAAAGGAGACAGATGGAGACAAGACCAGGCAATGACTTTTTCTCATGGAATGTCACTTCTGTCCCATGGTGGTGGCCCTGCTAGAAGCAACCCTGTGAGGTGGTGACTTGTCAGCTCAGTGGGTGCCATTAGTAGGAATTTTCTTTCAGGTGGATCTTCCCGGGACATTTACACCCTCTGGATGAGTCTGGGCATCCCCCCCCTCCTCTCTGGCAACTCCCTGGAGTGACTCAGGACATGCACACACTGACTCATCACAATCTCCCAGGAGGGTTGGACTTCCCACGCTCTCCAAGACTCCAAGACAGGGTGGTGGGAGGAGGAAGATGCTCCACTTGGCCTCCCCTGGGTCTCCAGGACACGTCAGAGGGGATTGCAGACACATCAGCAGGGTGGGGAAGCCAGGGCAGGCTGGGACAGCACACAGACCTTCTCCTGGGCAGGGATGGACAGAGATAAGGGGATGTGGTCTGGGAGCTGCTGCCCAGCACGGGAGTGGATTGGGATCCTGCTGGGAGGAACCTGCACTCGACCTCCAGGGCTCAGGGGCTGCTCTGCTGGGGAGCTGGGACTTAAAGGGTCATCCAGACAGGTAACTGGCCATCCTAAAGTGGATCTCCCTCGTGCCATTGCACATTGCAGTATGTTCCCTTCCAGGCCACAGATGGGCTTCAGGATGCACCCCAGGTGTTCCACCCAAAAGATCCCATGATGGGAATGTCTTTGCATCCTCAAGGACCTCTTCTTTCCTGGTGGGACCAGCCCTGACACATCTCAGGGACAGGCACCCCATCTTGGCTTCCCCCGTGGCCAAGTCTGTGTCTTGCTCATGTCCATCACATTGGGATGGTCAGGAAGTCCTGGGGTCACAGAGCAGCTGCAGAGATGGGTCAGTCACTGTCCTTCTCCTCCAGAACCCACCCTTGACCCTCCTTCCCCATCCCACATGGGCTGCAAACAGCCCAGGAGAAACCCCAGTGAGGCCAGGACACAGAATCATACAATATTCTCAGTGGGGAGGGACCCCTAGGGACCATCCAGTCCAACCCCCATCCCTGCACAGACACACCATGTGGATTCTCTAGTGTCTCACAAAGGGTTCTGCTCATCTTCACAGTGACCCCCCCATGGGTTATTTAAAGCTTCTCCCTTCCTGCCCAGGCTCGCCAGCTTTCACAAAGCTACTGCCCACTGAGTGTGTCTCAAACTGGCTCCAGAAGTGACCTGGGAGGGGACAAAGAAGCAGCCAGGGAGCCCTGCCGAGCCTTGTTGTCCCCTCCCAGCAGCAGCAGAAAGGATGTGCTGGGCAGAGCCCAGGCTTGGAGCTGCCCACTAAAGATTACAGTCCTCCAGATCAGGAGGATTGGAGGAGTCAATCCCATTTAAGCCTTTCTATTTAAAGGAATGAACTCTCCAGGGAAAAGCAGCCTGAGATTAGAAACTCACAGGATTTCCTCACATTCCAGCCATCAGGCAGAGATTCAGCCCGGGGGGTGGCTGGTGATGCTCCCAGAGCAGGAATCCTGCACCCCAGCAGGGTTACAGCTGCATCATGCTGTGCAGCTCCACCACAGGACCAAAAGCCACCCTCAAAGCTGGTTGCTTGGGAGAAGAGACCAACCCCCCCAGGTCTACCCTCCTGCCAGGTAGAAATGATTTGTTTAGTGGAAGAAAACAAAGGATGAGACATCACTGCCCATAAATATGTAGGGAGTGTGGGGAGGGAAGGGGTAGGAAATAACTGGGGAGAGAAAAATATGACAGAGATGACTCCAGGACGGTGTGGACCAGCCTGGTGATGGCTCTGAGCAGCAGAAGGTCCTGCTCAGGGCAGCCAGGATCTTCCTTTCCTCCCAAAGAAAGGACCTGGGGAATCCTCAGGAGCTCAAGGAGGAGCCCAGCAGGCTCTGGGAGAGGTTCCGTGCCCTAGTGCAACTGAGAGAGAGATTTCTTTTGCTGTCCAGTGCTCCCACCGTGTGATGGGGCAGCTCTCCCCAGGATTTCAGAATTGCCCTCCTTTCCAGAGCACACATCTGGCAGCTGGGAGGGCGTGGGGACCTCAGGGCCTCTCAGACACAGCTGCTGCCAGCTGGGCCAGCGACCCTTCTGCTCCTGGGCTGGTCCTGCACCCGGTGACTCCTCCTCGTTCTTTCTGAGAGGTGCCTGAAAATCTGCAGGTGCAGAGAGGGGCTGGAGCTCTCCCTTGGAGGGGATGGGATGAGATGGAAATTCCTGCCAGGATGAGTCACGTTCCACGTGCTGACTGCGCCTGGAAAAGCCACCAGTGGCAACTGCTCCCGTCCTGCTGTGGGGCTGGGGAGAAGGGCTCCCCCATTCCTTTGGCATCATGCTTTTTTCTGGCTTGCTTTTGGGATCCTGGGGTTCTTTTTGTCCCAGCATCGCACCAAAGGCCTGGTGGTGTTTGCACTGTGGGGCTGGGAGAAGGAAAGAGGGAAAGGATGTTTTTGGAGGAGCCAGGCTGGTGTAGGAGTGATTCCAAGTGGTCACCCACAGGGACTCTCAGCCCCTCCAGCCCCTGGGTTAGGGGTAGGACTGTTGCATGGGAGCAGGCAGGTGGTGGGCAGTGCTGTGGAAAATGCTTCCAGGCTCCAGACATTTCTAGTCTAAACATAGAACCGTGGAATCACAGGATGGTTTGGGTTGGAAGGGACATTAAAGCCCATCCAGTCCCACCCCCTGCCATGGGCAGGAACACCTTCCACCAGCCCAGGTTGCTCCAAGTCCCATCCAGCCTGGCCTTGGACACTTCCAGGATGGGGCAGCCACAGCTTCTCTGCCCAACCTGTGCCAGGGCCTGCCCACCCTCCCAGCCAGCAATTCCTTCCTGATATCTCATACAAATCCACCCTCTTTTGGTTTATAACCATTGCCCCTCATGCCATCACTACTCCCCCTGACAGGGAGTGCAGCAGGGGGATACAGATGTGGCAGAGATGTGCCCCCTTCTCCCGGGTGCTTTTCATTCATCACTCATTCCAAACATACAAATTCACCTTTTTTTTCCCCCCGTCGTGCCCAGGCACACAAAGAACATCAGTGGAAAATGATTCCTTTCCTGAGTGAGCCGGGCTGGATCAGCTGACTGGCGTGGCTGGAGTAAATCTCGTGGTAACACAGCTTGAAATGTGCAGCAGTGGCTGCCTAAGCCTTTCCATTTATAGGACAGAGAAGGGAGCCCAGGGGATGGAAATAAACTGCGTGGGGTTTAGAGGCAGAACAGGGGAAACAGGCTGGGGTGCACAGGGTGGGTGGGAGGGATGCAGGTGTGGAGTGGGGCTGATGGACCATCACTGACTGCTTCCTTCTGTCAGTGTGCCGAGCAGGGGGCAGGGGAGGCTGTGCTGCCCACGGAGCTCCGGGCACAGGCGAAAGGCACAGGGGTTCCTTCAGGAAAGCAAAACCCCAGAGGGAGCAGCTTTGGTTTGGGATGCAGTGTTGGAGTGCTTGCTGAAGTGTGGAACCACCTCCCTGGCTCAGCCTGGCTCATCTCTGCAGCCCCTCATCTCAGCACCCCGTTGCACAGGAGCAGAAATCTGGCTCTGGAATAAATCCCAGCTGTCTCCCAGACAGGGAGCAGCGCTGCCTTTCCCTGGGCCAGCTGCCATGCCATGATAAAGCAGATCCTCCCTGCGAGGCGAGACCCAGAGCTGCTGCTCCTCGGGCAGGCAGCGTGGTGCTGAGCTGTGCCAGGGAATAACACATGCCTCCAATGTCCCCTTCATTCAGCACATCCCTGCGGGAGGCAGCGTGTCCTTAAGGAAGGTGGGCAGGAGATGTGTGCACAGGCACTCAGCTGGCTGGTAAATCACCCCAGGCAGGCCGTAGGAATCACGGCAAGCTCTAATTGCTCTGTCCTGGATATATATGGGATAAAACTCACCGCTTATCCCAGTGCAAGGGGCTCTTAGAGCAGCTCTGTTACTCTGTGGGGATTTTCCGGACTGCCAGCAATTGCAAAGTCAGGAGAGGAAGTGATCTGAGCAGGAACTGCTCCTGAGGTTTCATTTAAATCCCCATTCCCTGAGCATGAATGTTTCCTGTCAGATCTGTTGGGGGGTTTGGGTCCCTCGGGGGGTTGCTGGCATTTGCAGCAGCACTGCTGGGGCTGTCAGCTCCAATCACACTGGGCACAGCTCAGGGCTCACCACTGACTGCCAAACCTTTGGTCTCCATCCAGGTCAGATCCAATTAATTAAAGGAAATAAAACACTTCCCTACAAGCCAAACCCCCCTTTCTGGTGGTTGTTTCTGGATCAGAGCTGAGGGGAGACCATGTGGGTATTCCTGATGGTTCCAGCCTTTTGTTGTGCCCAGTTGCCAGCACCTTGTAAGAAGTCAGCCCTTCCCATCCCTGCTGAAGGGATCCCTTATTCCTTGGGTTGGGCTGTGCATCCTGACACATCCCTTAAGGACACCTGGATGTGCCCCAGAAGCAAATCTGGCACCTCATGGCACAGTGATTAACAGCTCTGGCAAGGGAGGGCATCACATCCCCCTTCCCAAGATAGCGACTGATGCTGAAGCACATTGGGATACCCAGAAGATTCCTGGACCTTCATTTTTCCACCCAAAAGGAACAACAATCCAGAGGAGGGAAAAAGTGTTGCACAGCAGATACAACCAACACCCTCACCCAAACCAGGCTGTGACTTTATGGCTCTGTGATTTCCTGGGAGAGAGCAGCTCTAAGTCCCTCCTCTCCCTCCAGTCCTTCTGCCAGGGTTCCCCTGAGGGTCCATTCCCTGCCTATCTTTCTCCTGCTGCATGGGAAAGAGGGAGTTCAGACAGACCTCGTGGCAATTGGGATTTGGGCAGCCTGGAGAACCCTCTTCAGGAGAGGAGGATCCTGCGGGTGGCCCAAAGAGAAGGAGAAGGACTCCCCCTCTCTGCTCCCTGGCAGAATAGCATCTTTTAAACTGGAACCTCGAAAGGCAAAGGCTTCCGGCACCACTTCAATGCTGTCACAATTTGGCGTCCTCATGTGATTATCCATCCTATTATCACCCTATTTCTAGCGATAACTCTAATAAATCACATTATAAATAACACTTTGCTAAGTCTGGGTGTCTTTCCCGTCAGATAAAGCAGGACAGAATGTGAGAGCCCAGCATTCCTGTCCTGTTAAACGGGAATGGTGTTTCCTGGCAGGCAGAGCCAGGTCAGTGCCTGTTCCTCCTCCCACTAGGCCAAATCAAGAAAGAAAAAAAGACCTAAACAAACCTTCATCGTGTCCTTGTTCTTCCATCCTGCACAGGTACAGGAGAGACAAAATATTTCATTCTGCATAGATGAACTGCTTGATCCTAACGTGCAGATGAGACTTTGGTTACATGAAAGACAAGCAGAAGTAAAACAAATTATTCAGAGCCACTTGGCTATGAAAAAAAAAAAAAGTGCAGCTACAATTAAATCAAGGATAGAACTGAGCTTCTGGGAGCTCCAGGTAAGTTAAGGCAAAGCAGGGCTGGCAAACCCCATTCCCAAGGTCCTGCAAACCCCATTCCCAAGGTCCTGCAAACCCCATTCCCAAGGTCCTGCAGACCCAGCTGGAGCTGCTGAATCGCACCCAGCCCAGCTCTGGCTCTGCTATTTTTAAATCCATCTGTTTCCACTGCTCTCTCTCTTGCTTCAGTGCAGCCTTTTCCACACTGACACTTTCAGCCCAGAAATCCTCCCAAATATATCCTTATTGTCCCAAGTGTACACACATCAGCTCTGCTGGGGACCAGAGGGAGCTCACAGACAGCAGCACAGGAATAGTGCTGTTTCTTGTGGGTTTCTGGCCCTTTTTGAAGCCTGGGAAACTTGGCCACAGCCACCCTCAGCCAGAGGTGTATTCCCAGTGCAGGATTCAGGGCACGGGAATGGAGCTGGGACAGGAGAGGGAACCCCTGGGGGTTGTAAAGGCTGGGGAAGGTTTTTCCCCCTGATCCCACCCACAAGGACACTGGTCCTGCTGCCCCTGGGGTGCAGGGGTGGCATCAGGGCACAGATTGGCTCTTTATCCAAGGCAAGAGCACTGAGCTTTTCCAGCTAATGGGAGAGCACAGGTACTGAGGAGCTGCTGGAGCACAGGGTGCCATCACACCCAGTACTTCTCATGGATCTATTGTCACTGCCTCTCCACCAGCCCTGCAGTGCCCAAATGGTTCCCACAGGGCTTTTTGGGTGACTCCCCACCCTCCTGCCCAGTGACACACCTGCCACTTCAGAGTCCTTCCATGGGGTGACCACAGACCTTCCTGCAAACTCCAGGGCACAACTCCCCCCAGGAAAGCTTCAGGCAGGGGCAAATGCCCTGATTTATGGTACGTGGTGAATCAGTGACAGAGACCAGAGTGGATTCGTTCTGCATCTCACATTTTATGAACTTGCCTGCAGCACATCCAGTTATTCTATTAGCTGGGATTAGGGAGGAAATCATAGTTCAATATTTAATTAATCAAGACTGGCACCATCACAGAGACTGAAGATATTTCTGCATTTGGAAAATGAAGACCAAAAGGGGGGAAACCCAGCTAAGTACGTTGTTCTGCTGTCTTTAATTCCCAACTGGATGAGGCTGAGCCAGATCCATGCAGGAGAGGAGGAGGGCAGCTGGAAGGGGCTTAGACTCTCACGTGCCCTTCTAGCCACACATCCCCTGGGTACCAAACCAGGGGGGATCCCAGGGGGACACAGGGCTTGACGTCAAAGCCAACAGAGGCCAGAAGTGCCAATGATTTCAAAGACTGAATCCGAGCCATTTGTGCAGGCCTGGGAAACATCCAGCATCCCCCTGAAAGGAATCAGGAGTGAAACAACAGCCCTCATTCATCCATCCATCCCTCCTGCCCCACCTCTCCCACACTGCCCAACCACCTCTGCCCCGGGCTGAACAAGAGACCTTCTGTGCAAACCCAAATTCACCACCACTGGTGCCTCCTCCAGTGCTGGGAAGAGCCTCAGAGCAGGGGGCTGTGCAGGAGATGGTTCACATGCTGGGGTTGGACCGACAGAGGGGATGGTGCTGCCTTTGGGACATGCAGGGAGAGGCAGCTCCTGCATCTCCTGCCACTGTGGGAAGCAACCAGCTCCTTCCTTAAAGCAAAATCTGGGTGTCCACCTTGGAGAAGGGGCACCATCGTGGTCCCACAGGCTACAGAAACACAAAGCAAGAGCCTGTTCCTGCCCGGGCTTTCTGACAGACTAACGAGGAGCAGGGAAAGCAAACAGGGGCTGGAAGGGGCAGGTACCAGTCTGGCTGTGAGATCCATCTCTGCTGGGTGAGATTTGAGCTGGGATAATCCCCAGGGCTCCTCTCTGCTTCAGAACAGCTGCACAGAGCAGCTCCACAGCCCAGGGTACCACAGCACATTGTCCAGGGAGGGAGAAGGTGCCTCTGTGACTCCCTGTAAAGCCCTCAGCATCCTTTTGGACAGGGAAAGCACCACAAGCCAGCGGTGCAGGAGTCCTGCTTTGACTCCTGCTCTGATTCTTGTGTGCCTCAGTTTCCCCAACTCCTAAGCCAGGACAATCAGCCTCAGCCTAACTCATAAAATCCTTGACCATCTGCAGATGTGATGGGTCAGCTCTTCCCCCGTGGGACTCAGCTGGCAGATGTTGAGCCTTCCATCTCCCCTGGAATAGCTGTGGAGCTTCCCCTGCTCCAGGAGCCATATTTTCTGTTCTTACTGCCACAGAAATCTCCTGACTATTCCCACAACTAAACACTCCAGTGAGTTTCCAGACCCATTTGGGAAGAGCAGGAAAAACCTTCTGAGATTAAACACTTTTGCTTACAATACAGAGTCTTCACAACATCTTCATCAGCATGTTGTAAATATTTACACATATATATATATATATATATTTATGTGGCTTTCTCTTCTGAAATTAACATAATTCTCCTTGACACGTGAATGTGGCTCTGCAACAGAAGCAGCCCAAAGCCTGGAGCTGTGGCAGGACAGAGACCTGACCTTGGAAAGGCCTTGAATGTGTGGACACAACCCCTTGGCCGCTGGAATTCTGTGTCAGTGGCTCCTCCTGAAGCTCCCACGAGCAGGCGTCCCTCTGCAAGAACAACCAGGGTTGCATCATGTGGGCTCCTTGAATATTCCAGAAATCCTGCCACCTCTTTCCTGCCAAATTTTCCCTGGGAATCTCTACAGTAGCCAGGAAAAACATACTGCAGTTTTCTGCTGGCTACTTAGCTATGATCTTCCCAATCCGTGTATTTTAAGCAGACAGGAGTATCCAGGCTAAGTAGGTTTGATGTGTGGGGACATAGGAAAGATGTCCCTTTTTATTAAGGGTTCCCCATGCAGAATCAGGATTCTGGGACATGGGAAACTTCAAACAGAGGGAAGTACATGGTTAAATGTATTGCAAATTATATGTGACATTGTGTGTCACAAACCGTATCAGGAGTGGCATTAAAGTTACGCAAAGCACTGAAAAGCATGGAAAGGCCTAATTAAATTAATCTGGGTAACTCTAACTTGAGCTCAGCTTATGACACCCACTCATGCCCCACCAGATCAGCACAAGGTGCCCAGGGCTGGGGTAACCGAGAGCCTGTGGTCCCTTGGAAATCTGGGAAGGATGAAGTCCCTTCTCCTGTTTGGTTTTAAACTAAAAGAGAGATTTAGATGGGATATTGGGAAGGAATTGGTGGCTGGGAGGGTGGGCAGGGCCTGGCCCAGGTTGGGCAGAGAAGCTGTGGCTGCCCCTGGATCCCTGGGAGTGTCCAAGGGCAGGTTGGAGTTGGGCTGGTGGGAGGTGTCCCTGCCCAGGGCAGGGGTGGCACTGGGGCGGTTTTAAGGTCCTTCCCAACACGAACTATCCTGTGATTCTGTGATTCCTGTTTTATCGCTCTGGGCAGCTTTTCTGCTGATTCTGGAGGAGCAGAGAAGACAAAGAGGCTGCCAAGCCCCTTCCTGCACATCCCTTTGCTTACACATCCCAGCACGTGGGCGAGGAGAGCTGGACACGCCGTTTGGTCCTGCTGGAGCCCTGCCCGGTGCAGGGGGCTGGCCGAGCCCAGCGTGTCATTCCTGGCGTTCATCCCTCCCCTTCTTTACTGGCGTTCATCCCTCCCCTCCTCCTTTCCTGGGATTCATCCCTCTCCTCCTGCTTTCCTGGGGTTCATCCCTCCCCTCCTGCTTTCCTGGAGTTCAACCCTCCTCTTCTTTCCTGGGGTTCATCCCTTCCCTCCTTTTTTCCTGGGGTTCATCCCTCCTCTTCTTTCCTGGGATTCATCCCTCCTCTCCTCCTGCTTTCCTGGGGTTCATCCCTCCTCTCCTCCTTTCCTGGGTTTCATCCCTCCTCTCCTCCTTTCCTGGGGTTCATCCCTCCTCTTCTTTCCTGCCTGTTTGAGGCCGCTGGAGCTGCAGCATCCCAAACCCCCGGGGCTCTCCCAGCCTGCCCTGGAGATGGCCCCGGAATCCACACGTGGGGCTGACGTGGCTGAAAACAAACCACTTGCTGTGCCTTTTGGCTCATTTTTGGGTGGATCCAGACAGCCCCTGGCACGGCGAGGCAGAAGGGAGGGGTGGGCAGTGGAGATCACCGCTCCAAGGCACTCAGTGTGGAATCACCAAGGTTGGAAAAGACCTCCAAGCCCGTCGAGTCCAACCATTAGCCTGACACTCCAGCCAGCCTGGACAGGGTATCCCGCAGTCCTGACTCCCTTGGATTGCCATGCTCCCAAACCTGTGTCAGTGTGCCCTCCCAGCTCCCTGCCCAGGGATGGCAAACTCCTGCCCCATCCACAGGCAATCCATCTGCTCTCCCTATAGCCTGGCTCCCAGGACAGTCTGGGATGTGGGGGCTTGGAATCCGACCTGCCCTCAGCCCTGCTGGACCTCGAGGCTGCACAGATGCCATTCTTTCCACCCAAAAGCACCAGAGGAATTTCCCACCCTCCCTTGCCTCGATAGGTTGGCTGGAAATCCTGTGGATTTTGAACTTTTCTCTGGCAGTATTAAACAGGGATTACAAACAGGGGAGTCTCTCTCCTCTACGCCCTGTGGGAAAGCTCTGGCCTCTCCAGCCTTTCCTCCCTCAGTGCATCATGGCAACCCTGTGTGATGCCAGGGATGGGCACTTTGCCCACCTCCACAGATATCAGGCCCTTTTGCTCTTCCTTTTTCTCCTCCACCACATCTGGAAGCAGATCAGTGTTTTCAGAGGATCCACAGGCTGAGTTTGCACCTTTAGGGTGAATAAACCCAGCCTGTGACCTCCCAGAAAGCCAGGGGCTGGCATGGCCAGGGGCTGGCACAGAGGAGTTTGGCTGGCCTGGCTGCAGAGCAGACAGACCCAGGGGACACAGCCTTTCAGCTTCACTGCCAGCCTTTGTGTGCTCACACAAAGCTGGGCTCCCCCAGCTCCAGCCAAACCAGGAGCTGGGCACTGCTGCAAAGCAGAGAGGGGGGAAAGGGCTGGGATCCCACCCGGCTGAGGGACAGCCCTGCCAGCAAAGCCACTGCTCCGGATTCCTCGAGCTGCAGGGATGAGCCCAGAACGCCAGAGCAGGATGTTGCAGGGAGGAAATTAAAGTGCCAGCCCTGGACTTGTGCCTGAGCTGAGCCAAGGAGCAGAATCCCCCCAAATCCTCGGAGGGTGGGCACCCAGAGAAGCAGGTCTGACCTGCTCTGGATGGGGTTTGCCTGGAGGGGAGTGACAGTGTTGGAGGGCTCCTGGGAACTCACCTGAGACTGGAATCAGCCTCCTGCTGCCAGCCCTGCCTTCCAGGGCTCTGCACATGGAGCTGGGACATGGCCAGAGGAGTGTGGGGAGTGGCCAGCAGGGCAAGGGAGGGGATTCTGCCCCTCTTCTCTGCCCTTCTGAGTCTCCACCTCGACTGCATCCAGCCCAGGGGTTCTCAGCACTGGAGTCCTCAGCGCTGGGAAGATGTGGAGCTGCTGGAGCAAGTCCAGAGGAGGCCCTGGAGCTGCTCCAGGGCTGGAGCCCCTCTGCTCTGGAGCCAGGCTGGGAGAGCTGGGGGGGTCACCTGGAGAAGGGAAGGGTCTGGAGAGACCTGAGAGCCCCTTGCAGTGCCTAAAGGGGCTCCAGGAGAG
>JAWWEW010000001.1:1303463-1333500 GCA_035583185.1 Anabacerthia variegaticeps | reverse complement strand
AGTCCTGAAGAGGAAATCCCAGTGTGGGTTTGGGATTGCTGCACCCCGGGGGAAGCCTTGGTGCAGGTGCTCTGCCCACCACTGGAACCACGGATTGGGTTTATTTGGAAGAGCCCCTGGGATCTCTGAGTGCTCCACGATGGTGCTGATGGTGAGTCCTTCTTGTCCAGCAGGTCCTGGGAGCCGCCGGAGCCATGTGGATTGTGCTGGGGGTTGCCCTGTGTGGCCTGGCCGTGGCCGTGCCCTCGGAGGACAGGAAGCTGAGCGACAAGGCCACCACGCTGGCCGAGCGCAGCACCACGCTGGCCTTCAACCTCTACCACGCCATGGCCAAGGACAAGGACATGGAGAACATCCTGCTGTCCCCCGTGGTCGTGGCCTCCTCCCTGGGCCTCGTGTCACTGGGGGGCAAGGCGGGCACGGCGTCGCAGGCGAAGGCGGTGCTGAGCGCGGACAAGCTGAACGACGAGTACGTGCACAGCGGGCTGTCCGAGCTCCTCAACGAGGTGAGCAACAGCACCGCCCGCAACGTCACCTGGAAGATGGGCAGCCGCCTCTACGGGCCCGCCTCCATCACCTTCGCCGACGACTTCGTGAAGAACAGCAAGAAGCACTACAACTATGAGCACTCCAAGATCAACTTCCGCGACAAGAGGAGCGCCCTCAAGTCCATTAACGAGTGGGCAGCGCAGACCACGGACGGGAAGCTCCCCGAGGTCACCAAGGACGTGGAGAAGACAGATGGGGCCCTCATTGTCAATGCCATGTTCTTCAAGCGTAAGTTCCATCTTCAGTTCTTGACACGGGTGACCCCAAACCCACCCTGAGCCAGCACACAGAGCCATGGAAGGGTTTGGGTTGGAAGGGGCCTCAAAGTTCATTCAGCAGCCCAAAGGGAAGGTGGACAAATCCTGTGTCCACTGGAGGCTCTTTGCCAGATCATGGAATTACCACCCATTCCCTTTTCTTACTGGATTTCTCTCTCTCCTGCAGCTCACTGGGATGAGAAGTTCCATCATAAGATGGTGGACAACCGTGGCTTCATGGTGAGCCGTTCCTACACCGTGGGGGTGCCCATGATGCACCGCACAGGTAAGGTGCAGACCTGCCCCACAGCTGGAACCCCCCAGTTGTGCTCGGTGCTGCTCCCGTCCCCAGCTCTCCAGCTGCTGCCCACATTGTTCTGCCTCCTGGCAGTGCGGGAGAACAAAGCAGGGTGTGTTTGTTCTGCAAATCCAATCTCTCTGGGAGCAGAGAATCCATGTTTACTATTGGCTGCTAGGAACAAACCCTGGCTCGTCACACCAGTGAGAGCCACAGACAACGCCAGCAATGCGGGACCGGTTCCAAAATGCTCCAGACTCACTTCCTTCACTGGTCAGGGGAAGGTCTAGGGTGAATTCCCCACGAGGTTTGTGTAGCTTTGCCTCTGCTCCACATCTCACCATTTCCTGCTTCTGATTTCCAGGTCTCTACAATTACTATGATGACGAGACAGAGAAGCTCCAGGTGGTAGAGATGCCACTTGCTCACAAGCTCTCCAGCATGATCTTCATCATGCCAAACCACGTGGAGCCTCTGGAGAGGGTTGAGAAGCTGCTGAACAAGGAGCAGCTAAAGACCTGGGCTGGCAAGATGAAGAAGAGATCAGTGGCCATCTCGCTGCCAAAAGTCGTCCTGGAAGTCAGCCACGATCTTCAGGTAAGGGAGGTCCTTAAGGACAACAGTTCTTTAGGATGGGAGGGCAGGCAGAGGCATGATGGGCTGTCATCCCTCCTCCAGCAGCCATGGCTGGGAAGGACTGTGCTGTGTCACCTCTGGGAGGGTGGCTCACCTCGTTTCTCCTCCTAGAAACACCTGGGTGGTCTGGGCCTCACAGAAGCCATCGACAAAACCAAGGCTGACCTGTCCAAGATCTCTGGCAAGAAGGACCTTTACCTGTCCAACGTGTTCCATGCCGCGGCTCTGGAGTGGGACACAGATGGGAACCCCTACGATGCCGACATCTACGGCCGTGAGGAGATGAAGAACCCCAAGCTCTTCTATGCTGACCACCCCTTCATCTTCATGATCAAGGACACTAAAACCAACTCCATCCTCTTCATCGGCCGGCTCGTGAGGCCCAAGGGTGACAAGATGCGGGATGAGTTGTAGTTGCTTGGTTGTTTTGTTGGGTTGGGTTTTTTTTACTTTTTCCCAGAGCTTTGGTTTGTGTGTGTTTGTAGCGGGCGATTTCGAAAAAGGGGAGACGCTCTTTTGTATCCTTCTCGAACCATGGGTGCTATTCAGACCAGGGTGCATCGTGATGAGAAACCAGCAGACACTTTACCTCACCCCAAAGTCCTTGTTGCACAAACCCACCTCCGGAGAGGATCAGGGGAGCCTGGCACAAGAGGGGCACTGGGAGTGGAAGGGAACTGGCATCCTCGGTGCTGTGGCCAGGTGGAAGCCCAGCTCTTCCCTGCACTAGTTCAGCCTCCTGCTCAATGGCTTGCTGCAGCCACCCGCCCTTCATCCCAAATGCTTCCATCTATCTACCTGCCACTTGCTTTTCTCCTGCTTGGATGCCCTTGGCACTGCTGCGGAGCTGCTCTGGCTGCTTCCTTGCTTCTCCCTTTTCTCCTCAGTGGTTTGTAACAGCACCAAGGGCCAGTTGTGCAGTCCAGCTCCTCCACAGCCCTGGGAGCAGAGCAGAACAGGGAGAGAATGGAGATTTTATGGAGTTGTGCCCTTCTGCCCTGCCTAACCCAGGCTGGGTGAGTGCTGGGTGCTTCACCCACAGCAGTTCATCCTTAGGCAGAACACCAAGGCCAGCTTGATCAACACTTCAGCTGCCTGCTGGTTTAAGTGCCTGTTTGAACACAGAGCTGTGGAGCTGCCTGTGCTCCTCTGCTGCAGCCCCCTGCTATTTTAGCTCCCTGGTTGCTGGCCTGGAGAAGGGATGGCTCAAAACCAAATGTATTTATAGTTATTTATGTCTCACCATTAGCAAGTTCCACAGCCTGAGCCAGCCTAGACTTGGAGGCTGTTCCTGCCTTCTTTTTAAAGGATATCATCAGGTTAAATGCTATTGAAATAAGGAATGGATGGGATCCCACCAGCATTCCAGCAGGTGCCAGGTAAGCCTTGCCACGCACTGAGAGGCACCACAAGGCAAACACCAGGATTATTGGAATGAGGGAAATCTCTGCATCCCAAGGGAGGTGCCTTCAACCACGGAGCGACCCCATGGCTTTGCTTTGTGTTCCCCTGCCCATTTCCTTGCTGTCTTAGAAGCCCAGAACTGCATGTTCCCAGTGTCCCTGCTGTGCTGGGAGGCAGGAGGCGATCCCAGGGAGGCAGCCAGAGCCCAGCACTCCTGGCCACTGCTCTGAGTCAGCACTGACCCCACACGCTGTAGGTGGTTCTGGAGGATGGGGAGGGGGGAAAAAGGGGTGGGCAAGGCAGGAACACACTGTGGGATGTTGGGAGTAATTTGCATCGTGTGGATGCAAGTGTCTGAGGGCTCTTATTGTCTGTTCTTGTGCCACACAGTGACAGTTGTATAATTTTGCAATAAAACTTTTTCAGTGAAGCTCTGGCAGTTTGGGTGGAGACTCTTCAAACAAACCTAGGGAGGGTTCCTTGCCATCCTGAAATCAAGACACCTTTCTTAATGTAATTATGGGAAAAAATTACACTTCGTATACAGCAACAGGTGAATTCCCATGACATGACAATCCTGAAAAAAAGAACACTTCTAGCAGGCCAACTTTTCATTTCACTTGGAATTTTTTTTCTCCTGAAACTAAGGATCTGACATTCCCCCTGGAGTAGCAATATTGAAAGTAAGTTAAAACCTTCCTCGAGCTGCTGAGCTCATTCTACCCCCAGCTCACATTCCAAACAGCTCTGTGGTTTTTTGTCCTAGGGAAAACATCACCTTGACCATTATGGGATAATTCCCAGTACATTGGGGTGTTTTAAGAATTTAGAGACAACATGCAACGCTGTGTCACTCTTTATTGCTTCAGATCTTCCAGATTTCACATTTTCTGCTCCTACGAAGTGACAAAGCTCATCTGTCACCTTTAATATTTCCAGATTTTTTTCCAAACTCAAATTAAAAAAATCAATTGATATTACTTACTCCTAAACATGTATTAAATTTTCAAGCTTTCCAATGAAAGATGCACACAGAACCCTGAAAACAGTGACACCCTGAGAAGGCACATCTTGTTTCTGACATTCCCCACATTCCCAGTGAGCCCAGGTTTCCAGGAAGCTGGGAACAGAAAGGCTCCCACAGCCACACTCTGCCAGACAGACCATTTCCTGACACCAGCAGTCTGAAATTCCAGCTCCCAAGTTCCTGTGGAGACACCTCCTGAAAATGGAAATGTGGCTGTGAAAGCTGTTCCTAAGCAACAAAGCTTTTGGTACGATTTTTGTTAATGCAAGAAACAGGCTCAGAATTCCTCCAGATCTGAACCCTTTCATCCTGCACATACACCAGCTCTTAGGAGGTGTCTCTTCCTATCCCTGCACCAGACTAGCACCAGGTACTCCCATTCTCACAGCTGAGCACAGAAGGTTTGATATCCAGTGTCACTTTTGATGCCAGCCACAACTCCACCTCAAGTTACCTGGCCCTAAAAGGAGCTGCATCTGTTCCTGTATGGGGAAGTCACATGCCAAACACCTTCCTAGTGACAAGGGACATGACTGCACAGAGGTGATAAAAGCATTAGGAATAACGTAGTTCAGCTGAAGTCAGAAAGGTACAAACTACTGCAATTGCCTCGAGTATTGCTAAAAAAGCACCCCTTGTGGAAAGCTTGGGAAAGGCACTGGGATATGGGAAGAGCCAGCAGGACTCCAGTTCATGGAGAGTTTGTGACTCATGACCCTCTAACCACCCCACTGCTGCTCCAGCTCTGCCTGGAAATCAGCATTTTATCCCCACTTTGGATCAGGGTCTGCTGAAGTTCATTCCACAAGGAACAATCTGGAAGAAATGCAACAGAATTCCTTCCACACCAAAAGTGGGAACAAGGCCTTCCTGGACTGTATCCTGCACAGAAAGAAAAAGCACCTTCACAAACACTGTCTTTTGTGATTTTATTAAGAGATGGTTTCAGGACAGCCAAGCTTCTGGTTCCACGTTACAAACCCTACAACAAAAAACACCGAGTGAGCTGGTGGCAAACTTTCCCATAACCATTGTCCTGCCTCAAACATGGAACAAGCAAACAGGCTCCAGGTTTCCAAATTAAGTGGAATCTCTCACTTCCTGCATTTTGGCCAATGATCCCACTTTTCCCACCAAGACAGATCCTGCCAGTCAGATTCCTTAACAGGATTTCAAACTGGGATTATTTCCTTACAAAACCAGCCTACACCTTGTGCTCAGTGGCTTCCAAGACTGTCCCAGATGGGATCCTGAGGCAGGGGGAAATTTTTGAGGGGTACCTGCACACTGGTAGCAGGGGGGACAATGCCAACACATCCAAGGCACTGAACCCTTCTCAAACATGTACAACACAGAACAGGGCACTTGAACAGAGGATATATTCCCTTTCAGATTCCTCATCTCTTCCCCCTGAAGCTGCTTTGCTACATGCCTTAAACCACATCCCCTTCATCCAGGGCAATGCTCAAACCCAACCCAGCCTGTCTTCCCAGAATCCCAGCCACATGACAGCGTTTTTGGTGGCATGACACCTTTTCCCCCTGGATTCTCCTGGAAACCTCCCTCCCTCCCACAGCCTGCAGACACTTACCCTCAGGCAGTGGGCACGGGCTGAGGCATGGCTGGCTGCTCTGGTTTGCCACCTTTCTGCTCTGAGATGGGGGTGGTGGGCAAGATCTCTTCTTTGGGTTCCACGATGCTGACATGGTCTGGCAGAGGCTTTTTGGGGCCAATCTTTCCACTTGGGTCCCAAGGCAGCATAATCTTTACTTTGATGCCCAGTACTCCTGCAAAGTGAGGAGGCAACAGGGACATGCTCATGGCACAGGTTCATATGGACCAACATCACAAAGTATCTCTGCCAACATTGTAACACAGACATGCTGGAGCTTAAAATCTCACTGCTGTGAATCTACATCAGCACTCTAAGTTCACGCAATATCTATCCAAAGTTATCCAACTCCTTTTTGCTAACTGCAGCTGTACCGTCACCTCATCCTAACCCTGGTTTTAAACCCTGACCTCTTCCTGGGATAACTCAGCTTATTTCCCCACGCAATTCCACAGTTTTTTCCCCCTCCCTTCTCAGACAAATGCCTCTAAATCATCCAAGGTGCAGGACACCCTGGCCAAGGCAGCCTTAGCACAGCACCATAGAACATGGCACTGCCCAGGCTGCAATGACACAAGGCCATCCCTTCTGACTCGTCATCATATCATCACCGAAGGGAGGGGGGAAGCAGCTCTGCCTGTGCTGCTGTTGTGCCACTCACAGCCCAGAGCCAGTAAACACGCACAAGTCATTTGTGTTTCACCAGGGGCATGAGCACATGGCATCAGGTTTAGCTGGGAAGACTTGCCAGGGCACAGCTATGGGGGAAAACTGTCTGAAACTTGCTCTTTTTGTTGCACCTGTGTTCTTTTAGCCCATCCCAAGGAGCCAGGAAAGCCAGGATCCAAACTACCAATAGCTCTTAAACCCTCTCAACAGGTGTTTCATTTCTAAGCTGAACTGTTACCTACCTCAGAGGCCACAGGACACAAGTGATAGTATCTGGAAAATCTACAGCCACCTTCTCAACTGGAAACATTCAACTCCACCACTAGGAAAGTGGATGCCCTGGGATGACCACACAAAATTCCACTGGCTGCTGAAGGCCCCTTCACTTCCCATTCCCAAATGCAGTCCTCCTTCACATGTAATGTTCAAACTCCAAAGCGAGAGTTTGTTGCAAAAGCCCAAGAAAGCAGGATTTTCAGAGTCTGAACCACCCGTGGCAGCACAACTGACCCCACTGTGCAGGACCAGCAGTGCAGCAGAGCACTGCAGTGGGAAGCTCTGCAAGCAGTGGATGGCAGGAGCTGAGACCCCCTGTCTGAGAGGGAACCCAGTGGGGCTGGGAAGGCACTTACCCTGCCGCAGCAGGACGTGGCGCACGGCTGTGTCGACGTAGTAGTTCACAGGGTCTCCACTGTGGATCATCAGGCCATCCACAAACTTCATGGACTTGGCCCGCTGCCCTCGGAGCTTGCCCGACACCACCACCTCACAGCCCTTGGCCCCACTCTCCATGATGAAGCGCAGGACACCGTAGCAGGCTCTGCGGGGACAGGGGACAGCCACACCATGAGCCCACCCTCCAAACACACAGGGCTCTGTGGACACATCTGACCACTGTGCCAAGCACGGCTCATCCCACTTCAACTTAAAACTGCTGTGACTTGTCCTTGTAAGGTGGCGGGACAGTGACCAGCAGACACTGTGACACAGGAACAGCTCCAGAGCTGAGGGTGAACAATCCACCCATTCCAGGGGTGCAGCTGCCTGTCCCTTCTCAGACAAATGCCTCTAGATCATTCACTGGTGACAGGAGGCTCCTGCTGAAGACCCTGATGCAGCATCACAGAACGTGACACTGCAGAGGTCCCTCAGCCAGAGCCACCTGCATCTGACTCATCATCTGATCATCACTGAAGGGATCTGCGAGCAGGGCCACTGTCACCCGAGCCACAGCCTCACTCCTCCACCCCCTGGTTCATAAAGGAACAAATGCAAGCTTTAAGCCAGACAGACAACCTGCAACCTGACCTCCTCCAAGCCCTCAACTCCCATGTCCCAAAGAGGTAATTACTCTGAGAAGTAACAGTGGAAGGTGCTGTACTCACCGTCTCACCGCCAGCCCTCCCAGGAGCTTGTAGCGCAGGGACTCGGCCTGGGCGATGGCACACAGGCCCCTCGTGGCCACCTTCTCAGCATAGAGCTGTGGGGACAGAGAGCTCAGAACATGGCTGTGTGCTGGGGAGGGACCTTAAAGCCCATCTCATCCCACCCCTGCCATGGGCAGGGACACCTCCCACTACCCAAGGTTGCTCCAAGCCCTGTCCAACCTGACCTTGGACACTTCCAGGGTGGGGCAGCCACAGCTTCTCTGGGCAACCTTCCAGTAAATTTAATTTCCACAGAACACAGCAGCATTATTGTACTCCATGCCCCATCTCCTACACCCAGGTCAGTCAGTCCTTCCACATTTAGAAGCAGAAGCTTTATCCCTGGACACTGCACTCCCTGAACTCCCTCGGTGCCTGTCTCCTACTCCTGGCAGAGCTCAGGCACACACATGGTACTCCATGGGAAGCCAGGAGACTATTCCAACATCCATGGTACAGTGTCAAAGAGCTGCTCTCCAAAGAGCCCCAAAACAGAATCCCTGGAGAGAGGTTTCCAGCCAAACACAAGAGCTTTGCTTAACACTCAGTCAGGCAAGTCTGCTTAAGGATTAAATTCAAACCCCAGAAACACTTTGATTTTGGAAAGCTGGGAAAGTGAGATGTATTACATCCAACACCTCAGAGAGACCAAGGTCTGTCACCATGGAACCAGCAGACATTCCAACTCATTATTCCCAATGGCTGCGTCTTTAAGCATTTGCTGGAGACAAGCAGCAACCTTCCCTGTATAATGAGATCCAGCAACACTGGCCAAGCAGGAATAAATGTGAGCACCACCCCAGAACACACACTCCCCCCGCTCCCTAATTTGTTTTAGAGCAGTAGATTTTATAGAGTAAGACCACAGAATAGTTTGGGTTGCACAGGACCTTTAAGGGACATCTAGTCCAACCCCCCAAAATAAACAGGGAAACATCTCAAGCATTAAAAGATCAAAAATTACTTCCTATTTTTCATAGATTCTTCTGCATGAAGAGCTTCTTTGTAAGGACAGAAGCCTTATGAACTTGACAAGGGTAAGAGCAATAAACAAACACTGTGTTTTTAGACTTCTAACCTCAATACTGGGACAACAACACTCTCTACAAAATATTTACAGGGAAATTTACAAAGTTTTATCTACATCCTCCTCGTTGGGAAACCAGAGAAAACGAGCTGAAGCGAGAGCACTTGAACACCACGAGGAGCAATGCATTTTGCATTTCAGTGCCAGTGTGTTTGTGAGGGCAGGTACCACAAGTCCCCTGAGTTAAGCCAGCCCTCACTTGCCCCATCCTGCCAGTACAAACCCAACTGCAGCACCCACTCCCAGCTGCTCCAGCAGGCAGTTTTACCTCCACGCTGCCCTCGGGGAATCCAAACCTCTTCTGCACCACCGCCGTCAGCTCCCGGATGCGGCGCCCCTTCTCTCCCAGCACATTCTGAGTCCTGGGCAAAGAGAACGGCCCAAATGAGAAAAGTGCCCCCAGGGACCACCCCAAAGAGTCTCCAGAGCATCTCACTTAGGCCAGTAAGTAACTACACTACTGGGTCACTAAGCATCACTTCAGGATTTCCTTCCTGTAGCAACACCCATCACTGTAAGCTTCAGCCCTGCACAGCCCCTGCGAGGCAGCAGCAGCTGGGTTACCTGGTGGCCAGGATGATAATCTCGGTCCTGGTGGGAGTGACCCGGACTTCCACCCCCGAGTACCCATCCTCAGCCAGCTCCCGCGTCAGGAACTCGTTGAGCTCGGCCTTGAAGATTCCATCAGCGACAAACTGAGAGACAAACCAGAAGTCAAGCTCTTCTCACTGGCAAATCGCCCCCAGGGCCGTCCTGCAGCCTGACAGTCTCTCCTCCCACAGAGGGAAATTAAACCCTGTCCCCTCAAGTTCCCAGGACTAATCCACTCCTGGGAGAAGGCTGGCGGAGGTGGAAAGTGTCCCCATCCATGGCAAGGGTGGAATTGGATGATCTTTGAGGTCCCTCCCAACTCAAAGCACTCTGGGACTCCTGGGTAACACCACGGCATCCTCTGACAGCAAAAACCAGGCAGAGTGGGCATAACCGAGGGGAATTATCAATGATCTACTGTATTATATTCGCTGCTGATTCGTTTACGCTGGATTTAGAGCCAGTTTAATTCAGGCTTAGGACACCCACAGGAACGTCGCAGGGCTGGAGCACCGAGCACCTCCACAGCCACCCCTCGGGCCGGGATCGCAGCTGAGCTATCCCGTGGCAGTGCTTTAACTCGGTTTTTAAGGAATTAGCGGGGTCACATCCCTACCCCACGCCAGCAGGCCGTCCCGCTCCTGACAGCCCACAGCTCGCTGCCTGCCCGGGACAGGCACAGCGCCGCTTCCCCGAGCTCTCCCCCTCAGAAGCGCAGCACAGGCAGGCCCGGCCCGCGGGCAGCGCCCCCTCACGCCGCCGCCGCCATGTTCCCGCCGGGGCGGCCCAGGCGCATCCGCCGCCATCCCCGCGCATCCGCCGCCATCCCGCCGCTCTCCCCCGCCCCGCCAGCCCCCCGGGCCGCCCCGGTCGCTGCGGGGCCCCCGCGGAGGGCCGGGCCGGGGCGGCGGCCGCGCTCACCTTGCGCTTCTTGGAGATCTGCACCGCCATCTTGAGCCGCGGCCCGGCCGAAAGGGGAGCGCCCCGCGCCGCCGCCGCTATATCCGCCCCCGCCGCGCCCCATTGGCCGCCCGCCCTCACGTGGCCACGGAGCGGGGGCCGACGGGAGGTGTAGTCCGGGCCGCGCCGCCATGTTGGGGAAGGGGCGGGCCCGAGCGGCCAAGAGCGTGCACAATAAAAGATAATATAATGAAATTGAGAGTTCGCCCCGGGTTCAGAGCCGCCGTGCCCCGTCCGTGCTGTCAGAGCGTGCTGTGCTGTTCTCCGGGAACCACAGCATGGGCTGGGCAGGGAGGGACATTAAAACCCATCCCATCCCATCCCACCTAGCCTGCCCTTGGACACTGTCAGGGATCCAGGGGCAGCCACAGCTTCTCTGCCCAGCCTGGGCCAGGGCCTGCCCACCCTCCCAGCCAGCAATCCCTTCCCAATATCCCACCCATCCCTGCCCTCTGGCACTGGGAACCCATTCCCTGTGTCCATCCTGTCCCGACGGAATCTTTTGTAATGGTTCCGGGATTGATTTACTAAGTTAATAACCATAATGGCCGGAGTTGATCCGCTGGAAGCAGGGATTTAAACTGCACTTCGCCACAGATGTTACGGTCCCCAGTGGGACTGGATGATCCTGACAGCCTTTCCCAGCCTAAATGATTCCTTGGAAATGCCCCCGGCGCTCGGGGTGTGATTGGGAAGAGGCAGTGAAGGGAAGCCCTGCCTCGCAAACCTCCCAGAAGGGAGCCAGAAAATCAGGGAATACCGACAAAACGTGTTGGAATGAGCTGCTTGGCTTCCTGGGAAACAGAATCCCGGGATCCCTGAGGCTGGAAAAGCCCTGCCAGCCCAGGGAGCCCCCCCTGTGCCCCATGCCCACCTTGTCCCCCTGTCCCTGAGTGCCACGGCCAGTCCTGCCCTGGGCACCTCCAGGGCTGGGCACTCCAACCCTCCCTGGGCAGTGTTTTAACACAGTGTTTTAACAGCCCTTTCCAGGCAGGAATTCCTGCTGCTGTCCCCCCTGCCCCTGCCCTGGCCCAGCCTGGGGCTGTGCCCACACAGGGAATCCCAGTGTGCCCAGTACAGCCCAGCCTGCCCAGCCCCTGGGGCACCCAGCACTCCCTGTTCCAGGGAAAAGCCTGCTTTGCCACTAGATGTCAGTGGAGACGGTTTCCAGAGAGGGAGAACCTTCCTGGCTCTCCTCTCCCTCCTCCCTCATCCCCAGGGATTCACTGCCCAGGATTTGGGGGATGGCGCAGCAGCCCTTGGCCCCCTCTGCAAAGACCTGCAGGAATCGTGTCCCCTCTTGTCACCACACCCTCAACCAGCTCCCTCTGCTCCCCCTGGGCCCGTCCCAGCTTGGCTGTGCCCCCTCTCCCTGGAGCAGGGACACCACAGGACCCTGTCCCTCCTCCCTGTGCCCACTGTCTCTGCTCCCACTCTCCTCCCTCTGTCCTGGGCTGCCAGAACCCACTGACCCCTCCTTCTATCCCCACGCTCCTCAAGGGACTATCCATGGACTCCGTTTCCCAAAGGAGACTCTCTCGGCCAAAACTAGGAGCTACAGCTCCACTTGCCCCTTGGCAGCACCAGGAAGCCCCCCGTGCCCCCAGGGAGGGCCCCTTGCAGGTGCCAGGGGGGTAGTGGCAGGATTCCTCGCTGTGGGGGATGCCAGCTTGGAGCAGGTCTGGGAATCGGGAGCTGTCCTGGCTCCCCCCAGCTCCATTCATAGCCCAGACAGCAACATGGTTTATGGCACTGAAGGCCATTGCACAGGCTCAATTAATCCTGAATCCCAGTGTTTTCCCCCCAGGAACCTGGCTCCTGTTCAGGGCAGGCAGGAGGGGCTGGCAGCCCTTCACAGCGAAGGGGGCAGGACAGCCAGCGGCTTTCCCAGCTGGAATTTGGGATCCCCAGTGCTTTCTGTGGGCATTGGGAACAAACAGCCTGACTGGAGAACTCCCTGACTGCCTTTGCTGCTGTGGAAGATGGACACGGTCTCTGCAAGGAGAGACCTGCCCCAGCACCAAGAAACCTGTCACTGGTCACTGTTACAGAACTAACCAAGCCCTATAAAGGAGGGAAAAGCCCACATCATTCCCCTGAAGAGCAATTTGAGCACAAGCAATCCAAAATACTTGTTCCCACCAGTTCTGCCTGGCCAGGATGAGATCCAGGGCACAGAACAGAGCAGAAGACCCAATCCTGTACCTGCAGGATGCTGATGTCTCCACAAGGCCTCTGAGCGGTCCCAAAACTGTGTCATCACCATCCTCAGAGGGACAGGCTGCCTGTCCCACATGCCCAAGAGCCTAAACCCTCCTCCAAAGCTCCCGCCGGGACACCAGGAAACGAGACCAAGGTCAGTCCTCCAGGTCAAGTCTGTGTCCCACCACCTTGTTGTGCAGGAGCCTAGGAAAGAACATCCCCCAAATGACCTGTCCTCCAAGCAGCGATTCCATCAGTGGCACCGCAGAGCTGAAAATGAAACCCGGGCTGGGGATGGACAAGATGAGATAGTTTGCATTAAACGAATGGAAAGCAGTCCTGGAAGGTAATTCAGGCAGAGATATGATGGATTGCAAACACCAGTTGTAAACCATTTGTAAAGTCTGGCTCAGACAGGAGTTTTATTGCAGGAGCCACAGTCTTAGAGTTCATTGCTGCAGCTGGAGCAGCTGCTGGTGGATAAACCCCCCTCACTGAGTTACTCACCACTCTCTGGCAGCTCTGGAAAACTCCCTGAGAAATCATGGAGCCCAAGCCCTGGTCCAAGGAGCTCCTTCCCAAGCGGAGCAGCCCGAGGAAGCGGAGGGAGACGGAGTGGGAACATGGCCTGGAGGAGCAGAGTCAGGGCCACGTTTACAGCCCCTTTGTAAACATTTCACACTCTGGAGGATTTACTGTTTCTTGGCTTGGCAAGAACAGGGGGACTGTCCTGCAAACCTTGCAGCAACAGCAGGGGAAGGGGCTGTGCTTCCAGCTGCCCCAGTCCCATCTCCTTCCCTGCAGCTGGAATCCAAGAGTGGGATTGAAACTGGGGCAGCAAGAGCTCTGTGCTCCAGTGGAAAGGTGTGTGTGAACCTCCAGGAGCAGAGTTCCCACCTGTGAGAACACGGTTAAAGCTGGGAAATCAACTCCCCTAAACTAAGGGGGCAAAACAGAAGCTCTGCATTGGATATTCCCTGGATTTAATCCAGGAATTGCAGCACTCACCAGCAGCCAAACTCCCCTGCAATCCCAGTTACCTCCATTCCAGCTGATAAATTGCTGGCAGCGTTTCAGGGGCTGTTCACAAATGGGTCCATCACTCTGACACTTTCCCTTGGGCACCTGCCCAGCAAACACGAGCTTGCTTCGCTGCCCGCAGTCACTTAAAGGACTTTAAGCACGATTCAATAATTTATACTTCCTTTAAAAACAGGAAATGGAATAAGGACGCTGGCTGTGCTGTTTAGCTGGAAATTGCTGGGCTCTTTACTATTTAATGAACCGAGTGGCAGCTCACAGAGGTCATTCCAGCAGCTCACACCCTGTCCCTGTGGCTCTGCGAGAGGGATGCAAAGTGAAACCTTCCCAGGCATTTCCAGGAGAGCTCTTTGCTGGGGTGGTGTCACCTAAACCCAGCAGCATCAGCAAGTGGCTCTGACCAGCCTTTAACGAGGCAGGCAGAGGGCAGGGGGAGGCTGGGTTTGCCCCCACACAACATCTTGTCAGGGTTGAGGGGTGCACTGAGGTCAGGCTGGTGGCAAGGGCCACCTCCCTCTTTGGGCTCAGGGAAGCAAAACCCCTTTGCTGTGGGCCCACGAGCAGCCTGGCAGAACCAGGGCCCTGCTTTGCCCTGCTCCCAGCAGTTCTCCAGCCCTCAGGCACAGCGGGAGCACAGCAGGGATAAGCTGGCTCTTGGTCCCACACAAGGTTATTTTCTAGGACATTAAGCAGAGTCTTCAAGTGCCAGCTTGCAAGAGACCCATGAAGAGCGAGGAGATACCTGACCAGAATGCAAAAGCAGAGCCACAAACTTAACACCTTTTTTTTCCCCTTCTCTTTAAAGAGAGGGGGAGCTCAAGACAGCCTGAGCACTGTGAGTGGTGTCTGCAGCTTCAGCACAAACACCCCGTGACCAGCACCCAGAAATCCTGATTTTGAGTGTCTCGGCCCTTCACAGCCCAAATGAAACATTCAAGCTGCAATTGTTTTGCAGGGGCTAATAAAGAGATGGAAAATCTTTACCGAGCCTGTTTTTCTGCAGGAATAACACCCTTAACATCCCCAAATTAGCTCCATCTATGCCTGGCTAGGACTTCAGATCAATAGATTGTCTCGTCACGCTGGGATTAGGCGGGTCAGGTGGTTGCAGAGGCAGCAGCAGCAGCAGCTCCTGCTGGTGCTCAGAGCAGCTCTGCCAGCAGAATTAACACGAGATCCCCCCTCATCCCAGAGCAATCCCTCCCCAGCATCCTTGGGCAATAATCTGCACTGACCTCACCAATGCTGTGGGGCAGTGTGGGGATGGGGAGTGAGGGGGGTCTCCTTGCAGGAACATTTACTGCCTGGCATTCTCCTCACAGCCAGGGATTGGGGGCATTGGGTGGGGAGGTTCTTCCCCCAGAGGGTGGTGGGCACTGACCAGGCTCCCCAGGGCAGTGGGCACAAGCCCCAAACCTGCCAGGGCTCCAGGAGAGTTTGGACATGGTGGGATTTTGGGGTGTCCTGTGCAGGGCCGGGAGCTGGATTTGGATGATCCTTTGGGGATATTCTGTGATTCTGTGAAATGTGGTGTTTCTGTTCAGCTCAGGAATCCTAACACCTCCCAAATCCCTATTTATTAAACTCAATATTAGGATTAATATTTGAAATGAAATCTGTTGCGGGGAGAGCAGACACCCCTCCCTCCTCCCAACCTGTTTCTCTGGAAAAGAACCAAAACCAAAAATCACCCTTTTTCAGAAAAACTGGAGGCAGATGCCACGAATCCTGGATGCTGTGACCCCAAAGAGGGTCCCAGTGGTGGGAGGCGTGGAGGGACTCCTGGCCCTGCACATGCCTGGTCCTGGTTGTTTATGGAATTGCAGCTGTGATACCCCTGGATCCTGGTGGGAATGCCTGTCTTCAGCAAAAACCTGGGAGTCTCCAAGGGGGCAGCAGAGTGTGGGGATCTGTGGGGAGACAACACCTCCCAGCAGGGTTTGAGGCAATGCTCTCCCAAGTTTCCACCATTCCCTAAGGAAAACCTGACAGTTTGGTTTCCCTTCCTGCTGCTTCCCAGGGGTTGTTTCCTGGCTCTGCCTCAGCTCTGCCATCCAAAGCACCCCCAGATCCCTCCACTGAAGTTCCTGGCAAGTCCAAGCACTCCCTGCTTCCCTCTCTCCCCCAAAGCTCTGCCAAAAGGAGCTTCCCTCTGCAGGGTCCTGTCCCATGGCCTGTCCTCTCCCACCACCCCTGGTGTTCTCAGGAACCACACGAGTCCTTCAGTGACAGCCCCTCTTTGTCACTTCTCCCGCTGCCACACTGAGCAGCCCTTCCTCCTTTCTAAGGGGCAGCAATAATTTCTGCCATCCAATTCCCAAGAAAAATGCCAAGTGTTCTGTTTTAAAACACTTGATCCCTCCATCCCTTCCCTGTGCTAAGCAAGAAGGAGCCCCCAGCCTTAGAGAAATTAATTAGTGCAGTAATTTGCACGGGACACAGAGGTGAAGCCGAATTCGTCCCACTCTGCAGGACTCAGCCGAGTAAAGAAGACAAATAGCTGTGCTGTGGGATTTCAAAAAGCTGCTGTCAGCATTCCCAATGCAGCCAGACCTGGAAATGCATTCGTCTTTCAAGAAACAATGGGAAAAGGAGAAGCAATTACAGCAGACAAAACTAATTACAGCGGAGCTGAAGCACAGCGCACAGCAATGAATCTGCATTCAAGGAGAAAAGCCTGACCCTAAACCACTCCATTAAAAAAAGGTGCAGATCTGGGAGTGGAATAAAAGCCCAGATTGGTGCTGGAGATGGCCCTGCAGGTGATGCAGCCACTGCTCTGCCAGCAGGACACGGGAGGATCTGCCCAGGGGTAATGCCAGAGTGGGAGCAGGAATGAGCTCCCACCTCCTGGGTCCTTCTCCAGCAGTGAAATCCCACAGGCTGCATCAGAACTAATCCCCTGAGCCATTCTCACCCGTGTTTCAGGAATCCCAGCCTGACCAGCACTCCCAGTGTGTTCTGGTGGGATGGACTAACTGCTGGGAGAACTGGGAGTAGCTGGTGGAACCCTGTGTGGAGCTCAGCTTGCAGACCAGAGGCTGAGCAGCTTCTCCCTCCACAATGGAGCCCTACAAACCCAAGCTTATCCCTGGCTCCTGTTGCTCACAGCCTGACCCCAGCCAACACTCCAGGTGTATTCACACAATGATTTCGGGTGGAATGATGGAAGTGCCTTCTGCAAAGCCCATTTAGTCCCCTGGGAAGGGGCAGCACAGGCTTTGTGGGAGGCAGTGGCTGATCCACAGAGCCGGATGGAGTGCTGGGCCCCATTCCTGCTCTGTGGCCCCTTTGGACATGGCTGTGAAATCCAGGAGACAGCAAAGCAGGGTTTAAACAAGGCAGTGGCAGAACCAGCGCTTGACACGCTCCAGACAGGCTGGAAAATTCATTGCAGGGAGAAAACTGCAAATGGGAAGAGGAGGAGGAATGGGATCGGGCTGTGAATGGACCTGGCAGATCCCACAAAATGCCTCCTTCCCTGGTGCTGTGGGCTGGATTTGGGATTTGACAGCCTCCACAAGCCATTCCTGACACACAGAGCTGCCATTTGCCTGTTCACCATTATTGGCATGCTGTTTATCCCATTTAGCACGTGTTTTATTCCAAGGTGTTCCCAGTAACAGAAACAGGGCCATGGCAAAATGTTGCTTTTCCATGGACCCTGAAGGAGAAGCCTCAAGCCTGGGATCCCATTTTGGAGTCTCTGTGGCAACTCCAGCCTAAGGTGCTGTTCAGCAGAGGTTCTCCCTGGCACAGAATCACTGAGGCTGGAAAAGCCCTCCAAGCCCATCCAGTCCAACCATTCCCAGCACTGCCAAGGCCACCACTGACCCCTGTCCCCTGTTAAATCCCTCCAGGGACAGGGACTCCCCCACTGCCCTGGGCAGCTGTGCCAGGGACTGATGACCCTTTCCATGAAGAACTTTTCCCCAATATCCAACCTAAACCTCACCTGGGGCACCCTGAGGCCGTTTCCTCTTGTCCTGTGATTTTGTTCCAGCGCTCTCTGAGTTTCCAGCCTGAAGAAGGCTCGGGGGGGCTCATCAATACTGGAAGGGGAGGGTGCCAAGAGGACAGAGCTGGGCTCTTCCCTGTGCCAGGATCTGAGGGAATGCACTTGCACCTGAGCAGCCCCGTTTCCCCCTCCTCTCCCTGCTGTGGACATGTTACTCACATGTTACACGTGTGTTACTCGTGTCCAACCCAGAACCGCAGGGCTTTCCCTCCCTGCTCCGCTCCAGCCCCGCTCTCACTGCAGTGCTTCCATCTCCGGGATGAAATGACCCGCAATGCAGAGGCTGCACTGAGCCCTCTGCCAGAGCTGGAATCCTCAATCCCCCCGGGGACTGCCTGGAGGAGGAAACCACTTGGCACAGCAAGCACGTCAGCATTTCCCTGCCTGCATTTTTTATTGTCTCCTTCGCCGCATCCCTGACTCCAGTTAAGTTTTCTTTCCTTTTATCCCTTTCTCCAACCTCTCCCTGTGCCTTGAACTAAGGTCTCCACATCCCTGAGCTCGGAGGGAACCCGGTATAGGATACAAGGGGGCAGCACATTTACTCCCATCCCTCCCCACCGTGTTTTTGTAGGGCACCAGATCTGCAAATGGAAGAAATCCAGGGAGCCAGAACTCTTCCCTCAGCAGCAGCATCTCCCCTCCTGCTTCCCGGGAGGCTCAGTGGAAGCAAAGGCTGGCTGAGGTGGATATCCTGCTGCTCCTGCCTCTGCCCTGCTGAGATTTGCAGGTTATTAATTTTAGGGAGCTTGCTGGAAAAGCAGGCAGGGAAAAAGTGCCAGCTGCAGAGCAGCCAGGCTTGCAAGAAGAAGAGGTTTTATTTAGAGAAGAGGGGGGGGAGGGTGTTTGGTTTTCCTTTTTAATTACTATGAGCAGTGAGAGATCCTGGTGCTATATGGGAAGCAGAACCCGAAGAAACCCTGGCACAATTTGTAGTAAAGGGACAGAATGGCATCTAGCCCATCCCTTATGCCCAGGCTGTCCCATTATCCTTTCTGAAAACCACACAATCCCAGAGTGTTTGGCTGGGAAGGGACCTGAAAGCCCATCCAGTGCCACCCCTGCCACGGGCAGGGACACCTCCCACTATCCCACATTGCTCCAGCCTGGCCTGGGACACTTCCAGGGATCCAGAGGCAGCCACAGCTTCTCTGGGAATCTGTGCCAGGGCCTGCCCACCCTCCCTGCCAGGAATTCCTTCCCAGTGTGCCATCTATATCTACATTCTTTCAGTTTAAAGCCAAAATCTGGGAAGCAGAGCCATCCAGCTCTAACAGATCCTACTGCCAGCTCCCAGGGATCAACCTTTCAGCCTCAGCTGCCCAGATTCCTTCTCTTTAACTATCCCAAGCAGGAAATAAAACCTTTGGAACCTTTGTTTTATCTCAGCACCTCTTTTTGCCTGTAAGTGGTGACAATGTGCTGCCCAACCCATGCCCACCTCCCAGTGTGCAGCAACAACAGCTGGAGCTGGGAAAGCACTTTGGGGGGACAGAGGTTTCCATGCAACCATGAACCAAGTGAAAGGCAGGAATGATGCCACCACAGAACCATCTGTCTTGGCACAGCACGGCTTTTAGGGAAGGGGAAGGAGAAAAAAGGAGAGGCCTGGCAAAAATGGAAGAAATGAAAAGTGGCTCTGGTGGTGGATGTGAGGGGTAACATCATTTCTAGGGACAGTGGTGGTGACAAGAAGCCCAAGCTGAGATGCAGGAAGAAAAGGAGAGATGCAACGAGCAGGGAGCTGAAAAGAAAGGACA
This sequence comes from Anabacerthia variegaticeps, assembly GCA_035583185.1. Classification (NCBI taxonomy): domain Eukaryota; kingdom Metazoa; phylum Chordata; class Aves; order Passeriformes; family Furnariidae; genus Anabacerthia; species Anabacerthia variegaticeps. The sequence goes on along the minus strand of JAWWEW010000001.1, from coordinate 1,313,962 downwards.
AAGTGGTCAAAGCAGCAAGGCAGGACAATGAGTCCTGGAGCAGCACCAGGAATGCACAGAAAAAGCAGAAGATGGGATTCTCAAAGGAAGAGGCTGCTCAGGGCAAAAAAAGGAAAGCTCATGGAAGGAGTGGAACTGAAAGATGGGAGATTAAAGATCCAAGGCCATCCTGCAGCAAAGTCTGGCTGGGCTCAATCAGGGAAAAGGGTCTTGGCTCCAAACCCAGGGGGGAAATGGGCCCGTGGAGCTCAGGGATCCCAAGCAGCCACCTCTGGGAAAGCAGGAGCAGCCCAGCAAGGAGCTGGTCCCCACAGGGGGCTTCCAAGTAAGGGAAAGCCACCACGGAAGGGATCCTAAAGCTGGAGATGCTTGGGATGCACTGGGAATACTCCTCACACAATTAGGCAAATCAAGCCCATTAAGGGACAATCACTCTGGAGGGCTGTTATCAATCACTCTCCCTGCTTTCTTTACCCAATTATCCTAATTGCATCAAGGCTATTAAGCAATTATTTTGATAACTGGAGCTTTGTTCTGGCTCTTCGTTTCTGGCACCATTTTGTTCCTCTTAAATACCACCTCCAAACCACGTTTCCCACTCTAAGCAGGTGAAGAAATGTTTTCCTGGGCACAAACTCCAACCTCAGTGTAAAAGGCCAGGGCACGAAAATCCCACCCAGGAACAGGTCCGTTTTTATCCCCAGCCTTGAAGCTCTTCCTCAACTCCCCCAAAACCTCCACAGCATCCTGGATTTAGTTCCACTTTTTTATTATTCAACTTTTTATACATAATAAATACAAACTTTTTACAGCCAATATAAAGAAAGCAATGATGCTTTCAGTGTACTGACACTGTACACGCTGCGCCGGCCGATACATGCCCTGTATGAAGAAATCATAGTTAAAAAGGAGGCATCTTTTTGCATCTTTTTACAGCTTTTCTTCCTTTTTGTAATTTTTTTTTTGTTTTTCACTTTTGTTTTTTAAATAAAATTAGCAGCTCTTACAGAAAATATTTTAAAATACAACTAAAGAGACTTTTAAATAAAATTTTCTGAATTTTCCCCAAGTCCGGGTAGGAAGGACACAGAAAAAACTGGCCAAAGGAACCAAAAGTGAACGTTTATGGCAACACTTGGTTTTCTTCTGCGTTGTGAAGATCTCAAAATATTTGCAGTTAAATCTTTTTCTTAAAAACTTTTTTTTTAAACTTAAGAATAAGTTTGATAAACACATAAAAAGACCTCAAACAGATCAACAGGACAAGAGGTGCAAAAGAAGGAAAAATATGGAAAAAAGACTTCATTGGACAGTCACTGATTTCAGAACTGATCCAGGAGGTGTTGTCTCCAGAGAGCCCCACTCTTGGGCAAGGATCCCACTGGGATGGAGACTGGAAAGCACGGGTGCCTCAGAGACCCTGCCTGGGTTGGGATTTACAAGGATGTGCAAAGTTTATGATAAAATCTCGTCAGATGAGTTGGGGTTGGTTTTTGTAAATGCAGCCTCAAAAAATAGCCCTTGTTAGTAAACTAAAGGTAGAAAACCCACTGGCTTTGAAAAAAAACCATGAAGACACGAGAGAACCCACAGGAACAGCTCAAAACCCCCTTGGGATGCCTGTGATCTCTGCTCTCGTGGGGACTGCTGACTGGGATTCAGGCAGCACCCAAAGGAAAACCTCTTCTCATCCCGTTTCCCCCTCTCCTCCGACCATCCCTCTCCACCTCCAACCTCAGAACCTTTTTCTTTTGAAGCAAAACAAAACCCAAGGCTCCCTTTTCCGAGGTCTCCGATGGAACACTGGAAATTCCGTTCCTCTCTTGCTTCTTTCCTGAGAGGAACTGGAGACCAGATGTTGGGCACAAAGGTGGTGTGAAGGCATCACAGGGAGCTCCAGGCTCCCTGGCTTTGGCTGGTTGGCGGGATCCACGTGGGAAAACGCGACAGGACCATCCAATGCAACAACTAAACGCACGTAAATGCTCTGAAATGGAACCTCTGACTCAAGCCAGGTGGTTGGATGACAAAGATATTTGCCAACGTTGGATAATAAAGCACACAGCAATAACTGGAGTAAGAGTGACCCAAACACTTTAAAAAAAAACAAAACAAAACAAAACCACCCAAATCCCCAAAACCTGCTAAGAAAACAGAAGAAAAAAGCAGCTCAATTTCCAGATCTAGACAAAACCCCACTTACTTTTCGGGTTTATGCTACGGAACAAGGTGTTGCTACTGATTCAGCACCTCCAGAGCAGATCCTCTGGCACTACGAGTCCTGTGTCAACAGGAATCCAAAGAGCAGAAGGTCCAGCTGACGGGTCCATGGAGTGACCCCCACGTGCTTCCACCTCTCCAGGAGCTTGTGTTCCCGTTCCTCCTTCTGCAGGGGGGTAAAGAGGAGCCAGCCTCTCCTTTAGACTTCTTTATCCCGTTCCCTTTTTCATTCCACGGGATCTGGTTAACACCTAACCGGACGATTCCATGCTACTGGAAGGATCCACAATGTTCAGCACATTCCTATGGCGACAGTAATATACTGTACTAATGCACGGGAGCGAAGGGTGCTAGGACTAAGCTGCATGAACGAGGCTCATTCCTCAGTCTCCTCGGGGAAACACGGAGCATCTTCAGCCAGGAGGACAAACCTGCTCCGAGGCAAACCCTCCCCTCGGCTCGGTTTGTGCTAAGAGAGGCGAAACCGATGGAGAGAAACCAAAACAAACGAAAAAAAAAGGCACAAAATATTCACGACCGCTGGGAGGAATCCACCGAGTCCACCAAACCCTCTCGCTCCATCCAGAGTCTTCTTCATGCAAAGGTGCCTAAAAACGGAGAGTGGCCAAATGCCAGGGTTTGGCTTTGCCTGCAGGGCTCGTGCTGGGTCCCCCCTGTCACACCAGGGTGATCTCCACATCCTCGATCTTCTCGGCGGGTCGGCGGTGCTGCTGGGTCGGGGGCGGTGGGGCTGCTCGCACCTGCAACAGCCAAGGGCAGCCTGTCACTGTCCCAGCACGGCCACCATGGGCACAGACAGCACAGGGGCTCCTGCAGGGCAGCCTGTGAGTGTCCCAGTATGGCCACCATGGGCACAGACAGCACACGGGGCTCCTGCAGGGCATCCCAGCACAGCCACCATGGGCACAGAGACCACAGGGGGCTCCTGCAGGGCAGCCTGTGACTGTCCCAGCACAGACAGCACAGTGGGGCTCCTGCAGGGCAGCCTGTGACTGTCCCAGCACAGACACCATGGGCACAGACACCACAGGGGCTCCTGCAAGGCATCCCATCACTGCCCCAGCATAACCACCACAGTGGGGCTCCTGCAGGGCATCCCAGCACTGCCCCAGCACAGACACCACAGTGGGGCTCCTGCAGGGCATCCCATCACTGCCCCAGCACAGCCACCATGGGTACAGAGACCACAGGGGGCTCCTGCAGGGCAGCCTGTGACTGTCCCAGCACGGCCACCATGGGCACAGACACCAAAGTGGGGCTCCTGCAGGGCATCCCATCACTGCCCCAGCACAGACACCACAGTGGGGCTCCTGCAGGGCATCCCATCACTGCCCCAGCACAGACACCATGGGCACAGACACCACAGTGGGGCTCCTGCAGGGCATCCCATCCCTGCCCCAGCACAGACACCACAGGGGCTCCTGCAGGGCATCCCATCCCTGCCCCAGCACAGACACCACAGTGGGGCTCCTGCAGGGCAGCCTCGGGGCTGGCCCTCCACAGGAACATGGAGGAACCTGCTGGATGCAGCTCCAGAGCCCCCACCCACAGCCAGCAGGGCTCTGAATTTCCCCCACCCATGGATAATCCAGGGGGGAGACCGAGAAACTGGAATTTACACCAGATGCTGAAGCTGCTGCTGTTTTTCCCTGGCATTTCTGCTCTAAGTGATCTGCTCCTGGAGGACTCCCTGCAATCCAGGGCTTTCAGGGCACCATGCCAGAACACACCAGAGTCACTTGCTAGGGAAAACCATGAACTGTGGGGCAATTCCATAACAAACAGCCAGGACTGGATATCCTGGCTGTCTTTAAAATGCAGTATTAACAGAAATCCTTTGGGCTGAGGCATGACACTGCAGCCATATCTTGGAGAGACAATGAACAGGAAGGAACCCGTGAAGAAAATATTAATGTACAAAATGGAAAAGCTGAATCAGTGAGTTTTACACGGAAATTACTGTGAAATCAGTATCTAAGCCCTCAGTGATGCAGAGCTGCCTCTGCCTCCTGTGTGTCCAAGGCTAGTTCATGGGAATATTCATTGGAATATTCAGAATATATTCTTTGAATATCCAAAAATGCTCTTTTTTCTGCAACCCCATTCACTGAGAAGGCCAGGAAAAGACACACACTATGTTTGGTTTAGGACTTTGAAACTCCCCAAGTTAATCCCAGGATTGATTTTTCCAAATTCTAAGGAATTAAATTCTTCCTTTCCTTCTCTGCCAAAATTTCTTTTTTCCAGGCAGCAAAGACAACACCAACTGTATTCATCTGATCATTAGGAATTCCAAATCCAAACCCCTCCAATAAAAGGGGTCAGAAATAAATGTATCCCCAAATCCAGTGGAATTCCAAAGACTCCACAGTGCAGCAAACTGCTGGAAAGCAGGAACTGCACAAACCACAGGATTAAGCTTCCCCACCTCTTCTTTTCAGTTCTGTTGAGGGTTTTTATGCATGGCAAGAGCAGAAATCCCCTCCCAGCGCCCCAAGTTTCTCCAGCAACACCTATTTTACACCATTCCTGATCCCAAGCCTCCCATGGACACAGAGGTGTGACATGGGAGGGCAGGTTAAGGGCAGACAGGGCTGGATGAGGTTCCAGGTCACCCCTGACCACAATGGCAGAGGGAACAGACCCTTCCCTGCACTCATCCCAGATGCTGCTGTTTTATACCGAATCCTTGGATTCGCAGGACAGAGGGAGCCAAGCCCCTGGTGCTGTCCCACCCCCTGGATGAGGATGTCCCCACCCCAGTCCCCAAGGTCTGATGACACCAGCACGCCCCCCCAGCACTGGGGTGTCACTCACAGGTCGCAGTTTGCCGTAGGAGGTCTCGGCAGGAATCCGTGGAGGTTGGGAGAATCCCGGGGATTCGGGACCGAAGCTGTTCTCTGGGGGAATAACCAACAGCCTGTCAGGATCCCTGAATTAACTTTATCAGGCTCACAAAACCTTACAAGGTCTCACTTTGCAACGTTATGTTGCAAAAATGCTCTTTTCTCCCCCCTCCCATGGAAACCAAAGGAAGCTTTGGCCGGAACGGTTGTTTCTGCATCCCCAAATTCCTTACCGTTTGCTGATGGAGACCTTGGGAAGTACTGGGAGCCCCTCTTGTCCGGGCTGGGATAGGGGCTGGTGGGGGGCTGGTCATACAGTGGGAGTGGGGCCAGCACATTGTTGGGCTTCGGAGTTGGAGACACCTGGGGGGACACAAAGGGGCTGGAAAACCTTCCCCTGGGAAGTTTGGAGGCACATCCCAGTTTCCTGAGACTTCCCTGTGCCAACAACTTCCCTCCAGAGAGGATCTGGGGAGGAAAGCCAAGATATCCCAAGGTGACCCCGAAGGAATTACCTCTCCCAGGTAACTGAGGGAGATTTTTGAAGGGTATTGGAAATAAAAAGGTTATTTGGCCACAGATTCCCAAAAAAAGCATTGGGATAGTGGGCTTTATCCCCCCTCAGCTGCAGGTATTTAATATTAAATACTCCTTTTCCCAGTCTGAAATCAAAGAACAGAAACACCAGAGAAACTCCTTCACAGGGAATGTGGAACTCCAGTTGCTCACACCACAATTCCCGGTGGGAATGGGGCTGATTTTCTAAAGGAAGGATTACAGAACTCCGCTGAAATGGGACATTCTGGCACAAATTAGTGTGATGCAGTCCTTGGGCAGAGCCTGCACCTCCCAACAGAACAAATCAGGTATAATCCCAATAAACCAGGGCTGGCAAAGCCTGGAATTCATTTAGTGCAGGGAATTTTCTCCTTTGGATCTTTCCCAGGCATTTCCTTTGGGCCCAGCCCTGCCCTGTTTGTAAATGCAGCAGGTGACAATGACTCCGTCCGAGTTTTTGCCCTTAAATTGCTTCTAATTCTTGTCTTCTAAAATTGCTTTATTTTTTTGCCTCAAATTGCTTCTGAGTCTTTTTTCCCCAACTGGTTCAGAATTTTTTTCTTATATTGAGGGTTTTTTCCTCTTAATTGGTTTTCAATTTTTTTTCCTCAAACTGGTTCTGATTTTTTTTCTTAAATTGGTTTTTTCCCCTTAAATTGGTTCCTGTTTTTATTCCCCAAATTGGTTCTGATTTTTTTTCTCAAATTGTTTTTTTCCCCTTAAATTGGTTCCTGTTTTTATTCCCCAAATTGGTTCTGATTTTTTTTTCTCAAATTGCTTCTGCTTCTTTTTCTTTTTCCCAAATTGGCTGGTTTTTTTCTTAAATTGATTGTTGTCCTCTTGATTCTTTTTTTTTTCCCCAAATTGGCTGGTTTTTTTCTTAAATTGATTGTTATCCTCTGACATTTATTTCAATTTTTGCTCAAACTGGTTCTGATTTTTTCTTCAACTTATTTTTCCCCCTCTTAAATCAGCCTTGATTTTTTTCCCCCTCAAACTGACTGATTTATGTTTTCCCAAATTGACTTTTTCCCTCTTCCACTACATTTTTTTCCCCCTCAAACTGCCTCTGATTTTCCCCCTCTTACATTACTTCTAATTTCCTTTCCTTACATCGCCTGCCTGTTCCCTCTTATCCCGCTCCCTGTGTTTGTCCTGAAGATGTGGCAGATCCTCCCAGCCCTTCCCACCACGCCATGCCCTGCCCTCACCCACCTGGCTGTCCCCAATCCAGGGGGTGTCCCCGTTCTCCGAGCCCGTGAGCTCCTCCACCAGCACCGATGGGAAGACCCCGACGCGCCCGTTGAACTCCCCCTCCCAAAATCCATCGTCGTCCTGGTTCTCCTTGTTGAGGATGCGGATGATGGCTCCTTCAGGGAAGGACAGCTCCTCTCCTGTCTGCCCCTCGTAGTCATAAAGTGCTTTCACAAAACACACTGAGGGGGGAAAGGGAAGGAGAACACGGTCATTGGGACGAGCTGGGGGAAAAACTGGGATTAAACACCTATTTTGGAGCCAGAATTGATGGTTTGGAGGTTCTTCTGTTAGTGCTGAGTCAGGTTCTTTGGGATCTCCTTAATTTTAGTCCTGTTAAGCTCAGGTCTGTGAGGTGAGTTATGCAGAGCTGACACAAAGCAATTCCTGAGCTGTGCTCACATCCAGGTCGGGCCCTAAAGGAGGTTTGGCCACGTGGGATCAGCCTTTTCTCCCAAGGGAAACAGTGACAGGGCAAAGGGAAACAGCCTCCAATGGCCCCAGGGGAGGGTCACGTTGGATATTGGGAACATTTTGCCCCTGAAAGGCTGGGGAGGCCCATCCCAATGGGCTGAGCAGGGAAGTGGGGGAGTCCCATCCCTGGAATTGCTCAAAACATGGGCAATCCAATACAATTTAGTGGGATTTGGTCACATGATGGACTTGATGATCTCTGGGGGCTTTTCCAGCCTTGGTGATTCTCCAGAACCTGCGGGCACCCTCCAGCCTGCACACCCAGAGCATCCCCCAGAGGCAGCTCACACCCTGGCCGTGTTGGACTGGGATTTACCACTGGAGTCCCCGTTGAGGCTCCCCGAGAGCAGGTCGGTGTCGGCGGAGTTGTTGGAGGTGTGGGAGCGGCTGTCGAGCGCGGCCAGCGACTGCAGCATGCTCAGCAGGCTGCTCGACGTGGGGAACTGCAGGTACTTCTCCGGCACGTAGCCCACCTGGCCCGCCTTGTTCCGCGCCTGCAAGCCAAGCACAACCCTTCTCTGCTTGTGCACGGGGCTCCATAAAGGATCCCAGTATCCAGCCCTCTCCCCAGTCCTGTTTCTAAGGGAATCGGGGGGAAAGATGCCAGGGGAGTGATACCTTTACCCAGTCTTCCATGTCTCCGTCCTCGATGACCTCCAGCACCTCGTGCTCCTCGATGGTCAGCTCATCCGGCTGGGAAGCCTGAAGGGACAACAGGAAGGTTCAGGAGCAGAGTAAAGAATGTTCTCTTCTCGGTTTTTATTAAAAATTGGAAGTTTTATGATGTAGATACTTTAGGAAGTCCCAATAAAGGTTCTCTTTATTGCCTTTGTCCCCCAGTGATTGATGGAATCCCCCTGAATCCCACTCTGTCAGCTCCCACATTTATCATTTGTTTGTTTCTAATGAATTATAAAAAATAATCAGTGACTGACCTTATATGAATAAACAACTTTGCAGGTGAGGGGGTAGTTTCTGAGGGTCCCAGAAGGACTTGAACTGCTGTCATCAAACACATCCATGCTGTCCTCAAACTCTTCCCCTTCTTCCTTTTCTGTATCAGCATTAATCTAGCAAAACAAATTGCATTTGTTACTGCAATTAACAAGTAACAGCAGATGGATATCAGTGAAAAATTAGCTTTAAAATCCACGTGATTCCTATTTTTCAGTGTGGTTTTTAATACTCCTGGTGATTAAAAGTGGACAAACCCCAATGAATAAATAACATTCAATATGTGATTCTCAAATAAGACCAGGAGAAGAGTCATCACACAATCCCAGATGGTTTGGGCTGGGAGGGGCCTTCAAATCATCCAGTGCCACCCCTGCCATGGGCAGGGACACCTTCCACTAGCCCAGGTTGATCCAAGATTAATCTACTAAAAGATTAATGTACCTATGACCATGGGTTCCAAAAAAAATCTGCATGGAAATATTTCAAGTTGAAAAACTCAAGCCCCAAATCAGTATATTCTGCACAATACATCTGCTGCAGTTTATTACAAAAAAAAAAATCCTTAGAGAAAAAAAACTTGCTGTAAAAGTTTAAATAAAACCTGAAAAATGCTGGAAAACCACAAGTTCCTCTGAATGTCGTTTGGGCCAGGCTGCCATGAGCTGTGCCTTGGCCTCGTGCCTGGGCGAGGCTGTGAATAAACACTTTATCTCATGTGAAAATGATGAATTATCCTGTGAAAACAGCCCGTGGAATCAAAGGCAACACTGTTCTGGATTTGCCATCTTCCCTTTAGTTATTCCTTCCCATGGGGGGTGGATTTGGTCCTCCCTGGGCAAACTGAAGGGCTGAGAACTCAGCAGAAAGTTAAGCTGAGCTCCAAAGCTGCTGTGCAGCCTCCTGGGCCAGCCCTCCCTAAGCCTGGAGCACGAGAGCACAAGGATTTCTGGACTTCATTCATTGCTGTGGCACAATTTCTCCACTCAATCCTTGCAATTCCATTGATTTTTCCCCACTAATTTCCACTCAAGTGCAGTTTGCCTCCATTGTGATTTCCATGTTTTCAGGGATGTCGGGATAACCAAGAATTCCTTGTCCTGTATGTGGGCAATGCTTTGATTTATCACCAACCAACTCTACACTGTGGCAGATTGAAGGTTTCCCCTCCTGCTTGTGCCTTTTGCTGTGCCTGGGCTGTGTCCCAGCTGACATCCATAAGGAACATCATGGAAATTAGTGGATCATGTCTAGAAAGACTCGTTTGTGCAACAGCTGCTCCTGGTTTTCTAACACAGGAGGGAAAAGAGGTTTTCATTTTCAGCGTGTGGCTGCTCCCACTTCATTCACTGAAATCATTTGGGATACAGAATACCGAGGGGCTGGTCTGATAAAGCTCATCCTTCTGCAGAGTCTGGGATGGAAGATGGTGTCAGCAAGGAATAAATGTGTGACAAACCAAGGAATAAATACGTAAGACTGAATGATAACAAAGGTAGGGAACAGGCAGCAAACCCAGGGATAAATCCAGGTGAGAAAGTGATGAGAAAAATGGAAAGGTATGGAAATATGAAACCCAGGCTCCAGGGAACATGTGGCTTGTCCCAAGCAACAACTCTAATAACCACAACCAGCTTCATGCTGGGAGCAGTCCTAGGAATTCCAGCTCTGGGCTGTCCCTGTCCAGCCTGCCAAGGTCAACAGAGCTGTTTTCTGAATGCAGGAGTGTGAGCAAGTGTGAAAGGGGAAAATGAGCCTCAGAGAGGAGCTTGGATCCAGTGCTGCCATGTCCCACAAGGCAGGGAATAAGCAGCTGGGAGTGACCCAGCAGGCACAACGGGGAGCTAAAGGAGCTGGGAAACAAGAAGAAAGGGAAAATCCAGTGTTCAAGAGAGCCATAGAACATTCCCTCACTTCCAAGGGCTCGAGAGGATCTGAGGTGAAACTCACTCAGCACTTTCTACACACACAATTCCTTTGGGATTTGGGAAGGCTGAAGTTTGGATGTGCACACTATAGCTTGAATTTCTTATAGTATTGATCATGGGAATAAAGCAGGGACACCTCCCACTAGCCCAGGCTGCTCCAAGCCCCAGCCTTGGACACTCCCAGGGGTCCAGGGGCAGCCACAGCTTCTCTGCCCAACCTGGGCCAGGGCCTGCCCACCCTCCC